>CM042846.1:60444780-61644780 GCA_023653725.1 Bungarus multicinctus
GTACTGATACTTGCTCCCTCCCCTATGTATGTTGCCAAATAAAAGAGAGGCTCAGAACACGCCCTGGGTCCACTCGTCCTGAGGAAAACCTGTGTGTTGTCTTCACTTGCCGGTCAAGATTCATGAGTGACCCACCGGTTTGTGGCATAATTAATTGGATGCCGCAAGTGGTGACCCCCGACGTGATAAGCGTCTTGATGTGTTTCTGCGGGAGGCGGCCTTGACAACCTATATGAGTCTTTGGCTGCTGGCGGAAAGCGTCTCGGACCACCCATACCTACCAACGGGAAAACTGTGCACACCCATCCACGATTGGAGCTCAGGTAAGTATGGGGGGAAAACTCTCTCAACAACAGGTGCTACACCTAAACGAGCTGAGGGAGTTAACCGAATCTTCAAAAAGATATGCTTCAAGAGAGGGTAATCACTCCCTCGATTGAAACATAATGATTTAATTGGCTTCTGACACACATTTGCAACATTTCCCATCGTATCCAGAGCAAGGAAATTATAAAATAAGTACATGGACAAAATTGGGAGAAAGTCTCCATTCGGCTCCTAGAGCCCCGATGCACGTTTTAACCACATGGCGTGCAGTCATGGAATGTTTAGTGATTCATCATAAATTTGCCAAACAATTACTAACGGATTCTGCGCCTCCTCCGTATGAATCCACAAAACAGGAACAGGCAATCCTCAATCCTGTTTTGCAGAACTCTAAAAAAGTCACTCCAACTGCTCCAAAACCAGACCCGCAACACCAAGGAGGTCAAATAGTTAGAGCAATACAAGTTGCACAACAATCAGGGCAACTTGAAACTGAGGATTTAGAAACGTGTGCTATGTTTCCGGTCACTTGGGACCCAGCTGGAGCCGCTGAAGGAGTGGCTGTTAGACCGATTCATCAACATGTTAATTATAAACAAATTAAAGAGATAAAGGGAGCAGTTAAAGATTATGGACTTCAATCTCGCTATGTTTTGGGTTTACTCTCTTCGCTTTATTCTGCTAGTGTTGAGATGTACTTGCAGATTGGCAGTCGCTTTTTGGCATGATTTTGACTCCCGCCCAATATGTAGTTTGGAATTCGGAATATGGCAAACAAATTACCATTGCTGTCAATGCAGGACTCCCTCAAAACGTCACTGTAGACGATTTGATGGGAACCGGCACAAGGACAGCCATAGCTCAACAAACTCTTTCTGACAGAGCTGCCTTTCCCATTATAAAAGATGCTGCTTTCGCTGCTCTACGGAAAGTAGATGACAATCAAGGCATCCCATTGCAAACTTTTTCAAAAATTATCCAAACCTCTGCTGAAGACTATGCCTCCTTTATTAATCGTCTTCAGATTGCTTTGGAACGCCAAATTGATAATATAGATGCTAGAGGTGAACTAATGATGAAATTGGCTTATGAAAATGCTAATTCGGATTGTCAAAAGGTCCTCCAACCAATTGCTAATAAACCTGGTGTCACTATGGCTGATTTCCTGCAAGCATGTCGTATTGTGGGAACTACAACCCATAAAATGGAGGCTTTAGCTGCTGCTTTGCAAAACAACAACGCATTTCCTGTTTCTTCCTCCAGAACTGTTGCTTTATCTAACAACCGCCCATTTCCTGCCCCTCTCTCCCCCTCGCCGACACCACGCCCCACTGGAAATTGCTTTAACTGTGGCAATCCCGGCCATTTTAAGTCACAATGTCGAGCCCCTGGAGGGGGGGCTCACAAAGGGAAATTTGGTCAATCACAACAACCAAAAACAATTTGCCCAAGGTGCAAGAAAGGATTCCACTGGTCTAATCGGTGCCCTTCTTTTCCTCCACAAACAAAATTTCTTCCTCCACAAAACAACCAATGCCACAATTCGGGAAACTAATTTTGGGGCATTCGGCCAGCCCCTCCCAAAAGGTCGAAGAAATGGAGACCCAAGTAGACCAAATCCTCTCTCATTCCTATGAAATGATTGCTAATGACACTGTTACTTATTCCTTACCTGCTCATGTCTATCATCTTTTCATTTCTCCACGCCTTCCTCTTCATCTGCCTCCTGGCCTGCCTGTTCTTATCTTTCCTAACCTTGATCTCACCTCTCAAGGGGTTATTGCAGCTCCTTTCCTGCGTAGTTCTGATTCCTTCTCTGACCTGGCACTGGCCATCATGATCAACTCGCCCATGACCGTGAACAAAGGTGACTTTGTAGCTACCATGATTACACTGGAAGCTGCCACCGATGTTTTGGCTATGGAACAATCTCTAAAATCTACCCGCCCAACTGCTGAGTTTAAGCTCAATGGACGTTCTTTTTCCGGTCTTCTAGATACTGGAGCTGACGTCTCTGTCATCCGATCAGCCGAATGGCCCGCCCATTGGCCTACTGACCCCACCCCATCCGTCAGAGGGGTAGGAGGGACTCAAACTGCTCAAATCAGTAGTAATTGGATTGCTGTTACTTCCTCTGATAGCTCTTTCACCGCCTTTATCAAGCCTGTCGTTTTACCTTTGCACACTAACTTGTGGGGGAGGGATTTAATGTCTCAATTTCAAGCTAAGCTCATTCTGCAATGATGACTGCCCCCTTTGTTCTGCGACTGGAACTACAGTCACAAACTCCAGTCTGGATAGATCAATGGCCTCTTACAGTGGAAAAACTCACTGTGTTAAAACAACTAGTTAATGAACAATTGGACAATGGGCACCTCGAGCCCTCTTTAAGCCCTTATAACACTCCTGTCTTTGTAATTAAAAAGAAATCTGGCAAATGGAGATTCCTTCACGATCTGAGGGGAGTGAATGCTATTATCAAACCCATGGGGGCGCTACAGTGTGGCCTCCCAAACCCCAATTTAATTCCTCAAAATTATGATATGATGGTCATTGACCTGAAGGATTGTTTTTTCTCTATCCCCTTACACCCCAAAGATAGGCATATCTTTGCCTTCACTATCCCTGAACCTAACAATGCTCAGCCCGCCTCCCGTTACCAGTGGAGGGTCCTCCCCCAGGGCATGCTCAATAGCCCCACCATGTGCCAGTATTATGTTTCTCAGGTGCTGCTACCATACAGGACCCGCTACCCAACCTTTCTGATTTACCATTACATGGATGATATCCTGGTTGCAGCCCCAGGCCCTAAAGGCACAGCCTTAAAAACATTACCTCATCTCAGACACCTTTTGCAACAGGGGGGACTTCACATTGCTCCTGACAAGGTGCAAGTTTCCCCCCCTTTTCAGTATTTAGGACACAAAGTGCTTACATCACATGCTTCACCCAATACACCCCACATCACGCTGCCTCCCAAACCCTCACTCTTGCAACTACAACAATATTTGGGATCCATCAATTGGATCAGACCCTACTTAGGCCTTTCCACCGCACAACTGTCACCCTTGTTTACTGCCCTTACTAAAGGAAAACATCCATCTGACATAATTCCTCTACAAAAGGATCAATTAGATGCCTTACACCTCATTAATCAGGCCCTACTCACAAAATGGGTGGACAGATTGGTAGAAAATGTACCTTTTGTATTGCTAATTTTCAACACCACCATGCTGCCCACTGCAGCAGTGGCTCAAGTAACACCTTCCTTGATAATTCTTGAATGGATCCACCTATCCCACACACCTCGTGCAACACTTACTACCAAACCTGCCTTGTTTGCTTCTCTCATCACCAAAGGCCGGCTACGGTCCAGGGCCCTAGCTGGTATTGAACCTTCTGTCATTTACCTTCCTTGCTCCCTCTCCACATGGGAGTCACTGCTCGCTGTCAGCGACCACCTTCAGTTCGCCCTAGCTGACTGGCCTGGTGTTGTCTCTTGCCATCCACCACCAGACCCTCGCATACAACTTCTCAAAACCATCCCTTTCACTTGGCAAACTCAGATGTCTCCCCTTCCCATTCATGATGCAATCACCGTCTTTGCTGATGGCAGCAAAAAATATGGTGCATGTGCCTGGCAAGTTGATGGCCAATGGCACACCAAAATTACTCCTCCACAGTCCTCCGCCCAAAGGGCAGAACTTTATGCTTCTATTCTTGCCTTTGAGGCCTTTCCTCACCAATCCTTTAACCTTATTCTTGACAGTCTTTATGTTTCTCAAATTATTTCCTCCATCTATCAGGCCTATCTATCTCCCTCTATCGAACCAACTCTCTTATCCTTGTTTCTATCCCTGCAACACCTTATTTCCCAAAGAACCCACTCTTTTCACGTTGCACACATTCGTAGTCATCAACCGTTCCCTGGCATCCTCCAGGAAGGGAATGATGTGGCCGACGCTGCGGCCGCGGCTGCATCTTCCTCCCTATTCACTCTTGCCCCCTCCTCTCCCACTCCGTGGGAAAGCCATTCATATTTTCACCAGAACAAAAAAGCGCTTATTAGGCAGTTCAAAATTTCAGCTACAGAGGCTGCCGCAATTTTGCAACAATGCCCTATCTGTAGTAAACAAGCACACTCTGTGCCCATGGGAGTCAACCCCAGGGGGACAGAGTGCAACCAAATTTGGCAAATGGATGTCACTCAATATGCTTCCTTCGCCCCTTGGAAATATCTTCATGTTTCCATTGACACTTATTCTGGCTTCATCATGGCCACCCCACAAAGGGGTGAGGCCACTAAACATGTAATCAATCATTGTATTCGCACCTTTGCATCGTTGGGACGCCCAAATGAACTCAAAACAGACAATGGTCCGGCTTACACCAGTACAATTTTTGCAGATTTTTGCAAAAAATGGGACATTGTCCACAAGTTTGGCATTCCTTACAACAGCCAAGGACAGGCTCTAGTAGAACGTGCGAACCAGACCTTGAAGCACGCTCTAGACAGATATATTGGCACACAGGGAAAAGTACCCCCTAGCCTCCCAGCCGTGCAAGATACTCTTAATCTTTGTCTATATACTCTTAACTTTTTGAATCTGACGGGCCAACCACCCAGCTGTGCTGCTGCTCGCCATTTCGCTGCCTCACCTGCTCCTGTGGACCACCGACCACTTGTCTACTATCGTTGCTTACCAGATCCAACCTGGCAAGGACCAGCTGGCCTTATCACCTGGGGTAGGGGATACGCTGCGATTCAACTTCCTGATCGCGTTCTTTGGGTCCCTGGTCGATGTGTGCGTCCCTATCACGAGAAGACAGGTAACCAACAGATCACTTGACTTTTGTGACGACCGCCGCTTGAGACAACCACCGCGTTCACATGTGCTGGCTCTGTCCCTGCCTTTGTGGTTGTTGCTGCTGCAGCCACTGTTGTGATTGCTGTCCCATCTGCGATTGCAACATTGAATGCGACATTGTGGTCATTGAAGACCTCCTGGAGTGCTTTTTAGTTTCCAACACCCACCACCCTCCCTACTATAACCTGGTGTCTTCCCCTACAGTCGTCCAGGCTCTTCAGTATGTGGTATCTCTTTATTCTTCTGAACTGTTGGACACCCTCCCTCGGGAGCAATAACCCCCATCGCCCTATGAACCTTACATGGCACGTTCTGGATTATCGGGGTGCTTCCTTGAATTCCACCTCGAACTATACTTTGTGGCCATGGTTCCCTTCTTTATATTTTGATTATGGAGAAATGTTAGTGGGGGTAGAGGGTTTTGCTGATAAATCCAAATGCAGCCCCTCCCCCCGAGAGGTATGGGCAACTGGCCTTGGCCTATACATCTGTCCGGGACATATTAAAACCTATGCTCATCGGGAAAAATGTGGTGGCGTTCTGGATTTTTACTGCAAAAAATGGGATTGTGTTTCCACTGGCAAAATATGGTGGACTCCCCCTCATAAAGATGACTACATCACTGCCACTCTGGGCCCTGATGGATCCCTTCCATGGAGTTCCTGTTCAAACTGGGCGTGCTGTGGGATCCGATTAAACCCCACAAAAATCTCTTTTACCACCCTGGGCCGCCATCTTCCACGGAGCACCTGGCAAACTGGACTTCGATGGGGGGGACGTGTGAATGATAATTCTGACAGAACCCTTGGCGGAAGCCACCCTGGCAATTTTTTCACCATCCGCCTGACCGTTTCTCTCCCACACTCCCCCCCCGTAGGAAAAAACAAGGCCATCCTCTCCTCTTTCCTAGCTCCTTCGGATGAACTCCTCCCCAACCCCCTTTTGAAGTTAATCAATTCTACCTTCAAGTTTCTCAATTCTACACAGCCAAACCTGACTACCACTTGTTGGCTTTGCCTCTCCGCCACGCCACCTTTTTACGAGGCCGCCGGCTCTTCTCAGGACTTCACCAACCATTCCTCTCTTCCCTCTTCATGTCGCTGGACAAATGGCACTCAAACCGTCACCTCCATAATCGGGCAAGGCTGTTGTATCGGAATAGTTGGTAATTTTAGCAAATACTGTTTAAACTCTTCTTTCTGTACAATGTACCTCCCTCATAACAGAACTTCAACCTCCACAGCAGGCCTGCATATACTGTGGACCAAGAAAGGTAACATTGCTCTTCGATTGCAAAAAACTTGGTTTGTCCCTGGCAATGATTCAGTGTGGGCCTGCTCCACAGGTTTAACCCCATGTGTTTCAGGTGATGTTTTGCTAAGTACCAATAGCTTTTGCATTCAGGTGTACCTTCTTCCCAAATTGTCATATCACAAGTCAGATGACTTTTTAGACTCCTCTCCCTCTTCTTCCCGATATAAACGGGAAGTTGTAACTGCCCTAACGTTATCCCTACTCCTAGGCTTGGGGGCTGCAGGGGCTAGCATTGGTATCGCTGCTCTTGTCGTAGGGAACCAACAATTCCACTCCCTGCGGGAAGACATTGACACAGATCTTGAACGCATAGAAACTTCCATTTCTCACTTGCAAACATCTCTCACCTCCCTCTCAGAAGTAGTCTTGCAACATAGACGAGGACTAGACTTACTCTTTTTGAAAGAAGGGGGGTTATGTGTGGCTTTAAGAGAAGAATGTTGTTTTTATGCAGATCACTCTGGCATAGTACAGGACTCCATGACCAAACTAAAGGAGGGTTTGAACAAACGTAAAAAGGAAAGGGAAGATCAAGGATGGTCTGGAACATGGCACAATCTTTCCCCTTGGCTTACCACCCTGTTAAATGCTTCTATAGGACCAATAATTTTGCTTATACTAATATGCACACTTGGCCCATGTTTGTTTAATCGCTTTTCTTCATTTATCACAAGTAAAATAGATTCATTACAGACCATGCTGTTGCAACCCCAGAATACCCCCTGGGACCTTGAAAGCAGGGGGACCTACCAACCCGTGTCGCAGGAGGATGTGTCAAATTTTTCCATCACGAACGAAGAGGATGAGTCTGTCCTTTAGCTCGTTTTTATCAACCATCGAGACATCCCCTCAGACAACACCAGGATAAGGTCAGCAGGCACAGGCCGAGTCGGAAGACTTGACCTTGTGTCCAGTGGTTGGCGAGTGACAGCGTATCTCA
Organism: Bungarus multicinctus; assembly: GCA_023653725.1. Lineage (NCBI taxonomy): Eukaryota > Metazoa > Chordata > Lepidosauria > Squamata > Elapidae > Bungarus > Bungarus multicinctus. The sequence goes on from CM042846.1 coordinate 60,452,230, forward strand.
GACTCGGAGGAGTCTGGGCCACACTCCGACTCCACCAGCCACAGCCTTTCCATTTGAATAAAAAAGAAAGGAGGAGATGTTGGGATTCACAGCAAATGGTTAAATAGTACTGCTTGTAGCATACAGAAAATATAGTTGCATTGAATATATGAATTTGCACATCCTATGATAAACCATATCCTTTGCTGAGCTCGTACACTTGCTGTCTATGCAGAAACGCAAACCAAAGAGCCTGCCCGGATAACTCCGGACATGAGACAATGGCAAATTACATCCTATGCCAGTAGCTATGCTCTGTAGAAAGCATTGACCTACTTATTATTCTGCCCTGCAACAGATATGTAACTACTTATGAGAAAGTACGTATAATTCCCTATGCATGTAACCAATGTACTGATACTTGCTCCCTCCCCTATGTATGTTGCCAAATAAAAGAGAGGCTCAGAACACGCCCTGGGTCCACTCGTCCTGAGGAAAACCTGTGTGTTGTCTTCACTTGCCGGTCAAGATTCATGAGTGACCCACCCGGTTTGTGGCATAATTAATTGGAATGCCGCACGCCGGAAGGTTAGGAGATCAGGGATGATCCGCATCTCCGGGGGTAATTCATTCCAGAGGGAGGGTGCCCCCAACGAGAAGGCCCGCACCCTCGGGGTCGCCAGCCTCGGGGTCACCAGCCATCCATCCAGCGGCACCCCGAGGAGGCCGACTCTATGGGAGTGTACTGGCCGACGGGAGGCTGATAATGGATATCTGCGGTCCCGCAGATATCCTGGTCCCAAGGGAGCACTTTAAAGATGGTAACCAAGACCTTGAAGCGCACTCGGTGGACCACCGGGAGCCAATGCAGCTCACGCAAGAGCGGTGTAACATGGGAACCCCAAGGAGCCCCCAACACCACCCGCGCGGCTGCATTCTGCACCAGCTGGAGCCTCCGGGTGCACTTCAAGGGAAGCCCCATGTAGAGAGTGTTGGCATAGTCTAGGCGGGAGATCATGAGGGCGGAAGTGACCATGCGAAGCGCATCCCGATCCAGAAAGGGCCACAAGTGGTAGATCCTACGGACCTGACCAAAAGCCCCCCTGGCGACGGTCGCCACATGGTCCTCCAATGACAGCCATACATCCAGGAGGACACCCAGATTGCGAGCCCTCTCCATGGGGGCAAGAATTCCCCTCCTCCACAGCCAGCGATGTAACCAGCTGGCTGTATCGGGGTGCCAGGAAACACAGCCACTTAGTCTTAGATGGGTTGAGCTGAAGCCTGTTCCACCCCATCCAACACCGCACGGCCCCCAGGCACCGGGTCATCACTTCAAAGGCTTTATCGGGGTGGCCCGGGGTAGAGATGTACAGCTGAGTATCATCAGCGTACTGATGGAACTCTATCCCAAAGCCACGGATGATCTACCCAGCGGCTTCATATAAATGTTGAACAGAAGGGGCGAGAGCACCAACCCCTGAGGCACCCGACAAACCAGGGGCCTCGGGGCCAATCTCTGCCCCCCCGCCAACACAAATTGCAAACGGCCAGAGAGGAAGGAGGAGAACCACTGCAAAACAATGCCCCCCACTCCCAACCCCTCCAGCTGCTGCAATAAGATACTGTGGTCAACAGTATCGAAAGCCTAAGAGATCTAATAGGACCAGGACAGAGGAATGACCTCTGTCATGGGACCTCCAGAGATCATCTACCAATGCAACCAATGCCGTCTCCGTGCTTGCCCAGGCCTGAAGCCCGATTGGCGTGGATCCAAATAGACAGCTTCATCCAGGTGCTGGGGGAGCTGCCGTGCCACCACACTCTCAACAACCTTCACCACAAAGCGAAGATTGGAGACTGGACAATAATTTGATAACAAAGTTGGGTCCAGGGACGGTTTCTTGAGGAGGGGTCTCACCACTGACTCTTTCAAGGCGGTGGGCAGATATCCCTCACTCAAGGAAGTGTTAATAATACCCTGGAACCAACCTCGTGTTCCCTCCTGAATGGCCAACACCAGCCAATAAACATGTGGTGGCATTCATACCCCGCAGCATCCTGTCCATATCTTTGGGCGTCACAGGATCAAACTCTTCCCAAATGACTTCTCCAAGTTCCACCCCTGACCCCCCGCCCAGAGTCACCCTTTCAGAGTCCAACCCGTCCCGGATCTGAGCGATTTTATCCAACAGGAAATTCGAAAAGTCCTCAGCCCGTCCCTGTAAGGGGTCCTCCCGCGCTCCCCCTTCCAAGAGGGAGCGGGTCACTCTAAACAGGGTGGCTGGGCGATTTCCTGCAGACGCAATAAGTGCGGAAAAGTGAGAATGCTTTGCCACCCTTATCACCACTAAATAGGTCTTAATATAAGACCGCAATAGTGCTCGGTCGGTCTGGAGCGAGTAGTCCTCCAAATACTCTCCAGGCGTCTTTTCTGGAGCTTCATCTCCCTCAGCTCCTCGGAAAACCAAGGGGCCGAGTGAGAGCGGCGCCAGGTCAGAGACCGCAAGGGCACGACCCGGTCAAGGGCCCCGGCTGCCACCCTATCCCAGGTGGCGACCAGGTCCTCAACCGAGTCGTGTGCTCGAACGTCGGGATATGGCCCAAGCTCCGTCAGGAACCTATCAGGATCCATCAGGCGCCTAGGGCGGTACCATCGACCATTGATCTTGATTGTATCCCTCTGTTAACACAACTTAGGATTGCATTAGCTTTTTTGGCTGCTGCTGCACACTGCTGGCTCATATTTAGGACTCCAAGATGCCTGCCAAGTTACTGCTATTGAGCCTGGTTTCACCCAGTCTATATGTGTATTTTTGGTTTTTCTTGCCTAAGTGTAGGACTTTACTTCTCTCTATATTGAATTTCATTTTGTTAGATAAGGCCCAGTGTTATAGTCTGTCAAGATCCAGATGGCCAGCTTAGTATCATCTGCAAATTTGGTAAGTTCCCTTCTATTCTCTCATCTAAGTCGTTAATGAAGATATTGAAGAGTACTGGGCCTAAGACAGAACCTTGTGGCACCTCACTGCTTACTTACTTCCATGTAGACTTAGATCCATTAAGACTACTCGTTGAACAGCCAGTTGTGAGTCCATCTAGTGGTGTTGCTATCTATTCCACTTTTTTCTAGCTTACCAAGCGGTAGGTTGTGGTCTACTTTGTCAAATGCCTTGATGAAATCTAAATATATTATGTCCACAGTATTTTGCTGGTCTACTAATTTAGCCACTATGTTGAAGAATGAAATAAGATTGGTTTGACATGATCTGTTTTTAACAAACCCATGCTGACTGCTAGTTATTACTTTACTTGTTTCTAGATGTTGGCAGATCTGGTTTTTTATTATCTTTTCCAGTATCTTCCCGGGTATCGATATTAGCTGATTGGTCTATAGTTTCCTGAGTCTTGGTTTATTTTTCCTTTTTTGAAGATGGGAACCACATCAGCTCTTTTCCAGTCCTCTGGTAGTTCCCCGGTGCTCCAGGATTTTTGAAAGATATGGTGCAGTGGTTCTGAGATGACCTCTGCCAGCTCCTTTAAAACTCTGGGATGTAATCCATCAGGCCCTGGTAATTTGTGTTCATCAAAATCAGACAGGTGTTCTCTTACTATTTTTTTGCTTATTTTAACTTTTGTCTCTCGTCTGTCTTTTACAGTTATGTTTTTGGTTTCGTTTTGCATGAAGACCAATGCAAAGAATGAGTTAAGCAGTTCTGCTTTCTGTCTGTTGCCTGTTACTTCCTTGCCGTCTTCTCTCTTTAGTGGACAGACTGCTTCCTTGATTTTTTTCTTGTTATTTACTGTATATGTTAGGAGAAACTTTTTTTATTATCTTTTACTTTTGTTGCAAGTCTTTGATCATTCTGAGCCTTTGCTTTCCTGACTTCATCTTTGCAGATTCTGGCTATCTGCTGATATTCTGCCTTAGTTGTATGTTCTGCTTTCTATTTTTTGTACTTGTCCTTTTTTTTCTTTCAATTTGTGAACTTTGTGCAGCCATGGTGATTTCTCCTTGGATTTCTTCTTTTTCTTTCTCAGTGCAATTGTGCTGGTCTGGGCTTCTATGATCGTACTTTTCAGAGTTTTCTAAGATTCTTGAGTTGTTTTCCCCTTTAGGATTTTCATCCATGTAATCTTTCCCAAGTTCTCTCTGAGTTTATTAAAATCAGCTCTTTTAAAATCCAAGACTCTGATGTCATTATGTGCTTGTGTTTGTGTTATGTTGAATTCTAGTATAACATGGTCACTCTCACCCAAGGTTCCTGCAGTTTCAACTCCCTCTATTACTTCTTCTCTGTTTGTAAGAATTAAGTCCAGCCTATCTTGTCTGTCAGCCTATCTTAAAAACCGCCTGCAAATGCCATTGATAGTAGCCATTGATTAATTATCCATTTCTGCTCCAAGGAGCCTTTACTATAGTATAAATGAAGGTAATATAACAACTTTTTGGTTAACAGGCCTGGCAAAATGTTGACATTTTCTATTATGTGTTCCTTGTTATCAGTAGTTCAATGGGAATGCATGTAGTTTATATGTGCAAAGTATCAGGATGTATGTTACAATTCCAAATCAAAATCAAATTTGCAATATGCAAGCATTTTCTATGCACCCATAGATAATCCAAACTAGCTAACAATATAATAATCTGCCTCTGAAAATGCAATCCCTATGCATCTGAGTGATAAACTTATCAATTTTCTCTGTGAGAAACAGCCTTTTGAGACACCAGCAGCATTAAGAGTCTCGAGTAGATCCTACATATCTGTAAATTGGCACATATCTACTTTTGTGCCATGTGAACTATTTGGATCTCCCCGTGCCATTTTTCTTTACCTTCTCTTTGATACTAAGAGCATCATCTTCGATCCGTCTCTTCTTTGCCTCACTTATTGCTCTTACCTTCCTCAATCTCATAAGAATGAGACCTGTTTTCAACAGACAGAAAATCTGCCTTTTTAAGAAAGAGAAACAAGGGATTATGTTAAATTCTTCACTTTTCAAGCACTTGAGTATGATCTCAGAAAAATCAATTCTGTGCAACTTTCCCCACACATATTTACTATTGAATGGCTGTATTTTAAGAGTTCACATCAAATGTATCTATGAAGCTTGTTGCCTCACTGAGTGTTCCAGTTCAACTAGAAATGCCTTATTTGGCCATTTGAAAAAAAGCTAGCTGGTTGTGAACAGATTATATGATGTTGCAAAGCTTTGTTTCTTAAATGAGGACATCTTCCAAAATACCCATTCTTTCCAAACACACTGAAGCTTTACTTACTCCCATTCTTTATGCTAAAATTAAGAAAAGGCTTAAAGTACATATTTGTCATAGACACTGTGCCAGAGACTACATTCAGGGGTGGGCTGCTGGGGTTCGCGAGAGCCTCTAGTTAAGATTCTGTGCAGTCCGGAGAACTCCCAAATCCCACTCCTGACTGGCCCTGCCCATTCCGCTCCTCCCCTCCCAGGAGACTTCACACAGCCTGTTTTGGATGCAGGTAAGTGCAGGTCGAATGGGTAAATTCTAAAGCCTACATTTACTTTTAACCTTATATGAATTAAATGAAATCACAATATATTAATAAGGATTAATGTGATTTTGTCATATCATTTTTTTCTCCTTTCATCACATTAACAATTACAATTTGTAAGCAGTATTTTTGGAGCTCTACAGGCTGGAGTCAAAGCTGTTAGGACCAGATGCACCTTCATCACCTAGAAAAAGAGTAAAATATGGAAATAACATTGATTATATTGGCAATAACATCTTGCAGTATTTGGAATTTTCAGAAAATTAATTTACAATTTCTATTTTGTTTGCCATTCACTTCATAATAGAACTGAGAACTGGAGAAATAGTGAACTCCAAGATAAAGTATAATCTTTGTGTATTCTTACTGGCCAGGTAGATGTATATGGAAGGAGAAGGTATTTTAGGACCCAAATCATTTCAGCTTTAAAGGTCATAACCAGCAACATGAATGGCACCTGGAATTGAAGTAATAACTTGTACAACTTAAATAAGAATCAGGCTTGCTAAGTTCAAATGTGAGTTATGAAAGACCTTATTTATTAATTAATATTTATTTACTGTACTTTATTTTTTATTATTTTTACAAATAATTCAAGGCAGTGAACTCAAGGCAATAATATCCAATACATTTTTCTCTTCCTATTTTCCCCACAACCAGAGGTAGTATTCAACAGGTTCTGACCAGTTCTGGAGAACCAGTAGTGAAAATTTTGAGTAGTTTGGAGAACCATCAAATATCACCTCTGACTGCCCTCACCCCCATCTATTCTCTGCCTCCCAAGTTCCAGCTGATTGGCTGAGTCTTCTTTTGTTGCCCTGCACAGGAGAACGGAGCTGGAAAGCAGGTTAGTGGGGTGGAGACGGAATGGGATTTTGCAGTAATCTTCCCCTGCCACAGCCACCAAGCCACGGCCACAGAACCAATAGTAAAAAAAATTGAATCCCACCACTGTCCACAGCAACAGCTCTGTGAGGTGAGTGGGGCTGAGAGAGAGTGACTGACCCAAGGACACCCAGCTGGCTTTGATGGCTAAGGCAGGACTTGAACTCACAGTCTCCTGCTTTCTATCCTGGTCTATCCTGCTTTCTATTAGGTCTAGGCCTGGTACCTTAGGACTAGGGCAAACTGTTCCCTGGTCTTCTGTTTGATTGATTTCCACCTGGCATAAGAAGATGAGAAGTTAGGGATGTAACTAACAAAAGCTGGTACAGGTAAAGGTGTCTTTAGACTTTCAAGCTTCAAGCTGTACTTGTAAACTTGCTGTACTGTGCTTTGAGTAAGTTATATTTTAGTGTTATTTGAAGTGCATTTTTTGAAGTTCTTATGGGCCTTTGTCTTATATATCAATTGAATGCTTCATCTTAATGTATATTTATAAATTGTATGTTTTATGGGTTATTAAATTGTTGTTAAATACTATGCACATTGTCAATATTGCGAACCACTAATGACCCCAGTCATCATGCAAAACAGAATATAAAGACAGAATAGCCTACTCAGTAAGTGGTAAGTCCCTAAATAATAGTTTTTAACTGAGGTTTTTAGAAGGATTAGATCAGAGGTCTCCTTCTGAAAACATTGTACAAACTCTTACTAAATGTATTCTTGGGCACAGCCGGCCCATTTACAGAAAAGGACAATCATGGACAATATACTATATTACAAAGTATCATTTTAATAGATAATTACAGATAGCACCTTCCCCTCCCAGAGTCTAAACTCACCCCAAGTCACACTTCATCTCCATACCATTAAAAGTTTAGTCCCGGGATTATGATAGGAAAGATATACCATAAAAGTTTGAGGAGTATGAATGAATCAGAGTCAGCATCAATAATAGGCTGTAGCATAAAGACACCCTATTTCAAGCTTTGGAAAGGATTGCATTTTCAGATTTGTGTTTGTGTGTGTTTTCATGTGCACATGTGTGTGTGTATGTATAGCATGCATTTGTGTATGATGATTGTGCATTTGTAAAAGAATACAAAATAAAATATAATTCTAATAAATATATCTGATAAACAATGATGATAGTGTCCATATTTCTTTGTTTAATTCTGAGTTTCTTGCAAGACCTTCTTGAAGTTTGGCTGTAATGGATCATTACGTCCATAATGTGCTCAGTGTTGGGAGTGAATTTAGAACAGTTTTTAGGTTGCATACTGTTTTCTTCCAGATAATTTACTGGATTAAAATTAGCAGTGTGAAAAGCTGTAGAGAAATCTAAATGCCTGCCAAATCAAAGAAATAATCACATTTTTATGAATATTTAATATCATAGTCATGGCAAATAAGGCAAGTAATTAGTACTTACCATATATTTGCAAAGTATTATTTTATGTAAATGCTACATTCTACTAGTTTGATATGAATTATTCATTCTATTTCCCAACACTGACACAAACCAGTAAACATTTAAATCTATGTGTTATTCTTTTCTTGTCTTTAATGATATTGTGTAGACTGAATTTTGGAGAGAAGATTATTGTTTGTTTTTCCAAAGGGGAGAAAAACAAGAAGGTCATTTAAAGTCACCTACTGTATTGAACATCACTGGAAAAAAGAAAGTTAAGATGCTAATGTACAAGACACATGTTCTTTCATGTATATTGATGAAGAGCTATTAGCTATGCCTCAACCTCTAAAGACTGCTCCAGAATTATTTGTAACGGCACCTGGGAAGAGTTGCTTATAAAAAGAATTCCTCTTAAAAGATCTGGAATCATGTTTCAGAAATACCATTTCACAGACATGTCCAAATACTGACAATTAATAAATGATAATGGGTATTATTATTTCAATGGGTAGGAAAAGTTATTTAGCCTATCAGAACCTTCATGGTAAGAGCACTTTCACTTGACATCTCTCAAATCCTCTCAACTGAAGCCAACTTGAAGTTCCTTTAACTTCCGTCCAACTTCAATCCCTAAAAACATAAAAAAACCTTCACCCAATCACTAAAAAAGGGAAGTAGCTTTCAATGCCATCTAAAGTCCCATGTTGTCGCGTTGTCGCGGTTTGCTCGTTGTCCTTAGGTTCTCTGATCAGCTCGTAGAGCCCCCGCAGGGGTGAAATTTAGAGGGACCCTCGCGAGGGTGAGTACTTAAGTACTAGAATCAATAATTGACACAGACACCATAGTTTCTCAAGGTGAGAGAGCACGTTGTGCCCGGGGTAGATGAAGAAGTCCCCCGATTGCAACGCACCACCTTCTTTTATTTTGCAGTTTTATCAGGGCGGGGGGAGCGAGACATATGTGAAGAGGAGCAAGGAAGTATAATTCTAATGGCGCCATGGCAGGATGCGACCACTGTTGTGTGCTAAGATAATGTGATTATCTATTAACAAGATATATGTGGTCAGCTAGTTCCTGTAACTATTTGCCTATGCGTCGTGCCAAGCTGAGTTTATCATGCAATTCCTAACTTGAGAAGGTCATTCTTACGGCCTTAGGTCAAGAGGACTCTCGAAGTTTACTACAAGTCCTCTTTTCTTTGTTTTTAAGGTGCCGCGATATCCGATTCAAAATATAAGCCTTTCTCCTTTGGAGTATCATAGTGCTTGGATAAGGACATACCCTCCGGGACATCCCGATCCGATTGCACAACCTCGTTCAAGGGCAGGTTATCAGTGTCGTCATCGGAACATAAGTGCAAAAGCGGAGCCTTGCACTCCTCAGTTGGGATTGCCATATATACATGATTTTGCATTAAGAGATTAAGTTGCGCAGCAGCTTTAGATTCGGCAATAGCATTTAAACTACGTTTGATCATTGAAATAAAGATAGGTAATAAACAGGGTAGCAAAGTTGGACCAATTAGTTATGACATGGGTGATGTTAATTTCCTGGGCCTGCCACGGCCATTGTTCCCCCATCGTAGTTCCCCCACACACAAAGCAATTTTTAACTTGCAATGATTTAGCAATAGTCTCTGCAAGGTGTACAAAGGTGTTGCGCATCTCATGGGGTACGGTCAGGTGAGTCAATTTTGCCAATTCCAAATAAACAGAATGAAATAAGGAGTGTCTGGTTGAGTCGATGGAAATTATGCTTACTATTATTTTGATGGCTACTGAAGGGTTGGTTCCTGTCCCATCAATACCCAAGCCATAGTCATTGTCAGTACCTTTCCATGTTTGGAAGGAAAGCCAATTTTCCGGTACTGGAAACGTGAGATTGAAGGGATTGCACTGATGTTGCATACAGTTGGGATCGGGAACTCTAAGACGGGTGATATAGAGTTTTTTAAGGTTATCCCTCTTGGGTATGGTGTCGGGTCGCACTGTGAGCCCTCTGGATTGAAAGTCCACACATTTCCATTCATTGCAGTAGGTGCCTTTGCCACAGGGATCGTGTTGATTTGAAGTTCTGGCACAGATGTACTTTTCGTTGCTGGAATATGTCCATCGCCAGACAAGTGAGCCGCATTCATTTGTGCCATAGTCCATGGCTTCGCAGGCATCAAAAGTGACCGATTGGGATACCTTCGGATTATAAAAGTCATGATTGACCAGAGTCTTTTTCGATGAACCGGCTCCGACAGTGATGAGGATGTTGTAGCGATGAGTGGGGCCTGTGGGGTCATAACAGGTTTGTTTGTTGTTATCTTCACAAATACTATACGTCGTGCTATTCCACACACAGGTGTGCGTGGATGGTTTGGTGCAAATAAAATGAGTGTGATATATTAATGTAGTTCTGATGGTCTGCCCCTGTTGAGTTTTTTGCAAGCAGGGGGTGCAATGTTTGGCATCTTGGGAGGTGAGTGCACTTCGTGTCCTCCGTTGGGGGGGGGATAAACTTCTGTCGTAGGGATAATGTCAGCCGAGAAGAAGTGGCAAAGCCTCGTACCATTTTTGTAATTTCACATTGGTATAGACCAAAGTCTGAGAGGGTCAGATCAGTTACTGAAAGATGAGTTGCTCTAAAATGATAATTGATGGTATATTTGGGTGAGTCTTGTAGATATATGGTATTGTTGAAAAACCAGCGCCAGATGATTCCCTTTTTCTTGATTGGAGACCTCTGGTAACAGGAGAGGGCCTGAGAGCGAAGATGCAGTGCTCCCTCATTGTTGTAACGGTGCGTGTGAATCAAGGAGTTGAATTTAGGATGTGGAGAGGACTCGAGAAGCTGTCTACGAATTCGTTGTCCGCGGAGCGGTGACCAGGAACCAGGATAGCGGTCAGGGAGATGGGAGCCAGGTGCATCCCATAGGCAGCTGGTGGTATCACAGGGAGGTTGGCAGCAGGAGAAATGGCGCACCAGGGTATGGGAAAAAGAATGAGGAGAAGATTGAGACAAAAGGAGCCAAGAAAGAAACATAGAGGGTAGTGGGGGGCGAGTTACAGAGAAAATGGAAAAGAGATAAACTGTATGATTGAAGGATTGACGGAAGCAAGGAAGCCTAAGCAGGAATAAGGTCCCACCGTATTCGCAGTGACATAGACATGTAGGTAGACCCGACAGGGTTGGTAGCCATACAGAAGAGAGACGTGAGGTGAGGGACGCAAGGCATGGCCTTGATGTTGAAAGGCATAATTACAGGCGGAAAGAGAGATGTCTTCAAAGGCAAAGGTAACGCGTGTGAACGGAGGGGCGAAGATAACAGCAGGATCAGCCCGAAACTGAGAAAAGACAGGAGATATCAGAATCAGAAGGGCTAGGAGAGGAACACTTGTCCTTAGCCTCCCCATGATAAGGTCGAACACAGCGCGCAGGCACCCAAAGAACACGATCAGGAAGTTGAACAGCAGCGTATCCTTTGCCCCAAGTGATCAGTTGCACAGGTCCCTTCCACTTCGGATCTGGAAGTTGCCTGAAATAAACAAGAGGTCTGGAGGTAGGGACAGGAGGTGTGGTAAAGTGACGAGAAGCAGCCGTAGAAGAAGGAGAGCCAGTAAGATTCAGAAAGTTCAAGGTATATAAACATACATTTAACACATTCTGTAACGCTGGGAGGTTCGGGGGGCGTACGCCTTTTTTCCCCATGTATCGATCAAGGGCCGTTTTGAGTGTTAAATTTGCTCTTTCCACAATAGCTTGGCCTTGGCTATTAAATGGAATTCCAAATTTGTGTACAATGGACCAATGATGACAGAACTCCGAGAAGGAGGAGCTCGTGTATACAGGACCATTGTCTGTTTTTAAAATTTTTGGACATCCCAGTGTTACAAAGGTCCGAATGCAATGATTGATAGTGTTTTTAGTAGTCTCTCCCCTTTGCAGTGTGGCCATGATGAACCCAGAGTAAGTGTCTACAGACACGTGAATATACTTCCAGGGCGCAAAGGATGGATACTGAGTAACGTCCATTTGCCATGTGTCACAGGCCTCGGTGCCTCTAGGATTTACTCCTTCTGGGACACTTCGTGCCTGCAAACTACATGTAGGACATTGTTGAACAATTGCCGCGGCTTCTTGATGAGTAATTCCAAATTGTCTCACCAGAGCCTTTCTATTTTGATGAAAATAATCATGACTTTCTCCTGCTGTTAAGGTGTTATTCTGCAGGATTGGTAACAAATGCAACTTGCAGGCCTCATCTGCCATGTGATTGCCTTCTGAAAGAAATCCGGGCAGATGCTGATGGCTTCTGATGTGGGCCACAAACAGAGATTCCTTCCTTTCCTTCAATAGGTCTTGTAACTGTAAAAAAAGCGTCATTAAAGGAGAAGGGATTGCAGGAGAAATGTAGGCATCAAATATATTCAAGGCCAATTGTGCCACATACAGACTATCAGATATTACATTAATTGGCTGGCTGGGAAAAAGTGTGAGTGCCATATTGAAGGCAGATAGTTCAGCCTGTTGAGCAGAAGGTTGTGGTGTGGTAAGTTTTTTATGCCATTGATTGTCAGTTTGCCACACACAAGCCCCGATGGTTTTAGGACCATCAGTGAATACAGTAAGACAATCTTTCACTGGTTGTTGTACTAAAGGAGTCTCTAGAGTGAGCGGAATTGTTTTCAGCACTTGTACGCGTGGGTCTGGTGGTAGATGGCAGGAGACATTCCCTTGCCACCCTTCCAACGCATCTTGTAACGCATCAGAATTTTGGAAGAGTGGTTCCCATTGTGTTAGTCTGCAGGGAGTGTAAAGCGTGCAGATGTCCACACCCATCAAGGCTCTAGCTCTTTTCCTCCCCCGTTCTATAAGAAGAGCCATTTGTGCAGCTCTTGTGGTGATTGATGCTTTTGGGGTATGAGGAAGGTGAATCCACTCTAAAATGTGTAGTCTCTTTGAAGTCGAGATTTGAACGATGATTGCTGTAAGGAGTGTGGGTGTGGGAAGAAGCGCCAATGAGAGTGCATGATTGTGTAATGAGCGGTCCACCCAATGGGTATGCAAGGCGCTGTTGATTTCTTTAAGAGCACTAAGCTGTTGCTCATTCAGCCAAATGAGATCCGCTGGACACTTAAGGCCGACCAATGCTTGAAATAATGACGAGAGAGTATGAGTTGAAATGGAAAGATATGGGCGTGCCCAATTGAGCGTGCCCAGGCATTGCTGTAACTGAACCAAGGTTGCAGGTTGAGGGAGTGTGAGAACAGGAAGGTGAGGTGAAGCTGTGGAGGCTAAAACCTTGTGTCCTAAATATTGTAACGGATAATGAGACTGCACCTTTTCTGGTGCTACATGCAGTCCTGCAAGAGCAAGGAGAGAGAGAAGACATGGAAAAGTTTTACATACTGTACCTTTAGGACCATCAGCTGCAATCAGGATGTCATCCATGTAATGATACACTAAAAATTCAGGAAATTTGTCCCGATAGGGTTGTAAAGCTTTATTTACAAAATATTGACACATCGTAGGAGAATTGAGCATTCCTTGGGGAAGAACTTTCCATTGATATCTAGCTGTAGGTTTAGAATTATTAAACTCAGGAACGGTGAAGGCAAATAGTATCCTGTCCTCTGGTATCAGCGGGATGGAGAAAAAACAATCTTTGAGGTCAATGATTATGAGATCAAATGTTACAGGAATTAAATTTGGATTAGGAAGGCCGCATTGCAATGGGCCCATAGGTTGCAATATAGCGTTCAGAACACGGAGATCCTGTAGGAGGCGCCATTTGCCACTTTTCTTTTTAATTACAAACACTGGTGTGTTATATGGGCTGGTAGATGGTTCAATATGACCTTCTGCCAATTGTTGTTGAACGAGAGTGTGAAGTGCGTTTAATTTTTCTTTTGTAAGAGGCCATTGATCAATCCAAACAGGAATATTTGATTTAAGAGTGAGAGAAAGAGGAGAAATAGCCATAATTCAAGGTATGTAGAGAGAAGTGTTGAGTTGAGATAGCAGGTCACGGCCCCACAAATTGCAATGTAATGGAAGGACAAAGGGTTTAAGATAAGCAGTCACAGAGGAATGAGGCGTAGAGGCAGTAAGCCAAAGTGAGCTAACCTTTGCTGCCTGCGCTCCACCGATGCCTTGTACTGAAGTTGTTTCAGCAAGGGGCCAAGAGGATGGCCACTCAGAGGATCGAATGACAGAGACGTCAGCTCCGGTGTCAATCAGGCCAGCAAAAGATTGGCCATTCAGCAATATGGTTAACATAGGTTTGGAGGCTCGAACAGATTGCTGTAGAGCAAACAAAGAAGGGGGTTCAGGAGAGGGGAAAAGAATGAGAGTAGCCACAATCGTTCCCGCTTTCAGGGAAAAGCACCGGTCGCCAATGGCAGCAAGAGAGAGATTTTTCAGAGAAGAGGAGTCGTACAAAAAGGGTGCAGCGACTACGCCTTCAATGGTAAGGGAGGAGTTAGGTATGAGCAAAACAGGCAAGGAAGGCGGAAGTGGCTTCAGAACAGTGATAGAAAGAGGGAGAGTGAAGACCGAACCAGGATCATCATAAACAATGTCCTCTGTCAGCTGTACAGGGAAAGAAGTAGGTTGTAAAAAGGAAAGAGAAGAGGAAAGAGAAGTTTCAGCCTTTGTAGCGGGGTTAGCTGAAGACCCCATGCCTAGTTTTCCGATTGCTGAGCAGGAGGAGGGTTAGAGCGACATTGGGAAGCCCAATGAAAACCTTTTCTGCAACGAGGGCAAACAGTTTTTGGCTTGGCAGCATAGGGTGCAGTACCCCGAGACTGGCCACGAGGCGTTCCCCCCCCACCCGGCATTCTACACTGATTTTTAAAATGGCCAGGCTTCCCACAATTAAAACAATTGCCAGAGCGAGACACGGCAAGGGCGTCGGACGACGGAGGGGAGGTGGGGAGGGATGCAGAAATGGAGGTAGAGATGGCAGCGGCGCTCATTTTGTGAGAAGTAGTTCCCACAATCCTACAAAGCTGCAGGAACTCAGCCAAGGTTACACCAGGTTTATTAGCAACAGGTTGAAGTATTTTTTGACAATCTTCATTCGCATTGGTGTAAGCCAGTTTAATAAGAAGTTCTTGTCTGGCCGCCTCATTGTCAATTTGGCGTTCCAGAGCGGTTTGCAAACGGTTAACGAATGGAGAATAAGACTCGTCAACCTCCTGCACTACCTTCAAAAAGGTGTGTGTGGATTTAGAGTCTGAGTCATCCACACGTTTCAGGGCATTCATCGCACAAAGATGAATGATTGCAAAGGCACGGCGAGGGCAAGTTTGTTGCTGAATCAGGGTGGAGTATAATCCGGTTCCCTTTAAGTGATCAGCAATGACCAGATTAGGGAGGCCTCGTCTTATTTCAGCATCTACTAATTTTTCATATTCAGACTGCCAAACAACATACTGGGCAGGAGTCATAAGCATAGAAAACAACATCTTCCAATCATATAACAGCATTACAGTGTTAGCAGACACGAGAGAATCAAGCATGCCACGAGTGTAAGTGGATTGCAGTCCATACATATTTACAGCCTCTTTTAAATTTTTCAGCACTCTTAACTCTATGTTGGTATGAACATGAGCGCCAGGGGCTCCCGGAACAAGAGTCATAGGGTAAGCAGAAGGTATATCACAAGATTCTAAGGTGAAGGAAGGAGAAGCCAGAATAGCAGTAATATTTCCCCCCGAGGGATGTAGGGACGGAGAATCAGTAGGAATGGGAGAGACAGAAGGAGAGGAGGGCTGCAGACGATTGTGCGGAGTGTCAGAGTGAAAAGGAGGGGCAGAGGCAAGCTGAGGAATATCATCCGAAGAGGCGACAGATTGGTAAGGTGGGAGAGAAGAATCAAAGTGAACAGCAGGAGGCTTAACAGTTTTAGAGGCAAGAGATAAAGACTCGGGGAGAGTGGTGGAGGGGTAAATAGTATTGAGCGCAGCCATTATCGCACGCCAGGACATAAGAATGTCCGGTGGAGCTCTGGGGACATCATACAGATATTTTCCCAAGCGTTCCCACAAAGTGCGACGCAGCGTGCCCTCAGCCGGATAAGCAGGGCAGTGCTGCTCCACATAAAGCAAGAAGGAGGTGATAGATTTTCTAGACAAGGTATATACAGTGGTGCCGTTAATTTTCTGCAAACAATTAGCCTTCTTCACTAATTGGTAAAGTTCGTCCCTATGAACTGACGAAACTTTGGAGAGTGAGGAGCCCATTACTTACGATTGTACAGAGCCTTTGCCAGGTGCGTAGCAACGGGAGTGAAGGCAGCGCACCTCTAGACAGAAGTCACGCCGTGGAGCTGAAGAAGTGAGAGATCCCGGACGAGCTCCCAGTTGTCGCGTTGTCGCGGTTTGCTCGTTGTCCTTAGGTTCTCTGATTAGCCCGTAGAGCCCCCGCAGGGGTGAAATTTAGAGGGACCCTCGCGAGGGTGAGTACTTAAGTACTAGAATCAATAATTGACACAGACACCATAGTTTCTGAAGGTGAGAGAGCACGTTGTGCCCGGGGTAGATGAAGAAGTCCCCCGATTGCAACGCACCACCCTCTTTTATTTTGCAGTTTTATCAGGGCGGGGGGAGCGAGACATATGTGAAGAGGAGCAAGGAAGTATAATTCTAATGGCGCCATGGCAGGATGCGACCACTGTTGTGTGCTAAGATAACGTGATTATCTATTAACAAGATATATGTGGTCAGCTAGTTCCTGTAACTATTTGCCTACATGTCGTGCCAAGCTGAGTTTATCATGCAATTCCTAACTTGAGAAGGTCATTCTTACGGCCTTAGGTCAAGAGGACTCTCGAGGTTTACTACACCATGTATCTTCTCACCTCTTTGTACATGAAAAAGAAATAAAGCAGCTTGCTAGTCAGCCCATGTCTATGTTTAGATATTGCATCAATTTGTCTCCCATTTGCTGGGAAATTTGAATATTACTAACAGTAAGACTTGATAAAACCACCCAGCCCTCTTCCCTCCACTGCATTCAATAGTTCCTTTTGGGATCAGTTCATATGCCCTTATTTTTATTTATTTGATTTATTTGTTTGATTTGTCAATCGCTTACAAGATTCCCCATTGCTTTAGTTGTGGTTCTATATTCCTGGGACAAATGGAAAACAGACATAATCAAAACAAGGCTTGCAGATAGATACCAGGATGGTGAAGCTCACAATGATAGAGAGGAATATATTAATGCTTGTGTTGAGTGAAGGAGGCAAAGAGCGGTACCAATGGGGAAACAGTCCACCCACATGTCCCTCAGAGTTTCATTGCTGAAATAAAGTAAACTAAATTAAATAAAGAAAAATGAAACAGCTTTGAACTTACAAAGCAATTGTAGCAGAGCCAAAATCAAAATCAGGTCAATTTATTATTCAACACAGATTTGTGCCAGTTTTGAAACAGCATAGAACTGCATTGTTTTATCTTGGTCTCAGGTTGGAGTTTAGCTCCTTGATAAACATTGATATTGTTGCAGATGGAGAAAACAATTCTTACTCAATTCTTACGCACAAAATTAGAAGAGAGCTCAAGATCAGAGCTTGTTTGAACAATGGGAAAGATGTAACCACCACATTATTTGGATTTTCAGTAACAGTCTTTACATTGTGAGCATCAAACAACTAAAAGAAAAATTATATAGTGAAGACATTAAGAAAATGTATGCTTTAAAGCAAATGTTTCCATGAAGAATGCATAATTATTCTAATATATTAATTGGCTTCGGTACCTTGCTTCTTTTATAACCCATGACAGTTTTCTGGTCCACCACCCTACTGATTTTTTATTGGTTCTATGAAAGCATCTATATATTTAAATTTGAACCTAAAAGCAATGAATTATGGAATTAGAAATGAAATAAGACTTTAAGAAATCATTTCTATTTTCTAGGCTGCATTTCTACAAAATTTGTGTTCTGGATGTCTATCTCAATGCAGCCAAGGAAAAGTAGTATACCAATTTTTTAGCAAAAACAATTCAAGCAGAAATATAGGGAGTTACTGTAGACAATCCCCAAGTGTATATTTTTTACTGTAATATTTGAAGCCAAGATGTCTCATTCATCCTGATCTATATCTCCACCTGGTATTTATCTAGCCAAATGAAAGTATAGATTGTTTAAAATCATGAATTTCCATCAGCAGTTGCATTTAAGTCCTTTTAAAAAGAGTTTTCCAGTGACAAACTGTGATGTCAAAGAATGAAAGGGCTGTATAGTACAGTGTAACATGGTCTTTGAAGTCTCTGTCTATTGAAAAGTATATCTATCTGGGATACACACACATGTGTGTGTGTGTGTTATGATTAAGTTATTCTACATATGAGACACTATTCATAGAATCAAATTAGAATTTTGATGGAAAGACAGGGGTCCACCCAAATTCTGTTTTATAATTAATTTTCCTGGAAATTAAATTCAAATGGTCTGATTTTTTGAGCCCTTAGTTATTTTATGCTTTTGTTTTTGTTCCAAAAAGCAATTGTAAACTAATAGCTTAATAGTCCAAGAAATTAATCTGCAAAGCTAGACATTCTTGAAAGAAATAATAATCTAAGAGAAGTTTATCTGTAAACTGAAGAAAGCACATAAAGCTATTCTTTTTTTATAGAAAAATGCTCTGAGTTGAGTGGAAATGTCATGCACACTGATTGAACATTATTTTTGCAACTGCCATCTTGTCTCATAATTATACCAATATGTTCATAATCATCAAGTACTTTACCAGACAGGAGATAACAGGCATTCACAAGCATATTTGGTGTGAATCTTTTTCCCCAAAAAACACTTTAGACTCCCTTTGAGTTAACTGATCAGAAAAGTTTTTATTTTGTTTACAGTTATCCAAATATGGTTTATTTTAGTAATAGTAAGAATATTACTGATATGGAACATAAATCAGTCATTAGATCTGAGAAAATTATTATGAACATGAAACTGAATGGTAAACATCAGAAAATACTAGATGAGATAAAAGATTTATTTAGTCTTAAGATCAAGGTGCTTAGATTGGCCACCCAGAATGCTTCAATGATATTTATTAATATGCTGTGAAATCAACAGTTACCTCCTAAAGTTTCTCTATCTAATAACTGGCATTTAAAAGGCCACTATTCTTGAACCTAATATGGTTAAAAGTTGCTCGGGTATCCTATGAAAATCCATCTAATCCCTCTTTTAGACCATTTAAGTTAGAAAGTTACAAGACAGAACTTAACCTCATGTATATCTTATGATTGACATAAAAGATGGATAAAGGTTTCCATATTAAAGTATCACTAAATCAAGTTATTATAATAAAACCTCTCCGAAATTAGCATGCAGCTCTTCATTAAATACCTCCAGCATTTCCAAGTCAAACTATTTCTCTTAATTTTCCATTGAGATATCCTTTCTTCCATACTTCAACCATTGGTTCTTATCTTGTTTCTGGAGGAAATGATAACAAATCTGTGTTATCTTCTATGTGACAGTGCTTACAATATATGTAAATAGCATCAAATTTGCCCCAATTCTTGTCCCCAAGATAAACCTGGAATACTTCCATTCACTGATCTATTCTTCAGATTGAGAAGCAATCTGAAAGCAATCTGTGATTATATTCACTTCTGTTGACTTGAAATGTTGACATTGCATTGCAGCATTCTGTTGACATTGCATTGCAGCAATGCTTGTCAAGTTTCCTAAACTCATTCATGGGCTACTAAAGGAGAACAGCAAAGCCATCAACTTGTTTTTTTCTTATTGGGCCTAAATCCCATATATCAGGAGCTTCCTGATATTGAGAAATAGAGCCATATAAATTTCAATCTTGGTTTACCAGACTGTTTTTTTGTTGCCTACTTTTTTTTTTTGAAAAGACACATGTGGTCTGATGGTACTAGTTCACACTCCCTGAACTATTTTCTCCCACTTTTTTGTTGTTGACAAAAAAAAAAACACATTTATGTTCTTCTACAGGCCTTCTTCACTTAACTTGTTCTTAATAATCGCTTTAAGACTATCACAAAATTTTGTGCATATGTCTACACATGTAAATCTGTACAAGCTTATTCCAACAATGTAAATGATATGCAAAGCACAACATTATGCCACAGAGCTAATCCTCCATGTTAGTTATGTGATGCATAATACGTAAAGGGAAAAAATGGCAAACCCAATCCTATGAGTATAAAAAACTGAGTAAGGTTTAGTCTGCAGATAAGCAAACAGTAGTCTTTACGTATCTAAAGGGTTGTCATAGAGAGAGAGAGAATAGAGTTTTCCTTTTATCCTGGACAGCAGGACTAGATTAAACGGATTTAAAATACAGGAAAAATTGTTGAGATTAATTATTAGAATGCATTTCCTGACAGTGAAAACTTTATCCAGTGAGGTAGGTCGCCTGATAAAAGTAGCATGTCCCCTTTACTAAAGACTTTTATTAGCCTGAATGGCCCTCTTCCAAAATTCTGCACCAAGCATGGGATTGAACTAGGCAATCAAACCTTCCAGCTCTATGATTCTGAGATGATTTTATAATGTTATGATACTGAAATTATATCCCAATGTATCCTTCCCATGTATTCTTTGAGGAACATATGGTGCTTGGTTATTCCCTAGCCCTATCCAATTCCATCTCATTATTCCCTAACCTTATCATCATGTGAAATGATGAGTATTATCACAAAAAGATTAAAACTGATATGTATTTGCCTATCACAATGGGTTAAAGGAATGCAATTGCCTCTTTTTACCCTGTATAACTTACTTCATTGGTAAAAGTAATTTTGAATTATATGCATATATTAGCAATATATTATTTTTTCTCTAGTTTTGGCAGAAGATTTGGAGATGGAGAAGTCTGCCTTTACCCACCCACATTTTGGACTGTTGGTAGGAGAGGGCAGCACTCTGAAAAGTAATAGCAAGACAAATCAATCATTAAAATTGCAACAATCATGGGTGCGAACAAGTCAGCTATGCTTTCTACAACTGCCATAAGGCTTGTATTGGCACAGCATAGTTCCAGAAGCAGGCAAAAAGGAAAAAGAAAGAAGAGGGGGAAATCACTTTATTTCACTCTGATGCAGAAAGATATAAATACAAGCAAGAGGGGGTTAATCTAATCCTTTTCTGAAGCATTGAATCAGAGAACAAGACAAAAACAAATCTGTGATCTGGAACTTCCTGAGCACCCACTCAGGGTGGATTAATGAGGACTACACGGCTGTGAAATTATGTGCCCTCTGAGTCAGGAAAATAGTCCTAGTGGTGCATGACCTTGAAATGAGGGGAAGCAAACTTCACCTGATCCACAATTACAAAGATCCAGGAGGAGGGGAAGGGGGTCTGGGACGAACATATTAAGAGCTTAGAAAAATGTTCTGCAAGCAAACACTTAACAATCCGTCAGCTTGTGAAAATAATGAAGAGGCTTTTTAAAGATATCAGCAATTGAACCAAAGCATTAAAAAAGAAAGTCAGTCCCCTTTATTTACAAGATGTGGATTTTGGTAGTTGTTGTCAGGGACTTAGCAATGTTTGCCTCTGTTCAATTTTCTCCCTTCAATGAAAAATTGTTGTGAGATGATTTCCAGCCTTAGCTGCTTTACATGACAGTATTATCAAGGATTCATCAAGAGGCCATCTGTCGAATTTATGGGGGAAAAACACACACACGCACACACACGCACACACAGAGAGCACCATCACAGATGAAAAGGAAAGAGCAAGACAGAGATTGGTGGTCCTGGGGAAAGATAGATGTGGCAGCATGTGCTTGACTGTGAAAATCACAGCATTTAAATACTGTGAAATAAATTATTCTGCTTGAAAATTAGTGATGCTGTCCCAATTTATATTCTTTTACTCTAAGAATATAATCAAATACATTGCATTCTCATGACTATTTCATTCCTAATAAAAAAACTGACATGAGGAATAAGATAGATCCTTGAATTTAATAAGCTTTGCAAGTCTCATTTTGGAAATAAACAACTTTTTAAAAAGGGTACTTATAGGGAAAAATGGCACTATCTTATTATGCAAGTAAATATGTATCAAACAGAGTGGTGTAGCCATTTGTTTAGATATATTGGGTGAATTTTATTTAAATTATATATCAGTTTAACATTTGTTATTTTAATATTGATTTATTCTTACTTTAATGCATCTGGCATAAACGAATTTAGGACTTCCTTAAAAGTATATTTTTATCTTGCATATAAAACAACATAACTTTCTTTTCCTCAGTTCCTTACTTTATAATAATTTTGTACTTAAGCTTAAAACAAACGAGACAGATTACTGATTCACATGAACAATATAACTAAGCTGATGCTGGCTTGAATAAAACAGAATTGCCCACTGACGTCAGTTCAGAAGTGGTATTCAGCAGGTTCTGACCAGTTCTGGAGAACCGGAAGCGGAAATTTTGAGTAGTTTGAGAACTGGCAAATACCATTTCTGATTGGCCCCGCCCCCATCTATTCTATACCTTTGCTGGGTCTTCTTTGGTTGCCCTGAACAGGAGAACAGAGCTGGAAAGCAGGTTAGTGGGATGGGGAGGGAATGGGATTTTGCAGTAACCTTCTCCTGCCACACCCATCAAGCCACGCCATGTTCACCAAGCCACGCCCACAGAACTGATAGTAAAAAAAATTGAATCACACCACTGCTTCAGTTCTATATTGTGGGAAAGACCAGCATTTTAACAAAAGAGAGTAGCTATCTTCTCATTGATTCCTTGCCATAATCTCTTCTGTTAAGTGAAGAAAAATGTCAAGGTTTATATTTTGGAAATATCCATAGTCACTCATTAGATTATTTATTCAAAGTCAAAGATTGGCAGACTGTGACCATAGGCTGCAAGCAGATTTCAAATACTTACAATGGTATCTAATTGTACTCTTGAATTTCATTGCCATTTCAAAAAAAAAAATCATCACTATTATTTATTACCATATTTGTGATGAAAAAACACAAGCAAAGGGGAAAAAAGATACTAAAAATAAAAAACTTTGAAGTCAGAAAAAAAGTTAAATTTATCCACTGTGTGATGAACTTAAGACCATCTATAAAGCCCATCCAGCATAGCAACTGATCTTCCATTTATCTGGAGGAAACAGGTATTGGGCAATAGGACTGCATTCATACAGTTTTCTGGTTTTAATCAATAACTTAAGTTTGGACTTGAGACAGCCACATTTTTAAAAATATATTCATTTTCTAGAAAAAGTCATTGCTACTGTATATGTTGGGAGAAAAGTCTGAAATATTTAAATATTCGTATTTTTCTGAACCAATCATACCAATCATCTAACTTAAGCATGACTTGTTAGTTTCCCAGTGTCACTTGGTAGAGAGATGGGTGGCATTCAAATTTAATAAATCAAGTAATAAATAATAAAACCTATTTAATTTGGTCAAAGCTTTCAAATCTGAATTGAAAGATAGAGATGACAGCCAAATATTGGCTGGAAAAGCATTTCAATTCCATTTATTAAAGATGCAAACAAACAAGGCTTAATCTGGGCTAGACCAAACCATTTCTTTTTATCATCAGAACATTCACCCAGAATATGGGAAGACAATTAGAAAGGCCTCTTGAAGAACTGGGTAATCAAAAAATTTAAATTCAGAATTCCAGCCTGGGCATGGAACAAGAACCTGTTATGCCCAAGGGAAAATCATAAATGGGGGAGTGACACAGATGTCTGCATATGGGCACCTGAAGCTTTGATCAAATTAAAGATGTGTATTATCTATTTCTTTATTTATTAAATTGGTATGCTGCCCATCTCTCTACCCAGCAACACTGGGAAACTTGCCATTCATGCTTGAGTTAGATGACTAGAATGATTGGTTCAATTACATAAGAAAAATACTCTTCATTAAAATTTAATGTGGAGACAATTTTTGATACAGTCATTTGTAGTAGTAGTAACAATTTCACAAACCTAAAGCCCAAATCTTTTTCCAGTACTTTGACTTTTAACAAAAGTTACGCTCAGAGTTCGTTTAGGTGTTCCATATTTAAGACTAGTCAGAGTAGAGACACACTGATAGGAGTCTAGGAAGGAGACACCTCTTGAGAAAAGCCTGGCTATTTAAGGGAATAAAAAGATGCTGACAAAACACTGAGCATATGACAAAAAAAAATACCAACTAGTGTTACACTTCTTAGATTTCAACACTTTCCAAAAATATACTTTAGCTTCCAGAATAAGCTCTTATTTCAATGGATAGGAAGTTGGCCAGTCACCAGCAAGATTTTGCCTATATTGGGATAATCTTTGCAAAAATGATTACTCAGAATAAGAACAATGGGGCAGAGATTTTATAGTTGTAAGGGTGACTATTCTTCCAAGAATACCGAATACACCAGCAAATTAAAAGTAATTATTGTGTTGCTGTGGGTGTTGCATGTTATGTATGAATGACAATTGAGAGCAACATTATTACCCAACAGAGCTTTTTTGTTCGTTTGTTTATTAAATTTATATGCCACTCATCTCCTATAAGACAACTCTGGGTGGCTTTAAAAGATAAAAATTAAAACAAATATTTAAAAGCTATATAACAATTAGAACTAAAGAAATACCATAAATGGCACATGGATGAGATCTTCGTACCCCAACAACACCTCCAGCAGTGAGTGCCCCCTTCAGGATCCCAGACCAACTGGCAAAATCAAGTTTTGATACTTTTCCAGAAGGCCAAGAGTAGTTCTCACTTCCAGTGATGGAGTATTCCAAGGGTCGGGGCCATGATGGAAAGCGCTTTTCTCCCTGAGACCCACCCAACAGAGTTCCTTGGAAGACGGAGTCCACAATTAAGCTCTCGCCATCCCAAATCACCCTTGAACCCTTCCCATCAGTTCCAGTAGAGATCTGTCCTTCCCAGTGTTTTTCCTTGGGATATGAGGCTAGATCTTTCTTCTGCTGGTACTTTCTGGCATCCACATCTGCCTTCAGGTTGGACCAAAGCTACAGATGATGAACTACAGATATCCATAAACTTTGAATAGTACAATTCCAGCACTTAAACCTATTTACTTATTCTTATAATCAATTGGAGGAACATAATCATTTTTTGCTAATAGATACTAACCTATATTGACCAGTCATTCTCTTTCTCCCCTCTCCCAAATAGGAAGGCAATAAAACCCATTCTAGTAGATTTCCAAAATCAGGGTACGCATCTCTTTTCTTACCCAATTAAGAAAGCAATGTGATTGATTATCAATATCACTCAGCAAGTATGCTGTTGATAGCTAACTGTACATGTCAATCCTGGGCTAACAGATGTTGCTGTCAATCCTTATCCCACTGTGCAGAAGCTGTGTGAGTCTGGATGACAAAGAACAGATTCAAACTGAAACCTGACTAGACTATTTGGCTATAGGTATTTAGACAATATAAATAGCAATAGCACTTAGATTTACATACCACTTCACAATGCTTTTACTGCCCTCTCTAAGTGGTTTATAGAATCAGCATATTGCCCCCAACAATCTGGGTCCTCATTTTACCAACCTCGGAAGGATGGAATGCTGAGTCAAACTTAAGCTGGTGAAATTCGATCTGCCCCTTGCAGGCAGCTGGCAGTCAGCAGAAGTAGCCTGCAGTACTGCATTCTAACCACTACACCACTATGGCAGTGATGGTGCTAGGCCATATGATGAATGAATGAATGAATGAATGAATTGAATTGAATGAATGAATGAATGTCCAGAGATTATCCAACTGTGACCTTTGATGGGGATGCAGTTCTCTTTTGGGACTGGTAGGCAACTTGGAAGTCCTTTTGATATTCTTAGACACTATTCCTGCTTGACTAAATAGCAGCTGCAGTCAAAAAACCCTTTGCACAAAGTCATCTAGTGAACCAATTTTGCCCGTATCTGGACTTTAGGATAGTCACTCATACTTTGGTCACCTCACATTTGGACTATTCCAGTAAATTCTACATTGGGTTAACCTAGAATACTATTTAAAAACTGCAGCTGGTTCAAAACACAGCAGCATAAGAAGTGATAGACATATCACAATATGGCCCCATAACACCCCTGCTCCATGAGCTGCACTAGTTACCAGTTGGCTTCTGGATACAATTCAAAGTGCCAATCATCACCTACAAAGTTTTTCATAACATAGTGCCTGATTACTTGAGGCACTGCTTGTCTTCCATAATTTCTGCCCATCCTGACAGTTCTCATAAATTTTAGTTTCAAAACAGAAATCATTGGTGGGATTTGGGAAGAATATCTTACATATAAATAAACAAAACTGGTACACCAGCTCTGTGATAAATCAATGTATTTGGTTACTTGATTCCCCTACCCATCCATAAAATGTGTAATACAGATCCTGCTTCTTCTGCTGTCATGTTCCAATTAAATTATTTGCAATTCTCTATGTCTGACTTTAAAAAAAGATTAATTGTCCCATTCTGTAATAATTTTATACAAGAACACTATGCATTATCACTCTGTTTCTATTTCATACACCTGTTTTTATTCCACACATTTTTATAGAGCAAGAGCTTTTCCAACAAACTGTACAGGATTTGCAATGCCAATAAAATTATTTCTCATGAAGGAAGAAACAGAAAACTGGAATTGTTAAAACAAGATGATATCTTCTTTTTTAATATTTTGTTTTGTTTTTGTATTTTAGTTTAGTTGAGAAATAAGTGACTTTGTGCCCTTATAGAAGTAATGGAATGGAATACAGTTAATGCAAAATACAAACAGAAAAGTGAATGAAACATAACAATCAGCAGAACAGACATCTGGGTTAAAAGAATTTAATAGCAATAGTACTACATTCTTCAAACAGTAAAAACAAATTGTCAGATAATTCAGTTCAGGTATTATTGATATAATTAAATGCCATCAATAAGCAAATGCCTCAAATAAGAATTTTATTTGTTACTATATTTTCTAAATAAATCATGCAGTAATTATGACTAATATTAAAAGATGGTTGTCATAAGATATTCTGTTATGTTTCAATTGTTTGCTTTTACTACAAACATTATGTCCTGGCAGATCTATTACTCTAACACAAGTAATGCTTTATGTGCTCATGTTCCATTTTGGGTAGTTTCCAGATAAATGAGCTTTTCAGACTTTATTTTCATTTTCAAACTGCAGTTGCTAGCATAAAGACTTAGTTATTCAGAAAGCAAATTTTCTAACACATTTTATTCAAATAAAAATATTTCTACATTATTTATGTATGAATTGGAAAATCAGATGTTTTTCCTTGTATTGCATTATCTTACCTAAAAATGACAAAAATTAACACACATAGGCATTATGACTGTTTTTCAGATGCATGTTAATAAAGGTTGCATGAACAACTAATCCATGTAGTTCTTTCAATAGTTAAAAAGCAGACAGAGATAATGCTAAAATAGGATAATATTTTTAATCCATTCAGCTGAATTACCAGGACCAATTTAATTTTGAACATATTTTTCTATATTCAACCATTTTCTAAATTTTAGAAATTCAATTGTTGAGTAATGGACATAATTATTTAGACTGCAGTCATTTGCACAGAGACATTGGAATGTATTTGTGATCCTATGAAATTGTTTAGAGCTTCAAATAATTTAGAGAGTAACTTGAAAGACTGTCTTCAACCATGTAGCTTAGGCTTATATTATGATCAAAAAGCTTTCTTGCTCACCTGCCCATGATAATGATAGATAGGTCTAAAGTAGATCTTAGGACAAGGTCTACCCTACAATGGTCTACGAGTCTCTATCTTTTTTTCCCCGGAAATGTTGTCAAATGTACTGTGAATAGAAATCAATAGCTCTGATTGAAAAGTGCATCATAATAAACCAATATGTATTTGAAAATCTAACAAATTTTATAGAATATAGAAGAACAGAGTTGGAAGGGACCTTGGAGGTCTTCTAGTCCAACCCCCTGCTCAAATAGGAGACCCTATACCATTCCTGATAAATGGCTATCCAAATCTTCTTAAAACCCTCCAGTGATGGAGCACCCTCAACTTCTGAAGGCAAGGCATTCCACTGATTAATTGTTCTCACTGTCAGGAAATTTCTGCTTAATTCTAGGTTGGATGTCTCTTTGACAAGTTTCCATCCATTACTTCTTGTCTTGCCCTCAAGAGCTTTGGAGAATAGGTTGTCCCCTTCTTCTTTTTGACAGCCTCTCAAATATTGAAAGATTGCTGTCATGTCACTACTGATCCTCCATTTCATTAGACTATTGCATTCATTACTTTTCTTTCAGAAAGCACTTAAGGCACAGTGCAATCATTCATAACCAAAAGACATTAAAACTAAACAACCAAAAGATACTAAAACTGACAAATGAAACAACATTACTCGAATAAATAAATGGATTTTAGCTGCCAAGAACTATAAATAAAACTCTTGGAGAATCATGTGAAGGTCTTTCTAGATAAAGACAAGATTAGTGCAGTCAGGAATTGGACAATCTAATTAAATGGCTTAAATACACTAAATAAACTCCTTAGTTAAAATAACTTATAAATGCAGGTTTTCTATTTGTAAGAAATATTTAATATTAAAACTCCAGTTTCCTACAAAGTAATTAAAGTCTTAAATCTTGATATTCTACTAATGTAAAAGGTAATAATTTAACTGGCAATGTATTTTAGTGAGGTACTCTTCATATCTGTTTTTCCACTAAAGCAGAGGCTTGAATTGTATGGTTATTTGTATTGAAGTAAGAAAAAAGCAAAATAATTATTCTCTAAAGAAAAGAACAGCAGGTTAAGATAGGATTGAATATACAGTAGTATTCAGACATTCCAGAGCCTGTACATCACTCCAGGAGCAATTGCAAAATATCTCCTTTACTTTGCATTCTGCTAAGCTAATAACTAGTTTGATCTAGAGGACCACACTAGAAATCAGGCTACTATGAGTTCTAGTCTCACTTTAAGTATATAAGCCTGCTAGATGACTTTGGGCAGTTATCTTCTCTCAATCCATGACATCAGGCTAAAGTGAATTCAGTCAATTCATGTCACAACCAATGGATCAATACTTGGTTGATCTGATAAAAGTGGACCCTGTACTTGTGGGAAAACACTAGGAAGAGAAAAAAAGCTGCAGTTTGCTAAGCTGTGTACTTCAATGGCAAATAGTAAGAGAAGTCAGGGAGGAGGAGCAGCCAGCCTGAGAACAAACCTATAGGCAACAGCAATTAGTAGCTCTGCTTACTTGAGACAGATGAACCAAAGGTGCATCTTAGCCAAGGATACCCACCTCAAAAAACCACCTAGATCTGACAGTGAGTAATAGTCCAACAATTTATGCAGTGGATCTCATTCTATTCTTGCTTGTACCATATGTCCGTAGAAAGGCATCAAGGAGGTTTGTTCTCACATTCTCTCTCCTAGCAAATGTGACTCAAAGCTCAATATGTTACTAACAAGAATTGCCAAGAAAGGCCATTTGGAATTGTGAACAACCTGGCCATTAAATGGCAGCAGTATTTTCCATAGGTACATTTTATTAGAATAATCTTTGAACTATTCCACTACATGAACTTCAATATTACTAAAATATCTTTCCATCTGTGCAAGTACAGGTTCGGGAGAACAGGCTGGCAAGAGATGGCAGGCAGTGTTATTTTAAATAGCTGTTCAACCAAATAAATACTAAGCACATAGTTCAGCATTTCAAAAATTGTAAAATAAATCATCATCAAAAGCCTTATTTTATGAATCTATAAATCTCTGGAAAATAAACGTTTTCTTCATCTTGCTGTGTTTTAATAAAGAATCCTCCCTTTTTACTCACTCAATTACAATATCACTATCAGTTCAAATTACAGGTCAGAGATATGGAGCTTAATGTATGTACAGCCAGTTCTCTCCTCCTAATAACCTGTCATTCCTGGGATTTGAATGTCAGAATGCAGCCTGCTGTGGTAATGCTCTTCGGCAGTGCTGTGATGAAAACTTTGGACAAATCATGAAGAACATTCCAGATCGAAATCATCAGAAGGTTACCGGGGAGAGCTTTTCATTCTGCTTTGACCCCTTGATCTGACAAGTGACACCTACAAAATGAACAGCCCTCCAACTTAAATTGTTTAACTGTAGCCTGATCAGTTTTATTATCTTGCTAATCCGGATATCAGCCGTTTCATCAGAATGGAAGATATGCATATCATGAATTATTTTGACACCAAGACCTTTTAATTTTTGCCAGCAATATTTCACCGCACCAATCAGGGCCTGCAGTCAGTGATGCTTCTCACCTCCTGAGATGTCAAGAGGACAGTGCACTCCTGACAGTACCAAATCATCGGGGAGCTGTAACGAGCTATTGCTGCAATTATTATTATCTCCTGTAGCCATGCATTTCATTACAGAGCAAGCAGGCAGAGAGGCTTCTCTCGTTCAGGCTCGTCTTATTGAGGAATCGCCGCTGTTTTATGTGCTGCAGGGCTCTATGGTGTAATTTCTTTTCTCCTCAGCAGACAAGGGTAGGTGAATTTCTAATAAAAACAAAACATTGGCGAGGTGCTGCAGGAAAAGAAAAATGATCACAATACACTACATTAAGCAGTGGTGAGACTGTTTAAATGACCCACTTCTAGTTTATGAAAGCAGTGGTTAATCAGCAATATGGTTTGCTACAGACAGAAATAAAACACAGTTTATTTTTAATATAGATATTATTCCACATATTCCCTCTTATCCTTTGGTTTAGCTTTCTGTACTTTATACATGGAAGCCTAGAAAAACCTCTGAATATTAAGATATTCAAAATGTAAAGATAAAAAAGATATTAATGTTGATTAGACAAAAAGGCTGTAGAACAATGTGTTTATGATGAGGAAGAGTGTTTATATATGTGGCCCTTAGAGAGACTTCCATTTCATAATCAGACTTCAAGAAAGTTTCACTTGACTTAGAATACCTATTTCTGCCTCAAAATATGCTCTTACATTTTCCTTATTTCTTCAAATATCCTGAAGCCATCATATCATTCCATAATCTTTGTCTACTAGACTTTTCCCTTTCTGGTTCCAAGAAGCCAATCTAACCATAATATCATAAAAATTAAATAAATCGTATTGATCAGAGAAAACCGAAACATCTACTGCATTTGATTTCTGGGATGCAATATTCATTCTTCCATTGTTTCACAAAATGTTTCATTTTGGATATCATTTCTATATACTTAATTATAATGTACCCTACATACATATTAAAACTGTGCATGCTTCCAAAATATTTAGAAAAAATGTTTTTCCCTCATGTGAATACAAGCACCGTATTTCCCTCTTATTAATAAAAGCAGCTGTGTCTTTATTATTCACCTATGGTACCACTTTAAGAGCTTCTTTCATGAGTGTCCTAAAGCAGCAGCATCTTTGTTCATATTTACACAAAAGCCCACAAACTGACATTGCTATTTTAATTAGTTAGCAGAGAGATACTGTGACCATTTTTATATAAGATCCAAATATTTCTTCTGAGTCATTTTTTTAAGCATGCTTGTTTCTAATGTACAAGATCATAAGTGACAAGTCCATATATTTAATTTGATATGCATGTTCATAGAAGCTCCTCATATATGAAGCAAAATGAACATTTATGCATTTGTAACTATTGATAATACATATACATTTGTAATTGTCTATATGGAAGTAATACTGATATAAAAAATTCATGACAAGATAATTCCCAAGTAAAAGTCTATTCAACTATTGTAAACATTGATATTTAAAATGTTAATATCTGAATACTTTCCAATGGATTATCAGAAAATTAGTGGGTTTAATTTTTATCAATTAAAGATGTTAATTTTGATGGAACTTGATAAAATACAATAGCCTAAAAAAAAGCAACTGCCCTATTTTTTTTAAAAAAAATGGTATTGTATATGGTTATAACATAGTTATAACTAATTGAAGTTTTTTATCTGTACTTGATCTTTGACCAGAAATCATAATTTTCTTCCATGTATTTAAAAATAAAAACTAGATAAGTATGGATGTTCATACAATACAGCTGTATGTACTGTATGTCATTGAAAATAAATCACTAACACAAGCACACACAGTGCATCAATTGTTTCAATTGATCAAACAGCTGGCTTTAGTTTACTGAGCTATTTGTATAGGATTGATCTATAGCAGACAGTGAAATAACTCTGCTTGCAATATACATCTATTTGAAGTCAAGGTTGAAACTCCCACTGACTTTCACTGAGATGGATTGTATTCCAAATAATTGCACAAGATTATTTTTCTCTGCAGGAGCACTTTTTAAAAAAAACAAATATTTATCAATCACAAAAAGGTCTTTTCCTAAAGTATAGAATTGAAGAATATGAAGGTCCTACATATGTATCTATGATGTAGCAGATTCAAGAAGTAAATCTCTCCCTGGGCTGCATATCAGCAGGATGGAAGGCTTACAGTATTTACAACTCCCACATGAGTTTTCTTCCCCAAAATGAAATACTAGTCAAAAGAGAGAAATGTGACAGAAAGAGATTCAATTATCTTGCAATCTGAAATGGTCCAGGACACGAGAAGCTTTTTCATCTTGTCCATGCTTGTAGGACAGATTACACAACATTTCGACATACATTTATCTCCATCTAATGCATACAGAAAACATCTCAGTGACATTTTGCATCATTAGAGAACTCAGTCTTCAATCCCAAGAGTTTGCACTGAAGTTTGTTTTATTTATAACAATTTATAAAATACTCATTTCAAACAAGGTTCTAAACAGCATACAGAATAATACAAATATCAAAATTAAAATCTGTAACATAAAATTTATAATATAAACCAGACAAATAATATTCATCATTATCTTACTGTTCATCATAGGACCAAGGGATGATATTGTTACTAAAAGGCTGTAAATGGGGGGACCTGCCATTGTAGGTTCTGTACATGAAGTCTTTCTAAAATAGCCAGTTCTTAATGGCTTTTCTCAACGCCAGCAGGGTTCTAGTTTAATTCCAGATCAAACTGGAATGAAAAAGAGAGAGATCTTTCAAGAGAGGTAAGCAACAACAGAAGAGGCCTTCATGGTTGTTTAAAGGATGGGGATTCCAGAGCTTCCAAGCAGTGATGGGATTCAATTTTTTCAATCACCGGTTTTGTGGGTGTGGCTTGGTGGGCGTGGCAGGGGAAGGATACTGCAAAATCTTCAGTCACAGTTGGTATTTGCTGGTTCTCAGAACTACTCAAAATTTCCACTACTGGTTCTATAGAACTGGTCAGAAGCTGCTGAATATCACATCTGCTTCCAAGGCTTTTACATAAAAATCCACTCATGGTTTCCACCACCACGCCTTTATTTTTTCATTTAACAGTATGATTTAGAGAAGGGTAAGTCCTTTTGTGCTGTCATTGCTTGATAAATAAAATCAGAAATCCATGGTGAAATACTAAAAAGCAACCAATTCTCAGACTCAGATATACCTTTTACATGCATGTGCATGTGATCATACCCAAATATGTTCTATATTGGCTAGAAGCAGCTTTGTCACAATTATAGATATAAAAGTCTTTCCCAGTGCAACCTAGAATTGCTGGGATTGATCATGGAATCTTTATAGGCAAAGCTAGACCACTTCCCCTTCATTGCCCCATAGAAACTAAGGTAAAGGGATTTTTTTTATAGTTATTTTATTCTGGTAATATGACTAATTCAGTTTTCATTATTAAAGCAACACTGTTCTAGTATATTTTCTATGTAGAGTAACAGCTGATACCGTTTGAAAGTTTGGCACCAAAGAAACAGGACCATATTTTGCAATACACACACACACACACACACACACACACACACACACACACACACAGAAATACTTTAATAAGTTTATTGCAGAAATTGCTTGTTAAATTTCAAGTCATTTTATTTGGCAAAGACAATCTTAACAGTGTTTTTACTGGATATTCTTTAATCAAACATTAAATAATGAATGTTATTTTTAAAATGCATGTCCTGCTTTTCCTAAATATAGTCCAAGGTGCTCACAAGATAGATAATCCCCATACTATCTAGATCAAAGCTCAAATTAAGAACCATAATATTAAAAGATAGTCTGTTATCAACCCAACAATCTTATTTGTACATTATGATAAAAATGAGGAAATATTATCTACATTGTCCTTGTAAGAAGCTCTCTTTTTGCTCAGTGAATTCTACAGTGTCATGAATGAATCTAAATATAAATAATATTTGGAATCAGTTTCTCAGTAGACTTTGATAATATACACCTCTGAACAATTCTGTTCTATATTCAAATACTCACCCGCAATTGGGAACTTTGTATAGATGTTATTGGCTGGCGAGCCACGAGCAACCGCTATAAGAAAGGCTGCCGTGGCTCCGTTGGCGCTCAGTTGGCACTCAGTTCTGGAAAATAAAAACAAAGTAACAGATCAACTGGATGTGTGCGTCTCTTATTTCCCGCCATAAAATACTGGCGACGAAGGTGGGATCGAGACAAAAGAATCCAGTTGAGCACGCAGCGACGAAGATTGAACGAGGCAAAAATGTCCAGCAACAATGCACCACCCGAGCAGTTTAATCCAGCCAAAGAAGAATGACAATCATACGTAGATCGATTTCTAATGTTCCTGGAGAACAGCAATTTAAACGGAGTCTCGGAACATAGAAAAAGAGCTGTTTTCCTGACCCGTTGCAGACCTGCAGTATTCTGGATGGTATAGGCATTAGCTGCACCCACAGACGTGAAAACTTTAATGTGGCCGGAATTAGAGAAGATTCTCCAGGCTCACTATGCACCAACCGTATCAAGCCTAATTAAGAGGCACGAATTCTATCTAAGAAATCAAAAGGAGGACGAGAGTATCGCCAATTTTGTAGCAGCCCTGCAGGACATTGGTGGAGAATGTGACTTTTTAAACTTCGATGAGGCACTGAGAGACCGCGTGGTCCTCGGGTTAAAAGACCTCACTTTACAGGGCCGTTTGCTGACCTGGCCAAAAATCACCGTGAAGGAGGCAGTAGAAGAAGCCACTGCCACAGAAGCCACCCACAAATCGGCCGCAAAGATGAAGAAAATCAATAAATCAGCAGGACATATCAGTAAAGAGCCACCTAGATCAGAAGGAGAAAAAGAAAAAGCCACAACGCATCACGAGGACGTCGAGTCGGGGACCAGTAGCGAGGAAGATGACGTATAAAACCTGAGAGCAGGAAAAGACAGAAAAGAGCAGGCCAGAAGAAAACCCGAATTTGAATGCAATCGATGCGGGGGAAACCACCACGCTTGGAATGCCGGTTCAGTGATGCTATCTGCAGGAAATGCGATAGAAGAAGACACCTAGCAAGAGTATGCCGGTCCAGAAATAACTACAGCCCCCGGCGGAGATGGAGCTCACCTCAGAGAGAGAGAGAGAGAGAAAGAAAGAGAGATAGGAAACCGGAGAGCCGTTGGAGCCAAGAGGGGAGAAACAAAAGAAACAGAGAAACATCATATAGAAAAGAGGAAACCCACCAAACCGTGACCATTGGCCACTCAGACACAAGAAATGTAAAGAAAGTCCATATCCAAGTGGAAATAGAAGATCAGGAATGCAAGATGGAAGTGGATTCAGGGTCATTCCTATCCATGGTGTCATGGGAAACCATCAAAAAATTAATTACTGACATCCAACGAGAAGAATTGGAAACCCAAAATCTGACTCTTAAAGATTATCAAGGAAACAGAATTCCGGTGCTGGGAGTAGGACATTTTAAAATTACGTTCAAATGCCACACTGCAATCCTACCGCTCACCATCGTTGACCGGAATAGACCCAGTTTACTGGGACTAAAATGGTTCGAGCCATTAAGAATTGGAATGACGGGCATAAACCAAATCACTGACACAGACTGGGAAGAGGACCTTGTAAGGGAGTTCCAGGATATTTTCAGCGGCGAGCCAGGCAAGTACTGGGGAAACCCGATCTCTTTTAATTTAAATCCTAACATAGCCCCAATAAGACTCAAAGTGAGGCGTGTGCCGTTTGCCCTAAAGCCAAAAATCGATGAGCAGTTAGACAAACTTATTAAACAAGGGGTATTAGAACCAATAGACCATGTGAAGTGAGAAACCCCTATTGTGACCCCCATTAAATCAGATAGGTCAGTCAGAATTTGCAGAGACTATAAGGCTACCCTGAATCATGCATTACAACAAAGTGCATACCCCGTCCCGGTAGTCCAGCATTCGATCAAAGGGGGAAAATTTTTTGCTAAATTAGATCTGGCCCAAGCCTATTAACAACTACCGGTGGATTCCCAAACAGCCGAAGCACAAACTACTGTAACAGATCAGGGAGCTTTTAAATGCAATCGACTACAATTCGGCGTTAGCATAGCTCCCGGAATATTCCAATGTTTAATGGAACGCTTTCTCCAAGGAATAAAAGGAGTAATTCCTTATTTCGATGATGTATTAATAGTGGCCAAAACCAAAGATCAGCTAAAGGACCGTTTAAGACAAGTACTCATTAAATTTAAAGAGGCCGGTCTAAAAGTAAAAAGGGAAAAATCCACACTTATAACTGACAGGATTGAATTCCTGGGATACCTAATAGATGGAGATGGCATTCACCCCACCGAAGGAAAAATTCGAGCAATCAAGGAAGCACCCATTCCAACCAACAAAGGAGAATTACAAGCATTTTTAGGACTCATTAACTGTTATAATGTGTTCTTGTTGCAGAAAGCAATGGTAGCAGAACCCCTACATAGATTGCTCGACAAAGAAGCGTCTTGGAAGTGGGGAAGGCAGGAAAACACAGCTGTCCAAGAAATAAAAAACCTCATTACATCCAGCAAGGTACTGATCCAGTATAACGAAACACTTCCCATAACCTTAATCTGTGACACTTCACCTTTCAGCGTGCGGGCTGTGCTAAGCCACATTTTGCCGGATGGCAGAGAAGCTCTCATAGCATTTTACTCTAAAACTCTGTCTAAAGCAGAAAGAAATTATAGCCAACTCGATAAAGAAGCATTGGCCGCTATATCAGGAATTAAAAGATTTCATGAATATCTATACGGGCGGACCTTTTCATTAATAACTGATCACAAGCCGCTATTGGGGATCCTAGCAGGCAATAAGGCAACTCCTAATATTTTGTCACTGCGAATGACGAGATGGTCTGAGTTCCTGGCCGCCTACAACTACACTTTAATTTACCGGCCTGGGCGCTCCATTACTCATGCTGATGCATTAAGCGCTGCCCGTTACCGGATAGAGAACTGACCCCGCACCGAGCATATCTACCCTACAAATCGAAACTTTGCCAAATCTACCAATTACAGCTAGAGACATTGTCAGAGAAACTTCTAAAGACCTTGTGCTTACCAAAATTGCAGCATGGATTCTCAAGGGATGGCCTGAGTCCAGCCCCGAAGAATACATGAAACCTTTTAAAAACAGACAAACTGAACTATCACTCCTAAAGGGTTGCATACTTTGGGGGGATCGGGTTGTTATACCACCTAAGCTGAGGGAGACAATTTTGGACCTTTTACATGACGGACACCCGGGTATTGTAAAGATGAAAACGTTGGCCAGAAGCTACGTTTGGTGGCCAGGCTTGGACAAAGACATAGGGGAGTGGGTAGCTAGTTGTAAATGTTGCCAGGAATCCAGACCCACACCTCCACAGGAACCAGTTGCTGAATGGAAAATGCCCAGGGGACCATGGTCAAGGATCCATATCGATTTCGCGGGTCTAACTAGGGGTTATATGTTTTTAATACTGGTTGACGCTTACTCGAATTGGTTAGAGGTGTGCATTATGCACTCCACCTCCACAGATGCTGTAATTAAGAAACTCCGAAATTTATTCACAACACATGGGTTACCAGATGTATTGGTCTCTGACAACGGACCACAGTTCACATCAACAACATTTGAAGGGTACCTAGCTAGCCTGGGAATAAGACATGCTCTGACCGCGCCGGCACATCTGGCAGCGAATGGACGAGCAGAACGCATGGTTCGTTTCACAAAAGACACGCTTAACAAATTGGGCCCGGGACCAATACAGGAATGAATAGATAAGCTATTAACCATACAACACATGACACCTAGCACGACAACTAACAAAACCCCAGCAGAACTATTAATAGGCAGAAAGCTACGATCACACTTAGACCGTTTGCACCCCACCTACTGCACAGAAAAACCAACAAATTCCTCCAGCAAACTCCGTACATTTAAGTAGGAGATCTAGTCTATGCCAAAAACCTAGTGGGGGAGCCTTTATGGATACCAGCTATCATTACTCAAGTCACAGGACCACGATCTTACAGATTAGTCACCTCAGACAACAAAGACTGGAAAAGACACATAGACCAATTAAGGTCCCGGACACTCAGAGGGGTTTCTGACACACCAGGGGGGGAAGGGGGAGACCCTTCAAATACACAAGAAGGAGAAGACCCTTCAAACACACACCAACCCCAAGCAAACGAAAACAACCTAACACTGTCACAACCACCCCTGACATTAGCCCCGGTCGAAGTTCGCAACTACGCACCTGCAGCCAAAGACAGAAACACTGCAAGGGACTGTGGACCAGGCAGGAGAAGAGCTGTTGCCAGAAGAAACCTTGAAGGGAGTGGCCTAGCCGACTCAACTAACCGAGCAAGGCCCGGCAGGAGCAACATGGCCGACTCTACCTTCCAGGCGGTTCCACGAGAAGAGATGGAGAGACCAACAGGTCCGTCCACACCGGCTGCTAGCAAACTAACAAATGATCTGCGCAGGTCTAGTCGGACCCATAGGAGCCCCGCCTACTTACGTGACTATGTAACCTAGGAGGCTCCTGATTAGTTGGACTAGACCAAGTGGGGAGGGGTGTTCTATATTCAAATACTCACCCACAATTGGTCGATCCAACGGCAGGAACTTTGTATAGATGTCATTGGCTGGCAAACCGTGAGCAGCCGCTATAAGAAAGGCTGCTGCGGCTCCGTCGGCGCTCAATTCTGGAAAATAAAAACAAAGTAACAGATCAACTGGATGTGTGCGTCTCTTATTTCCCGCCATAAAATAAATTCTGAAATATATCAGTGGCTTATTCTTGACAAGCTGAGATCTTCTAGTGTTACATTGCATTTCTCAGAATTGGATTGTTCTAAAGCGTAGAATCAGCTGCATCCTCAAGCAACTGGTTTGAGGAAATTGTGGTATTATTTAATGTGCATAGTGTTTCATGCACACTCCTCTCCAGGAGATCAAAGAGTGATACTGATATAATTTGGCTTGCTATGAATTATATGCATCTTTACTTGGGGGAAAAGCAGGAGCCCGGGTGGCACCGTGTTAGAAGGCAGTATTGCAGGCTAATTCTGCCCACAATCTGGAATTCAGTCCTGTACAGGCTTGAAATTGACTCAGCCTTCCATCCTTCCGAAGGATGACCCAGGTTTTGGGGCAATGGTTGACATTGTAAACCGCCCAGAGAGTGCTGTCAAGCACTGTGAGACGGTGTATAAATCTAAATGCTATTCAAAGGTGATATCCAGCAGGTTCTGACAGTTCTAGAGAACTGGTGGCGGAAATTTTGAATAATTCAGAGAACTGGCAAATATCACCTCTAACTGGCCCCACCCACATCTATTCTCTGCCTCCTGAGTCCCAGCTGATTGGCTGGGTCTTCTTTTGTTGCCCTGCACAGGAGAACGGAGCTGGAAAGCAGGTTAGTGGGGTGGGGAAGGAATGGGGATTTAGCAATATCCTTCTCCTGCCATGCCCACAAAGCCATACCCAGCAAGTCACACCCACAGAACCAGTAGTTAAAAAATTTGAATCTCACCACTGGCTATTGCTATTGCTGTTCTATCTATGCTAGCAAAAAAAAATTAATTCAATCCTGGTTCAAGATAAAATAAAACAAATCCGTAATTTCTTACTTCACTTGGGGAAGAAATAACCATGGCTTCCTGCCTATTGTCACAATTTAGCTCCTGGAATCAAGATAAAGACTCTATAGAGGGTATAGGCAATAATCAGACAATTGTCTAGGTGCAGTGGCCTAGAGGTGGAACTCTTACCTCACAATCAGGAGGCTGTGAGTTTGATCCCAGGTAGAGGCTAATATTTGCTCCTGCTTGAGCAGGGGGTTGGGCTAGATGACCTCCAAGGTCCCTTCCAACTCTGTTATTCTATGTTCTAATTGGGCCAAGTAATTACTTTGAGTAAATGTTTCAGACAGGTCTCTCTCTGGTTCATCTAAGGGAGGGGAACCACATTCCTATTTGCAATGTTCTATTACTGTAGCTGTTACACTAAAAGTGGTCCTGACTTACATGGCATTAGTTTCTTAGTCTGGTCTTCTTTACAGGGATCACACAATCTCTGCTCATGCAAGGGCAGGACTCATCTAAGGTTGGCATTGTCCATTTCTATCTGCATGGTCCAAGGAGTCTCCAATTGCTGAAACGTTTAACTTCTGGCTTAGTTATAGATCTGAGGAAATGTTACAAAAGCAGCTGTGCAGCTTTCCTTGAGGAGTTTCATATTGACTGGAGATCCCACCTCAATTACTTCCCAGTTCCTAGGAATTCCCCCTTTTAGGCTGAACTTATGCTTTGGTGGTACCTCTTGATTTGCTATATCAGATATACTTGAAGAACTGGATTTGCAAGTCGGTCTATTCAACATTTTTTTTTTAGTATTTATTTGATTTGTCAATCGCTTACAAGATACAGGTATAAGAATAAATATATTTTTGAATATATTTGTGATAGAATATACTTGTGATAGATACTTATAAGAAAAATAAAAAGAAACAATAGGATAGGGACAGTAGGCACGATTGGTGCACTTATGCATTCTTATGGTGAGGTCAATAGTAGACAGTCTCATCTAATAGTAGACAGTCTCATCTAAAGTTTTTAGGGTTTGGGGAAGAAACCATAGAGTCAGGTAGAATATACCAAACATTGACCACTCTGTTGCTGAAGTTATATTTCCTGCAATCAAGTTTGGTGCAGTTAACCTTGAGTTTGTATCTATTGTGTGCTCTTGTATTGTTATGATTGAAGCTGAAGTATCCTCCCTTTATATACAAAATAGACCTAAATATAAGAATGGGCAAGTAGGGCACTGATTAGCATGCTAATTTTCACACTGGACCACTGTATAATCCTTCTTCATCCATAATAGAGTATCCATGAGGATCCTTGCACAATATCAGGAAAATAGACTAAAAGGTAAGAGAAATTAGGCCAGGCCTCTGTGAAAGCCCTATTTGACATTATCTATTCTCACACATAGCTTTAATGCCCTCAAAAACTTCTGAAGAGAGGAGGCATTTGCACATGAAGCTAATTTTTTGGCAAGCTGGAGTGATGGTACAGAATGCAGCAGGAATGAAAATCTTCACAAGGCTAGCTTTATTTATTTGTCAAATGTATATAGCTACCCATCTGATCCAAGGCAACTCCAATCTGTGCAAAATGGTAGATAAAAAGCAAGAATAGC
Organism: Bungarus multicinctus; assembly: GCA_023653725.1. NCBI lineage: Eukaryota > Metazoa > Chordata > Lepidosauria > Squamata > Elapidae > Bungarus > Bungarus multicinctus. Next base: position 60,493,561 of record CM042846.1, read on the forward strand.
AAAATAGCAAATACAAATAGAATAAATCATAATAATGGATATTCTTTTTTAAAAGAATCCTGGAAATCCTACAGCTGGAAGAAATAAAAATGGTGTCCTTAACAAAAGAGCCATCTACATATGTTTCCAGTTCCCCAGATATCCCAGGCCTGGTCACATAGTCTTTCAGAATACCAAAATGGATAGGACTAGTCTAATTTTAAGAGGACAGATATTCCATGAGGCAGGTGCCATAGCAGAGAAGGATCCTCTCTTAGGATCCTCTAAATATAAATCCCTAGCTGAACATAGCTACAGCATATTTCTCTGTGAGATCTGATGGGGGGCGCTGAGCAGAGAAAACATGGTCAAATAGGCCAATCAAAAGCACAGTTCTTACTAATATTCATGTTGTACATATAGAAACTATAAGGAAGTCAATATCACCAGTAGAATATAGGCAGGAGTTATACACTGCAATTGCCAAAATGCTACTTGTTTATTTATAGCTTACTACTGTGTGAACCCAACTATCATGGTTTATACATTTTGGTTTATGCTTTAAGCAAACCATGGGTTATGACAAAGTGTGAAAAAGTTCTAGATATTAGATTAGCAAATTTGCCATAGGAATTAGCTTGTAGATGTTGGACAGGACCTAATAAATGGTTTTGTTATATGCCGATGACTTTCAACTCTGCTTTTTTTCTCATCATGCTGAAATATGATAGTGCGTTCATATTATGACAATTGAACATTCATGGAGCAAACATTGGTCATTCATGGTAGAATATGGTAACAATTATAGCCTGTGTACTTCGATGAATTTGAAAATCCATTTTATGAATTTAATATGCCAGTTTGAGCTGTTCTTAAAGTTGATATGGAAACTTCCACTGTATGGTAATTCAATTGCTTTGCCACTAATGGCTTTTGGATATCATTTGCACATAATTTTTGTCTTGAAATGTCTTCACTGGGTGACCATATATTTTTGTACTCAATTCAGAATGTTTGATTTGACCTTTAAAATTTGAGCCTAAATCTTAAGTATCTCAACGTGCCAATTTCCTGGGTCCCTTCATCACACTAAGATCTGCTAGTTCAAGATTTATTCCACATATAATCAGACAATAGACTATTTTTTAAAAAGGCTTAGCTGTAACAGGCATGAGCATGGAAGGTGGGGAACAAATAACGTATGTGACTCCATCATAATTAAAATGTATGAACTTACATGAGAGCCTTTTTTTTAAAAAAGTAATTTTATTATAAAAGATTTTACATAATTTTAAAAACTTACAGAAACATAAAAGAAAAGATGGGAAAAGAAAAAGTGGAAGATAACAAAAGAGAAAGAAAAAGAAAACATACCTAAAGAAATGACTTCTTTGCAACAGTTACAAACGTAACTGCTATTTTCACCCTCCCAAATTACATATCATTTGTGATGCAAAACCCCCAGAGTAGCATTTGTGCATGACATCATCATTTTGGTGTCATGATATTTGTTATGGATACACTGGTGATAAGCTTGCTAACATCAATAAATTCAGAGAGTATGAATTTGGTAAAATTGCACAGGATATTTATAATAGTTTAACATCATCTGCATTTCTCCCAGATCCAGTATTGTCCAAACCTATTAATACATTCTCAAAGAAGAAATGTGTTAACATTTCAGATACCATTTCAGAAACTTTTCCTTAGTTTTATTACAAGACACTAAACTGACTAGCCTTCATGAAACCCTATTCAAAAATATCTTTATTGTACAGCAAACTTTCTTTTTTTCAAACAGGTAAACCTCTAGGAAATGTAAACACAGCCTGTAAAGTTTACTATCCAGGCAATCCAGGGATGGGATTCTACCTATTCTGTCCACCTCTGTAGAACCGGCTGTTCTGAAGAGCAGCAGACATAGAACCGGTTCTGTGTCTGCTGCTGTTTTGGCCCACCCACCCACCTGGATCTTACCTGTCCTTTATTTCCTGCTTTTTCAAACTCAGCTGCTTTGTGTGACACAGCTGTGGTTGAAAAAGCAGGAAAAAAGGGCTTTTCCAACCACTGCGCACCCGCACACAGCACTGTTCAGCTGTCCAGGCAGCTCAGCAGGTCGTAAATTGTACTCGCGTGACTCGCGCATGCGAGCGCGACTCACAACAACAGAACCGGTAGTTATACCAGTCAGATCCCATCCCTGAGGCAGTCCATAAAATGTAATGAATAATAGAATAAGAATAGAGTTTGAAAAGATCTTGGAGGTCTTCTAGTCCAGGAATCCTCAACCCTGGGCTGCAGACTGCTACAAGGACATGGCCCTTTGGAACCAGGCCACCAAAATAGTGGGAAAGCACATGAAGCTTCATTTGCACATGTGCAAAATTTAGGTTGTGTGCACATAACCATTTCCCCCCACCCCCACCATAACCATTGCCACTAAAATGAACTAAAATGGTTGAGGATCTCTCCCTACTTAAGCAGGAGACCCAATACAACTTCAGACAAGTGGTTGTATTAGTGATGGAGCTTCTGAATGCAAGCTGTTCCACTGATTAATTTTTCTGTCAGGACATTTCTAGTTTCTAGATTATTACTCCATATTTCTAATTGACAGAAATTCTTTCCTGATATTTTGCAGTTCATGCATCCCTGAGGCATGACAGCACTGTATAAGGAGAGGTCAGCAATCAGCAAAGCTAATAGAGTCTGAAACACCATTACCAAAGCTTCGAACCTTTTGCCTAAACATGAGATTTGCAATCCTGCACTACAGATAGCTAAAAATAGATGGTAAATTGAAATTAGATATGTTGTACGTTTCTTTCAATATACGTAGACTCCAAGATCCAAGGTTTTCATTTGGGAACAGGAAGCTTCAGACAGCCACACTGAAAAAGTTGCCACAGGTTTGGTAACCACACTGAAAAAGATCAATTTTGTGCTTCTTCTAACGAATATACTAAGTTCTCAGTTAGAAATTTTTTTTTTACAATAATATTTAATGCAACGTTCACATACAACCAAGGCTAAATGAAGACCACAATAAACTGCTACTAGTTTTGCAGAATGTGTTTTATAATTATCCCAAGACTGCCAATTACTAATGTTTTATCTCACATATTGATCAGTCATTCATTTCTTTCTATTCTGTGTTGGCAATTAGTAGGCAGATGGCCCCATTCAAAATGCCCCATTTGCCTGAGAGTCATCAGTTGCTGACTCCTCTATTAGACAATTAAGTAGACAATTAAGTAGCATTAGGTACCATATAATAGATAACACAAGGAGCAGAATGATTGAGGACTGGGAAAAATACAAAAATTGTTCCCCCTGTGGTGAGCAAAGATCTTTCAATCCATAGAATCAAAGGGACATTCAAAAGTATTCAGAATGATAGGAAAAAAATGCTAAATTATTTTAGTGTAGGGAAGTGTGAACCTTTCTTTTCAGGTAAGGCCTAAATACCTTACAGGGCTGAATATTATAGGGATTCAAGTCAACCAAATTATCCTGTCCTGTCCTGCCTATTCTGATTTGTCTTATGTTCTATTCTTCATTTTATTAAACATATTTCTGTGCCTCGCAAAACAAAAGTAAAAAAAAGTAGTTGACATACAACATTCATAGAATATGCAGTTGGTCATGCATTTTCTCAAACAATTGATTATATTGACCATTATATCATTCACAGATCTCTGCATTCTAATTCATTCTTTGGATTTAAGCATTATTCATTTGTTTGTTTATTTACAAATTTAGTTAAGATGGCAGAACTCCTTAAATAAGAGAACTCTGGGTAGTGAAGTGAAAATAAAATCAATAAAAACACAATAAGAATAACCAATTCTATACCTAGGTGAAACATCTGGATTTTTTTCCCAACAACATAAATCAAATCACATCAATGTGATTTCCTTTACTAACATTCCAGTCATAATGCTTGGGAGAAAAGCCAGGTCTTTTAGGCTTTCTGGAAGGCCTACAAAACTCAGGATATCCAAATTCCAACTGTTCACCATGCATGTATGTTGGTACAATGTACAAACCTCTTAGATGTAGACAGCACCATGTTGGCTTGCAAAGCAGTCTCTAAATTAGAGGTCCTAGCTTGCATAGAATAGAAGGTTTATAGTATACACATAGCAACACCCATGCACTTTTATTCCATCTTTGAAATGGGAGGAAAATATATCAATATAAAAAGCTCTGCCCTCAGATCATACTTTTCTCACGCGTAGGCATCTAAATCAGTGCTAAGTATAGGTCAATTGTCAGATGACTAAAACATTTTTTAAATAATCCATGATATCAAGAATCCAAGGGGAGGTTGAAGAAAGCTGTTCCATAAAGTCTGACAAAGTAGGAAAAGATATTCCTGAGGAAGAATCTCTACAGGATATATAGGAATGGTTAAAACCTGGAAACAGGGGGATTGATGAAGAGCTCTTCTTCATATTCTCCTGGTGGTTACTTGCCTCACATCTTGCAAGTGGAGAAGTAGCTGGACACTGTTTCTCAGCTGGCAGGTGTGAACAAGGACAAGGATATCAAGTGGGACTATGGACAGCAAGAGGAGAGGAAGCCTGCAGGTTGCAGAAGCCCCTTTGTACCTGTAGTTGTGGAATAAGTAAGCTCTTACAAAGTAGTAGAACTAGATCCCATTTTGACAAAAATTAGTACAATGGAAAAGCATTAAAAACAATTTTAGGTAGAAACACAGTCAGGATAAACCTTCTCCACCTTCCCCATCCCGCATTTTTGAAAATATTACTGTTCTGAAAACTAATTTAATATTTTATTAAATGTATATGCTGCCCAACTCCTAGCAAACATTTAAAAGCAAGGAAACCAAATAAAAGACAAAAATAATGATGACATAAATGACAAAAGTAACATGGATGGAGCAAATAAAATAATATTTATAATGTAGTATTGATATTGCAATTATATTGTCTTATCATTTCAAGTTTGGTTTTAAGGCCTTATTAGAAAAGAAGAAACTCAGATACAAAAATAGGACAGCTGCTGAGCTTATTCTCTCTGGCAGCCACAACACAAATAGTCCTGGAGTTGCTGAGCCTAGCAGCTGGGCAGAAGAAATGTCCCATAGTAGAATTGCCAGCCAACTGGAGCCCAACAGATCATTGACCTCTGGAGGTCCATCTTCTATGTGCCATGGATTGCCCAGATGGGAGGCCTTCTGTTACAAGAAATGGGAAATCTTTACTTGCCGGCCGCAATACCTTGGACTGCTGTCAGCCTCTCTTAGCAGCAGACTTCCTATAGACAGAGGCTCCATTGGGAAGACATGTCTTCAAGAAATAAGCAGAGCAATGACACTGTGGGAATGAGCCAAATGTGAGAAGACTTGGGATAAAACTGGGCTTTGGTTTTGCTTGTGACAAACTGACCAAAGTGCATCAAAGCTGCCTGGTGCCATCCTTCCTGTTAGCAGAGAATGCTGCATGCGATATGGGTAGATAGGTAGGCAGGTAGCCTAGTTCATTCATTTGCTAGCTTATTACAAAGTAAGATGAGAGTACACAAGCAGTGATTGGGCCATTTAGAAGCCCCCCAATGAATGATGATGTTGACTGGCAAGTACCTGGTTAGAAAAAGTTTATATGTAGTTTAATCAAAGCATTAATCATATACACTAATATAATTCATAACTAGAACTGATTTGATAGTTCAGAATGAAAGGTTGAAAAAAGTTGTGATAAGAACTTCTGAAAATGGGCTCTCTCTTGATAATGTCAGGACTGGATATTGAGGAAAAGATTTGGAGGAACAGGAAAGAAATACAAGAAACAATATAAAATAAGATAACTATAGGAAGAGAAGTATAAGTCCTGTATGTAAAACTATTAAAAATATATTGATTTCAGAACACAGTGAATGGAAAGTGGGCATAAGGAAAATGAGTGCAGAAATAAAGTGTGACAAAGTGCTACAGAAATGAGTGGAATGAATGAGAAGTGTAAAAAAAGGATGGTTGGTAGAACAACAGCAATAGCATTTAGACTTATACCACCCCACAGTGCTTTACAGCACTCTCTGGATAGTTTACAATGTTGAAGTATTGTTTGCATATCTAAGCCCTCATTTTACTGACCTCAGAAGAATGGAAGGCTGAGTCAATCTTGAGCCCTATCAGAATTGAACTCCAGGTTGTGAGCAGAGCTTTGCCTGCAATACTGTACATTAACCACCGTGCTGCCAGTGCTACATTACAATAATGTGCAAGAGGCTATAAATGAGAAAAATATGCATTAGATGAGTACTACAGAAATAAGATGAGAAATCCTGTGTGTGTACATGTGTATGTGTGTGTGTAGCATATATAATACAGTATATAAACAATGGATTCACTTATGGACTGATTATACAATTTGGATAACATTCATTATGGGTGAAGATAGAATCTGTATTTGGGTGTGACAATTTGAAGAATGTCATTATTAGTCCACTATACAAAAGAAAATTTAGGTATAGTTTGGTTTAATGGTTAAGGTACCAGATTAGAAAGCAAGAAACCGTGAGTTCAAGTCCAGTCCTAGCCATGAAAGCCAGCTGGGTGCTCTTGGGCCAATCACTCTCCCAGCCATCTCACCACTCATAATTGTTGTTGTGGAGAAAATAGTTTAATGTGTTCAGCACCTTGAGTTATTTGCAAAAATCATAAAGGTGGAATATAAGTAATCACATAAATAAATAAATAAATAAATAAATAAATAAATAAATAAATAAATAAATAAATAAATAAATAAATAAATAAATAAATAAATAAATAAATAAGATTGAGTGTTCCTGGGAAGATATTTGGAATAATTCTGATAGGAAGGATACAAGGCTACAAGAGATCACAAGGGGAAAAAAGGGAAGTGAGGTGCTTGTCAAAGAAAATGGAATGTGTAATTGCAAGTTATTCATAAATAGCAAAAATATCTTAGAGCAAGTAGATAATTCTGTATATCTTAGTACATTTACTAAAAAAGAAGAAATGGATGGAAAAAAATGAGATATTCAAATGCTGATAGAATGTAATAAATAGTGTGAGGTGGAATTAATGTTTGTTTTAGCTTATGTGCTGCTAAAGCAAGCACAAATTAATGTTTGTTGAAAGAACTGAAAATGACTGTTATAAGAACAGTCTTGTCCATTTTTTATAGCAATGAGATAGAAATGTCATGAAAAGCATACAAGTTAACTTGAAAGTAGTCAGATTAGGATATTTAAGAAGTGAGTGCAGTATAATTAGAAAAGATAAGAGTCAAGGAATACATACTTAATAAATGAAATTTTACTTCCAAAGTGAATGACTGATATTAAAGAATGCTACAAAATAAATATATCAAGGAGGCGTGAATGGATGAAGACGAAAGGAAAAAACCTGTCTAACTTAGATGGATGTTGCTGCTGAGATTCTCAGAAGGACAGTACATTAAGATCATAATACATGTTACCGAAACCTGGTTGGGCCAAGAATGGGGTGTTCCCCTGGTGGAGATGTGCCCACCCGGGTTTCGGGTCTTTCATCAGCCGAGGGCTCAGGGGAGGGGTGGGGAGGTTGCGGTGGTTATTAAGGAAGATCTGTGTCCTAGGGAATCTACTGTTCCTCAGACGACCGGTTGTGAGTCCCTTTTTGTGAAGTTTGGTTCCAAGGTTCAGATGGGCCTATTGACCGCATACCTGGCTCCCTGCTATGTGACATCAGCCCTGCCTGAGCTCCTTGAGGTTATAGCCGGCTTGGCGGTTGGGACCCCCAGGCTTATGGTCATGGGGGATTTCAACCTACCCTCTGCCGGCAGGACAGGGATTGCTCAGGAGTTCATGGCTTCCATGACAGCCTTGGGCCTGACCCAATTAATTCGGGACTCTACTCACTCTGGGGGTCACATCCTGGATCTGGTTTTTGTCTCTGATCAGTGGCAGGATGATCTAGGTATAGAGGATGCTTTTGTAGAACCCCATGGATGGATCATTCGTTCCTTAGACTCGACTTCCATTCTGCACCCCTTGTCGCAGGGAGGCGGCGCCGATAAAATGGTACTGCCCCAGGTGCCTGATGGACCCAGATAGGTTCCTGATGGAGCTTGGGCCACTTCCCGAGACTCACACACATGACGCGGTTGAGGACTTGGTGGCTGCCTGGGATAGGGTGGCGGCCGAGGCCCTTGACCGGGTCATGCCCTTGCAGCGTCTGACCCGGTGCCGATCCCAAGTGGCTCCTTGGTTTTCTGAGGGCTGAGGGAGATGAAGCGCCAGAGAAGACGCCTAGAGAGTGGTTGGAGGACCAGCCACTCCGGATCTGACTGAACACTATTGCGGTCCTATATTACAGCGTATTTAGTGGCAATAAGGACAGCAAGGCGATCTTACTTTTCCACCCTTATTGTGTCCGTAGAGAATCACCCATCCGCCCTTTTCAGGGTGAGCCGCTTCCTTTTGGATGTGGAAGCGTGGGAGGATCCCTTGCAAGGACAGGCCGAGGATTTTTCCAGGTATCTGCAGGACAAAATCACTCAGATTCGGGACGGGCTGGACTCTGACTGAGCATCTCTGAGTGGGGGGGCGGATTTCGGTGAGGTTATTTGGGAGGAGTTTGATCCTGTTGCCCTGGAGGACGTGGACAGGATACTGGGCGGGCTTAATGCCACCACATTTTATTGGACCCGTGTCCCTCCTGGCTGGTCTTGGCCACTCGGGAGGTGATGCGAGGCTGGTTCCAGGGGATTATTAACACTTCCTTGAGAGTGGGGCTTCTACCTGCCTCCTTGAAAGAGGCAGTGGTGCAGCCCCTCCTCAAGAAACCGTCCTTGGATCCGGCATTATTGTCGAACTATCGTCCGGTCTCCAACCTTCGCTTCATGGCGAAGGTTGTTGAGAGTGTGGTGGCATGACAGCTCCCTCAGTACCTGGATGAAGCAGTATATTAGATCCCCTTCAATCGGGTTTCAGGCCTGGGTACAACACAGAATGGCGATGGTCACGTTGGTGGATGATCTCTGGAAGGCCCGAGACAGGGGCTGTTCCTCTGTCTTGGTCCTGTTAGATATCTCAGCGGCTTTTGATATTGTCGACCACAGTATCTTATTGCGGCGGTTGGAGGGGTTGGGAGTGGGAGGCACCGTACTGCGGTGGTTCTCCTCCTTCCTCTCCGACCGTTCGCAATTTGTGTTAACAGGGGGGCAGAGGTCGACCCCGAGGCCCTTGTTCTGTGGGGTGTCTCAGGGGTCTGTGCTCTCGCCCCTCCTGTTCAACATTTATGTGAAGCTGCTGGGTGAGATCATCTGTGGCTTTGGGGTAGAGTTCCATCAGTACGCTGATGATACTCAGCTGTACATCTCTACCCCAGGCCATCCCAACGAAGCCGTCGAAGTGATGACCTGGTGCCTGGAAGTCATGCGGAGCTGGATGGGTCTTAACAGGCTTCGTCTCAACCTGACCAAAACCGAGTGGCTGTGGTTTCCCGCGCCCAGATACAGCCAGCTTACTCCGTCTCTGACCATGGGGAGAGAAATCTTGCCCCCCACGGAAAGGGCTCGCAATCTGGGTGTCCTCCTGGATGTATGGCTGTCATTAGAAGATTACATCATGGCCGTCGCCAGGGGGGCTTTTTGTCAGATCCATTGGATCTACCAGTTGAGGCCCTTTCTGGATCGGGGCGCACTTCGTGCAGTCACTTCCTCCAAAATCATCTCCCGCTTGGACTATTGCAATGCTGTCTACATGGGGCTCCCCTTGAAGAGCATCCGGAGACTGCAGTTGGTCCAGAATGCGGCCGCGCGGGTGATCTTGGGAGCTTCTCAGCGCTCCCATGTTACACCACTCCTGCACGAGCTGCACTGGCTCCCTGTGGCCTTCTGGGTGCGATTCAAGGTGGTAGTGGTCATCTTCAAAGGAGGCTCCATGGCTTGGGACCTACGGGACCGCCGGCTGCCACCAATGGCCTCCCACCGCCCAGTGCGCTCCCACAGGGTCAGCCTCCTCAGGGTGGCTTTGGCTGGATGATGCCGGCTGGTGGCCCCAAGGGTACGGGCCTTTTCTGTGGGGGCTCCCTCCCTCTGGAATGACTTAGCCCCAGAGATACGGGCCATCACCGACCTTCTAACCTTCTGGCACGCAGTCAAAACCCACTTCTTCCAACAGGCCAGCCTGGCCTAGTAATTATTGTGGGGTTTTAAATTGGTATTAATCTTTATTTGTTTTTTATGTGTTTTATAAAATTTTATCTTTCGGCCACTAATTTAATTATTTTAAATTGCTTTTTAACTTTTATAACTTTTATAACTTGGATGGTTTTTATCTGGCTGTGAACCACCCCGAATCCCGCTTTTGGGAGAGAGCGTGGTATAAAAATCCGAAAAATAAATAAATAAATAAATAGAAGCAACGACGGTTCTCGAAGATAGGAAGTTTAGAGCAGGATAGTTGATGCCAATATAAATTAATCTTAGGTGTTCCTTTTTCTTACTTCACGCTGTTATTTCTTCACTATTTATTGCACCATTTCAGTATTCCAAAAGATATGGTGATGGTCATCTGAAAAGAAAATAGCCTAGTGCGTAAACTTGTACCCTTTTATGTGAATTCAAACATCAGAAACATAAGTTGGTTTGTTTAGGAAGCCAAGTTTTATTAACTGTTCTGTCTAGCAGTGAATGCAAGGTTTATCTATCATCTGTTTTTCAATCCATTTTTAGCAAAAGACTTCAGGGTTGTAATATAGAATCTTCTCAAAGATAAAGATGGTCACTATCATAATTGCTGTTGCAATTGAAGGAGTACTATGCAGCTGATTTTTTTTATGATTTTGATTGTCTGTTATATTCACATGATTTGGAAAAGCTATAGATACTGACAGCCTACTTAATTTAATATACATTTTAATAACTATGTAATTTTACTAACTGTGCCATAGAAAATAATATGAAAACATATCAGATGGTGAAATGGAACTATAATTATTTTAACTTTAATCCAGTCCAAGGCTGCCACCCAGAAATATACTGTATTTTGTCCATATGGAAAAACTTGATATCTGCAACCATATCTTTGGTCTTTTTTTCTCAGATGCAATTTTTCTGCTGTATTAAACCCTATTTCTTGCTTGGAACCAAAATTCTACAAATAGCCTAAGATGAAATTACCACACAGTTGCTTAGATATATGATAATTATGTTTTATTATTGTAAATCAAGCTGTTATAAACAGAACAATTTTCTAACCTGGATCAAGCAATATGTACTTTGAGCAATTTGCTTCCTTTTTTACTGGCATATAAAATGGCTTTGTTCTGTCCCTCACACAATTACTGTAAGACATTCTGCTAAACAAGTCAGCATGAAAACCAAATTAAGTCCTTTCAAAAGTAATAAATCAGTGCCTGATTTCACAGAACATTGTATGACTTTTCCACTTAGACAAAGGGATAGATTTCAAACAGACAATCCCCAACATAACTCAGATTTGAATTCCCGAATTACATATCAATATATTCTAAGCCTTTTCAAAGAAAACTGCTGCCTTTTTCATCATGTTGTATTTACTTTCTATCAGATTGTTAGAAATTGGATTTTTAAACAAAGATGTGATATTGATGTGGCCGACCAAGGTTGGATCCTGCAATATTATTCCGGGACACGAATATTTGCCTTCATTCATGAATTTCATTATAATTATGCATCCTCTCAAATATTTCTAACATAAAATGGCAGCTTTTCTATTAATTTGAATTTCAAGAATTTTCTAAAACAATACTTTTTTAAAAGAGCTTGATTTTTTTTTTAAAGTATTCCAGATTAGGCATAATAAGAAAACTAAATATTGTCCCTTATTTTGAAATATCAGCAGCTTGAGAAATTGAGAACAATTAAACAAAAAAAAGTTCTTCATTATATTTTCCAAACCAAACAAATCACAATGGGGTTATACAGCTATCCTGTTTCTCCTATTCTTCCGTTGCTGCCTTTATATTAAAATAAATATCCTTTCTTATTTTGTATTCTACACATTCTAAACTGCATAGGCCTGAAAGTCCTCCTTAGAAAGACAATGTTTTTAAAAGCTTTCTCCTGGAGAAGATAAATTTCATTTGTCCTATCTAAATTTATTTATTATTTATTTTATTGAGCCTGTCCATCTATCCAACAGAGCTCTGGAGGCAAATAAAAATCTTCTATGGGGTTTGGTGAAAGAAGACATCTTAGAACATGCAGTGGCTTAACTGACCTCTGGATAGAAAGCTTTCATTTGGGAAGATTGCCAAATCCAATTTCCATAGAACTCAGACAGAGACCTAGGAAGTTTAGAGAACCTAGAAAGAGACCTTTTAGGCCTGTGTTGTTATTTATTAAAAACACAGCCTTCTGTTATAGTATCCTGGTCCAAGAGCTGCAAATCCAAAACAATTTTATACAGTATGTTTATATGTTATGTAATCCAAACTTCCTCCTTTCCTTGGAAAGGTTCTAGTCTCTTAACATAACAAATTCTAGTCATCTGATCATTTTTTGTTGTCCTTCTCTAAACTTCTCATATATCTCTCTAAATTTCTCATATATCTTTTTAAAGAAAGGGCATGGTACTTCTGAGGAAGGCAAAACAAAGTGGAATGATAAAACTTTATTTCTAGGATATTAATAATCTGTTCAATTTGTTGTACGCAATGTGATAAATATTCTTTCCATATCATTATCCTTCATCAGTTATGTAAGAGTTTGATGCAAAGAAAAAAATGTAAGAGTTTGATGCAAAGAAAAAAATTAGACCAAAAATATACTAGTTGATTTTGGAGCCATACATGTTTACTCACTAAACTTCAGCTAATACTGAAGACGACCCAAGAAATTTGATATGTTTATAATAAGTCTGGAATCCATCATCAAGTTTTATTTATTTGTTTGTTTGCTTGTTTGTCAATCTCTTACAAGATAATAGGTACACTATAAGTATATACATAGTTATGAATACATGAAATGGGTACATATAAGAAAAATAAAAGAAACAATAGGACAGGGATGGTAGGCACGTTGGTGCGCTTATGCACGCCCCCTACAGACCTCTTAGGAAAGGGGTGAGGTCAATAGTAGACAGTCTTTATTAGTCTTTATTTAGGATGGAATTCAGAAATTTATTAAATGGAATTTCACTTTCTCTAAACACAAACTTTTCCTTCAATCTTCAATTTCCTCTAAAGTAAAAAAGAACAATTGATGGACTTTGGAAACTCTAGAGAGCAAGAAACAGACTGTGGGTTTGGGGGGGAAGGGAGAATCGGTAATGGTTGTCTTCCTGGCATTTTTTCCCCAACATGAACTACTAGCTCTTGTAAACAGAAACTTTTGATCCATGGAAAAGTCAGTTTAAATCCCATCCACAAATTGATGCTACAAACCCTTTAGGATTTGGGGCCACATTAGTTACAGGGACATCTTCCCTGTTGTTTCTATCTGTTCAGACCGAAGGGGCATTTTTATTTTAATGTTTTAAGTTGTCAGTCCTATATTTAAGATGACCAGCTATATAAATCTATTAAATAAATAAATAAATAAATAGTTCTTTTTGAGGTATGACTGTTTCTGCTCCTTTTCCTATAATAATTTCCACATCCTTTCTAGAATATATTACCTCTTTTAACCTAGGCTAGCATCCTCATCAGATTTTTTCTGCATTCTATATTTTTCCATAATAATCCATGAGATAAACTAAACTTTATTTTAGAAAGAGATCAGCAATAACTTTTAATCCATACAACACTACAAGATTAATAAATCCATTATCAATGTCATTTTACGCTTTATAAGGATTTCATAACCAAGGGGAAAATATCCAGGTCGCAATATTTTGTCACTCATGGGAAATGTGGAAATGAGTGAACCACAAGGGGATACAAATCTTTTTTCAGTCAAGATTTATATGGGGAGAAATTACCTTGTTATCCAGCTATGACTTGTTTTATTAGCATCATTTACTTCTAAGTAGATTGAGAAATGAAAAAAAGAATGAATTTTCAGTTTTACCATTTTCTTCCTCAGTTCGTATCCATCATGAATGGAAGCAATCAGTCACACTCCCACAATACACATGACTTTCAAAAGCGAGACAAATTTTGGAGATCTTTCTCTCTCTGTCTCTCTTTGACAGTTTGACATAAGCAGCCCAGGCTTTGTATACTGTATAATGTAAATTTGACATATTATTGGTTTTTAGTTGTGGGATTTTTTGTGTGTGTGCATTTTCTTGTTTATACTGAAATGTTTCTTACAGACAATTACTTTAAGATTCTAGTACATCTCAACAGTAATGTATTTCTACATTACTGGCTTTGTTTTGCTACTAAAGAAAGTTGACTAACTTTAATATTCAAGACTACATAGTAAGGCAGAAAAAGACTTATTTTCATGTGCTGAGGTTTCTGATAAATGTCATCCTAAAGTATTAATTTGCCAGACTAGATCCTAGTTCCTTGAGTTTCTTTTTGACTCAGAGGTTGGAATTTGCTAAATGATTTTCATGCAACCATTTTATACAAAGAGCATTTAAGCATGTAACCACCATGCTTAAATAATTGTGTGTTTTATTTAATTTTCCCATCCTAAATATACACTTTTTGTCTATAACATCTGCAGTGATGATTTGATGACCTTAACTTTGAAGAAAATAAAATACATGATTAGATCAAAGTTGGCATGTGGCATCAGACTATATTTGTGGATATTCTCATTGAACCGATGTATTCTAAACAGATTCCCTTGAACTGGGATGCTACAGAATCGCATAATTTCTTTGGTAACAGTAGAGAAGTGTCTGCCATTGCTTTATTCTGGGACATTTTTTTTTTCAATTTCCTAGTTCAGCCTGCAGCCCTGAGATTTCTTGATGGGCTTCCATCCAAGTATTAATTAGGTCAGGGCCTGAATCTTTTTCAAGATCAGCCAAGGTCAATTATAGTGCCAGAAATCCACAAATGGACCAAATAGTTGTTCTTTTAAGACTGCAAAGGATCATTCTGGAAAAAAATAGAAAGTTCATTTTTACTCCTGGTGATGACAAATGCAGGAACCAGCCTCCATCAATGAATTACAACCAAGATTTCCTTGTAATCAGATTTGAAATTTTCCCTTTCAAAGTAATGGATGTAGAAGTTTACATAGAATGCAAGGTCTCTACAGTTGAGTCACATCATTGATTTTGTACTGATGAGACATCAGATGGATTTCCTATTATATATCCAAAGGCTGAACATCTGTCTTACCAGAAAGCTTGTTCAGCCTCAGCCAAAAGCTCTCATATGCAGGGACACATGTCATAATTTGAGGCTACTGAACTGAAGCTATGCGGGAGGAGAGACAAACCACTAGGGAATTATTTAACATAGTAGAGATTTGTTTTACACAGAAAGGACACTGAGGAGAATTTCCCACTTTCAACTTCATTTGTGGCTGCCCCTTTATTATTTTTTTCTATTTTTCAAGGTTGTTAGTGAATATTCAGTGAAGCCGAGAAAGTATGGCCCAAAGTCACATAGTGAATTTCCACTGCTCTGTAAATAATTGCTTTCTTTGACCTGGTCTGTACTAATTTCTCTCCACAGAGAAAAGAAAGCATTTATTTGGATAGCCATAAAAATTCACAGGGTAATTTGGGGCCTGTTACTTCCTCTCAGTCCAGCCTACCTCTAAGCAGGGGTGGGATTCTACCAGTTCGCACCTATTCTCTAGAACCAGTTGTTAACATTCTAAGCAGTTCGGAGAACCAGTTGTTAGAAGAAATTACTGTCCTAATCCTGTAAGGAAGGCAGGAAGGAAACATTCTGGTGTTGCTTACAGAAACAGCCTCTCCGTTAATCCTTATTACATTCTTGGCAGGACTAGACTTCCTGTCTCAGGAACATCTCTGGAGTGTTTTCCCCCTCCTTTGCTGGTACTTTGCTTGTGTGGAGTGACCATTCAAAGTTACAATGGCACTAAAAAAAGTGACTTATGACCGTTTTTCACACTTACGACTCTTGCAGCATCCCCACAGACACGAGAGGCCAGGCGAGGAGACGCATGCCTCAATGTGAGTGATGTTGAGTTGGCCACATCCAGCCAGTCACATGACCACCGAGCCATGCCCACCAACTAAGCCACGCCCATAGAACCAGTTGTTAAAAAAATTGAATCCCACCCCTGCCTCTAAGGCTGTTGTCAGAAAAAGCTGGAGGAAAGACTACTGTATATATGCTATCGTGAGCTTCTGACAAAAATGTGGGAGAATAACCTAGCAAATTAATCAACTGTAGTGGCTTAAAATGGAGACTGAATAATTCAGGGAGAGGAGGTCAAGCGAATCAACTTAAAAATCCATGTTACCCTCTACATAGGAGTTGGATGCCTCCAAATAACAGTTGTTGGGAAGAGTGCACCTTCACCTCCTGCTAACAAGCAGCTTTAAGAAACAAAATACTGGACTAAAATGGGCCTTGGTTTGATGTAGCAGAGCTACATATTGATTATTGTTATTGTTGGTTGATTTAGGATGCCTGTGATCTCATACTGCTAGTTGATTATCTTGGCTTGCCTGAATTTGTTTGTAGTATAGACTCACTGGACATGGTTCTATTAGAGGTTTCAGTAAAGCAAACAGCAGAACAACCTACCCACTCTAATGTTTTTGTTTTAGTAGTTAAAAATAGAAAAATTTGTGATGGTGGTGATGAAATAGGATTATTAGGGGGGGGAAGTGTCTCAAGACTCACTTTATATAAGGGGAGAAAAAGCATAGAAAAATAAACAAACAGACCAAGAATAACATTGTAACTGTAGTAAGTAAAATCAAAGGTGAAAAAAGCATAGCAGGATGGATAGCTTTGTTAGAAAAATGTAGAGTAATGTATATGTAGTACCCATTGATAGTTGACTATAGAGTATATATACAGACACTAATATTTTTTAAAGCAAAAATGAATTGCTGATTTAAAAGTGCTTGTTTTACTCAGTTTACAAAGCAGCATAGCTGCTCAACAAAAATCCTGAATATGTAGTTTATAGAACTAATACAAATAATGCAGGAATGTTATTCCTGAAACAATTAATGATTTCAGGTTTCAGAAGCACAATATTTCAGGTTTCAAAAGCACAAACAGAAGGAGTGGAAATCCATAGCAACCTATGAGCACAACTTAAACTTATCTGAAGTTTGCAAATTTAGTAAACGGATAGATTATGCCTGAGGAGATTATCTAATCTGTGGAATTCTAAAAAAAATACAAGAAAAACTTGTAGGAAGGAAAGGTTTAATATTTAAGAGAGAGATTTTGCAATTGTTCCCTTCATAAAAACTGTGGCTGAATAAAAGCAAATGTAACTTTGGAATAGTATGCAAACTGTGAGTTGTAAGTAAAAATGAACTATACTATCGCTGTGGTAGAAGCTGATATGCGCCAATGCAGTTTTAAAAATGAAACTTTTAAAAATGTAATAAAGAGGGACAAAGAAATTTTAACTCAAGAAAAAGCAAACAATTTGCTAAAGATGAAAAAAAAAAAACAAAGCCATTATTTTGAAAGACGATTAGGGATGCATTTTGTACATGACAAAATTGATTTTTAAAAAAGTAAAACAGGGTGAACTAAATTGAAAGCCTGTAGCATAAAAGATGAAATGAGACAAGGAATATGGCCCACATCATATGCATATGATAATTCACAATCAAATCAATAAAACTATATCAATGCACTTGGACACTGGACCTGCTCTATCAATTATACAGTATCACAATGCAAATTTATTTAAGTAATGTTTCAGAGATGGTAAAGTAAACGCATCAGAAATATAATTAAATACTTATACAGAAAAAAGATCATATCTAATAGAATGATATCTATACCTGTCAAAAACATAATTGGCATGGTGTTTTAGATTTAGATGCTGTGACAACAAACACTGCAGTTGTGACTGGCTGAGGAAGCTGCTGCTGTTGAATTAAAGATCCAACAGCACAATTCCTATCATGGAGCATAGAGAGTAGTAAGCTGTTAAAGGTATTAGATGGCAATCACCTTTGTTCAAAGGTATTATCTATTCTCAAGCACATCAAACAGTTGCCACATCTAAATTTCACAAAGCACATCCAATGCAATATATCTCAACCTTTTCTCAACCTTTCTCAACCTTTTCTTTACTATGGAGCCCCGTTACATAACTTTTGTAGCCACAGACCCCGAAGACTTACATAAGATTTAAATCATAACATTTAGTCAAGTTTTTGTGGAGTCCTCTGTGACAACATTGGACCTCCCCGGGGTCCGCAGACCACAGGTTGAAAATCACTGCCATATACCATTCACCAAATGTAGAAACTGAACTAGACCTTACAGAGTTCTTTTATGAGCTACATTTGTGGTTCCAGATGCCAAAAATAATGAAACTGTCAGCATAAGTAGTTATTTTAAAAGTTTAATAGTAATTTCAAATGACTTGATATTGTTACAGACTAAGCAACAACTCTTACCTAGAATTAAGAACATTTTGCCAATCTCATTTGGGAATTATATTCCAACAAAATAGATGTAGCAGAAGCTTATTTACCAAAATAAATGGAAGAAAATTCCAAGATGTTTCTCAGAAAAAATGGACACAAAATATTATGTTGTTATTTTTAAAAAAATGGTTTTAGAATAGCATTTGTAAAGAGCTACAAGGCTTCCAAACACTCCCTCTATAATTATCACCAACGTAAATGATGGGTGCCTAACCTCAAGATGGTAATGTGAAGATTAATGGATGATATAGGCTACAACAAATAGTTCATTTTTTAAAAAAATCTAGTGTTATAAACTGTGGATCATAAAAGATGCATTGGCTTCCCATTTATTTCCAGATGCAATTCAAAGTGCTTGTAATCATCTTTAAAGTCCTAAATGGAATAGGGCCAGGCTATTTGTAAGATTTCCTCTCCTTGAGGTTATCCTTCCATTCCACCAGGTCAGATAAGGTAAGCCCATTGCTGGTAGATTTTTCAGATTGTTTACTCTTCTGTTTAAATAGTACAAACTGCTTCCCTTTGTGTTATTATTTAATACCAACATTCCATCTGATATTTTGCCCCCCCCCCCCCAAGGATCAGAGACCAACCATGCCTATGAGTAGATGCTACAAATGGACTCCTTTCCCATGTCATGAATGAAGGCAAATATAGGTGGCCCAGGATAACATTGCATGATCCAATCTGGGACTAGAAGTTTAGTCTTCTGAGCTTTCAGACTCGTGCTGGAGCCCATCCTCAGGGAACTTCTCTCTCACTAGAATCTTTTGCCATGTAAGGAAAATTGAGAGTAGTGATGGGAGGAAAATTCCTTCTGAACAAGCATTGGTTGAATGTTTAGCTCCACATTTGGTACTTATGCAGAGTTATTCTCCCCATAAAGAAGTGAGTATGAGGGAGAGGGAGAAGGAGAAATGATAATTTTAAAAATTGCTAACTCACTGGCCATTGATTGTAGTAATCCAAAAATAAAAAGAATTAACCATTTGGTTCCGTAAATTGTGTGCCTTGAGTTCATCTTTTCTGAATAGATTCATCGACCAAGTTAGCAGCTTAAATTATGTAATGTGGTTTGCCTAATAAGGTTGCTCCGGGCTATAATTGCTGTTCTAGGATTAGGTGGTTAATCTTTTAAGTGAAGGCACTGAACTTCCCTTCTGAGAGATGAACTAGAGCACCTCAATAAATCATTCATGGTTTTATGCCTCTCACGCTGCACTTAAATCTATGATAACTGTTTCTAAAAGAAAAAAAAAAATCCTGGCTCCATCTTCTATTGTGATCAGTTAAGCCACTAAGTTAGAGATCAGAGATTTAAGTTCAGAAGGAGATTTTATTTTTATTTTTTTGACTTAATGAGCAGAATGGCAGGTGAAATTTATCCCTTTAACTCAAAGGCTCTGTTTATATGATTTGTTTCAATTCATTTCTGAGGGACGCTAATTTTCTATCAAGACAGAGAATTACCACAAAGTTCTGGTTCCTGAATATATTTGAGTTCTCAGATACTTAGCTGATGACAATGAGTTCATGATAGTTTTACTGATAGAAACAAGTCCATCAAGCGGTGTTTTAGGGCTCTATGAGTTTATGGGCCATCCAATTAGAGTGAATTAACAATAAGGGAGGCACAAATAAATAATAGAAGGTGTTTCTGGAAAGTATAATTAAATTTTCACATATTCTTAGTTTGGAGGTGACACAATGTCATTCATACTCTGCTTATTGATCCAAAATTTTGCAATGCATTTCATGAATACTACATATGTCACTAACTGCATTTTTTTTTGCACAAAAATGAGTATGAATGTTGGTGCGACAGAGTAAAATCAATCCTCATAATAATTTTACTTGCTTTTTTCACTTGTTAAGCTATCATAAAATAAAAATATAACTACAGGTAGTCCTCAACTTAAAAACCATTCATTTAGTGACCAAAAGTACAATGGCATTGAAAATGTGACTATCCTTGCAGCATCCCTATGGTCATGTGATGAAAATTGGCATCAGGCATGTATTTACAATAGTTGCACTATTCCTGGGTCACATGATCACATGATTTATGACCTTCCCAGCTGGCTTCCTCTTTTCCTATTTTAAGTTCCTGGTATACTATTTAAATAAGCATTGCTCTGAATGTCACAGTTTATACAATTAGCAAAGGTTCCTGTTGAGGCAGTCTTCCAAACTAGATAAATGGTCAAGATATTGTAAAGGGTCAAGTCGGGAGTCTCTAACCTTGGCAATTGTGAGACTTATGGACTTCAGCTCCCAGAATTCTTCAGCCAACCATGCTGGTATTGAGTTGAAGTCCATAAGTCTTAAAATTGCCAAAGTTGGGGATCTCTGAACTAGATAACAAATGAATTGGTGGAGGAAAATTTCAAACCTTTAGCATTTTGAGTAGAATAGAATAGAATAGAATAGAATAGAATAGAATAGAATAGAATAGAATAGAATAGAATAGAATAGAATTCTTTATTGGCCAAATGATTGGACACACAAGGAATTTGTCTTGGTGCAAATGTACTAAAATGCCTTTATGTGGAAAATATAATGGGATGAAAGGGAAAGTATTTTGAAATATTGATTGGGATTAGCAGGGTTCTCAAACTTGCAGCCCGTGGGATGGATGCATCATATGCTGGCCCCGCCCCTGCCTGGTTTAGCAAAGGGGGGGAAACTTCCAATATGTCACATGATGCCACCGTGACAACACGAGTTTGACACCCCTGTAATAAGCCAAAGGTATTTTTGTTTTTTCTTTAAAATGATGTAGTACTTAAACATCATTCTAAAAAGTTTGGACAAGAAATCCAAATAAATTTGTAGCGCTAAAAAGTTTGGACAAGAAATCCAAATAAATTTGTAGTGTTAGAGTTCTATTGCCATTTGGATAAAGCCTGTGGTGATTCAGGACAGACCCTACAGCAGAGGGATTCCTGAAAGCTCAGATACTGTGCTTTCCTACAGTGTCAGTCATTTAAGTTTTAATTTTTTTTCCTTTTTGCTACATATATCATTGCACAAGGCTACAGAATGATACTTATCATTTGAAGAGATTGCCCTTGCCAGTGTTAAACCAACCACTTTGATTTGTTTGGCACAGGGATAGCCTGTCTGGTGGCTCTCAGTGGACCAATACAACCCTCAACAGACTCAGCCAAAATGGCAAATGATCAGGAATTACAGAGATTATTATATGAAACACCGAGAACTACATAACCTGTTTACCAGAAATCATATTGGTTTATTATGTAATTCTAAACAGTGGTGGAGCAAATGTAAGACAATTTTCAACTGCAAGTACCTAGATGCAGGGAAGCCATTTTTCTCCTTTACTGGGAATGATCATATTGTAACTTATTGTATCCCAGGAAAGCAAAGTTATACTAGTTCTTCCCAAAGAAATAAAAATAAGAAGTATATTACATTGCCAACAATTATATATTATATTTGAAGATACCACGATCTAAAACGGGTTATCTATTGCAAATGCAGACCTGATATTTGTACTAATGCTTGTACAAGTGTACATCTACATACACACAGTACATACACACATACATAATATGAAAAGAAAATAATATATGTACGGTAAAAAAAATTAAACAAGGAGGGAAACCGATAGAAATAATTTCAAGAGGGCTGGTATGGTTTATTTTGTAACTCAGGCATCTTCCTAGCCGATGAACCTCTGTGAAAGATTAATGTAGTTTGAACTTTTATAGAGGAATATCATTTGTGCACTGTCACATTTAGCACAAATGGTGCTTCAGTCACAGTTCAGTAATATTCTAGCATATTATTTCCAAAGCATTTGAGTTTAGAGAATTATTGAAGGGCATGCTGTACTCATTTGGTAATAAGGCAGAGTGCAGTCGCAGTCTCCATACAATTTTAACAAATGGAATTTCTGTTAATTTTGTTGCAGGTAGAGGATGTCTATGATAATTATCCAAGTGATATAAACCCAACTCAAGAATATTGAATGTATGCAGATCTTTCCAGAGGGTTTTTTAAAAGAAGGGAGCCACTTAGGCATCAGAAATGGAATCTCTCAAAATCAAAGGCTAGAGATCTCCCATAGTCAAAGTTAACCAAAAGTCAAAATAGGTCGATGAGAGACAAAATCTCCTTTACAGTGTAGTGAATGATGCTTTTTTTATCTGGCAGAAACTGGACTCAGAACACATCCATGCATCTGAGGCAGAAGATACAACAATCAACAGAGAACCTGCAGGCCTCTGGATGTAATTGATTTATACTTCCCAGTCACTCCAGCCATCATAGGCCCTGATGGTGAATGCTAGGAGCTGTATTTCAACATCTGGAAGATCAAAGGTTCCCTCATCCTTGTTAAAATGCACACAAACTACAAGATAATTTTTATGCAGCTTTTTTAGTTTTGAAGAGTTGTGCCCGGAATCTATAGCTAGTCCAACTTCAATATTCAAAATAAAAAGTCTTGCATTTAGACATTCACTTCCTTTGCCCAAGTCAAAAAGGCAGTCAATTTTGTATTTGAAAATTATTTTTAAAAGACATATTTAGTATATGAAAAGACACATGTTCCTTTGTATTTGTTATATAATAGCATGCACCCACAGATGCATATTCAACATTCTATGCTACTCTGAGCTTTTTTTTCATTATCATATGTATACATTATAGATAGGAACTATACAAATGTGATAATGGAAGGGAAGAAAATACCATACCCTTCCTTGTCTCAGAGGACAGGATAAATTCCCACTGTGCCAACCTATTATCTAAATATGGCAGGTACTTATAAAATTCT
The DNA here is from genome assembly GCA_023653725.1 of Bungarus multicinctus. Lineage (NCBI taxonomy): Eukaryota > Metazoa > Chordata > Lepidosauria > Squamata > Elapidae > Bungarus > Bungarus multicinctus. The sequence continues at coordinate 60,516,875 of CM042846.1, forward strand.
TGAGCCAACTATAATTCTTAATCTACTTGCATTTTACCTTTGTCCTTCTGTCCCTTTTGCTTATTAATGTCAATGAAGGCCTTAAGCTAAGCTAATGAAACATAGAATATACTATGCAGAATATATTAGCCCTTGAGCTTTTGCCTTTTTACTTGTAGATATTCATCAAATCTCTCCTTCAAACTGCATTGCTGTGTGGCCACTGACAAGGGCCCTGCAGTAAAATTAGAGCAGTCAATCTTTCACAATGGAAAACAGGAGAGGACATTTACCCAGCCAAGTTCATGTTCTTCATTCCTCATTTCTATTTCAATTTCTAGCAAAGCCAAAGTTTTTTGATCATCCCATTCTACAATAAATGCAGTCAGAATCAAGTAAGTACTTCAGCCAATACAGAACTAATAACAGCAGATGCACTTCTGTGTTTCAAAAATCTTTCTTTGATGCCAGAAATATTTCAGCTCACTCCTGGGGAAGAAGAAAGCTTTCTGACAGTTTGAAAAATTCAAACATTATCTACCCTGATGACACTCCAGATTCTTAATTAAAACAATTAATCTCCAGATGCAACTTTTTTTATTTTTAACATTCATGAATTTCCTTTTTTTTTATCACAGGCAGGGGTAGGATTCTACCGGTTCTGTCCATCTCTGTAGAACCGGTAGTTCTGAAGAGCAGCAGGCATAGAACCGGTTCTATGTCTGCTGCTCTTTTGGCTCACCCGCCTGCCCGGTCTCTTACCTGACCTTTATTTCCTGCTTTTTCAACCGCAGCTGCTTTGCACGACACAGCTGCAGTTGAAAAGGCAGGAAAAAAGGGTTTTTCTAACTTCTGCGCACTTGCATGTAGCGCTGCTCAGCTGTCCGGGCAGCTCAGGTCATAAATTGTACTCACATGACTCATGCATGCGCGCGCAATGCAGAGCAACAGAACTGGTAGTTATACCAGTCGGATCCCATCCCTGGTCACAGGAATATATGAATATGCCACAAATCATCTAACATAACATGTTAAGTTTTCCTTAAGCAAAGCTAAGTGTTTTTTACTAATAAAGTTAGCTTACCTACCTTGTTTATTTAAAAAAAAACCAATACAATAACAGGTATACATAGAAAGGCTATGAATACATACAGTATGTTCTATCTCGAGGTCAAATACTATATCTATTTTAAGATTAAGCTTTACTGAATGCTTTGGTCCTTGTGCTAAGACACAAACCCATTCTTATTCATTGTTGTCAGCTATTAAGATTCATCTGACAAGAAAAAGCCACCACAAGAACTACTGAAGCTCTGCTATATTGTTCTAGAGTACCAAGACCTGTTATGCCAAAGAGAATCAAGTTAGGATAAGCTTGAGTTTCTTTCTCACCTCTCTTTTCTTTCTCAGAGATGACCTAGTGTGTTTACAAAATTGCACTTTCATCCCTCCTTATCTCTTCTGTGTAACTGCTTCAGATCAACTGTTACAACTGGCACAAACTGTATCTCCTTCCTCACAGAAATGGTATCCTGATGGAAAAAGAACAAAGGGACTTACTTTGAAAAATAATGTCCTCTCAGTCTCAATGAGCAGTCCACTTCCATCCAGCAGGCCAGTATATGAAAACTAAAGCACTAAGAATTGTCTGGTTTTTATTGCCTTCTGCATCCTCTATTCTTTCTGTATCATGTCTTTGAATGTCATGAGGCTGTTGGTGGGGGCTTTTTCTTATTATGGAGATTGTTCTGAGAGCATTTCAGACTTCAATTAGGGTTCAAATGCTATGAATAATAACTCATTTTAAAAAGAAACAAAAAATCCATAAACTCCAAAATGAAAGAAAAAAATTAAAAATCCATTTTAATGCCTTTTCCTTTCTCCCTTTTAAACTCAGTCTTGTTTCAAACTTCTGCTTTGTGCCAGACCTCTTCTCTTTTTAAATAGCCTGTTTCAGAGCTCTGGGTCAAGGATAATTTTCTCTGGGTTTCTTTTTTTGCACTAGTATAACTTCAACATCCTAGTTCAATTGAGAGGGTTGACTTCTTTTTTAAAAAAACTAATATGTTAGTTTGTGTAGATAATTTTATTTTGTTTTTTCTAAGTAAATGAAACAGGCAGTTTTAAACATTTTTGCAGGCTTCATCCAAGACCCAGATGGAAAACTGTGAAAGCTAGATTTTGAGGGCACCGAGGCTGACAGCTTCTTAAGCAGGAGGCTTCATCCAACTTGTGTGAAGCTCGTATTTGTACAGAGGTCTCTATTAAGAATCCCAAACTACTTTAATCCATCCAGGAGATCTGTTTCAACCTCTAAAAATAAAGAACATGACAGCTATTTAACAAGGGACAGGGCAGAGTGTCGTCGTCTCTTGGAAACTGCAAGAGAAGATTTAAAGCATAGAAGAAGGCGGTCACTCAAACAAGAGCTTTAGCCAAGATGAAATCACAAATTATACCTCATCTTATGGAAATCATAGTAGCCATTTAATTATGATAAGAAGTGCCACAAGAGTCTGCTCAGCTTTCCTAATCATTGATGGGAAGACCCCTCCCAAAAAAAGGAAGAGAACTGCAGGGAAGGGGCCAAGATGGAGAGAATATAAACACAGGATACCAAATTTCAGAAGAATTCTAGTTCTGATCCAGGTAGCCAATAAGCCAGGGGGAAACTGGGGGTGCTCATTTAATGCCATCATTTCTGATACTTTTGAAAGAAACTGGATTGAGTTGTTTAGGCCAGAGTTCCCCAACCATTTCAGCTTTGCAACCTGAGAAAGGAATGATTCCGTGTGAAAGGCAGGCATGCATGCCCACCATTTGTGCAAATGGAGCATGCACGCATACACTTGCATGCTGCTCACACAATTGGGGATGCGTGCACACACATCTCGTCTGCCACTTCCAGAGCCTGGTTCCAAATGGCTCAAGATCTGGTAGTGGGCCATGGGCCCGGAGGTTGGGGGCCCCTAATTTAGGCCATCCGTTCCAATCCTCTGCTAAGCAAAAGTCCACATAAAGCAACATAAGCAGATACAGCCCATAACAATATAGAAGGCTGTCCTTAAAATTCTTTTTTTGCCCTGAAAATAAAGGCAAGACTACGATTCTTTGTCTAGCCACCTTTCCTTATCCCCCACATGCAAGACATTAAGTCATCACCATCATATAAAATGCAGTGTTGTGCCTAGCCTCACTGATTCACAGTCAGCTATACATAAGCGTCTTCTGTTATACATCTGCTGTGGTGCACATTTTTGCACTTTTATGAGTTGACTCAGTATTTGTACTGCTGCCTTCATAATTGCACTGAAAACATCCCTAGCTGTACCACTCTGTAAATGGTAGCAAAATATTTGATAGCAAAATCAGCAACACCCACCACTTTCCTCTCTGCCTTCTGGCAATATGGAACTTTACTGTCTCCATAGCACTTTTGTGGGTAGCACTGGCATCCTTTTTTAAAAGAATTTTAAGCACTGCAAAACCACCCTACGGGTTAGTAATGATTATACTTAGTTACAGCTTTCACAAGCACCTAAAAAAATCAAGTTTTATAAGAAGACCACCTTGAGGGATCCTTGGGACATGTAAACCTACTCAAGTCAGACAGAAAAACAGTACAAAAAGTTGATATTGTGTATTAACCAGTCTTTCCCAAATTAAGGCGGCCTCAAGACATGTAGCTAATTTCCAAAGTTTTCAGCAATCATCATAGACATGTGGGAATTCTAAGTTCATTTAATTATCTGGACTATTCCTAGCTTACAGAAAGCTATCATTACTTCACTGACTTTCTTCAAGAATGATTCCAGCTTCCTTGCACATGATAAATCACTTTTTACTAATAATCAGATTATATTTTGCATCCTTTTTGCTGTGGGCCATATTGGTTAGTAATTCTGGGAACTGCAGATCCCATAAATCTGGAATCCAATTAGAATTTTATTTTTTTAGAATTTATTTGATTTGTCAATCACTTACAAGATAATAAGTATAAGTATATACATAGTTATGAATATATGAAATGGGTACATATAAGAAAAATAAAAGAAACAATAGGACACGCCCCCTACAGACCTCTTAGGAAAGGGGTGAGGTCAATAGTAGGTTAAAGATTTTGGAGTTTGGGGAAGAAACCACAGTCAGGTAGAGTATTCCAGACATTGACCACTCTGTTACTGAAGTCGTATTTCCTGCAATCAAGTTTGGTGCAGTTAACCTTGAGTTTGTATCTATCGTGTGCTCTTGTATTGTTATAATTGAAGCTGAAGTATACATTGACAGGTAAGTCATTGCAATGTATGATTTTATACACCATACTTAGATCAGACTGAAGACGGCGTAATTCAAGGTTTTCTAGGTCTAGAATTTCAAGTCTGGTGGCATAAGGTATTCTACAACGAGTAGAGGAGTGGAGAACTCTTCTTGTGAAATATTTCTGGACTTTCTCAACTGTGCTAATATCAGATATGTAATGTGGGTTCCACACTGATGAGCTGTATTCAAGTATTGGTCTAGCAAATGTTTTGTATGCTCTAGTTAGTAGTGTGATATTACCAGAGAAAAAGCTATGTAGGATTAGGTTAACAACTCTTAATGCTTTTTTGGCTATGTAGTTACAGTGGGCTCTAGCACTTAGATCATTAGAGATGAGAATTCCAAGGTCCTTTACAGAGCTTGGATCATCAACAAGGTCTTGATTATTCAGCTTGTATTTTATTTTCTGATTTTTTTTTGCCAATATGTAAGACAGAGCATTTATTTGTTGAGATTTGAAGTTGCCATTTGTTTGAGCATTCTGATTCATAGTCAAGATCTTTTTGAAGGGTAGCAGTATTGTCTGTGGTATTGAACAGCTTTACATCATCAGCTAAGAGAATGCAGTTGCTCTTAATATGATCACAGAGGTCATTTATGTGGAGTATGAAGAGGGTTTGTCCTAGAACACTGCCTTGGGGGACACTACTATTGACAGGTACAGAATTTGATAGGACACTCCCAATTTTGACCATTTGTTGTCTGTCTGACAGGAATGCTTCTATCCAGTTATGCAGTTGTCCAGAGATACCATAGGAGTAGTTTGTTGTGTACCACTGAATCAAAGGCTTTACAGAAGTCTATGTAGATTGCATCTATTGTTTTGCCCTGATCGAGTTGTGTAGTCCATGTGTCAGCCTTCAAGATTTCTTCCTTTATTTCTTTTTCTCTGCTTTGCATCTTTCGGCTGCCATAAGTAACGGGAGGGGGAAATGGGCTATGATATATTTGGGAAGCGTGCTGGAGTGTGTAGGAAACGAAACTGTATATCTAGGGGAGGGGGAGCTTTACTTAAGTTTCTATTCCTTGCTTTTCTATTCCTTGCTATGCGCAACTGCGACTCCTTATCAAACTATGCCAAGGTCAACGGACAGAGGCCTCATCACCACCTGAAGATGCCCACATGATGCTATGCATATTTCCTCATTGGAGGAGCAATATGGACTGTTGGGGGTGGGAACGTTGCCATCACTTTGTATATGTGGTTTTCGCGCTCATTTCTTCAGATTCAGAATTCTTTTGTTGCTACCACTTTGATTTCCAGTAAAAGATATCTTTACTCTAACAAAATGGTGTTTAAGTGTTTCTTTCTTGGATATTGAAGGGAGCACCAGCTGACATTATTCTGAATCTCACTTTTACCAGCCCACCCGGAGAAAACCCAAATTTTCTTCCGAGGGGGTTTGCTAACAATCAATGTCTAGCCCAGCCAGCGACCGAGAAGACCAGGGAGCGACTGGAGGACCTGAATCCCTGCTGATGGAGGGAGCAGAAGAGACTGACTTCTTAGCAGAGCTAAGTCTTGGCGAAACCCCAGCTGTGAAGCCTAAATGATCCCTGGGAGTCGGTTGGAAGAATCCTGAGGAAAGGCCCCCTCCAGGAGTGACCACAACCCGTCGCCGAGGGAAAGATGAGCCATGGCAGGAGAAGGAACGGAGAGGCTTCTCACTAATGCAAGCCGAGCAATTTTCACATGAAGCTGCCGGAGAGGCTCCAGCTGATCAAAGGTACAAGGGGGAAGAGGGGGAGGTAGCCCCAGGCAGGAGAATCAGGGCAGCCCCCCCCATAAATCAACCTGGGCCAGCGCAACAGGCAGCAGCAGCAGCACAGGGCCCCCCGGCTGGGGGGATAATTGCCAGAAGGCGTAGAGCTGCAAGAGTGCCTCCGTTGGAAGTAAAATATGGAGGGGACCCCCAGGAATTGGGATTTTTCCTAGCACAAGTTTGGAGCCACATGGAGGAGTATGGGCAGGATTTTTCCTCAGAAGCGGCCAAAGTCAGGTGTGTGACCAGGGCTTTGGAGGGAACGGCTGCAAAGTGGATGGTGACTTTGCATAATGATAATGCCCCTCAACTGCTGAATTATAACCAGTTCATGACAGCATTGCGCACTAGATTTGAAGATCCCCTAGCTGAACGCAAGGCTAGAATCAGGATGAAAACCATAAATCAGGGGCGAAGGTCAGTAGCTGATTACACCCAGGAGTTTAGGGAGCTGGCGTGCCATATCCGCGGCTGGTTCCAGGGAGCCCTGATAGAGGCTTTTAAGGATGGGCTAAATGAAGATGTTTATCAATGCTGCGTGGCCAGAAGAGACCCTGGGGAGCTGCAGCAGTGGTACGTGCTGGCAGCAGAGGTGGAGATTGACCTAACCCGAAACAGACGCCGGGGGGGTTTTGTCTTGAGGAATCCCCCCCCTACCAGGCCTCAAGAAACCTTAAAACCCCTGAAGGGAAGACCAGCGGCAAAACCCAGAACCAGAGCATGTTTCCGATGTGGGAAGGAGGGCCACTGGGCTGCAGACTGCCATGCCAAGCTGGAACCAAAAGGGGCGCCAGGAGGAGGGAGAAGGTCTGAGAGGCCTCCAGCCACACCTCGTGGATCGGCGCTAAAAGCGGAGGAGGTTGTAGAGGTCACCCCTCTAAAAAGAGGGGGGTTGGGAACTCCAACCTCTTCTGAAGGGAGTGAATCCGAACTGGAAGACGACGCACTGGTAAGTCCGAACCAGGGCCCTATGACCATTCCAGTGAGATTAAGGGTATCCACGTCGGGGGCTGAAGGGGACATGTTGGCTTTGTTAGACTCTGGATGCACAAGGTGCGTAATCAGTGCAAAAATGGTAGAGAAGCTGGGCTTAAGGCTAAAGACTCTGAAAACGCCCATAGCTTTTTGCCAATTGGATGGATCGGTAGCCGGGGGTGGACCTGCTCATTTTATAACAGAGCCAGTGGAGATGACAATGGGGAACCATAAAGAGACTCTGTGTTTTATTGTGGCTCCTGGGATGGAGCGCCCCTTAATACTGGGTTTGCCTTGGCTCCGGAAATGGAACCCCCATGTTAATTGGAGGAGGGGATTACTACGCATACGCACAGACCAACCCCCAGAAAAGGAAGGGAAATCCAAGTTGAGACCCAAAGCTCCCATAGAATTGGCTTCTACTGGCACCGAGACTCTGAAAGGGGAGGAGAAAATTCCAGAGGAATACTGGGACTTAAAGGAGGTGTTCAGTGAGAAGGCCTCGGATGAGCTCCCCCCTCACCGCTCAACGGATTGCAGTATCGAATTTTTGCCAGGAGTGAAACTCCCAAAACCCAAACTGTATTCAATGACCCCACGGGAATTAGGGGAATTGCGGTTGTTCATTGAAAAAAATTTAGAACGTGGTTTCATCCAACCTGCTAGGCCCCGGGTGGCGGCTCCAGTGTTGTTTCGGGAGAAGAAAGATGGTTCCTTAAGCTTGGTGGTAGACTACCGAAATCTAAACGCCATCTCGGTGGAGAACGTGTACCCCCTTCCCCTGATGAAGGACATGCTGGCCCACCTCGCTAAAAGAAAGATTTTTTCAAAACTCGACCTGAGAGAGGCATACTACCGAATCCGAATCAAAGAAGGGGATGAATGGAAGACTGCTTTCAACTGTCCGATGGGGTGTTTTCAATTCAACGTCCTGCCGTTTGGCCTACAGGGGGCGCCTGCAGTATTCATGCAAATGATAAACCAAGTGTTGCAAGAGCATTTGTACAAAGGAGTGTTAGTTTATCTTGATGACATTCTTATCTACACAGAGACTCGTGATGAGCATGTGAAACTAGTGCGGTCAGTCCTGGAGAAACTTCGAGCGGCCCAGTTGTATGCCAAGCTGTCAAAGTGTGAATTTCACCAGGAGAAAATTGACTATTTGGGCTATCGCATATCGCACGACGGCATAGAAATGGACCCGGGGAAGGTGCAGGCGGTTTTGGAATGGGCCCCTCCCCGTACCAGGAAACAACTGCAAAGCTTCTTGGGATTTGCAAATTTTTACCGTCAATTTATTCCTGCGTTTGCGAAGATCGCGATGCCTATCACGAATCTCCTTAAAACCAAAGGGGAGGTGAAACCGAAGCCCAGTACGCCATTGGAGTGGTCCATGGAATGTCAAGCTGCTTTTGAGAAACTGAAATGTCTGTTTGCTGCTGAACCCGTACTTAAGCACCCAGACATGGACGTTCCGTTTGTAATCCAAGCTGATGCAAGTGACGTAGCCGTTGGAGCGGTGCTACTTCAGGTAAATGAAAAGGGATACCTGCAACCATGCGCTTATACCTCCCGTAAACTAACTGAAACCGAGAGGAGATGGGCCATCTGGGAAAAAGAAGCTTTTGCAGTTCGATGGGCTTTGTTAACGTGGAGGCATTTCCTAGAAGGAGCCAAACACCCTTTTGAGGTCTGGACAGATCACAAAAATCTGGAAGCTCTGAAAACACCTCGGAAACTGTCTCCCAAGCAAGTTCGCTGGGCGCAACATTTTAAGCGGTTCAATTTTTCTTTGAAGTACATTCCCGGGGGGAGAAACTTCATGGCAGATGCTTTGTCCAGATTACCTCAGTATAATAGTGCCCGCCAGGAAGTGATAAGACCTATCATCCCAACCGAACAGTTGGCAGCTCCAATGGTTACCAGAGCTCAGAAGAAAAAAGAGGTTGATGTGTCAAACGATTTATCGGCACAATTGAAAGAAGCTCTAAAACTGGATGATTGGTTCCTGACCCACTCGAATGACTGTACTATCAGAGATGGGTTGGCCTGGGTGGGGGCCAAATTATATGTACCGGGAAAGCTAAGGCACGAAATTTTACGTCAAGCTCATGATTCTAAACCTGCTGGACATTTTGGGTTTGTGAAAACCCTACACTTGGTCAAAAGGCAATTTTGGTGGCCCACGTTGAAAAAGGACATTGAGGCCTATGTCGCTAGTTGCCCTATTTGTGCTTCGGCTAAGAGGCCGCCTGGTAAATCAGCAGGCTTATTGCAGAACGTGGCTAGACCAACGGCCCCATGGAAGGAAATCTCCATGGATTTTATTGTAGAATTACCTGACAGTGGAGGAAATACAGTCATTTGGGTAGTGACAGGTCTGTTTTCCAAACAGGTACACTTTATACCCTGCGCGAAGATCCCGTCAGCGAAGACGTTAGCTAAGTTGTTTATTCTGCATATCTACAGGCTACATGGAGTCCCTGAGCGCATAATCTCTGATAGGGGTGTCCAATTTACCTCAAATTTCTGGAAAGAGTTCCTGAGGTTACTAGGCTCCGCCCAGGGGTTAAGCTCCGCCCATCATCCACAAACCAATGGGGCCTGCGAGAGAACTAACTCGGTACTGGAACAGTATCTGTGGTGTTACATTAATTATCAACAGGATGATTGGACTGATTTACTGCCTTTTGCTGAGGTGGCATACAACAATTCGGTACATAGCAGCACCGGATTCACTCCGTTTAAAGTGGCCTCGGGACAAGACTTTGTACCCATACCCGAGCTTCCGCAAGAGAAAACTAATATTCCCTCGTTGGATGAGTGGATAAGGCATCTCCAGATGACTTGGCCAGTTGCCTGCAAGGCATTGGATGATGCTCATCAAGCTCACAAAAAGTTTGCAGATAAAAAGAGACGTCCACAGGAACCATACCAAGTTGGTGATAAAGTGTTTTTATCTACCAAATTTTTGCAGACCACACAGAAATCGAAAAAGCTTGGGCCTAAGTATGTGGGACCTTTTCCGGTTGAACGAGTTGTGAATCCTGTGGCGGTTCAATTGACATTGCCAAAAACTCTCCATCGGATCCATCCTGTTTTCCATGTTAGTTTGTTAAAACCTGAACATACATCTGATCTGAGGCCTACTCAGGTAGCCCCCCCTGTGCCATTGCTCATTGAAGGTGAACAACATTTTGAAGTTAAAGAAATTTTGGATTCTAGGAAGAAGCGGGGTCGAATCCAATATTTGGTTGCGTGGAAGCATTTTCCTTCTTCCCAGTCTGAATGGGTAGATGAGAGAGATGTTAGAGCCCCCCGACTGGTGCAGGCGTTCCGCACCATGTATCCTGATAAACCCTGAACAAATATGCTGTTGTTATTTGTTTGTAATATCTTGTCTTTTATTCTTATATTTTCTAGGACTAACGTCTTTTTGCAGGAGGGCCGAATGTCAGCCTTCAAGATTTCTTCCTTTATTTCTTTTTCTCTGCTTTGCATCTTTCGGCTGCCATAAGTAACGGGAGGGGGAAATGGGCTATGATATATTTGGGAAGCGTGCTGGAGTGTGTAGGAAACAAAACTGTATATCTAGGGGAGGGGGAGCTTTACTTAAGTTTCTATTCCTTGCTTTTCTATTCCTTGCTATGCGCAACTGCGACTCCTTATCAAACTATGCCAAGGTCAACGGACAGAGGCCTCATCACCACCTGAAGATGCCCACATGATGCTATGCATATTTCCTCATTGGAGGAGCAATATGGACTGTTGGGGGTGGGAACGTTGCCATCACTTTGTATATGTGGTTTTCGCGCTCATTTCTTCAGATTCAGAATTCTTTTGTTGCTACCACTTTGATTTCCAGTAAAAGATATCTTTACTCTAACAAAATGGTGTTTAAGTGTTTCTTTCTTGGATATTGAAGGGAGCACCAGCTGACACCATGCAGTGTAAGAGTTGCAGATTACAGGATCGTTTTTTTCTGAAACCAAATTGTTTATTAGAGAGTAGGTTGTTTGTCTCTAAGTGGAGGATAATGGATTGGTTAATAATTGATTCCATGACTTTACAGGTGACATAGCATAAGGAGATTGGTCTGTAATTTTCAACTAGGCTGGGGTCTCCCTTTTTGAAGATGGGGATGACCGTGGCTTGTGACAATAGGTTAGGCAAGGAGCTAGTCCTGAAAGATTTTTCAAAGATTATGCTTAGAGGTTCTGCTATGGCAGTGGATAGCTTTTTTAAGAAGCAGGCACATATTCCGTCCGGTCCAATAGATAGAGATGGTTTTAGATTGCATAGTGCTTTTTCAACATTGTCTTCTGTAAAATCGATATGTATTAGATCATTGTAGTTTTCTGTGGTTTCGCTAGAAAATATTGGGCATGATCTATTGCTGTTTACAAATACTGAGCCAAAGAATGTTTAAAGAAGGTTAAAGATGTTGGCTTTAATGGTGTCATCGTTGCAGTCTTTACCATTAGGTCCTTTCAGGGGTGGGATAGACCTTGAGTCTTTTAGTTTGTTGTTTACAAAATTGTAAAAAGCGCAGGTGGAATTGGTGCGTAGAAGGTTTTCCTCTTGTTTAATGTGATAATTGGTGCATTCAGTCTTTATCTGGTGGCATAAATTTTTGTATCCACTTTTGAAGTTGGCAACGTGACCAGATTTGTTTTTCCGCCAGAGTGATCTCTTTTTGGATCTCTTTTTTTCCGCCAGAATGGTCTCTTTTTTTCCTTATTGTTATGGGTAATCTGTTCTCTTTTTTTGTTTTTGTTTTGTTTTGGGGGTTGTTATTGGTACATATAGTTTGATGACTCTTTTGACTTCAAGTAAAAATACGTTGTAATGGTCTTCAACCATATTGCATCCAGTGAATAGAGATTGCCAATCAAGGGATGAGAGATCGTTGTCTATAAGATCATAGTTGTCTATTTGAAGTTATAATTGGGGATTACATCGTTGTGATGATTTTTGTGTGGGCGTATGTTGAGACAAAAATCAATCATATCGTGTCACTGTTGGAAAAGGGTTCTTTAGTTTGTATTCCGTAAATTAAATTCAAACTATTGCAGAAGATAAGATCAAGGCAGTTGTTAAATCTAGTATTGTTGGTTAGTAGTTGTTCCAGTCCCAGATTTGTAACAGCATTGTAGAAGGTTGCATGTATGGGTTCAGTTGTACATTCATTTAGGGTCCAGTTAATATGAGGTAGATTGAAGTCACCAAGAAAGATAAAAGCGTGTGGGCAGGATGATGCCCATGTTAGTAGTGAATTTAGCTTGTTTACATGTTCGATGTCATAATCAGGTGCTCTGTAACATAGCAAGAATAAGTAAAGATCTATTGGATCCTCTCTATCTTACGGATTTCCACATGCACGCCAAACACTTGAGGATGGCTGGAAAGAGATGCTGGGATTGTGGTTTCACTTATTGCGTCAAAAACATGAATGTTTTTCCCACGAGTTGAGTCCTTATATTATTCCCATGCTTTTTCTCCTGCTGAAAAAACTGGATAGCTAATGTAAAAATGGAAATATTACCTATTGCAAATGATTTGTTCTACTGTGTTACCAAATTGAAAGAGTAAAGGCATATTGCAACAAACATGAAAATTTGGACAGAAACAAGTTCACATAGTTGATCTAATCTTAGCATATTATATAACGCTTTCTACATTAGTCAGAGTATGTCCTTCTATATTAAAGTATATACATTAACTCAATTTTAAAAGAATTCTCCTGTAGCCCTCTTTTTGCACTTTCATGGATGAAATGATTATTTTTGTAAATCAAAATCTTATCTTGTTCTCTCTACTTGCAGCAAACCTGTTCAGAGGGACAACAGATGCCGTGTTAATGTTGAACCAGATCTCTACACTATGTGACGTTCCTAATCTCTTACACAAAGATCAATCTTATTAGCAAATAGCCATTTAATTCTTAAATGCCTTTGTAAGCAAGATTATTGGAGCTAAGTGTCGTGCATTTTTGGAGTGTTGAAAATTGCTTATACATGGGGTTTTTTTCCCCATTGGATTTATTTTATGCTTCAGCTTTGATGTTTGAAGTCATTTGCTCAATTACTATAAATGCTCATTTTCATTGATAGACATGAATGGATCTCTCTATATCAGGATATAACATTGAGCATAAATGTTGGAAGCAAACAGGAAGATAACAGATTCTTTGTACTTTATGAAGTTCTCAATAGCTTCTTAATGTGATTCTTGCTGCGAGTCAAGGAACTTCTGGCACTCCAGAAACTGTGTGTGATTTTGATGCTGATAAACAAGTAAAGAAAACCAGAAAAGTTATAAGGGATGTGAATCTCTGAGAGATAGATTGACTTTCCCCAAATGTGTGCTTTCCAGATGTGTTTATTTATTTATTTATTTATTTATTTATTTAATTTTTATACCGCCCTTCTCCCTGGGGACTCAGGGCGGTGTACAGCCAATCTAAAACCCCAGCAATAATACAAAAGTTAAAAAAGATTAAATTGGATATTTGGCCGAATAAAAAACCCACCCCACCCCCTTAAAACCCCCAAATTAAAATTACTGGAGACACATTAAAACCCTCTCTCAGCCCAGGCCGGCCTGCTCGAAAAGCCAGGTCTTCAACGCGCGCCTGAAGGACCTCAGGTCCATGCCGGTACGCAGTTCCGGTGGCAGAGTATTCCAGAGGGCAGGGGCCGCCACAGAGAAGGCCCTACCCCTTGGGACCGCCAGGCGACACATGGCAGCCGACGGAACCCGGAGAAGGCCCTCCCTGTGTGCACGCACTGGCCTGCTGGAGATCACCGGTAGGATGCGGTCCTGTAGGTAACCTGGTCCAATGCCATGGATCGCCTTAAAGGTCAGAACCAGAACCTTAAAGCGAACCCGGAAAGCCACTGGCAGCCAATGCAGCTCGCGCAGGAGAGGCGTCACGTGGGCGCTACGTGACGCCCCCATAATCACCCGCGCGGCCGCATTCTGTACCAGTTGGAGTCTCCGGGTGCTCCCCGCAGGGAGCCCCATGTAGAGGGCATTACAATAGTCCAGGCGAGAGGTGACAAGGGCCTGAGTGACCGTGCGCAGGGCGTCCCGATCCAGAAAGGGCCGCAACCGGTAGATCCGACGGATCTGATGAAATGCCCCCCTGGAGACGGCCGCGACATGGTGTTCAAGCGACAGCCGCACATCCAGGAGGACTCCCAGATTGCGAGCCCTCTCTGTGGGGGGCAAAATTTCCCCCCCAATAGCCAGCGACGGAGTCAACTGGCTATATCGGGGCGCCGGGAACCACAGCCACTCGGTCTTGGATGGGTTGAGCCGGAGCCTGTTCCCGCCCATCCAATCCCGCACGGCCTCCAGGCACCTGGACATAGCCCCCACAGCATCGTTGGGGTGGTCCGGGGTGGAGATGTATAACTGAGTGTCATCTGCATAGAGATGACACTTCACCCCAAGACCACGGATGATCTCGCCCAGCGGTTTCATATAGATGTTGAACAAAAGAGGGGAGAGAACCGACCCCTGAGGCACCCCACAAACCAGGGGCCTAGAGGTGGACCTCTCCCCTCCCGCCAACACAAATTGCAAACGGTTGGAGAGGAAGGAGGAGAACCATCGAAAGACAGTTCCCCCAATTCCTAACCCCTCCAACCGTCGCAACAGGATACTATGGTCGATAGTATCGAAAGCCGCCGAGAGATCTAATAGGACCAGGACAGAGGAGAACCCTCTGTCACGAGCCCTCCAGAGATCATCAACCAACGCGACCAATGCCGTCTCAGTGCTATGCCCAGGCCTGAAGCCCGATTGGAACGGATCGAGGTAAGTTGTTTCCTCCAGGTACTGAGGAAGCTGATGTGCCACCACACTCTCAACAACCTTCGCCACAAAGGGCAGGTTGGAGACTGGACGAAAGTTTTTTAAAACAGCTGGATCCAGGGAAGGCTTCTTGAGGAGGGGCCGCACCACCGCCATCTTCAGGGCGGTCGGGAGCGACCCCTCTCTCAGAGAAGCGTTGATAATCCCCTGGAGCCAGCCTCGTGTCGTCTCCCTGGCGGCCGAAACCAGCCAGGAAGGGCACGGGTCCAATAAACAGGTGGTGGCATTCAGACTCCCCAGCAACCTGTCCACACCCTCGGCGGTCACAGGATCGAACTCTCCCCAAATAACATTCACAAGACCTGCCCCGGTCACCTCCCCCGGGACCATCCAATTGGAGTTAAGCCCCTCCCGGATCTGAGCGATTTTATCATGCAGGAATCGAGAAAACTCCTCTGCTCTACCCTGCAAGAGGTCATCCCGCGCTCTCGGTTCGAGCAGAGAGCGGGTCACTCTAAACAGGGCGGCAGGCCGATTTCCTGCCGACGCAATAAGGGCGGAGAAATACGAAGATTTCGCCGCCCCTATCGCCACAAGGTAAGTCTTAATATGAGATCTTACCTGTGTTTGGTCAGATTCAGAACGAGTCGCCCTCCAAATGCCCTCTAGACGTCTTTTCCGGCACTTCATCTCCCGTAGCTCCTCCGTAAACCACGGAGCCAAATGGGATCTGTGCCGGGTCAGAGGTCGCAGAGGCACAACTCGGTCTAGAGCCCCGGCGGCCAACCCATCCCAGGTGGCCACCAGGTTTCCAGGCGAGTTGAGAGCCAGAGACTCAGGAAATGGCCCAAGCTCCCTCTGGAACCGCTCCGGGTCCATTAGGCACCTGGGGCGGAACCATCTAAGTGGCTCCGCCTCCCTGCGGTGGGGGGTGGCGGAACAGAAGTCCAGTCTAAGGAGGGAATGATCTGTCCATGACAAGGGAGTAATGACTAAATCCCCGCACTTACAGTCATTCAACCACTGCCCAGAGACAAAAATCAGGTCCAGCGTGTGTCCTCCTATGTGAGTGGGAGCAGAAACTAACTGGGTCAGGTCCATGGCCGTCATGGAAGCCAAGAACTCCCGGACCAACCCAGAGGTTTCACCGAGCGATGGCAGGTTGAAATCCCCCATGACCAAAAGCCTGGGGGTCTCAACCGCCAGCCCGGCTATCACCTCTAGGAGTCCGGGCAGGGCTGATGAGACGTGGCAGGGAGCCAGGTACGTCAACAAAAGACCCATCTGAACCCCTTGCCCCCACTTCACAAAAAGAGATTCACAGCCAGCCGTCTGAGGGACAGTGGCCTCCCTAGGACAAAGGACTTCCTTTATAAGCACCGCCACCCCGCCACCCCTTCCCTGAGCCCTAGGCTGGTGAAATGCAAGGAAACCTGGTGGGCACATCTCAACCAGAGGGACACCTCCCTCTGGGCCCAACCAGGTTTCGGTGACACCTACCAGGTCCGCGGCCTCCTCCTGAACCAACTCAAAGATCAGGGGGGCCTTATTAATCACGGACCTGGCATTGCACAACAGCAGCCGGGTATTCAGGGTCTGAGATTCTGGACAGCCAGGACTACAGGATGGGTAAGGAGGGTCGGAGCGCACTACCGCTTGTAAACATCGGGAGCGCGATCCCCTAACCGGATATGGCCCTCTACCCCCCGCATACCTACCTCTCCCAGTCACCGTGCTAATAAAATTGGCCCCCGGCTGCCCACCCTCTGTCTGCCCCCCCGACACGGGAACCCCCGAGGCCCCCCAGGCGCGCAAGCCGGCCCGGCTGCCCCCAATTCCGTGCGGGCTGTCTCCCTCACCCGCCCTGGACCTTTCCCCCTTAAAAAACCCCATTAAAAATTTAACAACCCCTGGATTACAATGCTTTCCCCGGTTTCCCCGGTCCCACCATCGCTCCGGATCCCAGGATCCATCATTACGGAAGGTCTTAGAGAGCTTCGAAGGCCATCTAAGGGAGAGGGGGACATCCCTCAGGGCCCACAGCTCTGCCCTCGGGTACATCCGTGGACCCGGCCGCCTCATCTCTACAGTCCCGGAGCGTCTGCGGTCTCTGTCGTCCTCTGGCCGCGGATGTTGAAGTCCAGTCAGGCTGGGGTGTATGCCGCCTCTCCCCGGTCGTCCCACCTCTGCCACCGGTGGGACCCCCGGGGGGAAAAGAGTCACAGGCAGAGCCAGACCCTCCCCCAGGCCCACCACCTCTGCCACCGGTGGGGGCCCCAGGAAAGGGAGGGACACCATAGCTCCGTCCAAGCGGCCCACGGGGGCATCGGCACCACCACTCTTCAGCCGAGCCCCTCCGTGGGTCTCCCAGCCTCCACGCCATCTTCGAGGCCATCAAGGGTGCCCCAGGTCCGTTCCAGGGCCGCCCTGACCACAGCAGGCCCGTATCCGAACCAACAGGGGCCTCCCACGACCGCCGCGGCCCGAACAAGGCCGCCGAGCCCACACCAAGGCCACCAACACACCGAACACAGGGAGCGCCGTCACAGCAAGTCCGGAGGCCGCAGCTGCCACTGCCGCCGCCGCCGAACGCCCGTCTGCGGCCTCTCCGCTCTGCCGGCCGCCGGGAAGGGCCGCCGCCGCCGAGCACCCGTCCATCACCGCCGAGCGCCCGTCCGCAGCCGCCCCGCTCCGACGACCACCGGAGAAGGCCTCCGAGGCCTCCAGAATCAACCCGGAGCTGCCGGGGCCGTCGTGACCACGCCGTCCTCCACACCGGTCCCGCGGCTCCAGCCGACCCCCAGCCAGTCTTTAGATGTCCCGACTGGTCCTCCCCGATCCTCCCCCGCCTCTGCCACCGGCGGGGGGGCCCAGGGGACAAGGGGGGCCATAGCTGAGGCCGTCCAGACCGGAGAGAGCGGCGGCGGAACTCCGCGTTGGTCGCGCTGCATCCGACACCGTGAGTCCGCCAGGACCGCTCCGCACCGACACCATCACTCTCGCGGCCACCGAGGCCGCCCACAGACTGCTCCGAGACCCCTACAGCCAGGTCGAGGCCTCCAGAGCCCCGGAAACCTCCGAAGCCGAAACCGAAGCCTCCGAGGTCACTCCGAGGCCGCCGGGGCCGCCGCGCCAACGCTATCGTTCTCTCCGGCCCCATGGCTCCGACAAGCCCCCAACCAGCTCCCGCTGGAAACCGCCGGTCTCCCCTGGCCCTCCCCCACCTCTGCCACTGGCGAGGGGGCCCAGGGGGCATGGGGGCTCGCAACGAAGACCACCCGGGTCGGAGGAAACTCCGGCGAAAGCAGCCGTCCGCCATCTTGGAAACCGGGAAGGTTGATGGAATTTGTTGAGATGACCAAAATGTTGTGCTACAAGTCCCACAAATGTTGTGCTACAAGTCCCACAATTTCCTACTCTGGTCATCCTATCTAAAAATCTTGGTGATTTTGTCTGAGATGGAACATTGTTCCATATGAAATAGGAGGTGGATTTTGAAAAAAGAGAACCATTATTCATTGCATCTATGATAATAAAGGCACCGTATAGGAAAAGTATCCATGTAAGAATCTCCTGTGGCATCCTTCAAAATGGATAGTCCACACACACCAATATAAACAGTGGCTATGCGTGTACCATATAAACCAAACCTGCATAACCAAGTCTTCTTAAAGAATGTAGAATGGCTAGTATTTATGAAATCTAAACATGCAACCTTCATCTTCAGATGTAACAGGCTTTTGATATGTCCTGTGGTCCTGCTCTGTTTAATAAGGAGAGACAAGAAGCAATCAGTTAGGCCAGTTCAGCATGGTAACTGCTTACATTCTGAGTTAGTTTGACACTATCAAGCCCAGCTGAAAAGCATTTTATTCTGATCCACTATTTCATAGCCAGAAGGAAAGCCAAAACATTTTCAAAAGTCATAAAAACGGTCTCACAACATTTGATGCAAGACATTTGGCCAAAAGTAACTATTTATGGAAATAAAAAATTATGCTGGTAGGTCTCAAGTTTTACGAATCATAAAATTAAGAACAATGATGCATAAAAATAAAACATAACAAAATCTGGTCTTATTACCTCTTGAGGATGAATCAGTTTCAAAAAGTATTTTGAAGTGAGATGGAGAGAAAGCTATTTTAAAAAATTAAGGCAGATGGAATTGGATCTCACTCGTTTCAATGTTTTACTGATTTATAGTCAAAGACTATGGAAGGCAATTGAATGATGGTTCCTATCAAGTTTCTATGTTTCCAAATTTATTATGTCACTTTTTGGAATCTTGGTAAAACTTGAAATTTAAAAAAAATAGCAAAAAGTAAAGATAATCAAAGCAGCAAAGAGTACTTTGGCTTTCATGGAAAAAATTCTCAAATTCAAACTTCGGTCTGAATACTGGGACAATGGCTGATAGTCTGGGTCACTAATACTGAACCAGGTGAGTTAGAAATTAAGTTGAAGTAAGACTGTTGTCCTTTTATCAAAATAAAATTAATAAATATTGAAACAATTTAAAAGTTTAATGGAAAAGTATTCTTCAGTATTATCTCAGGCACAATAAAGGAATTCATCTGACTTCCTTAGGCCAAGAATTGAGCTGCTTTTATTGGAAAGACCCTGTCCTGAATGTCCATCATCACTAAGAGCCTGCAGGGATGGAGTTGGAGCAATGTAAAGCAAGTAAAAATGCTGGAATGTCCACCAAGGTTTTGTCTAACTCATCACAGAGCAATAGCAAATCTCTTACTTTATCTTTACAAGATCAGAAATACAGTTTTCTTATACAGTTAGTGACCAAACTGAATTATATACAATTATATTCTATCCAGCTACTGCTTGTGGCAACTCCCACAGAAAGAATGTGGAGTTATGCAAAAGCAGAGCTTGATTTTGTAACATCCTATTCATTTTACACTCTACGTTGGTTCTTTATAGCATATGCCCTTTCCTGTCCATTTTCCTGTCCCCTTTACTCCACTATAAATCCAAATAAAGGATATTCTGATATTTTATTCTTCTCAAAAATGTGTCAACTATGTGGGCCTAGATGTATTACATTTTGAAATGAATTATATTTTGCTATTGTTAAACATTGCTAAAAGCTGACAAATCTTTCCGATCATTTTCCCCTCAGTCAGGTTTATTAAAGTCAAATATTGCAGAATTTTTCTGCTGAACTGAACTTTAATCCACAAAAACATCTGTTAATAAAAGTGTTTTAAGACCTCACAAGATTGTTTTTGCTGCAACTAATTCAGCTACTCTTATACAAAAGTTGTTAAAATAACAATCTAGTATTTACATTTCAATGTAAATTGTCTACATTAGAGATTACATGAATCAAAGTAATCTACATATTGCAAAAGACCAAGATAAATGAACAATTCTTACCTAAGTATGAGGCCAGCATTTGCAATCAACATCTTTTAATATTCAATCTTCCCAATGCTATCTCTGTTCTGCCCTCTGGTGTTGATTTCAGAGAACAGCACCACATTTTAAAACATGTTTAAACAGAAAGTAAACCCTTCAAAAATCCTTTTTAAAAAAGCTTTGGAACCCATCCATTTTGTATATAATAAAATAAATATGAAGACTCTACCTGAGATATAACAAGTAACAATGGTTTTAGTCCACATATACTACACATACATTCATTTTACTCTGCAAATGAAGTTGTGACTTTAAAATTAACACTAGGGCAAAATTTACATGTCAACATGATTTCATACACTAATAGCTAACTGCTATTAGCTAAAAACTACTAAGTGCAGTTTTGGCTTCAAATAATACTGAAGGAAAAGTATCCAATATAATTACAGCCACATAGGAAGGAAGTAAAAATATATTCATTCATTAAGTCATCCTAGTAATTACATTGAAACCATACATAGCCATGTTGTATTACTTTATGCATTTTGCTTTATTTTGGTTTGAATTATGACTTTTGGATTTTATTGCTGTTTATCTAATAACAGCAACCCACATCTGGCTTTTTAACTATTCCATAGACCAAAATGTGGGAGAACTCCCATCAGATTGTTTTCCACAAACTTTAGGAAAGGGAAAATAGAAATTCAGTTAAGACCATGAATTGAGCAAGAGAATACATTCTCGTGTGCATTAGAAAGAAGACACTGGAGGTCCAACCACTAAAAAGGAAAAGAAATAATCTGAAAAATGAATCTCTTTGCTCAACAGCAGTGGGAACGCTCTCTACTAATCAATCATGTGTTTTTATACAGTCTAAAGATCTTTCTGCAACATATGGGGCTACTGTATGACCAATCTGAGAGCAGAAACAGGCATTTAAGAGCAATTTGTAACACCTCTTGGAGAATTTCTATACATGTCCAGTAATTTTCATTCTTAAATATGCAGGAAACAGTATTTCTAAAGAACAATGAAGGGTCACAAAAATTAAATGTTCTATTTATTAAAAACAGAAACCAAAAAGAAAGAAAAATTAATGTTTTAGAATTTTCTACCCTTCACCATGGTGGTGGTGATGTTCTCTCCATAATGAAAAGCGAGTATTGAAAAAATCAGCAAGAATAAAATTATCCTATAGGTAGTTACCGTATTTTACTACGAGGTTAGTAGCATTTCATTTGAACAGAAATGCATAGAATTGTGTTGTTTGCATGACTGTTTGTCCCTGTGTTCTGTCCTGATGAGAAAATACTTCTTACAAAGAACCATATTTTGCTTCAGCAGTTCAGTTCACCTGGGAAATTAATATAATGACTCTATAATATAGACAGCAACTTGCTTCAGTTGGCTCAGCAATATATAAAATGCACAACTGTCTGCCAATATCTGGAAGTTTTAGTAATATTCTTTATATAAAATTTCATTTAACATGCACTGTCCACATTTGAAGGGCTCTGCAATCAGATCTATATGTAGAAATTAAATCAATCTTTGCATTTCATGTGACCATTTTTCTTATTATTAGATAAGATGTATAGCAGTTTTTTCTTCTCCTGCTGGAGACAATATAAATGATTCCTCCAAAGAGGGAACGTCCCATTGTTGCATAAGATTTAATAGACTAGTCCAAAATATTTCAAGATTACAACACTATTCTCACCAAAATGTCTTGTTCCAGCTTTATCAGAATGGGACTAGCTTTGAAATAATAGAAGAATTTAATCTTGGTACATTTGGAATAGTCAGTTTCAAGGTCAGATTTCTGCCATTAAATCAGAACAACTATTCTTACATCAAGACACTTCCAGCAAGGACAGAATAAGGCATTTTGAGGTTGAAACAGTCCATATTCTCAGTTTCTGCTAACAATAAAAAGAGCAGCATAATTTTTATTCATGGTCAAAGTAGCTTAAATTTTCCTGAAAAAAACATCCGCTCTTTTTATTTTTGTGAACAACCAGTGGACATTCACAATGCAACTGCACCTACAAAAAAATCATCCTTTGCTGATTCAAACATCATCTTATGAATTCTGAACTTCGTGCTTCAAAAATGCTTTAAAAATCCTTATAAAAATAGAAGGATGCCAGTTCATTATATTACACTTTTATTTTACAGTTTTTCAAAATCTGTTTTACAGATACATTAACTGGGACAGCTGCAATACTGACCAAAAAAAAGCATACCTACAAACCAAATACACATTTTAATATTTACTAGTATAGAATCACTAATATCCAAAGAGATGTGTCATGTAGTAAAGAAAGTGTGCGGCAATGCAAAATGTAGAGAAAAGATGTTAAAATGAAAAGTAAACATTGCATCCATGGTTACACAGCAGAGATCTTTGCAAACACATTTGGTATGTAACATTCTAGACAGCAATATGCTTTGTAATACATATTGATTATAATACATGCCTTAGAAAGCCTGTATTCTGTATGTGTAAACTTTAACCAAATAAACTAGATATGATAAAACAGAAAATAATCTGAAAGAAAGTTCTTCATCTTAAAGGACACTGCATTCAGGTGAATTTTAAATATTTTTGGAATATCCCTTCTCTCTTGCACATTATTTTCATTTATATGAGAATTTCATGATGCTACTTAATTGCTGCGATTGTGCAAGAAATATACGGTCTTCCAAAGGATAAAGCTTTGCCTCAAAAAAAAAGTCCATATCTTAACAACTGTAGCACAAAATGATTTGCAAAGGACTTAATTTTGAACAGCACTGCAATTTCTCAGCTATACTCCTGTGGTGCAGAAGTAGCAGTTGTTCTAACAAACTGAGAAAATTCTCAGCCAAAATTTCAATAATCTAATTGCTGTTTTCAACATCTTGCCTACTGAAACAGCACCTGTTTTATCATTATTGGGAACTAAAATACAAGATCCAAGCACTTTAGAACTTCTTTAATGAGCTACAATACAAGATGATGCTCTCAGAGTATAGGGTTTTAACAGACTAGCTACAATGCACTTTTAGGGATTCTTCCTATTTTCAAAGATGTCCCTCAACCCTAGCTATCAGGCACTAGTTTTGCCCTGCTCCTGGCTCTAACATGACAGCTCCAAATATCAGCCCTATTGACACAGGACAACAGCTTCTTTAAAAGGCAATAGGAATAATATATGGTTTCCATCAAGCCAAAATGTTTAAAATGTAGGGGCACAATGGCATATTCAACATCCTGTTTCTTATCCCTTTTCCATAATCTTAAATTTTCAGCTCTCACTCAAAGTTTGTTTTCTATTCAGTCACACTTCCTACTACGGACAAAGTATCATGGCAACAAATTGAAGTTTGTGAAAAGTAATGACCTACATTCCAATCAATAGTTTCTTGTCATACTTGGAAAGTCACAGCCTACGTCAGAAGCATTTTACAGCAGATTATTTATAATGTGTATAAATACACATGCATTTCTGTCTTAACTTCTTTTTACTAAAACATTCGTATGGAAAGTGGTTATGGGCTGACAATTAAAAAAAAACAAATTCCCAAGTTTAAAGTTCAAGCCTTCTTACAAATAGAACATGACATACTGGCACTGAAAAAAGGTGAACAAATCTGTGTTTTTTCCTTCTAGAGACATCTAATTGAAATATATAATCTGAAATAAGGCTAAAAAGGAAAGAAAAAAAGGCATTTCATTTTGTAAAATCAAGAGTTAACAATTTCTTTGCACGTATGTCCTGACATTTGTGATGAGTGGGCTCTGCATCTATTTATCATGAATGTTAACGTAAAGCTTCATAAATTCAAAAACGTTTGGTTGATCATGGACCCACATTAAAAAGTGAGGCAATAAAACATAAAGGAAGGGGGAGAGGGAATGAACAAACGTTGATTTGAGGCTTCCATCTTCTGATTGCTCAAAAGGCCAAAATGTCCAATAAAATGTAAAACACAGTATATATTTTGTGTAGTCTAAAAAATTTGTTACGATAACTTATTGCAAATTGCACTCGGCAGTTCGCCAAAATAATGGAAAAACTACCCCCTGTTGGTTGGCACAGTCATTTAGCCTTGATTCAAAGTCACCAATAGAAGGATCTAGAAAGAAAATTTGCAGCTGTGCTCAGCCAACTGGCTGCCCCTTCTGGGTGTGACCCAACACGGGACACGGCTTTGTCTTGTTCCTTTGAAGGACTTTCATCTTCTGGCAAGTATTCAGGGAGGTCAGTATTTTGCTCCACTTCTACTGGAGTATCTTGAAAAGGAACCAACATCTGCCAAAAAGGAAACATGGTGTTAACGCGCATCATGGAGCATTACACCTTATTTTACAAATTTTGCTTTTGCTTTTCAGCTAGGCTACATTTATTTCTGCAATTGCTTTTGTATAATGTAACTTTTATTAGCAGAAAGGATAAAAATGACTTTTTAAAGTTTTTTTTAAAAAAAAAACATATTTTTTTCCTCTTCAGGCTCATGAGATCTACCAGCCTATTCAAATATAGATGGCGTAGAAAATTCCATACCTAAAGCTTTTCTTATCCACACATACTGTTGCACTATTATGCAGATATTGGTGCTCAAAGCAGCTTGAGAAATTTATCGGCCGAGAATCTCATGTATATCTGATGGATATTATTACATTGGATGAAAAAACTACTGTTGTTTTCTTAGTGCCAACACTTTTAACAATATACTTTCATTGGGTGGGCAGTTCTCTCACCTCTTCTCCACTTTCACTTTTTACAACTTGCTGGGCTTTCATAACTTTGGTTGATGCTATTGCTGTGGCCAGTGCCTGGACAAAAATGGAAAAGGAAACAATAAGAAGAGCAAGATTTTTTTAAAAAAAAATCTCTACCTGAAGCTGAAAATAAGGAAAGCAAACCATGCTTACCTCTGCTTTTAAATCTGATCTGATTCTGACAACACATCTTTGAATTGCCATTTGAAACGTAAAGCTGATGACCCCTTTTATTTTAAGTAAGGCTTCTTCGCATAGGTTTCTCCGTGACTAGAAATTAAAGAGATGCATTAAATGGGTCAATACTAAGTAAATAATATGAAGTTAACACATAGATGCATGTGATGCTATACAAGCAGAACAATATTTTTAAAGAAAAATAAGTGTTTGCATTTGGCTGTAAGGGAATAAAAAGGTAACATTTCTGCTTACATTTTGAAGGCAAACTAGAGAGAAATCAACTGTGAATAATGATGGAAAATGCTGAAAAGCAAAGCAGCTTTTCTTTGTTATGATCAGCTAAACAGTCTCTTGTGATTTAGTTCTGACTGACTGAAATCCTAGCTGATGAGCAGTTAATTTTTAAGTTGCTATTTATCAGACATCTTGTATCCATACTGACTGAAAGCATCAAAGCAGCTGTTACATCCTTCAGCTTCCTCATCTGTGGCAGCTCATGAACATCACTGTACTACACAACTCAATTCTGATGTCAACTGACAATGTCTGCTTATACAATCACAAGCCCATCTTATGCTTTAAGTAAATGACAGGGCCTCTTCTATGCAACAACACAACAGTAAGCTATGCTAGTTTCATCAACTCTGAATTGCTCCAGAATGTTTTAATGCTTTTAGGGACTTCTGGAGAAGAAATGGCAAATTGAAAACGTCTCTGGTAAAAGCAGAGCTGATGCAGCAAATAGACCAGCTCTTTGTAAGTCCTTCCTTGTCCTTCAGATCACCCACAAGTGCTCCAGAAATGTTGTTCTTCTCTGGTAGTTTAACAGATATGAAAGATGATAAAATAGCCAGGTTGCTCAAACCATGCTTGTACCTTCAAAAGGATACTGGCTCTGCATACTTCCTTTTCTAAACACTTTCAGAAATTGTTTGTTAACTCTTTGGATTGACAAGCCTGAAAACAATGAATGAGTTTTCTTCAATATTTAGTGAAAAAAGTTTTAAATAGAAACATAAGGTATATCTGTGTATGCATGCATGTGTGTAGAATAAACAGCAGAATTTTAATTTTGAAAAGTTACAAATAGACTGATGGAACAGATGAATTTGAAGAAAGATTTTAACATTATTATAAAAACCTTTCCAGTGGTAAAATGCTTTTGCTTTGTTTTTTGTTTTTAAGATAGGATGAGACTTTGAAGGTTGGACACTAGAAGGCACCAGAAGAACTAAAGATAAAAATTAAAGGAGAAGAACATATAAATTTGACTTACTAATACAGAATGAAATACTGTAAAATATTTTAACATTGGACATATTGAAGGATATTTTTGAACAATGGACCCAGAAGTTAATTTTAAAAGTATCTGCCTCTATAAATGTTATGGGAGAGGAACAGGTTTTCCCTGTCAGGATTGAGATTAATTTTAAAGTAGATTTAAAAATGACAGCCTATAAAAATGATAGGGAAACATAGTAATAGCACTTAATCTTATATACCACTTCATAGTGCTTTACAGCCTCTCTAATCGGTTTACAGAGTCAGCATATTGCCCTCAACAATCTGGGTCCTGGATAATTTTCCTAAGTTGAATTTATAAAAAAGTCTTGTTAAAACTTCTAACAATTTTCTAAGAAGGGAAAAAGAAAATAATAAAAAGAAATCAAACTGTAGAACATTATTTGAAGGGACTAAAGGTCAACTTTGTTAAAAGGACTGTAAAGTTGATGTATTTGATCAAGGTTAAAACAGATATGACGTTATCCCTGGTAACGAGACCTTAAGGACATTTTATTATCCAACTAAGGTAACATCATGAGTGACAGTGAGTTTGGGCTTTACTAGTTGGATAATGAAATGTCTGCAAGCAAATAATCAAGTTCAGAGCACAAAGGACTCCACAGTATTTTCTTGGTTTTTAGAAACATTTAAGACACACCAGTGGGCAAGCACATAAACAACCAAGTTAATTACGATAACAGGGACAAACTTAGGAGAAGTAATTAGATCTGTTTTAATGAAAGAAGGTAAAAGAAAGCCAAAAGAGAAATGTTATTCTGGATTTTAATTGATTCTGGAAGTGTAGGCCTGAGTCCATATTGGGTCTGAGCAAATAGTTGATTTGAAGATTCAGTCAAATCACTGAATCCCCTTAGAAAGTTGAATCATTAAATACGTGAGATGACTTTAAATCTATTAAAACAAACTGAATGCTTCCGCAAATGTGGTGAAACCTTTTTTTTTTAATCGTTTGTAATTGAAATCAATCTGTTTCAACCATTTGGATCAATTCAAATCGGATTTAGTCTCATTCATACTTCCCACATTGTACATGCTGATTGTCACTCAGATTATCACTCCACCAGCTTTATTAGTGAGGATGCATTATCTGTAAATCTGCTTCTCTTACAGGCTAACTTGTCCAAGATGTAAGGCAATGCAGCAAAATATCAGGTTCAATAATTTACAATGGCATAGGACTGAAACTGAAACTAAGGGGCACTGTGGATAACCTGTTCAAAAAGTTTTATATTTTTCTAGGTAGCCACAAAAAGCTAGACATGGCTCTCAGAAGCTTTCTACAAGAATAGAGGATAAATTTATAGAACCTATTTGATGTTCTATAAAAACTCCACTGAATATTTGCTACCCAACAGTCAAAGAAATATTATACAATATAAAAAGACTGCAAGCAAAGCTATTTTTAAAAAAATTTACAATTTTTTTGTATAGACCAAAAATTATTCTCAATTTTAAAAAAATTTAAAGGAGAATTTTAAATAAAAAAGTAGCAAGAAAAATAATTGTTCCATTTTGTTGTTGTAGATAACCCATACAGCAGTTATAGTATTGATGAAATATTGCTGTCTCCCATCTTTTAGAAAACAATCACATCTGATGGTAGAATTCGTAAAGACCTCAAGATGCGACACCACTTAACTCCCCAAAATGAGTAACTTGTTTTCAAATAGGGATCAATACAGAAGATTGGAAATTATCATATATGACACTAATTTTTAAAAGAGACCATGAGGGATCAGGATAATATGTTAGTCAACTTTATTTATTCCAGATAAATTGGTAGAAATAGTCTTCAAAATTAAAATAACCAAGAATTTTGTGGGCCTAGGCAATCCTAGTAACTTTTTTAGATTATGTGATTTATAGTTTAATTTTCTATGATGGTGTATTATGAACCACCAAGTTATTAGAAGTAGAATAATATCTAAACACTTATATGTTTTATATAAATCTATTGGGGTAGGAGAAAATAGAAATCAGAACATGGACCTGAATAGAATATTTTGGAAGAACGTGTAGCCAGCCCAATGACAAGGTTGGCAGGCTGGTCAGCCTACTTTACTATTTTCCTATAGATTTCCATTGTATTTGCATATGCTCAATTTCTTATCCAAGTCTTTTACTTACTTCCAGGCCCTAAAGTGGCTGAACATAGATCAACAAGTTTACCTATTCAGAGATATTTATGTGGTTAGTTTCTTAGGAAATGTAAAGTTATTTCTGAAATGTTCATTACAAACAGTTATTTGTAATAAGTCACACCCAAGGGATTTGAAAACAGACTTGACGCAGATTAAATATATTTATATTTAGTTATACATTTACATCTACACATTGAACATATTTACAAAAAACAATTGTTCTCATTTTCATATTTCAGTGTGAGTTATAAATTCCAAAATGAATTTCTTACCGAATCATCAAGGCCATCTATGTGTAAAACTACTGTTTTAGCACGTTTATTTGTACTTCCAAGAAAAAACTGAGCTTTTCGACGTCGAGAATTCATCTCATTCACATTGTCCATGTCAGACATATTGGAAGACTGAAGAATATCATAGATTTCTGAAGCTAATAGTTTTGTTTCCCCAGGTGTTGTGGTCCTAAAGCAAAGCAAAATCAGATTTATGTAGATGTATTATAGTTTTTTCTTAACCCAATTTCTTTTATAATTCTTCCAGAAAAGACAGCTGTTTTTTTACTTCTACAATGTAAGCAGGACTATAGATCCTAAGATTGTTTTTCAATCTTGGTCCTTAGTTTTACAAAACAATCACCCCTTATAAAAAGATTCCTTCCATAAATACTTCCCAGAAGATGACAGTTATTCCAGAAAGATTTTGGTGTCTTATTTATCATTACTGTTAATTTATTAGGGATGTTGGGTTAAATGATTTATTGGGAGTTGAAGTTCAAACATATTAGTGGATGAGGCTGAGAAACACTGAGCTAATTATTGTATGTCTATAAGAAAAAAAAAATCATAATTCGTTCTAGTCATCTGACATTCTCCAGGGAATAGTAATAATAGAAAAACCAGAGATGAATGGAGGAAGGAGGAACATGCAATATTCTGAACAAATGAAATTCAAGGAAAAAAATAGTCTGGTAGCTGACATTGAATGAATGGGTGACAATCAGATGACGTAATTCAAAAAACACATTGAACCATTCAGAGCCGCAACAGTGAATTAGAAATATGACTCTTTAAGTAATATCTGCTCAGGGGAAAATATTTATTTAACACAGGGTTTAAACATAAGTGTATTTCTATGTACATGTGGAAAGGAATAAATCTAAATCATGATTGATGTGATAGTCTGGGGAACTGAACATAAGGGAAAAGGATATGTAAGTTACTTGGAACAGAGTAGAAATTTTATACACTGTTCCCATCCAGAGTAATGTCATATAACAAAATTTGAGAAAGTAGTGCTTAGCCTTGGAATAAAACAATCCAACCTTACTCGGATCTCCTTTCAGAAGGTATTATATTAAAGATAGATAAGGAATTGCTCTTAGAAGGAAAATATGAACATTAATGAAAGATATTAATACAAAGATAGATGGTAGCTTTGAAATATGTATCTTTGTATATATGTACACACTCTTTGTCCAAAGCAACATCTAACAGATGTTTTATAGTTTCAGAGATACTTTGGTAGAGAAACACAAAACCACAAGGATAATGAATACATTTCAGCACACATACACCCCACAATATGGAGAAATAGAAATCCAATGTTGCTGAAAATGGGATTACAATATTTAGAGGCTATTTTAGTTTAATCAGAACAGAGCTCCTTTGGTACAATAATCATTTTAATTCTTCTCCGTATTTCTGGAATGGGCATTTGTTTAACAGTTATGAAAATAATATCAGTTCCTAGAAAATTTCAGTTGGGGGATTGTAAATATTTTATAAGGTTTATTACTGTTAATAACTTGATTATTTCCTTTTGTCAATCAAGGTATTTTGTTACTAAGCAAATAAACATTGGCTGCATTATTTGTTTTGTTCCCGAATATGATCGTTTTAATTGCATAACAAAACTTGAACTATATCTTCAAAAGCATTATTTAGGCATTTTCCAATTAGGCACAGCAGATGGCATTGTTTCCTTTTCTTTAGGAACAATTTAAATTAAACTAAAGCTGTATTCCTAAGCTCCATATTGCACTACACAATGTGCATCCATTGCCTTTCTACCTTAATGATTAATGTATAAAATGTTCACAATTTCAAAAAATTTCAGAAAGTCAAAATCAAAGAATGTGCTATCTCTCCTTAGATTGCTTACCATTAATTGTACATAAACCAAGATACTAATTGTTTTACAAAGTGTAATTTTAAAAATCCAGTTTAGAACCGGGTTGATTCACGCTTGTATTTTTCTCACTATGAGAAATTTGTATATGACCATCATGAAGAAAATCCAAAATCCAATTTATAGATTCAAAATAAAACTCGTACTATCCATTGGCAGTGCCTCATTGTTCTCTGTTGTATTGAATAATAGCCACAATAGATAACGGATTTTATTCAATTATCATCAAGGAATTCTGGATTCATAGTACCATACTAATATCCATATTGAAGGATATCATTCTCCCCTTGCTTCTGGTAACTTAAAATAATCAGTTTAAACTTTTCTAAAGGGAACTACAAGCAATTAAAACTGTATTAAATTAAAACTGATAGAAATGGTTAGATTTACAGAAGTGTGTGTAAGGGAAATACATACCTTCAAGGGATTCTTGTGCAATTAAATACATATTAATTTAGCTGATTGTTTTAGATAACTAATAAATTGGAAAAATCTGTGCTGGATTTAGTTTAATATATCCTGGCAAAAGTAGACTACCATGGAATAAAAAGTGCTTTTAGCTAAATAATTAGACTTCAGCTTTCATTAATTTGCCAATCTGCATTAAAAGTTCCTAGCTATCAAAATCCCCCTAAATTATAAAATACAAAAAAAAAAATAGACATTGTAAAGATCCTCAGGATTATCAAACAAGCTATGAATGTTAACCTTCAGCTACTCATGGATCACTGATCTAATTAACATAAAACATAAAATAAGTTAAACAACTGCACAAAATCTGCATATTTAGTTATTCATATATTAACTGCTGCTAGAATTGTATTGCCACAAAGTTGGAAGAGTGAAGAGATACCTACAGATGAAAATGTGATTAGGAAAATATTAGAATGTGCAGAAATAAACAAACGTTTGCAATTTTGGAGAAAGAGCAAACTGAATATTATATGACGAGATTCATTTTATCAATGGTTAAACAGCAAAAATGGAAGTTAGAAACAGGGAAACAAAATAAAGATATATTAAAAGAGATAAGCAAATATTATGATTAATATGTTGAATATTGCTATTTTAATATTGTAGAATTAATATGTTGAATATTACTATTTTAATATTGTAGAATTAATATCAATGTATTTGAAAGTTGCAAATTTTGATTACTGTTCAACAAAGATATTTGTACCCAGACAACACACTGTTCAACTGAAGATGGAATTATTATATTAAAAAAAATTAATTTTAAAAAATCTGTATCTTTTAGCAACATTTAAGACACTGTTGTCCTTCAGATGCTTTGGACTACAATCTCCCTTAAGATTGGCATTGCTGTGATTGGCTGATGAAACCTGTACTTGGGATATAGTAGCGGGACTAACTTTCTGTCTCTTAGGATCTTCATACAAATAGTTTTCAGGTTATCACCAGTCATTCAGTATCTGTTCAAAGATACAGTGACATTGAATGAATGGTGCTTATGACAGTTCCAGCCAGTGCACTGTACCTGCAGTCATATGATCACTGCAGAATTTCACTGATCACATTGTATGGAATCAGCAAAAACAAATTACTTTTGTATTGCTGTGTATATGATTTTGAAAGCAATGTTAAAGGAAAACACAATCAGGTCCATTTACCACAGAAAGCATACTATATACTTACTTCTGTACAACAGTCTGTAAACTCAGCATCATTCCCAGTTCGCTTTTCATCTTTTCTCTATTGGCCCGACATTCGGCCAAATAACGTAGAGCCTATTAGAAACAAATGGATCAAAGAACCAACCACAACAAAAGACATTCTCTGCATTTTCTTTCGCGTCTCTCAAAAATGCATTGCAGTAATTCAGAAGCTTGGGAAATGGGTTATGCTTGCAACATAAACCTAAAACACTGTTTATTTACTTAGTCATCCCATTTCTATATCACCCATCTCACCTGTTAGCATATATGTGCCAGGTAAATATTAAAAATAACGTTTCTCTCTCTATAAAATAAGAATGGATAATTCTGATGTGTTCAATTTCAAGTTTGGCTATTTCTACACTTGGGATTTTAATAATCTCGTGGACATTCCACCTAATACATATGCAGTTAGAATGTACAGTCTGTGTTTGGGAAACTGCATAATAAAAAGTAATTGGTTACTTTTGATTTGCAAATTAATTCTGGAAGCATGAATTAGGTAAGTGCAATAAAGAGTGAAATGAACAGGAATTAGAAAGAGTGTAGAGAAGAGGGAAAAGATGGTGAGAGAATTGGAGGCTAAATCTTATGAAATTGGTTAAAAGTGCATGGCTCTTGGAAGCCTAGGCTAAAGAAAAGAAAGCTAAGGAAAGTGTGATAGCAGTCCTCCAAAATTTGAAAGACTGTCACAGGACAGAGTATGTGGATTACTCTTAGAGCGGCCAAAAGTAGCACAAGAACCAATGGGTGGAAGTTTGTTGACTGAAAGCCGTTCAACAATGGAACTGTCTGCTTCCTGAAGTTATGGGTGCTCCATCATTGGAGGCTTTCAAAAAAGATTGGAAAAAAAGATTGTCTAGAAAGGAGCCTTCCAACCTTTTGATTAACTTCAGACTTGATTTCCCCAACCATATCAATATACAAATTATAATCAATTCCCTTACAAAACCAACTGATATATGTGCAAAATACATTTAAACCAAAAACATTACTTTTAAATTCATCCACTGTTATACACTCAGGCACTAAAAATCCTGCTTCAATT
This sequence comes from Bungarus multicinctus, assembly GCA_023653725.1. Taxonomy (NCBI): domain Eukaryota; kingdom Metazoa; phylum Chordata; class Lepidosauria; order Squamata; family Elapidae; genus Bungarus; species Bungarus multicinctus. The sequence continues at coordinate 60,550,414 of CM042846.1, forward strand.
TTGCCAGGAAAGATTTTCAGTGAGAGAGCAGAGAGGCAGCTCAGTGAGATAAGGAGCATGAGGAATCCCAGGGGGGAGGATGAGGAGGAGGCCTTGGGAGACTCAGCACAAGGCACAGATGAGTGTCTCTCCACTCAAGCACTAAAAATCCTGCTTGGATTTCGTCAGGGAGGATTTTCAACTCCCAGACCAGAGAAACGTGTCCACAACATCCCACAAAACTCACACACAATTTCTTTGGGTCTCCCAAGGTTTCCTCCAATGAAAAGTTTCCCTGTGTTCCTTACTTGGGACTCTTGTCTGCTTGGCAACCCTTGATATCACTTAACAACTGCAACCCAGAGTTGCCTGCATTATGGTCATTGAGAAAAGCAGTCATAAGATAGCCTGCTTAATAACCATTTCACTCAACAACTGAGATTTCAATCCCAATGCTGGTCATAATTCAAGGATTACTATAGGCCATATACATTCCAAGATTCTCAATTCCCCAGCCAGCCTTGAAACTAGATTTCAATAGATGCAAATCATAAGTCTGTAAATTTTTTGCTACTGGGGTAGTATTTTCAGTTAAGAATCTGCTTATAACAGCTGAATAAAAATATGCCTCCAGCCAGGGCAAATACTACACTTATTTTATCAACTAGTAATTTATTAAGAGTCAGTTTGGGATTAAAGCACAGAGCTAGAAAATGGGAGATCATGAGTTCTAGTCCTGCCTTAAGCATGAAGTCAACTGAGTGATTTTGTGCCAGTGCCTTTTTCTCAATCCTAAGAAAGAGAAAATGGCAAACCACTTCTAAAATATTGCCAAGAAAACTGCAGGGATTTCTCTAAGACAGGCACCAAGAATCAGCAATGACTTAAAGGCACACACACAGTCATCTTACTAAATATAGTTAGACTTCTCTTTTTTTTCAATGCTAATTATAATTTTTTTCTAGATTCTTAAAGCAATCACTGGAATTTGAAAATCCCAAGTAAGCAAAGAAATGAAAAAGGATGGTGATTTTTTTTTAATATGAAGAATGATCATTTAGAAAAATTAATGCGTAAATAGAACTATATATCACCTCCCACATTTTTTACAAAAAAATATGAATTTGGTTAAGATGGCAATGTAAACTGTTTTAAATGAAGATATTCTATTTGGTTTGTTTCTATTGGAATACTGCTTCTGATTATTTATGTTTGAAATAGAAAAATTAAAATTAAAATTTAATTTGAAGATTTAATAATGTGCCATTATAGAACTGGCTTATAATAATAGGTAATGTAAAAAGTTGAAGTTGCAACTGTGTATTTTATTGTGTTGGATAGGGGTTGAAGGTCAACACATTTTTCCTTCTTTTTTAAAAAAATCTTGCATATTTCCTCCCTCCCAACTTTTTTGTTTTATCTTTTCATTACACTTTATATTACAATAAACCTCAATAAAACATTTGGAAACAAAATTCCAAGAAAGGGTGTAAGTTTCAACAAGTTATTGAAACTTCTGAAAATGCCAATTTAATTTGTTGAAACTAGTTTCATGCTGACTTCTATCCTTCATGAACAGTATATCACTGGGATGGTGAACCTATGGCACGCGTGCCGGAAGTAGCACACAGAGCCACTTCTGCCAGCAAGCGAGAGGTTGCTCGGAAGAGCCCCACCACACATGCGCCTGACAGCTGATCATCGGATATCTGGCACACATGCGTGGGGGCGGGTGGTGGGAGACGCATGCGCGGCGGATCATGCAAAGACCGCATGCATGCACAGGGCTCCTGAGGGGGCCAGCACGCATTGCCTTCTGGGTGCTGGCACATGAGCACGGGAACCGAAAAAGGTTAGCCACCATTGGTATATCAAAAGAACATGATTAAACTGCATTGATTTGCTTCTGCCTTCATGGATAATCAGGATTTAAATTTATGTTCAAAGAAATACCTAAAACATATACAAGCTAAAGCTGTCAGGAGAAGCTCTTTCTCTAAAGACATTTTAAACTTCAACTGTTATTGAAAGAAATAACCAAACTCTATTAACACACACCATTTGGTAGTTGTATTTGCCATGAATTAAGTAGGCCATATATTATATTTTAAATACAAATCTTATGTATTTAAAATAGCATGGAGTCCTTCATCTTGTTCAGGGATTATTATATTATAATTCTTGTTGAGAATAATTTACACACATATACATTCAGCATACTGTTTCTTTCTGGAATTAACATTACACAGAGTGCAGAAAAAGTAGTCTATAGATTAAAAATAAATACTAAAATGTAAGAAAAAATATAGATGCACACTGATCTGAATAATAAATAGCCTACATGTAATTCAGAAAATAATTTCTAATATGCACCCTAGAGCTTTGGATTTTATGCTTGCAAGCTTCATTATATCATGCATCCATATTTTCCTAAGACACGTGAAACCTACTTGTAAACCCCTGCATAGTGTAGTAGACAAAATCTGGTCAGAATTTCTGAACAGAGAAACATGTAATAAAATGAACAGATTATAGGGAATTCCCAAAACATATACCACAATGTACATCTATTCTGGCAAAATGGCACGCAAATGAAGGCACGCAAATCTAAAAATACCACAAAACTTCCTTGAATAAAATGAATGTCCTACAAACTTCCAAGCCAAGACAGAAGAAATGAAGTTTACATGATAATGAATTAAATAACTTTAGTTGCAACATGCTGAGTAAATACAAATGTTTCCAAATGTTACTTTGCCTTCTAAAAAATTTTATTGCTATAACTCCATAACATTAAGCAGATAAGATTTTGTTTTGCAGTTATCAGTATAACTATATTATAGATAGATGAGCTCTAACTTGCTCTAGTCAGGATGTTTCAACACATGCAGATAACACAAATTCTAGCAATTTTCCACATGTGCACTAGTTATGAGTGTAATCATGGAAACGCATAATAACAAATATGCATTTAGGTTCTTATGTTTTAAATTCCATAGCTACCCAAAACCCTTAATGCTACAAGATGAGCTATCCAATAATACTTACAAGTAATGCTGAATGGACAACTGGTGGATTGGGATGATCCAAAAATAATATAAGGCCTGGTAGGCATCCCTGGTCCTGGACAATTGCTCTTCTATTCAGAGGATCAGCTGCCAGATCTCTCAGCTGGTTTACTACGGTGAGTGCATCAGGCTCCACATTCATTGAGGTATTCATTTTTCCTTGTCATACATATGATTCTACTATAAAGAAAGTTGTTATCAATAACTATAGTGATATGAACTAATTTCATAACTACTAAAGCAAAAATTCATTCTATGTTTTCATATAATTCAATATTTTTTAGGAAAGAAGTACTCAATAGTTTTTTTACTACAACTAAATTCACAGCCAACTAACTTGCTCACACAAAATTTAGAAAGAAATTTCATTTAAAAATTTGCAGATAATAATGTCTAATGAATTCCTAGGGTCGTGATGGTGAACCTTTTTCACATTGTGTGCCAAAAATGTGCACGCATGCGCCACTCACATGTCCGCACCCAGGATGCAATGTGCACGACCCCCTCACCCTGCGCATGCACATGCAACCCCCGTGCACACCACATGCCTCTGCACATCTCCTACATGCACATCTCCCCACGCATGCACAGCAGATACCCGAGAATCATCTGGCTGGCAGGGGACGCATACGCATGCGCATGTGCAGTGGGGTTCTTCCAGGTGACCTCTCGCGTGCCACTTCTGGCATGCGTACCATAGGTTCACCATCACAGCCCTAGGGTTTAAACAACAGTAATCCCACTGTGGGAAATAGGGCCTTCAAGAAACCCTGTGAAAGACTGGTATTTGAAGTCCTGTTCTATGGATACTTAATTAGAAGTCTAGCAATTTCACTAGCACTTCCAAGCACACAATTAACAGCCCTCAGATAAAATGCCACTGCCTAGTCCAAACATATGCATATTCACCCACAAGTAGCTTATGCAACTTATTTCTAGGAATACCTATTCCAATTAGGACCCTGCAGCTTTTCTTTTGCTTTCATGCTTACAAGTCGGTGACTCGACTCGACCCCTGGCAGTTGCTAGGCCTCGTCCTTGCACTTTCTTGCACTGCAACTCTTAATACTGGGAGGCTTCACATAATATAATGAAATCACTACACGGGTTTTAAGGAAGGTAAATAGGATTGCAACCTCACGCATTAAAAAACTTAAATTATCCGAACTATGTTTCCGTTTGAATGTAACAAGATTGCGTTGAGCTTTAATACTAAACCTAACTAGCAGCCAACTGCCACCGAGTCTTATGTGATTGCAAATCCTTAAGTCTTGAACAGGAGGATAATTTGGATCTCTAAAAGAACTGCAGGCATCGAATAAGTAGCAACGTTCATAATCTGTTTGGGTTTTTTCCCGTCCGTCTTTAATCTATTCTCACCTCCATTCCCCATCTCTTTCTTGCCCCCCCTCCCCCAACACACAGCCCCATTCCCAGGTCCAGGGATCCCCCATTACCGCCCTCACTTTCATTGGACGCAGAAGGGGAGGCGCTTTGGTACTCCCGCCCTCACGGAGGAAGGACCACTCCAAATCACGTATCGGCTAATGCCACTGCCGCCGCCTTCGCATACCCGGAGACCGTGGCAGAGGAGCCGCTTGGAACTTCCGGGCGTCAGGCGAAGGTCAGCAAGCTGAACTGGAATCGCCGACCCGCTAAGGCAGCATTCACCCAGCAAGGCAGGCGGGCGGGCGCCGCTCTCCGGCACCGCGGCAATCCCTGAGATGCGATTGGCTGCAACCGAAGGCGTCCTCTCTCCATTCGTGGCTCGCCTTATTATGACTACCCCCCCCCCTCCGATTGGCTTATTCCGGGTCAAGGGTTCTGAGGCATTGTGGGTTAGAATGAAATCAATTTTAGGAGGCATTTCAACAACTACAACTCCCAAGAAGCTCTGGTTCTTTTCATTTACTCTTTGCAGGCGGAATGAGTAGAACGGTTGCGACTTGGGACGTACCTCGTACATTTGCTTGCCCGTGGACTCCCGTAGGGAGGCTTATTTGAAGGTGAGGGTCTTCATTTCCCCCGAGTTTAGTAGATCCTATCAGTTAACTGTTTTAGCCAAATAATCAAATATCGTATAGGATTGCGATCTTAGGATAAAAATATATAAAATATATAATGCGCAGTTTATTTATTTATTTATTATTTAAATTTATATACCGCCCGCTCTCCCAAAGGGACTCGGGGCGGTGAACAGCCGGAATAAAAATACACATATAAAACATATATACTTGTCCGGGAATTTTTGAAAAAGATTTTTCCTTTGAATCAAAAGCAACTCCTTACCTGATTTCAGAGAAACATCCATGCAATTTTGTTGGTAGCTCTAGAAATGCTTTGCTTTTGCCTCCCCCTCCCCCCCAACCTAAACAGCCCTGGGGATTCCTAAAGTTTTCATTTAAGTACTAACCCATGGGTGACCATGTTTACCTGGAAGTAAATTGTATAGAGTTGGGTGAATACTTGTATTTAAATTGCAGCTTAAATTTCCTTTTCTCAAGGTTGCTATAAAATTGAAAATGACTCATGACTGATAAATTATAAGTGGTTACAAAAGGGTTACATTATGGCCTCATTTACACATAATTAAGTATATTGAATAAGTCCAGCTATTTATAAACCACAGTTTATTATAAATCAGTTTTCTTAATGTATCAGCAAACCCCAATCACTTGATGCTTATTAAGAAACCATAGTGGGTTTGTGTGATTGTTAAACCCATCTGGGTTTCTTGCATAGGCTTATGATACCCATCTGTTAAATTTTTGCTATTGTAGATAGTAAGAATATATAAGTGTATAGTTGTAACTATATCTTTAATCAAATTCATTTGGTCTTTGGAAAAGGCATGGATGTGTTTAAGGCTGAAAATCAGATTAAGCTATACAATTCAGGGGTGTCAAACTTACAGCTTATGGGCCAGATAGCAGGCCACATCCACCCTAGCTCCGCAAAGGGGGGAAATGTGAAATGTCATGTGATGGCAACATGACACCCCAAGTTTGACACTTATGCTATACATAAATATCTAGTGTTGTTAGCAATAGCAACATTTTTTTTATTTGTGCATCAAAATCACAGAAAACAATTCTCACATAATTAAGACATGACTTCAAGATGCTAATCTTTGCTAACCTGGTGCTCTACAGATATAGCATTACATCCATCCTGACTCAAAATTTAGAGATTCCCAAGCAAAGAATTAAATATTAAACTTTCCAACATCTTTAACCTGTTAGTATGCTGCAGTTTGGGATTGAGGGTGGTTATCACATCTGTAGTTCAGTGTTTTCATAGTTAGCCTTTGGTTTGCTACAGGTTGAACTACAGTTCCCATCAGACACAACTAATACCCATAGTGGTCAGGAATTACAGTAATGAATTTGGACAGCTGTACTTTTGCAATTCCGAATAATATTAAGACTTTTAAATTTCAATAAGTTGTTTTTACTCTGCATTAAACATTTTGTGTAGTACAACAAACAACTAGATTTGCAAAATAAAGGTATCTAAAAATAAATACGTTGAACGTGTTCTCTTTTTTTTAAGGTTTAATACTTGAGAGGAGAACCAAAGGCAATAAGATAGCTGGACTGTTCGAGTGGCAGTGAGATACAGTTGGAAGAACTGAAGGACCAATTTAGGGACAGATCATCATGGAGAAATCTTGTGGCTGCTAAGAGCCGATGTGATAGCATGTCATTCAATTAATAGTGCCAAAATATACCCCAGTACACAAAGCAAAGTATCTTACGCAAACGTAGATATTTGTTACAGTAAGATAGCTCTAGATGGCGCTCCTGCGCAATCCTTTGATACTAAAGAGCAAAACTTTCCTAGCCTTTGTCGCAAATAGCTCATCCGATACGTTTAGGCGGGGTTTGAACTTTCTAAAACCATCGAGATGAGAAAGGAGACCTATGGAGCGGATGTCACTCCTGAGATCATAGAGTCCGCGGGCTTCTGTCTCGACGATGCTATCGACGATGATATATCTCGTCATCTAGCCGGACTGCAAGACTAAGCCTCGCCTCCCTAAATGGCCGTCAGCGATTGGCCAGGCTTACTGCCGGCGCTCCGCAGGATTGGTTGCTGCAGGAGACGGACGAAGAGAGTGGAGGGATTGCTGCACTCCGCGACTCCGGGAGAGTCCGAGCCAAGGAATTAACCCTGGAGCGGTCTGACGAGCAGGTGAGTTCTTTCCATCCGCGTCAGGGCCTCCCGTTTGTTGTCCCAGTTCAACCTTTCGAGAAATTTTGGGTGTGGGACGAAGGGCGTCCGGTCAGGTCGGGGCTGAGAGAGAACGCGCCGGTCGTGAGTCAAGGACATGCACTGCCGCTGAAGGTCTCATCCGAGGTTGCCGGGCGCCGCTTTTTGTTTTCCCCAGTCGCGGAGCGGGAGAAGAGAGTCGTGTCTTCCCGGCGACAACTGCTTTGGCTCTTCCGCTGTGTTGGCCGGCGGCTCCCGGTTCTTGTCCTGCGCGCCCGTCCTCCCCACTTTCCCGCCCGTCAAGGGGCTGATCCGGGTTGGGACCGTGTTCGGCGGCGGGGGAACCGTTTTATGTCGTTCTGATTCCAGGATGATCTGATATTTGAGGTAGGCCTAAACCTGGTGGTTTCTCAAATTACTGCTTCTGCGCCCTTTCTAAACTCCTCGGAGCCTAATTTTTGTTTGATTTTTTTTTCCTGCGAAGCCCCCGTGGCTTATCTGAGAAATTTCGTCTGGTTTACATTCGTTCCTTCGATCGTCTTCTCCCTTCTGTTTTTGGGTGCTCCGGAAAAGGCAGTTATTCTTACAGTTGCTCTTATATCTAAACAGAATTTGCGTGGCCACGTCTGTTGCTTCTAATAGTGCCGGGCTTTCCTCCTCTTCCTTGTTTATTTCTTTGGATACCAAAACAAAAAATCATCGAGTAATGGGGAAAAGAAGCTGCTGTCTTGTGAGCTAAAGCTTAAAACTGTCTGCTTCAAAATAAATAAAGCGGTAAGCCCATCCGGAATTTGCCTCTAACTAATACTTAGAGAAAAATTCAAAGTGGGGTGCACAACATCTGTGATCTACAGTAAGATTCCTGCACACTAAAAAAAGATTCTCTCCCTCAAAAAGATTTTAAAATTGATTAAAATCTACATGATTAAGATGTTGCTCGCCTATTTTGAATCATCCCCCACTTCAGTCTTTTTCTCTGCAAAAACTATACATTTCCTCATCTCTGACATTAGCTGTGTCTATTATATTACTTTTATTGTTAGAAAATGTGTTCATGATCTGACATCTATAGACAAAATGTTTCAGAACCTGGTGGTTAATATATTTAAGTATATTTGAAAAAAAAACATTAAAAATGTGATGTTTGCAAAATTATGTTGTTGCATTCAACAGTATTGTAGGAAATAGGGTCACGGTATACACATAGAACTCATGAAAATTGGGACCACCAACTTAGTCATTAAGTGTAATTGCTAAGTAAAACCATGACTCTGCTTATGATCTTACTTCAGCTTTCCTTTGCTTTACAGACCTGAAACATTATAAATATGAGGATTGGTCACAAAGTTACTTTTTTTGCCATTGTAATTGTGAATGGTTAGTAAATGAGACAGTAACTAAACAAGGGTTGCCTATAATCTCTGTAATCATAATATTTGGTTAGATAGAAAATAATCTGATTTGGCAGAATATAGCTTTTTATGTTACATACTGATACTTGCTCATAACAGGTATAATTGTATTTGCAACAAAAATGTTTTCCCATAAATTAAAATTTTAGAGTTGCAACTTGTGTAGCAATCATGTATGCAAAACCAGTAATTTTGCATAGTTAATTATTATAACCTCTGGCTCAGTCATTTGTTTGATTCTGCCACAATTAAGTTACTTCAAAGACAAATAGAAAGTTACCAAGGATGTACTCACAGTATATAGAAATGGACAAAAAGGTGTTAACAGCTACATTAATCATTTTGTTAGCAATTTATAAATGCTTTGTGCTAGTAATAATTGTATTGTGTGCATAACTAATCTTGGTATAAGTTAATACAATTATACACAATATAAACAAAATAATAAATGCATTTTGTAATAGAATATGGTAAATAGAAACAATTCCTAATGGATGCAATTCAGGGGTGGGATTCTACCGGATCTGTCCACTTCTGTAGAACCGGTTAGTTCTGAAGAGCAGCAGACAGAGAGCATATATAGAACCAGTTCTGTGGCTGCTGCTATTTTTGCCCACCCGCCCACCTGGGCTCTTACCTGACCTTTATTTCCTGCTTTTTCAACCGCAGCTGCTTTCCGTGACACAGCTGCCATTGAAAAAGCAGGAAAAAAGTGCTTTTTCAACCACTGCACATCTGTGCGCAGCACTTCTCAGCTGTCCAGGCAGCTAATTGACAATGTTATACACGTGCGCAGGGCGTAAAACATAAAATCGTAAAATGTAAAAGGTAGAACCGGTAGTTACACCGGTCGGATCCCATCCCTGATGCAATTACATTGGTGATGAGTATACCACTGGAAAACCTGAAAGACTAGGTTAGGGAAAGACCATCATGGAGAAAACCTTATCGTGGTTTGCTTAGAGTTGACATCAAATTATTGATACATAGTCAACAGTCAGTACAACTTCAGTATAAATCAATAGATAGTAATAAGACAAAATATTTTTCTGGTTTCATAAAAGTCCTATGAAAAGAAGCATTCTAACAGTTCCTTAAAGTTCAAAATATTGAATTCTAAATTTAGGAACTAAATGGAAAATATGTCTTAAAATTTAGGGTGCATTATTCATTATTAATTCATTATTAGTGATAAGCTGACATTTTACAAATTTATTTGATTCTATACTTGAAACAGGCTTTCACACAACTGTATCTCCTATCAAAAACCAAATAATACCTTATCTACTTTAAATGTTATGTCCTTAGCACAAAAAACTATTTAATTGTCTGGTTCAATTTGATTTTATAACTAGAGTCCCAGAACTCGCCTACCTGCAGAGTAAAAATTAGAAATAAAAAAAAATTAATATAGCAGCCAAAATTAAATAGCTGACAATGATTGTCCTTGATCTTGTCAGTGTTAAACATTACTGAACAAATCACATTTATTTTATTCTTTGTGAGGGAGTAGTATATTACTGTTTTTACATAGCTTGGATTTATTTGTTACCAAATAATTATACAAAATGATACCTTTTAGCAATGTAAGTTCTCATTTTAATGATATTAGAATTTATAATTCTAAGAGAGTGATGGGATGTTTTGTGGACAGGTTGTGCTATAAATAAATCTCATTGTTTTAAATTGCTCATATTAATGAAGAATTGCAACTGTATTCCTCACCTTACAACCACAGTTGAGCCCAAATTTACTATGTTGCTACATTTAATTTTGGAAATGATCATTTTTATCCAGATCAGGCAGGAGCTTCCAATTAGAAGCTCTTAGGAGAGCCAAGATGGGTATTAAGGTTAACATGTTGAAGTATTATAGAAAGTCCTCAGCTATAGATGCTTTTTGGATGATGATTTGAGGTTAGTTATTCTCACTCCATTACAGGTTTGCTTTTACGAGAAAGAAATTGGAAGAAAAAGTGCTCTGTAAAGTACTTTGAACTCCAGGAGCAAAAATAAATCTAGTTAATGTCAATACTCCTTTTTAAGAATATATTCTGTATTTTTATTTCAGGTTAAAGGAATATTTTAAAATGTCAACTTTGAAGCATATATCATGAACTCCTATTCCCAGGTGAGAAACTGACAACTGAACAGCCAACAAGTTAGCTTCTAAAACCTGCTACAAGTAATAAAGCCTAAAACTAGGAACAGCCTTTCCAAATGAATCTATTTTTCCTCTGCTAAGAAAAACTAACCATCAGCTAAAACAAGTTTATAATTATGATAGCAGTTTTGCTGGAATTTCATTTCCTTTTCTTCAGTTGCATTTTTCCATTACAAAACTCAAAAAGTTGATTACTTTCCAAAATAATCTTAACTATGTTCACTTTACTAAATTATTCTTATTCATGTGAACTAAGTACAAAATAATTTTGTTCTTTAGGGATATGTATATTTACTGCAGAAGAAAATTCTTCAGACATTAAATTTCACATTATTAAACCATATATTTTATTGGTAGTACAGCCAGCCAAGTGTTTAGTCTGGATTTGACCTTTTTATCCACCTATTGAATCCTTCCCAAGGACCTGGGATAAATAGATGTCTCATGTTAGAGGTATCATTGCAACCTACTCTATTCCAATAAAGTTGCCTTTTGCAATTGACAATGATGATTTTGTCAGTGCCAATAATATTCGGCACTGTGTTTTAGGATTGCACTGAAGGTACTTATTACTTTTCGTACTGTCTTTGCTTTCTTTTGCTCTAGTCATTCTACTTCTATTTACAGGTCTTTATATTTTTGAGGTTTCCTCCAGTTCTTTCTCTTTTCTTTTGCTGTCTCCAGGTACTGCCACGTTCACCATACAACTTTTAAATATATTATTTGCCTAAAGTATGCTAACTGCTTTAATGCAGTATACTTTCAAAATTATATTTGTTAAAATCATTCTCAAACATATTTAAAATTGCTTCAGTTGCTGGTATTAAAATAAATTACATTAAATAATTGAATTGGTTACCATTTTTGTACTTGTGAAGTGTGATTGAACATTCCTAAGTATAATAATATTTTATCTGAAAAAAATAAAATACATTGTGATTGGTCTATGGTAGGGATGTCAAACGCATGTTGTCACGGCGGCATGTGATGTATTGGATTTTTTCCCCCTTCACTAAACTAGGCATGGGCGTGGCCAGTGCCTGATGCATCCGGCCTGTAGGTCGGGAGTTTGAAAACCCTAGTCCATGGGTTCTGTCTTGTATACCGTGTAAAACTTTAAAAGTATCTTTTGTACATATATAATTGGTTCTTGCTTCTGTTGTAACTGTTTTCCTTTGAATCTTTTTTCCTGCTTTGAATATTAGAATACAACTTTATAGTGTTTAATTAATTAAAGGAGCTGTACAATTAAAACTACCAGTTATTTTTAGTGAAAAATGCTACAGCTCTAGCTGTTATTATATTTATTTTGAGATGAATTCTCATATTAAAACAGGTGCATATTCTCTTAACTTTTTTTCTCTCTCCAGGCTGATTATGGAGCTTCTGTCTCCTAGCAAGCTGAGGTTGTCAAATTACAAATTACTGAATTCTCTACCTTATTCTAGATGATCTGCTGGATTAAGCATCTGTTTAGAGTAATATTTATGCAAGTTGGGTTAACTATGGAATCAGTAAGTATACCTATTATTACAGTGATATATTTGCAAAAATTGAAAGTCTGAATAATGTATAAGGAATGACATTCATAAATGCCAATGGCATTAAAAGGACATGAACACACAATATAATATTTAAATATAACTGAATTTTGGAATATGTATGCCTAAAGTTTTCTGGATTGTGTTTGAGGAATAGTTCATTACATTATAAAATATAACAACAATAATTTTGTTGGTTAAGAGATAGATTGATTGTGACCCCCATTCAAATTTTGTTGCAGAATATTGTGCCACTTTATCAAATTTATATAGCTGCCCATGTCACTTGCATGACACTGGGAAAAATAAAATAAATCTTAAATTTTAAATCTGTTTTCTGGGTTACAATGCAACTTGATGAATGTTTATACAAAAATAGATGGTTTTTCTAGGTTTATTTAACTAAGTAAAATTTCAAAGTAAAGTAATATTGACACAGATTTTTTTTTATTTTCAGTTGCTTTGGTCAAATAAAACTTACGGCCCAAACAGAAGTATTGTAAGAAAAATTGGCTCTAACCTTTCTCTGATACAATGTCCAAGGGTTCAGTTTCAGGTAAGATATTTGTTTGTTTGCTTTGATTTACAAAAACTAGTAAGATCTAAAAATCTGGGTTTGTGGTACTTTCAGTTTGGAACTAAAAATAGGGATACCCCAAATTAAATTATTTCCTTAGGCAAAAAAGTAGTTATATTAATTTTAAAACTTAAATAAAAATGACATGGATTAATAAATTGGATGTACTGTTCCTGAAAGTCTTTGTTGATGAGATTAAAAAATAATTCAAATATCTAATGAAACTATAACAGAAGTTCCTCAGAACCGCATATATAGTTCCTTAAACATACACATCCCAGAGATTTCCTAAAGTTGTTGCTGAATTCTAATTTCTTTATATGATAGAAACAGATGTGACTTTATTATATAACTAGATAATTATTAAATTTTATTTTAAATGTAACTGAAATATTATACCTGGCCTCACTTTAGTTTTTGAAGTGCAACTGATGTATCCTGAATTACAAAAGAAAACTCTCTTCTCATTTGTGTGTAGCCACCTTCCCATAAAGCCAACAAAACTGGAGTATGAAGCTTTCCAGAGATAAACGATGAAATTGATTTGCAAGTTTCATTGAACACTTGCTAAAATTGCTTTCATGTGATACTTTAATGTAATACTTTAATTTAAACTTTCCCTTCTGAGGAGACTATTAACTTGACTGATTTGGCATGCTATTATTTCTTTAAAACTTTCCTGAATTGGTGAGTTGTTCTTTTAACTTGAATCTTCAGAGTAAAGTATACTTTACAAAATATTTATTCTGCAAGATATTGCCACTTAACGCTTCAGTGGCATCAGTCTGGAGAGAAGAAAATATCAACCTAAAAAATCCATATGAGCTCATTTGATAATTGTAGAGTTTTTTGATACAATGCTTATTTTGAAATAATAGGCAAAGTTATGGGATATATTTTTATACAATAAAGCTTACAAAGTCAAAGAAAAAGCTATACATAGGCAAATAGTTTATGTCTCTCATTTTGAGATGGAGGTTGCCTCAGGATTCTTCCTGTAGTAGAATATTCGAGCCTGCATTAACTTTAAGATAATTGCTATAGAATAGCATGGTCTCATTACAATTTTTCCACCTAGTGGTTTGCTCTAAATTGCTGTAAATTATTGTAGAAACAGGACTCCTTTTGTCTACAGCTTAAGGAATTACATCTGTGAATGTTATTTTTTCCTCTTGTGGATTAAGTAAATGGCAATTAGATGTTTTTCTCCACTTAATATGTACTTGGACATTTTTCACTGTACCCCGGGGTTCCTATTTATACTTTTGCCAAAAAAACTGGTGGAAGTGTGCAAGAAAATTGCATAGCCAGAAAATTGTAAAAATGATAAGTGGATATATGGTACTGCTGATGCACACACATTTGCATCAAGAAGGAACAAAACTTTTGTAGGAGGAATGTCAACATAATAACAGTAGGTGAAAAAAATGGTAGTATTTTTTATTTAAAAAATAGTCCCTTCAAAATAAGAATTTTGTAAAATTATTTTGTAATTATGTTGAAAATGGCAAACTGAATACCATTGATCACGCAAAGGTCAAATTCAGCATATTTTTAATTTTAGGTTTATTTTCTGTACCATGTATTTTAAATAGAATTTCCTTTTCAGTACTAAGTAATGAGTTCTGAAAAAACTTCAGTAATTGTGATTTATAGTAAAACTAATCTGTTATATTTGAAAGTTGGAGGGAAAATATATTTTTGAGAAGATTGGTCATGATTTATTTATTTCTATTGCACTTAAATGTCAATAACATTGAACTTTATAGAACTATTGTGACTTTTAACAGTTTTTGAGTAGAAAAGGCATTCAAGAATAAAATCACATTTACATATAACAAATTCAGCAGGTTAGAAATATTTTATATGATATGTGAATATCATCATGTCCTTTTTTTCTTGGGTAAAATATTGGATATTTCTTTCCTTATTATTTGCCTGTAGCTATATTTACTTCATGATATTACTGGTTTAAGCTGTCAGTGACTTCTGAATATTTTCAATAAATCCTGACCAGAAATTGATTCAAAAATATTGCTTATGGAGTAAAAGAATAAGAAATAACATCTTCTATCTTAATCAACACTTTTCTCTGGAAAGCCTCCACCAATTCATTCTCCAAAGAGAAATGCCAATGTTAAGAGATCCTCACTCTATTATTTTATATGCTTTAGCTATCTGAAGGCTCAATATAATGTTCACTTGCAGCAGCAGCAGCAAAAGGCAGATTCAGTTGTTTACAAAGCTATAATGCAGGAATAGAAAAGAGAGTTTAACGGTGGGCACAAATTCAGTTTAAAATCAAGCCCAAGACAATAGAAAAATACAAGTGTGTTCTTGAATTGTCACATGTCTGATATTTAAAATAGTTGTTACGCCAAAAAAGGTCTCTGTAGCCATGTCCGTTGCTGAAAAGTGCTATAATTTTCTGAATGATGGCAGAATAAACTCTGCTGTTGTTGTTTTAAATAAACCTAATATCATGGCTGTCTTCATGCTTTCTTGAAACTTTTCTATAGCATTCTCTCTTTCCCTTTTTCTTCCTTTCTTGCTCTCTAGCTGTTATATCACAGGATCGTGCACTGAGGCTACTGTAAGTCTGTCTTCTCTTTTTTCACTAAAGTTCACTTTAACTATTGGTATTTACTTACATATTAATCTGATCGTTAAGAATCTTAATTAACTTCTATATTCCTTATTTTCTTGTGCATAGATAACGAGCTATAAATCTTTAATGACAGTGAGAGTTGTTTTGTCATTTTCGGAAGCTTAACAGCAAAATCTTGCTGAAAAATTAAACTTTTCTTCAATATATGCTTTCGGTTTCTTACTTTAATAGGGTATATGAGATTTAATTAGTACTGATATAATTAGCCAGATATTTTAAGTGTGGATGGGAAATTTATATACTTATTTTGGTGCCCAAGTTTTATCTTTTCATAATGCTTGGGTTTAGTTCCCTATCTAGTTTAAGGTCTGACAAAAGGCAAATTTGAGTTTGGCATGTTTCCGAAAAAGCAAGTGAAGTCTGATGTAATAAACAAGCCAAAAGTTCTAATCTACTTGCAATACTTGCATTTATAAAAGTTCTAGTTTCACATGACCATGAAATGACCTCTGAATAAAGTTAAAAGACATGGCAATATGCTTTTCTTCCTTTTTGGAAATTATGTCACTACGATCCAATATTGGCCAGAGTAGTCACAGTGATAATATTCTTGTTAACACTGTAGAATAGCAAATATAGGCTTGATTTTCGATAGATATAACCTTACAGTATTGAGAATTTTAACTTCAACCATTTGTAGAAAGTAGTTCTTTTTGATGCCCCCTTAGCTGGGCTGGCAAATCTGGAAACAAGTACAGTAAAATAACTTCCAAACACATTTGTGTAAGATTTGGAGTTTCCTTTTCTGAAACTAATTTCTGTCTTTCGTTTCTCATCCAAATAAAATGCAATATGTATAAGAAATACTTTGAAATTAATCAATTATTCACCTATGTAACTTCATTAGTATATGTAAATTTTCTAACCTGCAGCTAGATATTTGCTATGTAGTATCCAATTTGTGTGTCATGCCATGCATTAGGAAACAATAGTGGAAATGCTAATACTGCAGTACATTCCTTAGATTGGATTCATACTAAGCTTGAAATTTTTCTCAAATGGAAAAAAAACCCTGGTGTTTTAACTCTGGTATAAACTTGTTCTCCCATTTATTCATAATCGCTCTTTGTTTCATTTTCGTGTTACCTTTATAGTTATGTCATACTGATCCAGGCTCTAATATATAATATTATCCAATCAATCTAGCTTACTTCTCAGCCTGCAGAAAGCACTCAATCTAACCAACTAAAAGAAGATGCGGTAGTCTCCCTTGTAGATGTAGGGTGGGTTGCTGAAGAAGATGATGAAGGAGACAAAGTCTTTACACGGTTCCGGTATGTTTCTCAAAGCTTATCCTCTATTACTGGTTCTTTAAGCTTTGGTAGATAACCTGTGGAACTAGGCCACTAACCAACTTCTATGAGGTTACAGTTTGACAATCACGTTTTCTGATAACATGAAAACTGGCCAATATTATTGATCAAGGAAGAAAGTCTTAACAAGCTTTAGGGATTCTTTTAAAAATGTAATAAATATGTTTATAAGCAGGTATTTTTATAGTATGTTCCTATTTTAATACCAAAATATCTGGGTATTAGACAACAAAGAGATGTCCAGTATTATTTTAGCCAGAATGAGTTATGAGAAAGAATGAGAATACTATTTGCAACCCTAGGAAAGGAAAGTCTATTATAAAGAAATAGATTACAGGTAGTCCTCCACTTACAACCCAGAATTAAGCCCAAAATTTCTGGTGCTAAGCAAAGCAGTTAAGTGAATTGGTTGTTAAGCAGATAATTAGTTGTTAAATGAATCACGTTATTAAGTGAATCCAGCTTCCCCATTAATTTTGCTTGTCAGAAACTCTTTAGAAAGGCTGCAAATGACAATCCCAGGATCCCCAGATGCTGCAACCATTGTGAAGGCATGCCAATTGCCAAGCAGCCAAAGCTTGATCGCATGACTTAGAGATATTGCAATGGTCATAAATGTGAGAATTGGTCCTAAGTACTTTTTTCAGTGCCGTTACAACTTTGAATAGTCATTAAACAAATGATTGTAAGTAGAAGACTTCCTGTATCTAGATTCTTTCCACTTCTTTTCAACTGGTTTTGGCATAATGATGATCTTTATTGTCTTTATTGCATGTAAAAGGATGGGGAAGAATATTCTATTGATACTCCAGTATTGACAACATGGGAATTTATGTATTGGCTAGATTTGTAATAATCTGGCTGTATCCAGAGAAGTTCACAACTAATTTTAAAAAATAACAAAGCAAAAGAAATATGAAAATGAAAGCACTGATAAAAAGCTATTTGATTTTTTCTACTTTTAATTACTGTGAAGTAGGTTTGTGTAAGGTAATGTACAATGAAAATCCTTGAAAGGAAGAAAAAAAACCTTCTCAGTCAGCAGTTCTAGTACAAAAGGAAAAGTGTTTACCTAGGATCTTTAGTGGCTTTAGCAGTTGCTGAAGTTACGAAGGTAGAAGAAACCACAGAACAGTCAGCAAAGCAAAATTATAAAAAAGTCTTATGACATTTTAAGCATAGGAGTATAACTTTTAAAGCATACATAGACCAAAGAAATTATAATACAATTTAGACATTAAAAGAAAATCTGTTAAAAATGTTATTAATAATGTCCGTATAGATGAATTTTTCTGCACTGTTTGCAGATACAGTAATTGAAAAACAGTGGTTGTATCTAATTTCTAAACCATCTGTTCATGAAAGCATTTTATTGTTAAAATACAATTTATATTTTTTAAATGCTATTAGATTTCTAACTTATCTGTGCTGAAGGAACAAGGAACAAAAACGAACCCTTTGTCTTCACTTTCTTTCAAACAGAACATAATATAGTTTAATGATGTTTACAGGAACTTCCTAAAGACTGTTCTAGATTAAATGCAAACATGGCAAAGACAGCATTCTGCATTTGCAGAGAATAAGTTGTTTAGTTTAAGAGACAGAACTTTAACTTGACTACCTTTGATCAAGATACTACATGATGAAAAAGACTGAAAACTATTTTTTAAATTATAGATCAGAAGGCTGGTCAAATTCCCAACCATTCCTTAAAAGTGAAAGCTCCTCAAGAAGAGATTCAAGTACTGAAGAATTGTTGCCCAAGAAATCACAAGAAATGGAAGACTCTAAAACTACAGTAGCCAAAAATGATGAAGCATTGCAGAAAATAAATGCATTGGAAAATGAGCTTGCTAATTTAAGAGCACAAATAGCCAAAATTGTAAGCCTACAAGAACAAAATTTGGCAGCAGGTATTAAGTTGTCCTTTCCTCAATGTTAGTAAGTTTAAAGTGTCATGCCTATAGTCAAAAAATATTAGATTCAGATGCAAATAATCTTGGTATATAAATTATAACATTTAGAAAATCAGTTGTAGTAGTCTTTCTTTTTACCTTGACATGAAAGATCTGGAATGGCATCCTTCTCTATTGGTCCCCCTCTGCACATATGATCTTGAGCTTGCCTTCCATAACCTGTTGCTTTCCTTTGTGGTAGATGAAGGCACCCATGATTCTAAGCCAGCATGCTTTGCTGAGTGCATGTCATGAAAAGTGTAATCTGATGTACTTGAAAGAGTAATAGTAGTAATACTAGTAATAGGTTGGACAAAGTTACATTAGATTCTTGTAGAAATCTGAGTCAAAATGATCTTGGGATTTGTTTTACAAACTTTTGCCAATTATAAAGATGAGACTTATTGTCTGACTGCTCTATAAGTATCTAAAACAACCTTATGAAAGGTTCAGTTGATACACATGTGATGATTAATTTTTTGCCTGTGTTTCCAATTTTCCTTTTACCCAACAATGTAATGCATTTTCATATAAACGCTGTTTATATGAACATAATATGTATATAAACGCTGTTTTGTTCTATAATTTCCGATTGAATAGCAATAAGTTCCAAGTGTGTGGGGGGGTGGGGGGTGTTAACTTATAAAGCCATATATGCTTTGGCAGCAAGGTACTTTAAAAAACCACCTTTTCCCTTTAGAAGTGAATTTGATCAACCTGTTCATGGTACAAACATTCTCCCAATAGCTTTTAATGATCTACCATGTGTAAAATGGCCTTGGTTTTCAATTTTACAGCCCTCATAGCACAGAATGATTTCCCTTTTGAGATTAGCTTGGCATCCTCAGTGACCTTTAGAAACTCTTAAAAATAGAACTGTTCCTAAGTAGTTATCATTTTCTCCATTCCTTTATGATATTTCTGTGTTTTAATGTTTTTATATTTAGTTAACAAATTCATGAAGTTAATAATCTTAACCCCTATATCTCTAGGCAACCAACAGGGATGGAAAACACAATAAACTATGTTTATCTGTAAACAGAAGTCTTTTTTTTTTTTGTTCAGCACAATAGAAAAGTAATAAACAAATGCCATACACTAGAAAGCTGCTTCAGTTCTTGGTCAGTATAACCATTTACAGCCAAGCTATATATTTCCTTAAAAGAAGCATCACCCTTTTCATTATATATTGTGTTAAAAAATGGAAAGGGAATATAGTAGTGGTACATGATAGCAATCCAGTTCAATGCCGATTCTGTTTGATAATCACAATAATGGGTACATTTTTAAACAAAGATTTATTAAAGATATTTTCAGCATGTTTAAATGTATATTGTTCTTACAGCTGGAATATGTTCTTCTGCACCCCTTTCTGTCGTGCCGCCACCACCACCGCCACCCCTGCCTCCACCACCACCACTTCAGCAAAGTGTTTCTGCCATTGACCTTATTAAAGAGCGCAAAGGAAAAAGAATAAATTCTGGCAAGACTCTGATAGATGGTGATCCAAAGAAGCTTGAAATGCCAAATATGCTAGATATCCTGAAAGACATGAACAACGTAAAACTGCGCTCAGTGAGAAGGTAAGTTTTTCCCTTTACTTATTACAGAAAGGGTTGCTGGGAAGAAGTGCAATATTTTGATTATTGCTAAGCAGAGATGGAGATAAGATAATCATTTGTTTGCTTGATGCATACGATTAAAGTTCAGTTTGGTTTTCAAACAGTAACTTGTCATTTTATTGAGTACAAATAGACTTAATGACCAGAATTGGAGCCCATAACCACTTTGCTAAGTGACGGTTGTCAAATGAGATATTCCATGACTGTGGTGGATTTACAGTGTTGATATTCCTGAAAGGGGCGGGGGTTGTTAATCAAATCACTAGAGTCTTTAAGAAAGACATTGAAGTGTGAAAGCAAAAAAAAGGGAAATCTTTGATGAAAATGGTGCATATCTTTGCATCATTTGAAGTCAGTGTGTCATAAAGCCTTACCTTATTCTTTTGAAGGCCAGAGGAAAGCACAAGGAAAACTGCTGATCCAACAGATCCTGCTGCTGTAATAGCTGAAGCTCTTAAAAAGAAATTTGCATATCGATATCGTGACAGTTCAGGTGAAAGTGATAAACAGATTTCAACTTCTGAAACAAATTTCGTAAGTGTTTGGTTTGTATGTTGTGCTGAGCCCCATGGTGTAGAATGGTTGTATTAACTTCAGGAATCGGCTGGTTTACAAGCAACCAAAACTAGGTTCATACTTTAGGCTAAGCCAATCTGCATTTAAATTTACATAAGCGCACCAACGTGCCTACCGTCCCTGTCCTATTGTTTCTTTTATTTTTCTTATATGTACCTATTTCATGTATTCATAACTATGTATACACTTATACCCATTATCTTGTAAGCGATTGACAAATCAAATAAATAAGTTCAGGACTAGGTATCTCCAGAATGCCTCATCTCAAGAGATTGGCAAACTAACCTCCACCCATATTTTTAACATGCCTTATTACCAGTCCCAGTATTTGTGATTGGTTTCCCATTCTTGAATTAAAGGAGCAAGACGCCAGGGAACGTTTGTTTCCTTTCATTCTGGTGGATTTAGTGCTCTCAGTAATAGAATTTAAAGCAGTATATTTCAAACTTGTCAAGTTTGAGAGGTGTGGACTTAAAATTGTAGAATTCCGCAGCAGTTGATCTAAGTGTTTTAGTAGTAGGCATGAACTGCTGGTCAATAAAAATTCCAGCTTATTGTATACAAACATTGCAAGGGGGGAAATGCTTGGATTTTTTTTTAGTTTATACTTTTTTTTTTCCTTTTCAGTTTGGGCCACACCTCCTGAAACCTACAGGAAAAATGAAGAATCTAATTGAAAATTGTTAAGTAGAAAAACCATGCTTCGTTATAAAAGGACTGTCTCAACTATTTTGAGAATTAGATTTATAATTTTACAACACTGAGTTATGTGCCTTGCTTCCATGAACAAGTTTAAAAACAAAAATTCTACCATGTTCTAACACAGGTTTCAGTATTTATATATATACTGTGTTGGGCCAACACTAAGTTATAAATGTTGCTCTTAAACTTAAGTGAATGCAATTAGTTTAAATTATAGCTTTGATGTAATATTGGGAATATAATAGCAAGACATATTTAGCCTATATTGACATCTCATTTTTAACTTGAAGTTCAGACTTCACTGGAGCTTCTTTTCTTTCTATAGGGTGAAGGTGACAAGACCTAAGAACTTTATTATTCAGCAAAATTGGCTAAATTTAAAGCAAATGCTGCAATGGAGGTATATTTATATGGAACAAAACTAGTTAAAACTTGATTATGTTTTTACATAGGATGAAACACTATAATTGCAACTCCATTCTAGTGATAATGCAGATATAATGAACATATCAATAGCTACTAATGAAACTTAATATTTAATTAGCATTGTTGACCTCCTTCATAGACCTTCAAACCTGTTTACTCACAAGTTCCTGTAGAACTGAACTGCAGATAATAAACTGTCAAAAAAAGTCAAAAAATAATTTGAGATTGGAAAAAAAACCAATTGAAGATCAGCTTTCCTGCTGAGTAAAATATTTTACATCTTGAACAGTATATTTTATCAGTATTTTGTCATCTTGGGCAATATTTGCGAACTGCTGAATAATTCGGTGTGACAAGGAAAAGTGCTTTATCTATGAATGAGATTAAGAGCAAATTTAAATATCGTGAAATGTTTAAAAGCTTTCACTTTGAAATTTGTTCAGATATGAAAATGTTTTTAATTTGATCATGTAAAATTGCTCTTAGATACTTTGTATATTATCATATAGTTACATCAGTATTTTTAAACTTTTCCAACACTGTTCAAAATTAAAAAATAGTATATATATATATTACATTAGTCTGGTCATTTTTTTGATGCTTGAACAAAGAATATTGCACAACAGGGTCTAAGAACATCTAAAGCAAACAAAATTCATGCATTAAAAGGATTGGATATATTTAAAGATACAACCTGTATCTGATGAGTCCTAATCAGGTTTGCTTTAGACTGGAAAATATAGTTTTAAAAATAGGAGATATGAAAACGTTTTAACCTTGTAAAGCTGCTTCAGATGTTCCAACAGCTTGAAATGCCAACTTGTGACTGCTTTACAATTTGTGAATGAAATATATTTTCAAACTGTCCAGCCTGACTTTTATAGCAACAGAGATGAATCATACCCCTGCTAATTATTATTTAGATGAAATGGGATGATGTGGGAAGAGACTAATGAGAGAAAGATACAGTTAAGCATACTATCAGGCAAAAGATTTTCAACTTCATAGTCTAATCTATTACTGCTAATTTGTGCTGTTTAAGAGAACTTAACCTTCATGTTTGTAAATAGATGGGTTCTACTGTATATGGATTGTACTGTAAAATAATTGTGTGAATGTAGGTAGTCCTCAATTTATAACTGTTGCTTAACTGCTATTTAAAGTTAGGTTGGCCTTAAAGGACCATCACAAAAGATTGCATTGCTCCCAACCTGTGGTCACATTTTAGGCTGTTGGCAACTGGCTCACATTTATGATTGCATTTTGAAACATTTTTGCCATTTTCTGGAAAAAACACCCAGTGATTAAGCATCACACTTACTACTACATGGTGCGCTTAATAACCTTGATGACTCACTTAACAATTACCAACTTACATGCTCAATTGTCATACATTGAGGGCTATCTGTATGCAATACATTGGTATGGTGTTGCCACTGCTGAAGGTATATAAATACAAAGATTCCTAGTACAACTTTTAATGTTACAGTGCTATGGATTGGACTACTGATAACATGATTTAAATTAGAGGAAGCCATAGAATCAAAGAAGTTAATAATCTTGATCTAGGCAGAGATCAAGTAGAAAATGTTAGCAAATGCCTTCTTATTCTTTAGTAAATTGGTAAATTACTAAAATTAATAAATTGATCCATGAGTTGAAGTAGTAATAGAGGTAACCTGTAAGTTGATTAAATAAAAAACATTTCACAAAGAAACCACACAAGCCTAGCGGTAGGTGATGTACTTAAAAAAAGATGTTATGTCCTATTATGTCCCATTGAGTTCTAGTTTATCAGTATGAAGCATTACTCTTTCCAGAAATTAGTAGAGTCCCCAATAGTTAAAAGAGTTTGAAGAAAGGTACTGGAAAAAAGAACATAGAGACAGGGTATCTTATTTCCATAATCAATATTTTGCAGATTTAAGTGGTGTTAATAGCTGTAGCAATGTTAGCATATTAGAGTAGAATTAGTAATTTTGAATATCAGATCAAATAAACAAAGAGACTGGTGAATCTCAAAACCTAATGTTTAATACATGAAAAATCAGTTCTGTATAAATTGTATTTTATTCAGAGAAAGAATGGTCATAGCCTAGATGACTGGAAACGGGAAAAAGTGGTTTCTAAAGCATATTTATCCAATTATGATTGATAATTAATATGATGTATTCAAAAGATAGGGTAGATGTTGGGTCTCTAAAAGATCCTGCACTATAGAGATGGTACCATTAGTATTATACAACAGCAAAGAAAGGGACAGACTGGAATGAAATCTACATCAAGATTGCTGAATAGTACTGAGATTTTGCTCAAGACCACAAGTAAGTCAGATTTTTTTTCTGTGCTCTCTCCGATAGCTGATACAACTTGGAAGAATCATTTGTGTGACTGTTAGCAGGTCTCAAGAGTGAGATCAGAAACACTAAGATTGAAAAAAATAAGAACCCCCAAAACACCAGAAAGGAAGGAGGTAGCTGCTAATGAGATAGCAGTCATAGTAGAAACCTATGGTCACAAGATTTGGAATCTGCCAAAAGATTGTGGAAATTAAAACAGTGCCAAGAATAAAAATCCGAACAACAGAAAGCCAGACTTTGGACAACTACATGCAATTGAAGAGTCTAAAAACTGTTGTTCAAAGATCAGGCAAAGCACAAAATTTTAGCAATGTATTAAATGAAGAGCAAGGGAGAATAAAAGATGGCTGCATTTCAACCAATAGGGATTATGGGACACTCCAAGATGAACCCACCGAAGATAACTCTTTTTATCCCTTCTTTCTAACCAGATGTTTTGTGCAGTGCCAAGTTTCATAAATAGTTTGGAACTGAAGAGACTAAATGGAACCACAGCTGTTGATAGCAATTTTTTTTAAAAATTTTGTACATCTGTTGTATGTCTGGATCAGATGAAGAGAACAATGACCCTGCAATTCAGAATTTCCATACTAGCACCAGACTTAAGAGCCTCAGCTTTGGTGGACTGATTTGTGGATGAACAATGCCAATGTATGATTTCCTAAAGCATATGAGACAAGGAACACCTATCAATGGATAGAATTGCCATATTAATATATTTGCAAAAAAGGTTATTTCACTGCTTTAGTGTTAGGCTCCCCAAGAAAAGGCATAGAATTGCCAAATGAGCACTATGGCCTCACTTCTAATCAAAGTCCATAACTACAAAGATACTAGAGAAATTAATTTGTGATTGGAAAAGCAAACTAGAGATAGAAAAATGAAGGAAAAAACCCTCAAGCAAACCACTGATAAGTTTTTTATAGGGTTAGCTTGTTGCAAAACAAGACTTCTTAGTTTCCCATAACAGCAATCCTCTGAGGAAGTTTGGGCTGATGAAGAGTGACTGTCCCAAAATCTCCTAGTGAGCTTCCATGCCTAATGATGGCCTAGAACCTAGATCTTCCATTCTCATATTCCTACCCTTGAAACACCTATTGTGCACCTGAGTTTAAAAGAAAAGGCTCCTGGCGCTGATTCTGTAGTTGAAAAGAGACTGAGGAGATAATTGAACCCACGCCCAGGGATTTGGGCCCTAGGATATGCTTCCCCCTAAAGATTTTCCTTGACTTTGGAACAGTTTGGTTTAAGTGCTGTATATTTGCTGCATAGGCACCACAAAGAAAACGACCACAAAACAAGAAGCCCTTATACAGACCAAAGCAACTAAGAAAAGTTCTCTGATTAACGTGATCATGACTGTTTCTCCACCTTTCAAACTAGACTCCAGATAATGTGAAAAGTTTTTATTATTAATCAAAGATTAACAGCAACAGGCACATTAACATGAGGATGGCAAAGCCTTTAAGAAATGGCTTTACACTGAAGCTCTCTCCCAAAAATGGCTGTTGCAAATTGTAAACAGAACAAAACAGTCTTTACAGTAAAAACAAGGAAAATACAAATGAACAAAATTAAAGCACCAGTTTCTCAAAATAGATTACATTTGTGCTTACAGTACTTCAAACTTAAAACTTACAAAAAAAGGAATGCTTGAAGATTAAAAATTAGTCCTTAAAATTTGTCCTTAAAAACATTTCTCCTTTTCACATCAAAAAAACCCAGGATGGGTAACATTTCAGTAGAGGGAGGGAATAAGTAAACAATGCACTTTTTCAATCAACAAAATTTGGTCACTTAGCTTTGTGCATAGTTTAAGGCAGCTGTAACAACCTATCAGTTCCCCTTCCCCCGTGGCTGCTCATGAAAATATCACATTCTAAAAAGAATAAATTAAAAAATGCCTTTTGAGTCCTTTCCATTTTCCCTTTTTTCCCAATCCCACCAAGTACTCATTCACTCATCCTCTCTCTCTCTCTCTCTCTCTCACACACATACACACACACACACACTGCAGCGTAAGGGGCATTTTGTACCCTTGTTATGAAGGACATGCTTTCCATCCCACTTTATTTCAGACTGGCAATACCCTGAGCTGTTTCTGGTAGTCATTCCACCTTTTTTTGTTGCATGTGCAGTTCAAGTGTACAATAGCAAAAACAACATGCAAATGTTTTCACCATAGAATCTTAACATAATTTGAAGATCTTCCTCTCCTCCATCCCACCTCCCTTCCCAAAATTCAGAAGTATTTCTGCTTGCTATATTGCATTCCCATACTCTGGAGTAAAACATGGCTGTGCTTTATGTTAAACGTTCAATTCCCAATACACAACCAAGTTTGTAACCCACGGCGGGACTTCTCTTACTAAGAGAAAAATGAGCTGTAGTTTCAGATTTGATAATTTAAAAAAAATCAGTGGTTCGTTCACAGCCATGCAGAAAGGTTATTTTTGAATCTACAGTTTCCAAGTCTGTGTAAACATCAGTTCTTGCCCAAGGCAGCCAAGTATGGGCACTCCACATTTCCACATTTTGGACAAGGATTGAATGGAGTCCTGCTAAATTCCAGGAAAAGAGAATCATCCATGTCATGTGGCAGTTTTGAAGGCCTTATGTCAAATTTCCTTTAAAAAAACCAAATGATGTGGCACATAACAAATCTTGAACTTTCCCAGTCAAGACTTGTATTCTTCTCAGGGTTGCATATTCAAGGTTTCATGCAGAAGCCAACCGAGGCATATGCATATTGCTCTGTATTCAGGTCTTGTAACTGAAAACCAGTTTCAAATGATTTCTCAAAGGAAACAATTGGAAATAAATAATGTTGAGATCGTTTACACTGAAACCTTGGCAGAATTTATCCTCCAACGCTGGTCTGTAGGTACCAAGCAATGGCAGTTTGTTAAGCAGATCCTGAGGTCAGGATAATCGGTGTTCCTGAGGTACTACATCAGAGTCTGTTTCCTCACATGCAGGATCAGTATCATCAACGCTGCTAGATTGTTCTCTCTGAATACCTTTCCAACTAGCTTTATTCAGTCCCATGTGGCCAAGCATAGTTTGCGACAGCTTGGTGTTTGAAAAACGAGCCCATTCTGCAAATAATGGTTCCACCAAATAGGTCATGAAACCTAGAAAGAAAAAATAAGTTATAATTTAAACATCAAAAATCCTACCCCACAACTCTGTACATTTTAATAATATTTCAATATTTCATGGTTTTATTGTACTGTACAGCATCTGCGTATTACTGAGCATAGGAAATGTATACAGTGAATAAAATAATTTGTAAATATAACAATATAGTCCTTGAGAAATAGTTTTAACATTCTTTCTATGAATTTAGTTTTACTTTACAATATAATAAATTGTACAAACTGGCCACAGATTACAAATATTCGGACCAATAGGTGCACCCAATATTTAGACTAAAACAGAGCCTTGATGTGGCTCTTCCCAAAGATCTAGGACAAGATCAAAGGCATTATGATCCCAAGCAGGAGTTGCTGAAGTACTCGAGCAGGAGGGTGATATGGCATTACTGCCCTGCCAATGGCCTTTCCCAGGGATCCAGCTGACCACTATAGAAACAGAATGCTGCATCAGGTAAGTTTTGGGTTTTATTTATTGAGTTCTTATATCTTTGTGGACAGTCTGTTTTTAAGATTGAGACAGACAATATGCAAATAACAGTCATTCTCCAACTATGTAACTAGAAAGGAGTTTCCAATTTATGGCTAGAATCTAAATACAACAGCAGTATGTATCACGGTATGTTGAATTTGGGTACCAACACATATGATTAATTTAAACCATGAAGTTCAGAATGGAGCATGCAAACCTATCAAAACATTTCTTTTCCCTTCTCCTATTTTCCTTCCCCTCCCTTTTATCCATTATCTTTATTTCTATTTTATATTAGGAAGAAAATTTTAAATAAAAATATTTCTTTTCCAAAACACAAATGTAAATATTAACAAAGAAATTATTTTAATCAAAATTAGACTGAAATTTTAAGCTCATTTCAACAAGCAATTTAACAGTATTTCAGGCAAATTATAAGGGATAGATAAAAGAAATCCTGTTTCATGAACCCAGAAACTTTAAAGTCAATGAGCATAATTCAAGCAACATTAATAGACTGCAATAAAAGGGAAAAAAACTTGTTTGTAATCGGCCAGAGACATTTTATTCATTTCTAGCTCCATATTATATATTCATAAAAATTATGACAATTTTCCACATAAATCAGTAATTACCAATCTGGATGTTGGCAACGGTTTCAGTCTGTCGATCACATAGTGGACTCACACCTAAGCAATATTTTTTCTCAATGTCTCCTATAACAGAATCTTGTTTTAATCATCTATTATCCACAATATCAGAAAATATGCCCCCCACTTCCCAAAACCCCAGACCCATTCTTAACAAAAATTAGCTGTGGGATTTATCAGCGTTTAGAGAAGGGTGCATAGATACTGCTGTGTGCACTCTTAAAATAAACTTTTACAATTTATTTTTTTAAAAATGCCCATGAAAACAGAAAACAACACTCTAGTCACATGCATGAACACCTCATGCTGCCTAGTGTAATTTGGGAGGGGGGGTGCCACAAGCAGCAAGATGGTTATTTTCAGTTACAATGAGTGCATCACTTGAAAGAACAGATTAGGGCAGAAGTGTCAAACTTGCATCGTAACTTTTTTTCCCTTCACTAAAACAGGTGAGCGTGTGACGCATCCGGCCCGCAGGCCACAAGTTTGACACCCCTTGGTTAGGGATACATCATCATGGAGTAAAGCTATACACATGGTCACCGGGAATAAAAACGACCTGATGGGAGATAACCAAATAAATCAAAAAATAGATCTAGAAAAAATAGTAATATATTATCCCAGCAACAGTAATTTAATTAAACCATTTCAACTCCATAGGACCTCTTGCAAATAGCTCAGGTTGCTTTGCAATCACCACAGTCATCAATGTTTCACAATCTATGGTAATAACTTCACTTCTCACTACTTGCCTTGATTAAAAAATTCTTCGGTTACTTTTTCACTCCACTGTTTGCTTAGCTCCCAGGTCCGACAGGGATTACAAATATCAGCACATTTCAATGCCATCTAGCAAACAAATAAATACATTATTTCATTTTAGTTTGTCTTAGCATTCATGTTTAAACTTACAGTTACCATGTAATATCCCAAAATCAAGATAACAGTAAAAGATAAAGTAAAGCTGACAAAGTAAATGATAATGAGTAATGACAGCTATAGGCCACATAGAATTAATTGAGATGTACCACTAAATTTAACAGTTTGAATTCAATTACACTGGAGTATGGCAAATATGTATATGAGAAGGAAATCCATTCAAGATGAAAGACAGAAATTAGTGTATCAATGTAACACTAAAATGTTATTGAAATATTCATAATTCTTGCTATTCTATAACAAGTAGCCTAACAGTATCTTTTTAATTATTATTAATTAAGCATCAGGGTGACTTTATATGTGTATCACACTTTGCGGAGAACTGATATAATACTATCTTTCCATAAAATTCTATGAAATTCTATTTACAATAAAAATGGATATAAGAAACAGTGGAATAGATATTTCCTGTAATTAAAACGGAACATTGTGTTCCATTATTTTAATAGCACATAATTTCTGAGAGAATGAGATGAAATGAACCAAAGATAAATTAATAAACTAAAGGAAGTAAGAGAATTATCACATGGAATTATTATGGGAAGAAATGCCAGTCATACAGGCTTGAAGGAAAACAGGCGGGAGAAAAAAATATTAGTAAAAATGAGAGGATTATCATTCATTAGTACAGTTCAATTAACCTTCAGTACTTCTGATAATAAATTACAGTTTATTATTTTGATAAAACATAGCAATCCTTAAAAGTATTTTAAATATTGTCCCGTTTTAAGGCTTTTTTTTGAAATCAATCTTATCACCTGATTGGATTTTCTTACCTGAAATGTCAGATGGCAACAGTGTAATAATTATATTTGAAAGAAAAAAAGTAGCAGCCATCTTGCCTATTAACTTATAACTACACTATTTTGTCTTTACAAGTTCAAAAATGTCAAGTCAAATCAATTCTGTAGCAGTACGCATTAAATTCAGAACAGGAACTGTGGCAAGATTTCAGATTCTACGTAATTGCTTCCCTGTTGAATCAAAGCTAAATCATTAAAACTGAAAAGACATTGGTTTGTTCTTACAAGATTTTATTTAAAAAGGTTAAAGATTAAAACCTTTTTTTAAAATTATATAGCAACGTTTTTTGTTTTGAAAAATACAGATTCTTGCTTTTATCTGCCTAATAATTTCAGAACTTTCAAAAAAACTGAGGTATCAGTTTCTATCAAATGGTCTTGCCAGAATAGGAAAACATATACTGTTGTATTACATTTGCAAAAGGAACTAATAGGAGACCTTAACTTTCAGCCCCAGCAAATTATATTTTTATAAAAACTACATGTAAAGAACTAGTACTTTTTCAAACCATATATTACAAGGATACTGTTTACCATAATTTCTTTTCTACCTAAGATTCATGCAAGTTACCTGAAGGACAAGATGCCGATGATCTTCCTCTAATAAGGATAAGTCTTCTTTGTCCAGATGGGTACGAAACAGGGATAGATATTCATTCTGACGACTAATATCAGTGGCGAGAATCAATGCCCCTATTTGGCTTTCCATCAGCTGCCTGAAATTGGAAATAATAGGAAGAAATCCAAAGCAATAATTAGTAGGCAAATGTAAACATGAATCATTACACAATATTCAGCTCAACACTGATTATAAATTTGCAATGTTTGGAAAACTTGGAATTTAAATTTAAAAATTCAAATATGTAACTTGGATCTTTAGGTGCATTCCAGACCTCTCCACCACCACCACCACCACCCATTATCCTTGAAGAAAAATACAGGAAAACAAATATGAAACCAGATACTACCATTGTGATATCGGTGCCACAGAAACCACAGCCCAGGTTCTTCTATATTGCCAATTCTATAGGAACATATGCCACCAGTTGATTACCTCTCTGTTATTTAAATTTCCAGGGCACTCTTACAGCTTTATCTGTACTGTTTGTTAAATAATCAAGATAAATTATTTCTCTAAAATAGCAACATTTTGCTACATTACATGTATGCTTTGGTTGCTTCTTTCATTGGGAGTCAGTTTTGTGTTGTTCATTTTACTAATTGTATTCTATTGATCAATAAGTTCTGTCTATCTATAGGTGCCTTCCAGGTGTTTGGGATTAGCTATGCTGTTTGGGAAAGTTAATCCAAACTATCTAAGGTATCTGAATTATAACTGTCTACATCATTAAAAATGATCGCAGTATAGGTGAAAGTACCATGAATCAAGAATTATGGACTATTCATTTTTCTTACAGATAGTCCTCAGTTAACAACAACAATTGGGACTGGAATTGCTGTTTCAAGTGTGACATGATCAAACCATTTAGCAACAGCAGTTCGAGCACTTTTGGTTGCCACTGACAAGCATATCCCACATGACTGTTAAGCATTTGTGACCTCATGCCAATTTCTCCATTGATTCTGCTTGTGCAAAGCAAGCACTGAAAGTCACAAATGGCAGTCTCATGATCACGGGACACTGTATTTGCGAGCGAGTTGCTGCGCAGCTGGGTTGCAATTGTGAGACTAGAGGATTGCTGTGACAGTTGAAACTTTTGAGACGTCAGTCCTAAGTACCATTAGTTCAATGCAAATTTGAATGTTCTCTGAATGAGAAATCACTGTATAAACCACCTGCATTTAGCTTTATTTATGGGAACGTAAAATTCCATTCAGAATTATAATGCATTTTAGAAAAATACAACTACCTTTTATTATTATTTTATCCGTTTTAAATCTTTTATTCTGTAATGTATTCTCCATTCTGTAAAATTTATGGGTTTGGGGAAATCTGATAAATACCTGCTTTCTAGTGACATATGTGCAAATAATCCAGACTCTCTCAATAACCCCACTGCAGATCGCCAGTGGTGATTTTCTAATACTGAGGTATTCTGAAATTAAATAAAAGATTATTAATATTATATATTATTTGAATGCTGAACTACATATAACAACAAACATATTATACTGATTTTTAATGAACAACATAATCCTATTAATTTCCTGAATAAATCAGCCACTTTTATCAACTACACATTCCTTTCCTGGCTTCTCTTTATTGGCTTCACCAATACGCAGATTCAGTTGATTTTGAACTTGAAGAATAGCATTTCCCTTATAGCCCAGATGAGAACCAGAGCATGCTTTGTTCCAGTGCAAACACACTTTCCTGGTCTTGCTAACAGCTGAAAAGGCAGGCAACTGGTTCAGATGCGAGATCTTGTCATGCAAAGTTTAGGATTACCAAAATGTCTTCTCCATTTTCAAATAATGATGAAAACTTTTTTATTTAGGTAGGGATTTTTTAAAGTATCCAGACTGATTATATATCTACTACTATCATCTTGTGCTGGAATTTTTAGGCAATATTTTTTGTATTTGGATTTAAAAAAAAAAAAATTTCCACAGAAATGATCACTTCTTTTAAAAAACTGTTATCATGTGTTCCTTACTTTTATTAAACACTTCAATACTTTTGAATAGAGCATAAAAAGGTTATTAGATCAGTTCATAAGTTCACTTCAACATTCTTTATCACCAACCCTAGACTGTGTGCAACACACCTTCTCTCCTCTCACCTCCCAATAGCCAGTATGTAAGACATGCTACCCTTGATTCAAAAGTAATAAACATTCATCAATATTAATAGCTATTGACAATATTGTTTCTCCATAAATCTATCCAGGTTCCTTTTAAAACCATCCAAATGGGCTGATTTTAAAAACAGGTGTCACAAACTCCTTATGTCAGTCCAATCTACCTGTATTCAGTTTCAGTAGATAGTATGGGCTTCTATCATTGAATGAGAAAATGTTCTTTCTCTTCATGTTAACTATGCCAGGATAATTTTATGTAATTTTTACCATATCTCCCCTTATTCTTTATATTCTAAGCTGAAGCTTATTCTAAACTTCTATAACCCCGTTGCTATAATTTTTCCTTGCATTAGGCTACACTAACATTAATTACTTTGGTTGCTCTTTTTTGCATTTTTTCTTAAGATATAGTGATTAAAACTATACAATAAACTGCCTCAAAAGATGCAATAATTGAAGTTATACAAAACAAGTGCAACCTTAATTTTTAAGGATTGCATTATATCCACAGTTCTATTTTCAGCTCCTTTCCTAATAATTCCAAACAGAGACTGCCTTTTTTTTTAATAGCAACTGCCTGCTGATTTGACATTTTCCTCAAGCTGTGTACTATGACGTCAAGATTCTTTTCCTGATCAATCACTGCTAGTCAGATCCCATTAAAGGACAGAAATCTTTGTCTTCTACTTACCTTGTATAAAGTTGCTAAATAATGGTTTGTTTTAATAAGAAAAGGCTGATTAACACCTGGATGATCCAAATCATGAGTGGCAGCTGCAATTAAACTGAGCAGAATATCCCATGGAGTTAGAGATTGGAAAAGCTGTAATATATAAATTATGACCATATGAATATCTATTACTAATACTTTCCAAAAATGCGACTAGCATTTCCAACGGTGTTTAACCATGGCATCAAGTTATTTCTCACGTTGATTACATTTTAGTTAGTCCATAGAATTCTTTGGTTGTTGTTTTTTTTTAATTCTGGGACTAGCAATATTGAAACAATAAGGAGTATTGTTAGTTTTTTCTTTACAAATATGCAATCTCCCATAATTGATACAATCCTGATTCTGACATTCTTATAAGTTTCAAACGTGTTACAAGAACTTTCCCCAACTGGATCCCTCTCATTTTGAATTGAGCTATAACTCCAGAAACTCCAACCAGTATACTCAATATATCTGGAGGAAATTATATCAAAAAATAATCTATGGCATAAAACAAGCTCTTAAAAAAACAATTAAATTCTATATAACCTTTGCTTAATGTCACTAGTGTCATTACTCCTCAATTTCTTTTATAATAGCAATTTTGTTATAAATGTATGAAAATAATTAATGACAGGACTGGTTTTTCTTTTACCTTGGGTTCGTTTAAATAACAGTGCATGGCCTGAGTCACATCAGCAGCATGAACTGCATTGTGGTATGGGTTGTGGCTGTGATAATCTTCTTGAACCATTACTACAAATGAAAGTAAGTATTAATGTGTGGAGAAAAAGGAGAAAGACATAACCCCAAAATGTTCCCTTCCATTCTTGATTCATATAAATTAAAATGACAATAGATATAATATAAAATGTGATAAACTTCAACAATGATTTACCACAAAAAAGTTCAAATGAAGGCGGCAACCTTTAAAACATTTAGAGATTTCTAAACATGCTTTTCATCTCTAGAAAATAAGATTTCTATTCATTTTAAAAATTCAAATTGGGAAAAAATCAGGAAATTGCCCAGCGTATTAATATAGAAAATTTAGAAAAGCATTGCCAGTATCAAAAAATGATAATACCTAAGATAAAACAAAGATCGATTATTGGAAATGCTCCCCTATTGACTTTATGCCCATAAAAGCAAGCAGGTTTTTCTCCTTACAGCAAGTTATTAATCACATAACGTTTCATTAGGATTGTTTTTTTTGGGTTTTTTGAGGAGGGGGGGAGGAGTGTTAGAGAAAAATAATTTTACATTCAGGGGATGCACATTGACAATATATACCCCAAACATCTTTTTAACTTGTTATAATCAAGAATGTATTGTTTGCTATACTTGGCAGCTAACCAAAATCTGATTTAAAAACCAAGCACAATAAGCCATGGAAATCTTCAGAGAAGAGATTACCAGGAAATCTCAATGCATTCAAAAAGACCAAATATATCCCAGAAGACTGTAAAAAATAGCTGTTTCCATATTGCTGCAAATGTTTCATGTAATCACCAAGTACAGTATCTACCTCAAGGAAGTTTTTGCCTTAATAAATTGCCTAATTTATTTGACTTGTATAATCCTGTATTTTTTCAGTGACTAATTTACCAGAGAATGCCAATATACAACATACATTTATATGCAGATTTAAGTGCAACATTAACACAAAGGCCTTTCTAATAAAGTGTTTCATTTTGAATTATGTAGCACAACTGCTGCAAAACACCCAGATTTCTTAAGTTGTGGGTGTTAGTTTTTTTCTAATCACTTCAACTTCAGTATTACAGTACACTGGAAAATGCCAGTCACCCACCCTTAATGTACCTGCAGTAATTTGAATTGCTCTGCAGCTAAGGCAGAAGAGATATAATCTACCTGCCCGCATTAATAACCACTAAAGACAAGGTATACATTCTGCCTTCCAATTCCTCAGTAATAGTTTGCAAACTACTATGTTTTTTTAAAAATCATTTTTTTTAATCTTCATAGGATGAGTTTACCTGTAAAATCTGACAAATATATTGCCACATATCTAAGAAATCACTATATAAAAATATTCAGGACTACACAATTATCTCATTTTTTTTGTCTTATTTTCATAGGTATTTTTTTCTCATGTTGGACAATATTCATGAAGTGTTATCAATCCATAATATAGATATTTTTCTCATTTTATTAAAAAGAATTGCTGCAAATTAGTGAAATGCATTTAAAGAAAAGATTTAATGGGAATGCTTGAACTTAGTTAAGTTTTTACCTAAAAATCTACGCAGCTTCATTGTATCTAGTTGGAAGTATTCTATAAGTCCATGAAGATTAAACAGGTGAAAGGTTAATGTGACCAAACTGTTTCCTAAAAATAGACATACACAAAGAAACCATGTTTAATAGGAAGTAGACAAGTCTGTTTAAATAATTCTATTATACATAACATACATATTTGCTCTTTGTATCTGTAACTAGAATATAATTCTCAATGTCTTAATTAAGACTTCTAATTTTTAGTGCTTTCATATCATCAAGTGATTCAGAAATCTATCACCCAGTATTATAAAATGAATCCATTAATTTTCAACAATGCCTTTACAGGTAGTACTTGTTTACCAACCATAATTGGGACAGGCAACCTCATTGTTATGTGCTGCAGTTGCTAGATGAAAAAATCTCATTGCGTGACTCATCGTGACAATAATCATGTGACCAGAATTTTCAATTTCGCTTCTACAATCACCATTAATTCTGCTATTGGAAGTCAGTTTTGAAGTTCGGTGGCTGCAGGATACTGCAATGGCCATAACTGCAAAGATTGGTCACAGTTTCATTTAGTGACCATTTGAAGTTATGACACTGAAAAAAGGGACTTATGACCGTTTTTTTACACTTACAACCTTTGCAGCATCCCCATAGTCAGGTGATCAAAATTCACATGCTTGGCAACTAGTTCATATTTATGACAGTTGTCCTAGGTTACGTGATACCCTTTTGGAATCTTCTGACAAGCCAAATCAATGGGGAAGCCAAATTCACTTATCAATCAGGTTACTAAATTAACAACTGCAGTGGTTCAATTAACAATTGTTCAATTAACAAGAAAGAAATGAAGCAAAACTCACTTAACAAATGTTTCACTTAGCAATAGAAATTTTGGGCTCAATCATGGTCGTAAGTCAAGGACTACCTGTAACAGTTGTTAAATGAATCTGGCTTCCCTACTGACTTTGCTTGTCAGAAGGTCTCAAAAGGTATAACCCCAGGTCACTGCAGTCGTCATAAATACATGCCAGTTGCCAAGCATCTAAATTTTAATCACGTGATTGTGGGAATGCTGCAACAATTGTGTGAAAAAGATCACATTTTTCAGTGCCATTGTAACTAAATGAATGGTTGTACATCAAGGACTACCTGTAAGTGATAGTTTGGGTCACTAATACTGAACCAGATGAGTTAGCAGTTAACTTGATGTGAGACACTTATCGATCTAGCAAAATAAAATTAGGAAATATTGAAACAAAAATGTAACAGAAAAATATTCCTCCCTACTTTATCAGATACAAAAAGGACTAACTAGAAATGGTTGTAAGTTGAGAATTACCTTCAAGGATAAAATTGGAAGTTGTATCTGATTTCTCTCTCAACAGCATTAAGAGATCACCACAAAACAGGCAATCTCCTACACAAATTTGCTACCATTCTGAAATTACCTATTCCAACCATTTTTTCAGAACTCACCCATCCCAATTTGTTTATTGGCTGAATTACTGGTTGATTACTTTAGCCAATGGCAATTTGAAGTCTACACGTCTTAAAATTGCCAACTTTGAAAATCACTGATACAGAACATCCTGCATAAAGCAAACAATGTATTTATACAAAGTAGTTATGTAAACCTGAATGCAAGTTTAACTTTCTTATCACATTCTGCACAGGTCCTTAATACATGATTGCGTTAAAAAGTATGAGATCAGAATTTTAAAAAGTGAAGGAATTGACTGTTCCAAGTCTCTTGAGCCACAAACTTCTTACCATTTAATCCCTAGAGATATTCCTCTGCACATAAGGCTAAAGCATAACTGGAGCTATGAACAACATTCTCTAGAGTCTAGATCTCCCTTTAACTTAATAGTCTATAAAATTGTTTTAGAAATGTTTAACTGAATAAGCTTTTAAACTCCTCAGCATTTTCTCATTATGCACATGAACACAGGGACATGGAGACAATCATGTGTGCACATTCCTTTATTAACCCTGCTTGTAAACTGAGAAATGCCTAAGTTTAAAGACAAAACTTATTTCCAACTCTATAAGTCTAATACTCAACTAATTACCAGGTTACCAGATTTCATATCTGAAAGAAGTAAAATATTAGTCAATCTATTTTGGTAGCCCAACAATCTAAATGAGTTTATACACACATACAGCAATTGCTCAGTTTTTAAAGTAGTATCTACAAAGTAACAAATGGAATCTTACCATTTGTTAGCCTGTCAAAAAGGAAGATATCAAAATTCCAGTTCCCAACTTTTTCTAACATACACTGAAAAGCAAAAGAAAACAACATTTTATTTGGGAATAAAAACCACTTCTTTCTAAATGCTATATATCTGAATCATCCTTGCTGCAATTTTACAAATCTATACAGATTCTGAAAGGAATAGTAGAAAAGCAACAATATGCTTGGTCTGAGACCACATCATTGTTTTGACTTGAAAAATTCTAGAAAGAATAATGTTCTCCACTAATGGAACAGCTGGGATGCAACTGCCTTCTTACATTAACAGCTTCCTCTCATAGAAGCAGAACATCTTTTTTGGGGGTTGGAGGGGGGTTGGAATACCTAAGTAGATCAATATTAAAATGGTTAACTATTTGTAAAACAAAGCAGACTCATCTGAACCTTACTTTGGACAAAACTTTTGCCCACTGCTTTCCACGTGCCACCTAGCTAGATCTATTTCTATGTCGATACTTTTCTAGGCACAGCTAGAAGAGGAAGGTGTTGCTTCTGTTACTTTGGCTGTGCTTTGGAATAGCCTGACAGCAATCAGGCTAGCGATCCTTGCCCTTCAGGAAAATATTTAAACACAGTTTACTGGACAGCTTTCTCCTAAGTTTATGCATTATGCATATTTTATTATTGACTGACTTCTTCTTAGTCCTGACTTCCAGTGTTTTAGTTATGATTACTTGTTTTTTATTATAGATTTTTTTAAAAAAATGCAATGTATATTATCTACATTGATGAGAACTGGCAAATTGCAGAGGGAAAAGATAAACAGAAATTTCACTTCTACAAGTCTGGAACATATACATTATCAACTGTTAATAAAAATTATTTATTTACTTGAACACCTAATAAAAATTACTATTTCTTTTAGAGCAAAGTTACAAGAAGCTGCAAAAACAAACCTTAGCTTGTCCATTGTAATCATCATCTAAAATGTTTGAAGAATTTGGAAGAGTAATACCACGGAAGAAACGGGAAGATCTCAAGTACCGCTGGAAACTCAGTAACCTTCGGATATTTCTTGCAGACACAGAAACTTCAAACTCAGAATTTGCTAGATGGAGGGAAATAGTAAGATTTAAGTTGTAAAATCCTTTCTTAAAACTTCAAAAGCTGAATCTGTAAGGACAATATTTATTTATGGAAGAAGAGTCAAACATATACCCCCCCCAAAGATGTTAATTTTCATCATTGCTGACCCCTGATCAGACTGACTAGAACTGATGAGAACTGGTAGATTGAAAGTTCTCATCTGAACTTAACTATTTCAATTCTGTCAGCTCATTTATTAAAAAAAATAAAAAACACAATATAGATTAATGCTGTATATTTAGAGTTTTACTGTAAAATAACCTATTTAGGAAAAGACAATTTTCTCTTCTTCGGCATTCCCTTGCCATCCTTCAAAGTACATATGGACCAGACTTTTAGGAAAGAACTAATGTAAGCAGCCTTTAACTCCCAGTCTAATTAGCAAGTGTCATGAATATGTCTTTCATGAGCAAATTTTATTTGATGGATTTTAAGGTGCAGCATTTAAATCCCAAACAGGACAAAGCAATAGGAAGTTGTATAAAACCCAATTTATTGTTTGAAATCTACTTCATGTTTCTGAAGCTGAATTCAATATTTTGTATATCAGGCCTTCTAATTATTAGGTACAGTGAATGAATATATTCCAAGACTTTTAGCAGATAAACTATTGCTATTTAATTACTGTGAGTGGGCTAATCCTAAACCTTATAAGAACAATGGTTCAGGCTAGGTTTTGAAAATAACCTTGATCTTGGCCACACAATAACAAAATTAACAACATACTCAGCCAACAACCTTGACAGTTTAGAATTCACACAATAAAACCTATGTATAATCTGGCAATTTTATTGTGTGCAAAAAGATTATTATTTCTAAAATGTACATTTTGCATTATTTTCTATTTATATTCCTATTTTTATTTATGAGCTTTATAGCCACGGCAATCTCTAACACAAAAACATTCCTGATACTAATGGAATAAAGAATATCTAGCTATTAAGATCTTTAAATTCTTATTTTCAGATATTACTAATCCTGTTTCCATACTTTTGCAACATAAAAATCATAATACCCAAATTATGCTTGTGTTTCTCAAACAACATGAAAAATTGGGCCACTTCAACACTTCAACACTTTTAGAAACTAGCCATCCACAAAGTCAAAATCTTTTTATGTTGTCTGAACAAAATGTTAAATGGTGACTTCGTACATAAAACTTTGGGAAGGCGAGGGAAAGTAGAGATAGCTCTCATTTAGCTACCATAATTGGGACTAGTAAGTCATAAAATAATTGATAAGTGAAACTTATGAAATTTATTAAATTTATGATGCCGCCCCTTTTGCTATCAAAAGCAACTTACGATCTTGCTTCAGCTTTCCTTTGCTTTACAGACCTGTGAAGGTTGCAAATGCAAAGATTGGTCATAAAGTTACTTTTTCACCACAGTCGTAACTGTGGATGGCACTGAACAAGGCAGTTGCTAAATGAGGAATATCAGTACTACTTGTAAGTTGTTTGAATTAAGTTTCTTGCTAAATAATTTAACCCTATGACATAACTACACATTTCAGAAGCACATTCAATATGATTTAATGCATTATCCTATACTACATTTAATTATATACTCAATCATTTTTTCAAAGAAACGCAAAATAGAAGTGAATTCAAAATAAATGTAAAATTACCATTCTTAAGAAAAATTGAGGTATTTTTCATCCAATATATCAAACTCCTACACCTCAAAATAAATACACTCATCAAACATTGTATAGTGGCATGGATATCAAAAGCATAATCCTGTAAATAAAGACATTAATTGTAAGCAAGACAGGTATCTTCATAAGTTCGCATTCCTTTTCCAATAGTACTTTAAAGAAAAATCCTGATACTTCCCCAAAAATGAAAAAAAATCACCTCTGTTTAAAGAAGCCATGAAATGAATAAGTAGAAAGACAGTTTTTGCTTTTAGAATATCTTTTTATTCTAGAACATGTTTTTAAAAGATCCACAGAAGAGAAGGGAAAATCATGTTTCCAAATTAATAATAATGAATTTCCAAGGTTGTGTTCCTGATCAAATTGATTAATTTTTCTCAGAGAAAATTAGTTTATGATAGCCAGAAAAGAGCAGTGTTACCCAAGTTGAAATATATCAATTAAAAGGAAAAGGAATACTAGAGAAAAATAGATGTCCACATAAAAAGCTAATAATTCTCAAAAAATATTTTTGAAAATGGAAAATCATTTCTCCATACAGACAAAACTGTGTTCTAAAAAATTCACACATACTTGAACATTACTGTACGATAAATATTTCATAAGTGAAAAATGCATTTGTTTTAGCACACTCGGATGCATTAATTTATATATGTATTATCATCTTTCTTCCAAGCTTTGGGATCAGCTTATGAAAAGATTCCTGTCCATTTTATCCCTGTCCTGAGACAACTTCAATGGGAGAAAGTCATTGGACCAGGATCACCCAGTGGGTTTTTGTGACTGAAGGTGGACGTAAACCTGGCTTTCCTCAAACCTGTTTCAACATCTTAGCACTGCATTATATTGACTCCCCTTCCTTAATACTTGTTTCTTAACCTTAGCAGTTCTTATTGTACATTGGTATATCCATGGAACTATTATCAGGAGAAAAAGAAGTGCTATGATGAACACCATATCTAACCACCACCAACCCTTGGTCCAATAATTTGCAAACAAGAAAGCAGAGTAAAAGCAGTGAAAGTGTAATTTTATTCCAAGGACCCAAACCAGCTGGCCAGAATTTGAAGTGCAAGAAACGTGACATTACTTTCCAAAGTTACTAGCGTATAATCCATACACAGGTGTGCTTTTTTCTTTTAAATTTGGGCAGGAGGGTCTGGCATGCTATGATCCATGACAGGGTGTCAAACTCGCAGGCTGCGGACTGGATGCATCATATGCTAGCCACGCCCACCCTGGTTTAGCAAAGAGGGAGACAGTTGCGATACATCATGTGATGACAATGTGTCATTGTAAGTTTGACACCCCTGACCTATGAGGTTGTGAAAAGTTGGACACAACTTAAAGAAATAATTTTTCTTTAAATTCTGTAAGTATCATTCAGCTATTGGTATCAGTTTTTACGTTATGACTTAAGAGTTATATGTCAATTTCTAAGTAAGGCAGGCTGGCCATCCGAATTGCCAGGTTCACAAATTAGCTACCTAAGAATCATAGGGCTAAGTAAAGGTCTGATGGGAATTTTCAAACTTGCTAATATCAAATGAATGTACAATCTCTTTCAGATTCCTTTTCATTTCAAAAAATCTGTAACACAAGATTGGGAAATCTCAAGGATGCAAGTGATATAGAGAGATGATAAGGGGTATTTGAATTCCACTAAAAATTGTCCACCTATAAATAGAGATCTCAAGTAGGTTAAGACGCTATTCTTCAAGCATTTTTATGGACAACTCTGCAGCTAACAAATAATAGTATTAAACTACAATAGAATGTAGTTTAAAATATTCTGGCTTTTTAACATTTAGAAATATTTTACAAAAAATATAACATGGCTGATTATATCTTGACATAAAGTACACAAAGCTTAAATAAAGTATATATTTTATATATTACATAATGAGAATAAACCCCACAAATATTAGCAGGATTAATTTCTGATTACATGTACAGTGTGTGCATATATATATGTAGGTATATATTTACTATTAAATTGAAAGAATTCAGAGTTTAGCAATACTGTGAAGTTAACAGCAATATTGATCTTCACTAGATTTTTTGAAATCCTTGACAAGTAATGAGAAAATACAGGGCACAGGAAAAACATTAGAAGGTTTTGGCTTCATTTTAATATACTAAAAATAACTAAATTAGAAATGTACTGGTTGCAATCTCATTTCAAGCATGTGCATATATACCAGTAAGTTTAGCTTTACACTTCAGTTTTACTTCTTGTCAAGATTCTTTAGGTAATTTTTAAAATTCAAGATATAACAATTTCATTTGAAAAGCATACACATTAAACTCTGCTATAATGCCAATATTTCTAAAATCCAATCTAATATAGAACTATAGAGACAAACAATGTACAAGTAGGCATGAATTCAGTCTGATAACAAATTCACATGTATATGAATGGTGACTGAGAAAAGGCTACAGCAATGGTAGGAATCAGAACATGCTCTAACAAGTTACAATTATGGGGTGATATATATAGCTGCTTTCCAAAATGTATTAATCTTTGAAATATATAGTTTATCAAGTTACATATTCAAAAATTCTGTATATATTTATAAGATGTGTATATTAATCACAGGGCTTCATATTTTTTATTGCCCATTTTAATTTAACCCAAAAGATACAGTGAAAATATAAAACCAACAGAAGTATACTTCAGTTAGAAAGCTCATATGAGTATATGTTAGTCTAAATATCATTATCTGTCCTATCTTTTTGCTATTCAAAAGTTAACTAGCATTTCTAGGACTGGAATTTATTAATCTTTATTCATAGACCAATCAGCTACAGATACTCCCTACATTTAAATGTGCTATCACAGCAATATTCCTGCCAAACAAGAACAAATGAAAAAGCTTATTTTTTCCATCTTAACTAGAAATGTAAAGATGAGTGACTTAATATACTGTCCTGTGGTTATTATTCACAAGATCAACCAACTGTCAATGGTACGCACATTCTTTGCACATAGGACTCTAAATTTAACCCCCAGACTCTCAAAGTAGGAATAAAAAGATCACTATCTGAAACCTAGAAAAATACTATCAGTCTGCTTAGATATAGACAGTATCATGGTAGGGTTTTTTTAATCAATTTAATGAAGCTTCACATAACCAGTTAGGTAGCATAATTTTCGCATTAATGTACTTAATATAAGTAATTGGGAGTTTAGACCTTCCATGGTATAGAAAATATAAGCAAATCTTACTCCCTGTGATGTATTTCAATCACATGATTTCCTTCTCTTTCTTTTAGCGCTCTTTAACCTCTTTATTTCTAGTGTGAATAAAGGTTGTCCTTTAAACATTTCACCAATGAGTCTGAAAATGTTTGCCCTCTAAACCAGAGTTCCCCAAACTTTCCGACTTTGCAAATGGGGGGAGGTCCAGGCCAATGGCAGCAAGCACATGGGCACTCAGTTCATTTGCATAAGTGGCAGGCATGTGTGCC
Source organism: Bungarus multicinctus (assembly GCA_023653725.1). Classification (NCBI taxonomy): domain Eukaryota; kingdom Metazoa; phylum Chordata; class Lepidosauria; order Squamata; family Elapidae; genus Bungarus; species Bungarus multicinctus. Next base: position 60,595,207 of record CM042846.1, read on the forward strand.
CTACACTTGTGCAAATGGAGTGCCCACACACTCACTCGTGCAAGTGGGAATGCGCCCACACCTTCTGTGGACTGCTTCCAAAAGGCTCACAGCTCACTCTAATTGTTCATGTAGGGAATTAGGTTTGCCATAATATTATTCATAATTAAGATACAACTCTTGTTAAACTATCTGTTGTTCTGTACACATGTATATTGGAAGGAAAGGAAAGGGGAAGGGGAGGGGAGGGGAGGGGAGGGAGGGGAGGAAGGCAGGAAGGAAGGAAAAGGCAGAAGGAAGAAAAAGGGCAGGCTTTCTGGACATTCAACAGACAACTTATTACTTCAGCTCAGACTATGATTCTCACCAGTGATAAAGTACCTGATCAAGGTCATTTGCTGTCAAATACTATTTTAATGTTTTTCTACCAGGAGATATACCCTTTAATAGTAGTGACCAGGCATTCTCAAGATGCTAGAGGGCAATCATGGTTCCAATCACAGACTCTTTTTCTCTCTCTTTTTACTTGACAGCACATTATTTCTGTATTAGGCCTCAAAAATAGGATGGATCAAAATGAGACATTAAATACCCACTTCAGTCAATGATTCCAGCACAATCTTGGGACGATTCTAGCTATAGTAAGATGAATGCAGATAATGGTCAATTTATTTGAATCAGAAAACTATATCAAGCAACCTTATTAAGCCAGAATCTTAATTCAGTGCCATATGGTTACAGATTATGTAATTCAGTGCCATATGGTTTCAGATATTGTTGAAGGCTGGCAATTACAGTTTCACAGTTCAAACAAAAAGAAAAGGGAAACCATTATTACTTCCTGCTTTTTTTCTAGTACCAGTCTGAATACATGAAAGAATTGTATTCACAAAGAGCTTAAGCATATTTCAGTTTATTCGATCAAATATAACAGAATGAAATGACCCATCTTACTTTTTTTTAATGAGTAATATGATATCTACATACAGGGTAGTATTTATTTTCCCAATAAATAAACTACTACTTTCAGCAAAAAAAGAAAACTTTTGAATAGTGTTAAATACATCTCTATGTGAAACAGTCTATTTTGAAAGCACATACAATTAGCCCTCAACTTATGACAATTGTGTCCAGAATTTCTGCTGCTATGGTGATTGTTATTTATTTATTTATTTATTATTTCTTTATTTATTATTCAAATTTGTATACCGCCCCCTCTCCCTAGGGACTCGGGGCAGTGCACAGCCAAATAAAAAACATATAAATACATATACAATAATTTAAAATACATTAAAAGAATTAAATAGATTGGCCATTAAGAATTAAAAAGTAGGAAATTAAGAAAATTAAAACCATTTAAAACCGAATTTAAAACCATTACACATAACTCTAGGCCAGACCGGCTAGATGGAATAGGTGAGTTTTTAGTGCGCGCCGGAAGGTCAATAGGTCGGGGACGGTCCTCATCTCTGGGGGCAATTCGTTCCAGAAGGAGGGTGCTCCCAAAGAGAAGGCCCGAACCCTCGGGGTCACCAGCCATCCAGCCAGCGGCACCCTGAGGAGGCCCGCCCTATGGGAGCCCACTGGTCAACGAGAGACTGACGGTGGCAGCAGGCGGTCCCATAAATACCCAGGTCCCAAGCCGTGGAATGCTTTAAAGGTGGTCACCAACACCTTGAATCGCACCCGGAAGGCTACCGGGAGCCAAAGCAGTTCGCGTAAAAGTGGTGTAACATGGGAGTTTCGAGAAGACCCCAAGACCACCCACGCGGCCGCATTTTGCACCAATTGGAGCCTCCGAGTGCTCTTCAAGGGCAGCCCCATGTAGAGAGCATTGGCATAATCCAGACGGGAGATGACGAGGGCGGATATGACTGTGCAAAGTGCATCCTGATCCAGAAAGGGCCGCAATTGATAGATCCTACGGACCTGACAAAAAGCCCCCCTGGCAACGGCTGCTATATGATCTTCCAACGACAGCTGTACATCCAGGAGGACACCCAAATTGCACACCCTCTCCGTGGAGGCCAGAATTTCCCCCCCCCCATGGCCAGCGAAGGAGTAAGCTGGCTGTATCGGGGCACCAGAAAGCACAGCCACTCGGTTTTGGCTGGGTTGAGCTGAAGCCTGTTCCACCCCATCCAACCCCGCACAGCCTCCAGGCACCAGGTCATCACTTCCACGGCTTCGTCAGGGTGGCCTGGGGTAGAAAAGTACAACTGAGTATCATCAGCGTACTGATGAAATTCTACCCCAAAGCCACGGATGATCTCACCCAGCAGCTTCACATAAATGTTGAACAGGAGGGGCGAGAGTACCGACCCCTGAGGTACCCCACAGATCAGGGGCCTCGAGGTCGATCTCTGCCCTCCTGCCAACACAAATTGCGAGCAGAGAGGAAGGAGGAGAACCACCATAACACGGTGCCTCCCACTCCCAACCCCCCCAGCTGCCGCAATAAGATACTGTGGTCAACAGTAACAAAAGCCGCTGAGAGATCTAATAGGACCAGAACAGAGGAATACCCCCTGTCACGGGCCCTCCAGAGATCATCAACTAATGTGACCATGCTGTTTCCGTGCTGTGCCCGGGCCTGAAGCCTGATTGGCGTGGATCCAAATACGATGATTCCTCCAAGTGCCGGGGGAGCTGTCATGCCACCACACTTTGCCATAAAGCGAAGGTTGGAGACTGGACGGTAATTAGACAATAAGGTCGGATCCAGGGATGGTTTCTTGAGGAGGGTCTCACCACCGCCTCTTTCAAGGCAGGAGGCAAAAACTTCTCACTCAAGGAAGCATTAATAATGCCCTGGAACCAACCACATGACATCTCCCAGGTGGCCAAAACCAGCCAGGAGGGACACGGATCCAGTAAAATGTGGTGGCATTGAGCCCATCCAGCATCCTGTCCACATCCTCAAGGGTCACAGGATCAAACTCCCCCTCAGATAACCTCACTGAACTCCACCCCCGCCCTCCCATCCGGAGTTGTCCAGTCAGAGTCCAACCCATCCCGGATCTGAGTGATTTTGTCCTGGAGAAAATTTGAAAAATCCTCAGCCCGCCCCTGTAGAGGTTCATCCCGCGCTCCCGCCCTCTAGGAGGGAGCGGGTCACCCTAAAGAGGGCAGCTGGGCGATTCCCCGCGGACGCAATAAGGGCGGAGAAGTGAGAACGCTTCGCCGCCTTTATCGCCACTAAATAGGTCCTAATATAGGACCGCAATAGTGTTCGGTCAGATCCGGAGCGAGTGGTCCTCCAATCACTCTCTAGGCACCTTTTCTGGCGCTTCATCACCCTCAGCTCCTCGGAAAACCAGGGGGCCAATTGGGATTGGCATCGGATCAGAGGCCGCAAGGGCACGACTCGATCAAGGGCACCAGCCACCATCCTGTCCCAGGTGGCGACCAGGTCCTCAATTGAGTTGTATGTCCGAGTGCCGGGAAATGGCTCAAGCTCCGTCAGGAACCTATCCGGGTCCATCAGGCACCTGGGGCAGAACCATCGTATCGGCTCCGCCTCCCTGCGATGAGGGGATGCAGTATGGAAGTCGAGCCTAAGAAGCGAATGATCAGACCATGACAGGGGCTCAACAACAACGTCCCCTACACCTAGATCATCCTGCCACTGTCCAGAGACAAAAACCAAGTCCAAGATGTGACCCCTAATGTGAGTGGGGTCCCTAATTAACTGGGTCAGGCCCAAGGCTGTCATAGAAGCCAAGAACTCCTATGTGACTCACACCTGATTTTAAAACCCTTTTTGCCACAATTAAAGTGATTCACTGCAGCTGTTAAATAAATTATGTTTTTGTTAAGCAAAACCAGCTTTCTCAATAAATTTTGCTTTTGGAAACTGGCTAGAGTGGCTGCAAATGGCAATCATACAACCCCATAACACTGCAACCACTGTGAATAAATATCAGTTGCCGAGCCCACACATTTTGATCATGTGACCATGGGGTACCATGACAGTTTTAAGACAGTTTTAAGTGTGAGGAAGACTGCTTGTAAGTCACTTTTTTCAGTGCCAGTGTAACTTTCAACAGTCACTAAACAAATGGTTGTAACTTGAGGGCAACCTGAACTGAGCATCTACGAAGAGTTTCAAAATTCAAAGAGCTGAACTTAAAATACTTCCAAAATACTCAAAACATCCTACTTTGCATACAAAGAAAATGGTCCAAATGAAAGAAAATTCAAATGAAAATGTAGGGAAATCATCCCACAAAAGAATATACAGTAAAGCCAAAATCTCCCAGGAATAACAGAACTTCTTTATGTAATATTTATACATAGCTGAACTACGAATCTTCAGCATTCTGTTAAGAAGCAGCTTTCAGATTAATCCAAGCATTTAAAATATTCACAGAAGATAGTATTTTAAAAATAGAGATAATTGCATCCAGTATGTCATGATTTGCTCAAACCTATCATTTTGCAACTACAGTCTATCTTTCAGTAGAATTTTATAAATTTTATTATTAAAATTTCAAGCCATATTCACAGTGAGAACATTTGCACATCTATATCTTATCATCGAGGCTACCTAAACAGACAAAGATTGGTTATCCTTTGCCATCAGAGCCTTTAATTCTTAAAGTCTGTAAGAGATAAGAGGAGTTTTACATTCCTATAAAATATTGCCTCTTTGCCAATGGAATTAGTAAATGTACACAAGAATGAGATTCTCTAATTATGCCCTAATCTGTGAAGTAGAGAATTTTGTTTTTTCAAAAGATTATTCAATTACCCTCTGCAGTTATTGCACTGCATTATCCCAGGAAAAGACATATTTGAATTTAGAGATCTGGAGACAACTGCTATTTTTGTACCCTCACTCATTCAAAAGCCTGAATTCATTGTGCATTTTTAAGAAACAATACTGTAATATTCTACATAGTGTTCACAACATGTCAAATAGAAATTATTTCCCTATATGAGAAATATCAGTTAATAAAACCTGGTATGACTATACGCGCAGCAGCCAAACACAAATGGAATTCTTCATTACTGTACTACTATTAAATACTTACAGTGAAAAATACGGAAATCAATGTATGGATGAGAACCTCTTCTCTCTCTTTCAAATCCTGCCCGACTTCTTACTCGTACATCTCCTGGAAATAGGGTCAAGAGTAAAATATACCATGTCGAAGAGCTACAGAGAAAAATGCAACTGACTACAGTTGCAAGGTGTAGATGTTCTGTGGATGTAGGGTAACAATAATACAGCACCTTTACCTTAGATGCAATTTCACAAGTTTGAAGTTTTTTTCAAATATCCAATTCCCTGCTTGTTATAAATTCCTTTCCTACCTTCTCATACACAATACACTAGATATATATTTACATTTAATATATATGCTAAATTACTATAATGACAAAAATATAAGAAAAATATCAAAATTATTTTTTTCTCTTCAGTATCAAATCATTTTTCTAAAATATATCAGTTGAGTAGATTTCTAATGTATACAATCCTACATTTATAATTTTCAAAATTATAGTAATTGCCATTACAATTTATTTATGTTCAACTTGATTATATCAGTCATTAAAATATCAAAATATAGTATTAGCATGAAAATTACTGCAAGTATTTCCCCCTTCAACAAAAATAAGCATCTTCTACAATAATGTTATGTTTATACTGGCAAAACAATATTTTTTTTCTTCCATTCAATCATGTCTTAATTTCAGAGACTACCTGGGTAAGTCCCTGCAATTTTCTTGATAAAGTTTTTCAGAAGTGGTTGCCATTGCCTCCTACCTAAACCTGAGAAAAAATTGACTAACCCAAGGTCACAGCTGGCTTCTCATACCAAAGATGGAACTAAAACTGTCTCCTTCTTTCTAGTTTGATGTCTAACCACCTACACCAAAAGCTCTTAATCAGTATTTACCAATATCTAGATTTTTTTTTTCAAATTATAGAAATACTTCACAGGTATGCCAAAAGCTGACATGATACAAATTGTACTCAGAACTCAGATATGTACTATTATTGTATAACTTTTTTCCTCAATAGGTCCAAATTTTATATTATGATGACTCACAAGTCAGCCAGGATTTTGACTGGATTTGACATTTTTGTCCATTTATCAAGTCTTTCCCAAAGAAAGAGAAAGGGATATGCAGTTGTTGTTTAATAATAAAGGTTCTGTTGCAAGATGTAAGCTGTTTCAAATAAAGCTGCCTTTAGCAACGTCAATAGCACTTATATACAGCTTCACAATGCTTTACAACCTCTCTATGAGGTTTACAGAATCAGCATATTTCCGCCAATAATCTGGATCCTCATTTTACTGACCTCGGAAGGATGGAAAGCTAAGTCAAACTTGAGCTGGTCAGAATCAAACTGCTGGCAGTGAGCAGAGTCAGCCTGCAATACTGCATTCTAGCCATTGCACCACCAGGGCTCTGGTATTTGGTGATGATTTTATTATTATTATGGGATGTTTTTCAAAATATTGCTGCAAGTCTACTTATGTCTAAGATAAGATTTCATTTTATTTTGTGTTATATATTATATCAACTTTTGCAGAAACATTTCATATGTCACAATTACATTAGTCTTACGAGTTTTTCTTCTAAAACAATGAGCTTATTTATAAACTGATGTAGCTTTTCTAATAAGGAATCTACTTACATCTATTAAAAATGCATAAGCACTGAATTATAAGAAATGCTTCAGATGGAAATAGAAGCAAATTTGAAGAAAACCATGTTATCCTGTGGTAGTTCTATGCAATGGAATAAATAAATAAAAATGTATTCACATTTAGTAGTTTTTCAGTTCTACTAACTCCTTCTTTCCTTCCAAAGAAGCTACAAATGGAAAGCTGTTAGTTGTTTTTACAAAGTTTTTTTTACAAAAATCCTAACCAAAAAGAAGTAAAACACACTTTCAATGTAACTTTCACTGTAGCTAGCACTAGTCACAAGTAGCAATTACACAATTTTCGCAGAATTAATCTATCAGGACCATTAAAGTTGAAGTTCCCTAAATCCTCTAAATATGAGGATTTGTCAGATTTCCCAGATTTCTCAAGAATACTCAGCAATGAATCTGAAAGTTGAAGTCCATGCATCTGGAGGTGCTAGAGCTTCAGAGGCTATGTCTGTTTGTTTATTATTAAATAAATGTATACAGCCACCCAACTCACAACAAAGAGCTACCAGTTAGTTGAATGATGAAAAGACAGACCGAAGTCAGTTACGAAAACAGAAAATGTAAGGAACTGACTTCTCCATACCTCTAAATGAAATAATCCCTTGATCAATTGCCTGAGGAATTACAACATGCAGCTACAACCTGCCACTGGAGAGGAAGGAAATAGCAGCAGGGGGAAGATAAATCTTGCTGTTCCCATCAGCCAGAAAAGAAGCAGTTTGTTTTCATTTTGCAATTCTTAGTCTTAGTACTTACACAGTGCTTAAGAAAGTGAACAGCATTGGCTTCAACAGCAGCATCTTATTTTAGAATGGCAGTTTGAGAAATTCAAATCCAATCCTGCATCTAAATTAGTTCCAACCACTTGCAGCAGCCTGCATGTGAATGTACCTAATCATTATTATCTAACATTAAAACAGCAAATATCACTAAGCCTCAACATTATGCTTTCCCCATACTCTCCCTTTCAACCCAAAAGTGAGGAAATCAGAACTTTTATTTTAAATTATCCACAGCTTGGGATGCCATTCTAAACTGTTACATTAATTATGATTAATTGAAATAAGCCATCTTCAAATAACATGATTTGAAATATAATTTCCATTAACGATTATTCTTTGAATTTTTCCCCAACAATAGTTAAGATAAATAATACATGTTATAATTGGTAACATAATCTTTCCTGAATTTTCCTTGGAATAATATGCTGGAGCAGTGGGGCCAGGACAGAATCTAAATTTATTTCATTTATATTTAAATGTAGTTAAAATACAGTTATGTATTGAATCTTTTCCAATATATTATAAATTTTATTTGGTAACAACTTTCAGAAATGTCTTAGATCACACTTAACACTTTGGGAAGAGCACATGTATCTGGATCTCAGGCTATGACCACACTTAACACTTTGGGAAGAACACATGTATCTGGATCTCAGGCTATACACATCTGGATGAACATAAATTCATCTATTAATAACAAAAATAATTTGAAATCTCAAGACTTAGTTTTAAACTTTTTATTTTGAATCTTTTCTTAGTTTTATAGTTATAGGATTATTTAGAATATAAGAAAGCATCTTGACAAATAACAGATTAACAGAGTTGGAAGAGACCTTTGGAGGTCTTCTGGGTTAACCCGCTGCTCAAGCAGGAAACCCTATAAATAAAAAGGAGCAGAAAGCAGAAATGATTAAAGAATTATGCATTGCCAAATGTTTCAGTGAATATCTTCCTCAGGGGATATTAAAGTTAACAAATGCAGAATAAAATCAGTGTGATTGCAATGCCAACATAAGATAACGTTCCTTTAAAAAAGTCAGACTGAATGTGAATAGAACAAATAATATTTGTTTCCAAAGGGATTCTTTCAACTACTGATGAATAGACAAGCACTTTAAAATCTTATCAACTTTATCAGCTTTCAATACTGGTATTTTCAAAAGTAGCATCTGTCCCTGAGAAAGACATTCATCATAATGAATGCTTTATTTAATTGAATCAATAATAGTTTGGACTTATTGCTATTTTTTCTCTAAATTAAATATTCCACATTCAAATACTGTACTAAATTATACCAAATAACAACTACTATGGCCACTTGCCAACAAAATGGACCCAGTTGCCAGAATGCATTCCTTTCTCCATTATGTAGGATGGAAGATTTATGCAAAATACAGCGGGAGATTCTTGAATATAATCAGACATTTGTATTCTATATGGAACAACTAAAAAAAAATTCAAGATTTCCATTCCTGATTTCACTCCTTGAATCCCTTCTGAGAAGAGATTATTGACTAAAGAAAACCTTAATTTAGCAGCATTTTACAAATCGTACTGATTTTCTGCTGAAAACAGAGTAAGCAAGTTGCAATATCTCAAAACAGAGATAAAATGAGACAAAGATTGTACTATCTTATGAAACTAACAATCCACTCTTTTGCCAGTTGCCTGAATTGGGTATATTGGATGGAAAAATGAAATTATACAAATTGACCTTTCCAACACTATCATAATTGTTTTGTCACCAATGCAATATTATGTATGCCAATTTAAGGTAAGAATACATTATGACCCAAGAGTTCAATAAAAACTCTATGTGGCCCAGATTATCTAAGCATCAATAGGCATGATAACAATTATCTTGCTAATAAACAAGCAGAAAAATAAGAGCTCCTTACTTTACTGCTTTTTGAGCAATAGCTAAGAGTTCAAGATGACTGTCAACTTGTATATAGAAATCTCGTAGAGGAAAGTGTGATTCCATCCAAGGCCAAAGATGAAAACATCGGGTGGGGGGGTGTTAACCACAGCCAGTCAGGGTTCTGTCATAGTTATCTATTTCTCTCAATTCCGATCTAAACAGCCTCCAGAAGCTATTAACACTTACATAGCCCAAGGCCAGGATGAACAATGCACAAGTCATCAGCAGACTGATATTACTGGACTCCAAACTGGTTGTCAATGTCACCCAACATGTAGGTTCCTGTAGGTGTTAAACAGGGGAGTGACAGCCTTGAGCCTTGAAACTAAATGCACTGAGGAGCTGCAGATGCAATCTCTCCCCTCTGTCAATACTTATTAGGACTAATCACTGAAGAAGGATGCAAACCACTGCAACATAGTATTTCCAATTCCTAGCTTCTGCAACCAGTCAAAAAGATATCAATGGTCAGTGGTACTGAAAAATGCTGAGATATCAAGAAACACAAGGATGGACATACCACCCCCATCCCATCTTCACCAAAAGTCATCAAGAAGTGTGACCAATATTGTTTCTGTGCAATACCCTAGCCTAAAATGGATTCAAATGATCTGCTTTTTTCAAGATCCTTTACAAGAACTATCCAACCACTTATTCAACAACCTACATTACAAAGGGAAGGTTAGAAACGGGACAATAACTATCCAGAAGGAAAGAATCCAGCAATGGACTCTTTAAAAGGAGCTGTACCACATCCTTCTTCAAGCCTTCTTCTTCACCCTTTCCCTCAAAGATGTCAATACCACCACACGGACCAAACCAAAAGACCCAGGAGGGCACTGGGCCTAGCAAATAGGTGGCCAAATTCAGTGGAAGATTCAGTGGGAGGTATCAACCTCACTGGGAGTCACAGAATCAATTTCAGTCCAGATAAATCCATAAGGTTGTGCATAGGCAACTCAATCAGATCTACCCAGAGTCCAAATCTATATGAATTTACCCACAGGTAGTATAAATATTCTGCTCTATACCTTTATTAAACTGGACTTTTACATGGATTCACTTCTGATTTGTATCTTTCCGAAGATTGTACCAACTGTATCTCAACTGAGATCTGGTGGCGTGAGTGCAACCCCCATGCCTTTGCCACTACTGACTATATTATCTTTTATCTTACTTATTTTGGTTTGGGAGCTACATATCGTACTATAGTAGCACTGTTACTGTTTCTGAACAATCAAAACATATCTTCTAGCAATTATAATGTAATTCTAAACTACCTGGGTTCAACACAATTGCTTTTGGCTTTCAGAATGGTCTAGATAAACTGTATGATGTCTGTACAGAAACTCAAGATTCGGAAATTAGATAAGTTTAATAATGGTACAAAGCTACTTTCATTTATGTTTCACTTTCATGGAAGGACCGGCCTCTGGATTTTGTTGCCTTATTTGGCAAACTGCTGGAAGTGCTTTTTAATCAACTAAGACTTGTTAACTTAAATGAAACAATGAAAATAAATACTAACAAACAAAGAATTGTGTAGATACTAGATACCAGAAAGGAAATTTAGAATTAATCTATTGTAATGATTTTTTAAGGAATCATTTACTTTCAATTTCACATATGTAACAGGATTACAATGGGGTTTTTTTTAATCTGGGATGCATAGAGATTCTACTATGATTTTAGCAGGTACTAAAGTAAAATTGGTAGATATATCATCCAACACTTACTGTCTGAGGACTGTTCAGTATTAACAACTGAACTTACTTTAGGGTTCAGTGCTCTAAAAGTCACCACCAACACATTTCTGCAAAATTTGTAATAATGAATAACCTAAACAGAAGTCACTGTAAAGGCTGCAACAAGTAAAATCACTTATGATGATATATTTCTCTCTGTCTGTGGAACTAATCTGAATAATTTATATTAAAATTCCTTCTACATCTTTTTCTGTTTTGAACTTGCACTATTTCAAAATTGCTAGCACGTGACAAGATTTAGTTTACAACTTAAACTGAAACTCATTCCTATACAAATATTTGTTCATGAGTCATTCCAACTATCTTTAAACATAAATTCTTAATCTTATATGTACTTGGCATTTGTTTAATCTCTCAATGTTCAACACAAGAACTATATCTACAAGAGCTAACCTGTAACACAAGTAATGTACATTACAAATAAATACATGTATATGATTTATATATAAATGTAAATGCCTGGCTCTTCAGTATCATATCTGGAAGCAATCTAGCATGTTTTTCAGTATTTCTCTTATGTATTTGCATCTCCACTCCCATATTTTCTTCCTACTGAAATCTGAATTACAGGACAGCCCATATCTTCCTTTTTTTAAATCATCTTCAGATGTATTTTAGTGTCTGACTCAACATGAAAAAGGTACCAAAATTAAATGTAAATAATTAGAAGCATCTGAAAGCAATGGACCAAACAACCCCAAAGTTATTAAAATGCATTCTGCATTCCGTCTACTTGACAAGAGAGATCTGGAATCTCAATAAGCAACCACACTTACCTAACATGCGAATGTACAATGCTGTTTGATCAGAACTGTCATAGGAAATTGCTCCACGTCTCTGAAAATTGAAAACATATGTTATTTCTACTTTTTAAAAGTGTCTTAATTTCTACTTTTATTTCAAGACCATTGTAAATAAAAGTTCCAAGTGAAGGACAAAAGTTCAAATTTTAATCATGTTTAACAAAACTAGCCCAGGATAGCATACTTTTCTTCACATTCCACTCATCTTAATTCTCTAAAATCAATTATAAAATGATGGTTTTTAGTTAAAAAGCCAATGGCACATATTGGCTGCATTCAATCATATTTTACAGTGAACTTACTAGTATATCTCTGCACAGAAAAAGCAAGTCACTCAAGGGGTTTAAATTGCTAAACATATTAAAACTAATTTCTTCCTATATTCCTTACTAGAAATAGTTCCTTACTATATCCCGGCTCCCGGAAATGGCTGGATATTAGTAAGACTCTGCTCCTATGATAATTATTCCATTAATAATTCAAGATTGGGAACCTCTGTTTTAGGCAGTAAAACTAACCGGATCTTTTGCCAGTAGTTGAAAAAAGAGTGGAGTATTAACAATAATCTACAATGGAGATAAGACTGATAGGAGTTTGTAAATATAAGGAAGGTGAATACTTAGAAGAAACTCCAGTATCAAATGTAAGGAAGGTACCAACAAGTCATTTCTGTATTATTATCAAGATAAGTCCATTTAAATGTGTATAATATTGAACATGAGTGACAAATGACGGGCACTCTCCAATCAGAAAGCACCACTCTAATTAACAGAAAGGTGTAGAAGTTCCATGAACAGATCTGGAAGCAATGGCATGATCATGCCAAAGTCATAGGAGTGTCTGATAATTGACAGTGCCAGTACTGGGGAAAAAAGCTCATTACTTTCTGAGGATACATACAAACAAAACAGGAATGAGAAGAAGACATGAAACTATAAAAAGCCTGACTAAACAGCACTTCAGTTGTATACAAAAGTTTAGAAACCCTCTCTAGTTATATATTTCAATAAATCTTTAAATAAAATGAAGCTGTCACAATCTGTATATGGTACAAAGTTAATGACAACGTATTTATACCATGTTTCTGTATATTCAAATGTACATTTACAATTGTTTACAGATTCATAAGGAAAAAATAGTGAATATGGAAGGTAAAGAAGTTTAGAGACCCCTTCAGAATTCTGTAATACTATATAGTTTTCATCAACTGAGAAATCTCTACCATCTGAAAATGAAAATGGCTTTCTGAGGCAACAAGAGGTACAACTGCATACGCAGGTTTAATTCCAGATTTCCGGTCCATGGTTTATAAACCATTAAAAGGAGTATTTAGATGACATAAAAACTGGTTTTCTGATGGTCCCTAAAGAAAAAGAATGGATTTAAAAAGCTAAAAATTTTCACTGAAAAATTTAAATCTCCATAACATTTTCTCAGGGATATGTAAAATATTTTGAATTCTAAGTACCTGGTTCACATTCAAATCAGACTGTTGTGAACTTATGGGTAGAGTTTCAATCTTACTGAAGTATTTGGAGCTCAAACTAGTTTCTCAAACTTGTTTCAAGTTTCAGATCCAGTTGGTCATTAAAATACACTGAAACTTAGAAGAAGAGAAAAACAAAAGATAACTTATATGCCCAAAGGTAAGATACTGATCAAAATGTCCTCAAGTCAGTCAATATTATCACCTATTTACATTTTTATAAAATAACCTGAATGAAGTTTTTCTAAGGATATCGAACCTTTTAGAGTTTATTCACTGGAGAGTTAATGGGCTTTCTAGAGTGGATTTTACACTCTCATTTCTATTTCTAGTATTCTGCAAAGGAACAAATTAGATAAAGAATGTTAATAGTGTTACTACAGTAATATATATGTTCATTTTAAAAAAAAAGTTGGGCCCTGCTGATCATAATTTTGAATATGGATTATAGTTATATATTAGAGCTGTTAATATTCAGTTATTGCATTTCATTTTCTAAACCTTCATTCTTAAATGCTGGCAGCAGTTATCCCTTGAAGAGCATGTAACATTGCTGTTGCATAAGCTGCATTGGTTACCAGTCTGCTTTCATGTCCAATTCAATGTGTTGCTTTATGACCTTAAAACCTTTTACTGCATGTCCCAGGCTACCTGAGCCACTCATTCCAGAAGAAGGTGTATGCTGCAAACCCTATCAGTCAAGGAATTCTGGCTGGCAGCATAAAGGAGAAAGGCCTTTTCTGCCAAGGCTCCCACCCTCTGGAACATTATCCTCCTCAAGCTGAGATGTGCCCCCACCCTCTTGGGTGAAGATCATATTGCCACATCATGGTATTCTGCATTTTTAACTTTTTTAGTCTCTCATTTAATATTTAATGTTTTACTGTTTTGTACCTTTGTTTTTATGATATTTATAAGCCATACAGAGTCACTTGACAATAACCTGGGAGGCATATAAATTTAATTAATAAATAAAATAATATCTAATTGTAATTTACTGTCAGCAACAGAGATTTAAGTCTTCCAGTTTCTGTGAATTGTTCTACTTAAAATTTGTACTAATATAGTTGTAACTAAATATTTTAAGAAACAACTTAGCATCCTAATAACTGAAATAAAATATGCCCTTTTATACATTCCATTAATAATTCCCTTATCCAAATGGTTTGTCCTTAAGAACAGTCATTTTGTATAAACACAATCAAATTATTTACTGCACACTTGACATTTCATAATTAATATTAAACATTCTTCAGTATAAAGAATTGTGGAAAGAAAATATTAAATTAACTGTAAACTATAAATTCCTTGCAAGAATGACTAATGTTTGCAAAAGAAATATCAATGCCTACAATCATTTAATTTACAAGGTGTCAACAATTGTAAGCAAAAGCTATCAATCTTCTTTTCAAAGTTAATACCATTCTGCATAGCAGTTCCTATTGATAATATCCTAGCATATAATTTATAGCATAATAGCTAAACTGCTAAGCAATAAACACAAATAACTTTTTCTTGTATTTTCTATTCCCAAAGGATATAACTAATTAACAGAATATGAATTCCACTATCAGCCAACTTAATTATATTAACTACTCAGGTAACCAAATGCATAAGAATCAATTGGAGGTAATTTCTACTATTACATAAAGGTAGAATTTTGATCCAAAGTCCCTTGCTTCAACTCAGGTTTACTAAATCAGTTTGATTGGAAGCATATTTAATGTCTGAGATCAAAGGATATTATCGCCTAAAATCCCAGCGCTAATGCCTTAATCTCAATTCAAGAATATCTATTGGATGGCTCAAAAACTGCAGCTATGTTTTGTTATGGAATCTATCATCACACAAACAAAAGTCTGACATGTTTAAAGGGATTTCTGTTTTCCAAACATCAAACACCCCACGTCTTCCTATCCTCAGATTTTGAGAGTACATGACAGGACTACTTCAGTCAGCATTCTTTCAATACACCACTGACATTATATTCCACCAATTCACCCCTGAATTATATTCCACCAATTCACCTCTGAATTCACCTCTGAATTCTTTAAAACAAGCACAAACATATTCCTTCTGAATAATTTGCAATCTTGTATTTCATATAAATTTGGAGTCAATATAGTTTGTTTCTGTCAGTGATATTTCTTTAGACACAATCCTAATAAATTTAAGTTTGTCTCTATTATCAACTAATTTTTTATAATTTACATTCTGTAGCATATTTTGTTGTGCTATTAAACTAGAAGAGGAAACCAAAGAATAACTGGTTTCCTCTTCATTTGTGAATAGTATTAGCCAGAAAGAACTATTTCAAATTTGAGAGTGACCTGCATCCTTAGAAGTTTGAATAAAATTATGGTTTGCTCAAATACCTGGAATATTGCAAAAATAAAACAAATATATAGCTCTAATTCTGGGCAAATGCCTTATAAGATTCAGAGATTTGTTATCATTCATAGGGAAATCTCAGCAGACTGCATCAGGGCAATAACAGATGGATAACCCAATCCTCAAAACATTTGAAGAGCGCCAAAAATGGCAACAGAATCTATTTTCTCACATTTCACCACCTACTTACATTTGTTATGGTTAAATTTATTACTGGTATCATTCACATTGGACTCACAGTGTATTTACTTGAAAAACCTATAAGAGACCTATTTAAAATGCCTGAAAAAGGCAGAACAAAAATGTATATGGCAATCTTTTGCAAAATATTTTAACAGATGAGCATGATTCAGCTGAAGACTCCTCACTAAAACCTGAAGCAATTACAACAGCTTCATTATATCCTAGTAACTCTCGTAACTACTATAAATATTAAGGATGAAAAGACTGAACACCTCTAAAGGTATCACCCCAGCTACCTACCAAATAACTAATTTCATCCTCTTCCCCCCTTTCTTGCCTTACAACCAGGATAAAATTACAGACTGTCTCTAGTCGGTTCGGAGGAGAGACGAGAGAAATCAACAAAAAACTCATGAAAAGCAATCTTGGCGATCTACAGCATTACTACCCAGCTACAGGTAACCCTCCCCCCTCCCCCCCAAAAAAAACCCGAGTGTTAACAAAAATAAAAACGGGAGACGAGCAGAGACCGACAGAGGGCAATTCCGCAGAGTCAAGCTGTGCTTCGGTGCGTCTTTCGCGTGTCCCGAGCTTTGCCTGCCTGAGCCGCTAACTCAAAACCTTATCTGGCTGCACGCTATCTGGCCTAATCTTCCTACCGCCCGCTTTTGTTCCCTCTCGCCTGACTGAACAGGGCTGGAGGACTCGAAACCTTTGCACGTTGCAGCCTCCGAGGTTTTTGGTTTTTTTCACAAAGCCATCCCTTTTTTCCCCTCGTGGTCCCGCACGGATATTCTGGGGGGGTGGGTTCTGCCCCTCCTTCCAAGGTCTCTCCCGAGGGCCGCTTCCCACCTCCGCCTCGGGGAAGAGCGAGAATGGCCCTCACCTGAGAAAGCTGCCTGGGGTTGGGGCAGCCGAAAAGCGCAGAACTGGAGCTGAAGCTGATGGCTCCCCGGCGACTGAGGACGTGCTGCGGGACCGGCCTGTCCAGAGGCAGCACCGGCAGTTGATAGCATACTTCCATTGAAACGGGGGCAGCACCGCCGCCGCCACCTCCTCGTCTTCTGGGGTGCCAATCCAAGCCAGGCCCGGCTCCGGGATCAAGGCAGGCCCCGGCTTACCGCTTTCAACCTGCCCCACGCAAACCCGGGCAGCGCTAGAAACGACTTCTTTCTAACCGTGCGAGCGGGACTCGGCGAGCTTCGCGTAGGGGAAGCGGAGAGGCAGCCTAGAGGATGATCCGGAAGAAACCAACATCAAGCCTCCAGCTCGAATACCGAGTCCCTCGGTCAGCTCCGTAGCCGGGACGGCGGCATTGCTGCCGCTAGTTCAGGTCGTAGCGGGCGGGCCCGGAGGCTGCTTTAACTGCGGCAGTCCCGGCCTGATTTGGAGGAGACACAACTCGGCTGCGGCAACGCCGCTATTGTCCAGCACGAGGCGCGGTCCCGCGCACGAGGGGCGGGGCCAGGTGCTGGCTGGAGAGTGATGGCGGTAGTGGCGCCGGAAGCTAACGGACGGGAGGGGGAGAGAGAGCGAGAGAGAGAAAAGAAGAGTTGCGCGTGCAACAACCCGTCCTCCTCGCCTACACTGAGCACGTTCTCCTCCCTCGGTGTCACGCGAGTGCACGCCTCTCAAGAGGAAACCTCGTCCTGGAACGAGCTGCGGGTGCGACGATCCCCGGCGGGAACGTCTTACGCCGTGACGTCATTACCCTGCCTGATGGCCCTTAATTTTTTGTTTGTTTTTTAATCCTTTTCGCTCGCCAGTTTTATTTTTGTTTCCTTCGGGTGGTTGTGGAAGGTGCCCAATCTATCTACACTAGCTTGTGAGGTCCGTTGTTTTTCTTTATTTTTAGATAAGAGCAGAGGACATGGTGTACAAAGTGTTTGAAGCGTTCATAAAACTTTTTTAGGTTCAGACCTTGACCTTAAACCACCTCTGCCTCTCTGAATAAGTGGTTCAAGTTACTTCCTTCTTGTCCCCTAACCTGTCCTAGCATGCGTTTGTCTTTAACGGCCCTGTTCCTTAACTGTGATGCTGGAAACACAATATATTAAGCTGTGGGTGGCGTGATAAAGGGATTGATTGACTCATTTATTCACTTACGGTCTGTGGTTACAAATTTTTTAATACTGTGTTGGTAACCTACAAAACCTGTTTGGTTAAAAAAAAGGATTAGCATTGGGAAAGGTATTGTAAACTACATAAAATAATGTTCCATGGTAATACTACCTACAGGTGTTAAAACTGATAATCTGCATATAATTTTGCATAGAAAAATGTAAGCCTCATGGGAAGAAGCTGCATTACTTCTGTTACATGGAAAGCCAA
Source organism: Bungarus multicinctus (assembly GCA_023653725.1). Classification (NCBI taxonomy): domain Eukaryota; kingdom Metazoa; phylum Chordata; class Lepidosauria; order Squamata; family Elapidae; genus Bungarus; species Bungarus multicinctus. Next base: position 60,613,525 of record CM042846.1, read on the forward strand.
GGCTGGATGGGCCTGAAGGAAAATGATGCTACTGTGCACCCCGCACTATTGAAATAAGATACTAGCTCTCAGCCTTTCTTTGGCCACTCTTAGCTGATAATATCTCAAACCGTGGTTTCCTTGTACTTCCTTAACAACTCCCAAGCGAACTAACCCTGACTTCAAAGACTAATCTTTGATGTACAGAAAGATACTCCTGATGAATTCACAAGATTATGCCAGTAAATAAAATGCCAATAAATAAATACTGCAAGGCCTATGTCCCTTCCAAATTCATGGTTTTAATTTCCCCATTATGATTTGGGGCTTCCTAGAGTTCTTTGCAAGCTGAAGTGATGAAGAATGAAAATGTTTTCTCCTGGCTGTGCAGTGGAAACTTTCCCATGGAATAAAATCTCTTGTTATAGAATAGATCCTGGGACTTACTATCTTGAGTTTTATAACTGTTTCTGTTTTGGAATGCTTGAAGCACATCATTTTTTCCCTTTACTGAAAAAGCAGTAATGAAGAAATGATAAAGCAAGAGGGGACTAGGGGACACTGCCTGGATTGCCAATTTTTGAACTCCCCTTTTAGTCAGCAGAATGATTTATTTTCCCCACTCTCAGGAAGCAATGCTGAGGGACATTCACCATGGTGAAAACTGCTCTACAGGGCTGTGGTGTGATTTTATGGAAGTGGCTTACAAAATAATTTGGATGAATCATAATTCTTTAGTGGGAACCAAATCTCAACATAGGGTTGCATAATAATATTTGACCATATATGAATGAGAAAATTGTGTTTCAATAGAAGATAAATATGAGAATGTTCTAAAATTATGTTAAAAGTATAAGCTTCTTTAGCTAGTTTCAGAAAAGACTGTACAATAAGAAACATTATTCCTGATGCATAGTGAATTATTGAGAAAGCCAAAGAATACTGAAAAGAAGTCAATATATGCTACATTGAATATAGAGAGGTCTTGACTGTGTCAACTATATCAATCTTTGAGATATGCTTAAGAAAATGGGAATGCCAAAACAGTCTGATTGTGAAGTATATCCACAGGTCAGGAAACCACAATTTGGATAGGACATGGTTCAACAGACTGGCTCAGTCTTTTGCAAGTCAATAAAGGAATAAGACAAGACTTTATATTCTCCCCTAATTTATTTAAACTAAATGCTGAATATATATTTAGAAAATATGGATTAGAAGATAAGAGTATTTTTTTAAATGGAGAAAGAATAATCATCTGTGCAATATTGATGACATTAGTAATTGAAAATGAAAATCATCTGCTGTAATAGAAACCAAAGAATACTGTTTTTAAAATGAGATTAAATATAGAATAGAATAGAATAGAATAGAATAACGGAGTTGGAAGGGACCTTGGAGGTCTCCTAGTCCAATCCTCTGCTCAGGCAGGAAACCCTTTCAGATAAATTGTTATCCAATCTCTTCTTTAAAACTTCCACTGTTGGAGAATTCACAACTTCTGGAGGCAAGTTGTTCCACTGAGTAATTGTTCTGTCAGGAAATTTCTTCTTAGTTCTAGGTTGCTTCTCTCCTTGATTAGTTTCCATCCATTGCTTCTTTTCCTGCCCTTACGTGATTTGGAGAATAGCTCTGACTCCCTCTTCATTGTGGCAACCCCTGAGATATCAGAACAATGCTATCATGTCACCCTTAGTCCTTCTTTTCATTAAGCTAGACATATCCAATTCCAGCTACCGTTCTTTAGCGTCCAGTCCCCCCAAGACCAAACTAATGACAACAGCAGGGGTGAGATTCAATTTTTTTAACAACCGGTTCTGTGGGCGTGGCTTAGTTGATGGGTGTGGCTTGGTGGTCATGTGACTAGCTGGGTGTGGCTCACTCACATCGAGACACACATCCTCGCCTGGCCTCTCGTGACTGTGGGGATGCTGCAACAGTCGTAAGTATGAAAAATGATCATAAGTCACTTTTTTCAATGGTCACTCCACACAAGCAAAGTACCAGCAAAGGAGCGGAAAAAAACTCCAGAGAAGTTCCAGAGACAGGAAGTCTAGTCATGCCAAGAATGTAATAAGGGTTAACAGAGTGGCAGTTTCTGTAAGCAAACCAGAATGTTTCCTTCCTGCCTTCCTTACAGGATTAGGCCAGTAATTTCTTCTAACAACTGGTTCTTCGAACTGCTTAGAATATTAACAACCGGTTCTAGTGAATAGGTGCGAACTGGTAGAATCCCACCCTGATACAGCCACCCATTGAATTGACAGCAGAGATACTGAATTGGTGATTGTGCCTTTTAGAATAAATTATCATCAGGATGCACAGTCAATTAATAAATATGCTACTGTATAGACTATGACTTAGCAATGAAGATGAAGACCTTAGAAAATATATTCAGATGACAAGATGACTCTATACCTGCAAAGGTCAGAATCAAGCACACATTTTTTGGGTGACACTTTAAGAAAATGAAAGCTAGAGATTGAAGAAATAGGCTAGAAAGAGGATTGATGCTTTGAACCTTGGGGTTGGAGAAGACTTCTAAGAATACCAAGACCAGTCAAGAAAACAATTACATGAATCATAGAACAAAACGGAGTTTTCACTTGAGCAAATTAGCAGATTCAAATGATCATATTTGGTAGATATACAAAGATCTAGGTCTCTGATATAGGTGGAAGGGAAGAGAAAAGAGGGATTATTATCAGCAAGGTGGATGGACTTGGTCACAGCCGCATCAGAAGCTCTAAGGATCCAGCTGATGACAAATGTGCAGAATATATCTACGTAGTTGGTAAGCCTAGACACCAGCTACACAGCACCTAATCATTAGTCAATGAACTTACTCCTTTGTTTTTAAATGTCACATTAGAGACATAAACACTTTTTACAAACATCTTAAAGTAAAATGAAGTCATTTTAATAGAAAATTACACTTTTTTCTTAAATTATGTATGCAGCAACCACCTTTTTAATTTTTATTTTTATTGACCGTATTTAAATCCAGTGATCCAGTTATAGTAACTAGAATATGTATTTCCCTTCATGAAAGTTGCTAAGACAGCAATAATAAGTTCTTATGTCTAGATATGCTGTAAGGTAAACATTTGGTTCTTTGTTTTTTAACCATGATGTTCATATTCTGCCTATATTATAATAGTGCATTTGTAAACAATGCATTCATAAGTTCAGAGCCAATCCAGTGACTCTGAACCTCCCTGGCTGTTTTAAAAGATCAGTCATGCTATGCAGATTTTTGCATTAATGCAGTTATGAGCATATGAAAATACGGCTGTGTGGATGATGTAAACAATGTCCAAACAACCTCTAAATTAAATTCATGTGTGTTGATGGGAGCTAAATAAATGTAAGGGAGAAATTTTTCTCAGAAGAAAGATAAATAATAGAAGGATTCCAAATTGGTATATCCATTTTATTTTACCTACATCCTGCTTCTGGTGCCAAAAGAAATAACTTAAGAGCCAAAATAGCATAATCGCAGGTGTGGAAGGCTTAAAAAAGAAACAGAGTTCCAGATTGTTCTTTGTGATTTCAGGGCATTATGACACCACAGCTGACAAGGCTTCTTTTTTAATTTTTCCTTTTCATTTCCTTTTCCCTCCATGCCCAGTTTTGCACCTGCTAGCTATGCAACTTTTATTTTGTAAAACAGGAAGGTGGGGGAGAGAAATACTATAATCAATCATGTAATAGTAATGATTCATGGTAGGAATTCTCTGTGCTCAGATACTTTTATTACCCATATCTAATGGAGAATTATTAAATAAATTAATTGGGCAAACTGTAAGTTTGGACTAGACAACTTACTTAATTAGTCTATATTTTTGTTGCTTCCTGACAAAAGCATTTTTTCTAACTCTTTGCCATGTATGTTTGCAAACATTTGAATGGTAACAACATGAAAAGCCATCATATAAGTGCTAGCTAAATCTAAATCAGTATAATGTCAATTCCCACAGTTCTGTGACTTGATTTTAAAGCACTTGGAGATTCAAATCATGTCATTTAAATATGCTATTTCTTATGGAAGTACTTATGGTTGATGGTCTGCTGCCCATAGTGCAACTTTGGTCAATCACAGTTAATGTGACTAACTCTCTTAGGCAATAGAAAGGGAAGGATGACAGTAAAAGGAAAGGGAAGGATTGTATTTCATTTTCTTTTCAAAGTTAAACAGTAGCTTTTTAAATTTAAATATTTAGCAATCTACCTAATTGCTCAATAGGAATAATACGTATTCGAATAATAATACGAATAATATGTATTGTACACTGTATTCCTAACCTTTTACCCTCTTATTGGAGTTGGCTTTGAGAAAAAGGAACAATTCTTCTATTTTACCCAAAATCCAAATGAGTGTGTGTGTGTATTTGAATGCTTAATATTTGATCCAATCTATTTTATACTAAGTTACAGATACAGTTACAGTCTTTGCTTCTGTTAACTAAATAGAAAGTTCAAAAATACCAAGTAGGCCAAATCATGAACTATATATTAGCTACCTGTATCTTTATGGCTCTCTAACTGCATGAATTATCAAGAATAAAGCATTTTCTTTGGAAATGGGCCAAAACTCAGATTATTTTTATTGGCTAATGAAGTTGTAATAACAATATCTCAAACTAGCAGATAGCCACAATTATAGTTCTTTCGTTTTCTGGTTATTTATTGTTACTTTATAATTATTTGATAGACTTTCCTTTTAAATAGTAGTTCATAATACTCAGTTGTTGTTGCTACTATCATTTGGTGATTGATCAGTCTCTAATCCAAATTCCCTATCCAACATCCCAATCAGGTCTCTCTTCCTATTGTGACAAGCTTAAATATGGAAAACTTTTCTTAAATGATTTTTGACTTTACTCTGATAGTCATAGCAATACACATACATACACAAATATACAAAATATGGACAAGAAAAATGGCTATATGACTAGTAAATTTAAAGCAGCACAATAGTCAACAGAAATCTGGAAATATGAACAGATCATTATCAAGCAAGCCATTTCCAGATTGCATTATTTTTAATTTAAGTGAAGTCTTGAAATACCTAGGATCAATTGATGAGGAAACATTACATGGTTAAAAGAGTGAAGTAAGGGTGTGGGAATGTGTGGAGAACTGCTCCCCCCTTCCTTGGACAGAAGTGAATAATGAGTCCTCCCCAGCATTCTTAGTAAATGAATTGGGGAAAGAGGGGGGATCAGTATTCTTTCTTTTGTTACAAGTGGCAGGATATAGAGAGAGGAGCAGATAAGTTCTTTTTAGTACCATTTCTGTGATCCCACAAAGTAATTACTTTGTAAGATCTGAGTATTGATACAGAAGATTGATGGATCTTCCATTGTTTATAAATAACACCAAAATAAGTCTTCTCATCCCATAGTCTGCTTCATTGGCAAAGCAGAATAGAGGTGGGAAGTATACTTAACACTTATCTAAGTCAGCATGTGTTCTGCTAATTCCTGCACTGGAAAGCAGCTCTTTACTGTTACCATAAGGAAGACAAAGATGGCATCATGTGAACATGTACTTTGAAAATGCTGAGCGGGGCATATTTGTGTCATAGTGGGTTGTGTCCTAAGTCAATTGGGTCAAACTACATGTTATGTATGTTCATTTAAATAAGAGGATGGATCATTGCATTGGTGGGAAGATGAAGTACTTCACTCCCAATATTTTTTTTAGATTTTAATTTTCCTTCAGTAAACTGCTGTTTTCCTGATTCAGAAGAATTAGGTGGTATTTGATATGCAGTCGATATCCACTATATATTATTTAATGGTTTTCCATTTCTTGCAAATCACTGTGACTCTACATAATACAAGTTGAATTCCAGATTATAACATTTTAAAAACAATTATTTACAAACAGGTTAATCAATATTCAAAGAAAAATTTAAAATAACTGTACTGAAAATACTAAGGCCATAATTTCCTACTCTGGCTGGATATCCAGGGGGTTGTATTGCCAACATGTGTAAAATACACAATACTGGGAAAGTTCCTCTGACAGTTTTGCCTTAAAAATCAACCTCGTAGAATAAAATATCACTTCTGTGAATACAGGATAACACTATAAACTATTAGACCCATTAAACTCAATAGATCTTTGTTCTGGATAAATAGATTCTGGCTTGTTATATATTAGAGTTGAAGCTACACTTAATAAAATTAAGTACATGGCAAATGCACAAGTAATTCAAATTACTAATGAGTGCCCTAAAAATTAACATATTTTAAACAAAGATGGCAAAAGTACAAACTCAAAATTAGTTCATCCTAACTCTTGGTGATTTCAGAGATGTTTCCATATAGTTTTCTTTGCAATAAGAGCAGCAGCAATTACTCATCTCTTTTTTCCAAGATATTACTTGACTTTCCAGTCTCCAGTCACAGTTCTGATATTTTCTGATGATCCTGCACCTAAGCAGGTCCAACGCTACCCAACTTTTTCAGGACCAGCAAAAGACAGCATTTAGCTGGGCTTTAAAATGAGCTGCAGTTATAAAAGAATAAATGCATGTTTATGAATATATACGTCAAAGTCTGAAGTCTGGTACAGAAAGGGGGATATGACTCAGAGCAGAGTTTAGTTCTTGGAAATAATGTCTAATTTACTACTTTGTATGCATGATTAAATAGCATATTCACTGGAAGGCATTGAATATTGAGTTAATGGTTGTGTATCAAATAATGCAAAACTTTAAAATGAATAGAGTGAAGGAATCTGAAGAGCTGTTGAGGTTTGCTCAAGATCAAAGTAATTTATTTTTGTTAATTTGGAATTTTGTTGCTGAAATTTAAAGAACGAAACATCCTCAGCACACTCAGTGGAAACTGTTGCTAATAAAGACCAGTATGATTAATGACTTAATACAATCTAAAATGATTCATTTCCATTTTTATTTTGTATCTTAAACATCCTAAGAAATACAATCAATTTAACATTGATAAGATTTATTTGCTCTTTTTTCAAATTTTTTCTTATTAAAGATTATAATTATAAAAGTAAAAACTAATACAAAGTAAAAGAAGATGCAAGAGGAAAAAATAGGAAAGACATAAATAGTACAAATTTTGCCATTTTTCCTACAGAGGTTCAATAGGCTTAATTTCCAAATAAGCATGCATAAGCACCATAAAATATTTACAATGGAAAACAACTGTATCATAGACATTTCTCAGAAAAATCTAATTAATATTGTTTTCAGAAGTCACTTATGGTTTAAACTACAATTTTTGTTCCAGGGGTGAAAAACCATTCATCCACAAAAGGCTTATGATTCAATGCAGCATTTCTCAATATTTTTTTCTATTTCCCCTGTCCCTTTAAGTGACCTTGTTCCCCAAAAACTGGCCCAGAGTAGTGTATCAAAATCCATACGTTTTTCAGTTTCATCCCTGCATTCCTAACCAAAATAAAACATGTTTGTACATTTTAAAAAAACATACAGGATTTAGTCTACTTAGTAAGAATATTGTGGTGTTCTTGAACTTCACTGGTGAAGTATATCTTCAAGTTTCTTTTGTCCACATTTACTTACCCTTCTGTTAAGAAGTGCAAGAGATGTGCAGGAGGTGGAAGGTTTATTTTCATTATTTATTTCTAAGAAGTACAATGCTTTTTTTTCTCCAAGTAGTGTAGTTGAAGAAATATTGATCATTTACAAAAGAACTCTATAAATCTCAATTAGATTAGAAAATGCTTCAGTGGGACTCAAAAACTTTTACTACTGGTTCTGTGGGCATGGCTTGGTGGGTGTGGCAGGGAAAGGATACTGTAAAATCTCCAGTCAGAGGTGATATTTGCTGGTTCTCTGAACTACTCAAAATTTCCGTTACCGGTTCTCCAGAACTGGTCAGAACCTGCTGAATATCACTTCTGCTTCAGATATGTTTACAGATATTTTCTCTTTGAATTTTCTAGGGAATGAAACAGGAACATCATAAATTATTTGAAGAGGTTGGAAAATTAAATCTCAATTAAAAATAAAAGCCACATAATCTCAGTTTGTAATTGAAATGTCTCACTATTTCTTAGAATATTTAAGGTTTTAACCCAAAAATCTGGTTTAAAGTGCTTCTCTGACCTAGCAAGTTGCTAGAAAAGTATGGATTTGCTACAGGGCAGTGTATAAAAAAACCTGACAGATCAATGATAGAAAATGACATAGAATAAATAAAAAGATATTCTCACCTAGATTATTCAAAAAATCTAAAACATCAGACTAGAAAGACAAACTGATGTGTCTGTGGGCTAGAAGAAAATTAGAAAAATAATAACATAATTCTGATGGTGAATGAGATTTATGAGATCTATCCTACTTTAACTTTCTAGCTCTCCTGATGGAAGAACTTGTCAGAAATTACTGCAACACTTCACTGAAAGGCTTCAGAAAATTGGAATTTCTATACTGAAAGAATTCTGCTGTAAATTAGTAATCTGAAGTTTACTAATCAGAAACAAGTAAATTATGTTTCTCCAAACTTTTCTTATTCCTGTTGGATGGTTCTGTAAAGATATTTTCATAGAAAGTTGCTAAAGAAAGGGCACACAAAAAGCACACAAAACAATTAAACAATAATTATTTGAAATTTTCTTAGCTAATAAATATTTCTGTTCTTCTGATGGAACAGAATAAAGAACACATAAAGTATGTCTTTAAACATAAAGGTACTATGAAACTATACTGTATTTTACACATCTAAAGTAAATATTAGTCAAAAATGTGACTTCTTAGTAGACCCATTCCTTACAAAACTAAATATCAGAATATACAGTTAAAAGGCTTCCATTTTGGGCCAATGAATGTGTTTGTTTCATTCTCCCAATAACTAACTTTTGAAGGACTTTTTCCTCACAGTTTTTAAAAATTTAGAAAGTGGTTTTAATTCTGGGAAAACACCTAGATAAAGGAGGAACAAATCATACATATAAGTGTTCATATAACTTTGGGGGATTCTAAATCTTAGGGAAAGTATTGTTCATATTCAATTCAATGTCCTGTTTCTTCTGTAATAAATCAAAAATAATATAGATGAAGGAATAGTTTCAAGTTCAGAAAGTGCCCCCAAATACTTTCAGTGATGATATCATACAACCCACTGAACTAGAGGAATGCTTGTCAGAGAATTAGGATAAGCCACTGGATGTGGTGCAGGCTATATTCATCTTAGAACTAGAGACCAGAAGATCAGGAAGCACATATCCACCCACAGATCACCATAAGCCAGAGAATCCATCAAGTACTAGGAGGACCAAAGTCCAACCAGGCCATAAGAAATAAATACATGTTTTTCTGGGTTCCAGATGAAAAATACAGAATTTGTTTAAAGAACAGACTTCTTTGGAAGTAAGGACTTTCTTAGGAAATAATCCTGCTTACAATAATTTTCCTCTGAGGAATTTATGCAGAGGTGGTATTCAGCAGGTTCTGGCCAGTTCTGGAGAACCGGTAGCGGAAATTTTGAGTAGTTCAGAGAACCGGCAAATCCCACCTCTGACTGGAAATTTTACAGTCTCCTTCCCCTGCCACGCCCACCAAGCCATGCCCACAGAACCGGTAGTGAAAAAATTTGAATCCCACCACTGGATTTATGGTTGATGGAACATGATAGAGATCTGAGACTGTTGGCTTTATTAATGATGAAATATTTACAGGCCATTATTCATCTGTTCAGACACTATTAAATTGTATTTTTATACATCAGTTTTTATTTGCAGTTAATTGGCATATTCTCACTGTAACTTGTTTCAGGTCAGTCACATTAACTTTGTTATTATTACACATTTTATATTGGAAACTAGCTTGAAGGCTCCTTCTGTGAAAAAGCAGGGTGATAGAGAAAACAAACAAAAATGACTTAATTATATGCATTGTGTTATCTGTTATGAGTTACACTGTCTTTCTCATTTCTTAATGAATGTGATCATAAGCTCATCACACACATAGACAATTACACATCTTTTAACTTGAATTCTCCACCTGTATCTCCTGATGTCTGTTGTTTTGTTTGTATTAATTAGAATGCTCACATGATGGCTTTATTTAACTCGGCATTTAAAAGTCTAATTCTCATGCACTAGATATGGTGTTATCTTCTTGTGTTTGATTCATGCTTCATATTACCTTAAATTTTTTTAGGATGCAAATCAATCTAAAATAATTTGCTATAGTTTGACACCAGAGGGCGCTGCCAGCTTACAGAATGTAGAATTTATTCTGACTAACAATTGGCAGAACATCTTTTAATTTTCTTGAAACATCATTCAATATACCTCAAATCAGAGATTCCCAGAAACAATATTTTCAGAATATTAATTGTACTTAAAAACCATTAGAAGAGTTTTTAATTCAACTAATGATATGTAAGTACTATGGAAATTTTGAGAAAAAGCTAGAAGATTATAGTGACAATCTGCTGCCCTCAATACTATAATGTTAAATGAATAAATCAGTGGATTAACAAATAACCATCAGAAGGAAACAGACAATTAACAAAAGTTGGGTAGAAATGATAAGATAGAGATAGCATTTGATTTCTTACTTGTAAATGGCTCCTGATCTGCTGGAGTGGGTGGGAGTTGGGGGGGGCGTGATTTTTCCCTCCAGATTTTGTTCTATTGTACTTTATGAATTTACTTGATTCTTGTTGTTAGTTTTTATTGTTTTTGTTTGTTTGTTTGTTTTAAATATGGTTTTACATTCTATAAGTTGCCATGGGTAAATAGGCGGCAATAATAATGATAATGATAATAATTTATGTTATGTAGCGTTGTAGCCAGGAGTGGGATTCAACCAGTGTAACTACCGGTTTGGTGATTTACAGTTACACACGCTGTGCGCACATATAAGCTGTGCTGCCCGGACAGCTTAGCAACGCTGTGCACAGATGCATAGCATTTTAAAAAGCACTTTTTTCCTGCTTTTTCAACCATAGCTTTGCCTCACAAAGCAACTGAGGTTGAAAAAGCAGGAAATAAAACACAGCTAAAAGCCTGGGTGGCCAGTTCTGTATCTGCTGGTCTTCAGAGCTACCGGTTCTACAGAGCCGGACAGAACCGGTAGAATACCACCCCTGGTTGTAGCCCTTGAATTAATTAGTTAAACTAAGGCTCCATACTAAGGCTCCATAGCTGATTAATCAGCTAGCAACTCTCATTTCTTCACTTTGTATTTTGGCTTTGAAAGACTTAGGGCTGTTCCTCACCTTCCCCTAACCACATCTAACACAAAACCTATCACAATAGCCACTTTTTTATTGCCTATCCTTATGATGTTGCTTATACCTCCCCAGTTAAAAATCATTCTTTCCCTTATACCCCGATCCACTTTTGGCTATGAATATAATTTGATATACTTCATTGCCCATTTTATCGGACACACTGGATCACTACAACCCTGCCCCCTCACCTCTGGGTCATGGGCCTTGACCTTTCCTGGCTTGAGAGATGAGAAACCTGGAGAGGTAATGCCCATGTGAAGCCTGACCACCTCTTTCCGTAGGGCATTTTAAACATCAGTGAAAGAGTTATTCTTTTCAGGTTTAGTCCTGTGTGAGGAAAGACTTTGAGTTAAACTGGGAAAGAGAACTGAGGTTCATATTGCTAATTCCGTTGCTACTGGAAACATTCCATATTTTCACTGACTAAAGGCTTCATAGGGCTGTTTTTACAGTTGTTGTTACTTCCTTTATTTCTGAGAACTTGAGCTGAACCCTACAGCTGTAACCCTGATTAACCAATTCCCTGAGAAATAGTATTATGCAGTTGTGACTCCTGTTGCTGTTTATACAGGGCACCATGGTTGTAGGGCAGCATCCTTTTGTAATCACACACCAATTTTGCTGGAACCAAGTGCCACCGTGATCATAGTTGTTGTTATGCGTGGGTAAGTCACCACTGCATTTTTTTTTTTCTATTGCTGTCCACCAATTAGTCCTGGATGCTGCCAGTCAGAAGAGCCTTGGCTGCTCATTACCAGCACTTCTATTCCCTCACAGCCCTTATTGAGCATACAGCTACTTCCTCCTGTTTCACCCACACCTTTTATCTTTTAGCCAAGATATTTTTGAACACGCAAAGTGCATTGGATCCATGCTTAGAAATAGCCTTAGAAGGTCAAGATACAAAAAAGTGTTTGTATCAAGAAGGAATAAAGCAGTAAGTTTCCTGATTCTTTCTCTGCCTCTTCCTTGTCCCACGTTCCACCTCTGTTAATCAGGCTATTTTTTTTAAATACTGATTTTAGTTGTATTTTAGAAGAACATTAGTCGCTGATCAAAAATAGCCAAGTTAGCCAACTGGTACATGGGGCTTCAAGAAGCATCAGGACAACCCCCTTTTGCTTCATGCATACCCCCACTTAGCCAGGTTAGTTAAGGAGGCTAAATCCACTATTTGAAGCATAAGTCTCATTTCAGCCCATCTTGCTCCATCTCACATTAGGAAGCTAGTAAGTCGTTGATCTTTCTGCTGATAGATATGTAATGAGAGGGGAGAAACCAAGCTTTAAAAAGCACCATTCTGTTTCCTTAACTTCCAAAGATATACTATAGTTCAGCACAGTTTATTAATCTAATGTGATTGTTCTAAGATTCAGTGGTGATTCTTAAGTGGTATTCTGTTTCAAGCACTTGGACCAGAATGAATAAACCAGAATATCTCATACTTCTAAAGATTCCTGCAGTTGTTCTGATAATATGTAACGGAAGCTTAATAACAATTACCAGTTAAGAATTGTTACCCAACCTTTGGATGTAGAAACATCTTACTCATAGTACTGAAAGTAAAAAGTATATATCTTTAGATGTGTCATTTAAAAAATCTGAACACCACCCAGAGACTGTGGTGGTTAAGCAGTCTGGAAATGAAATAAATAAATATTACATAGATTTGGAGTTCTACAGCTAACCTTATTTGAGCATCCTTATTGAAATTAAAGTCCAATTAGAGATCATATCCCATTCATGAGATGTGAAAACATGTCAACAGGATTCTGTTATCTCCTAAATATTCTGGGCAGAAAGATCTTCCCTATTGTTTGTTTGTTTTAAACTTTTAATTCTTTAAGAAAACTTTGTTGCTTATAGATGCTACAAAGAAACATTAATTCTCAAATAAGCTCAACAACACTGATGGAGGCAAAGCAAAGCAGAACTGAGAATGAAGCATAATAAGACTGAGATGCCATGATCTCTGGTATCACTGACTATTGTGCTATAGCAACCTGTGCACTCATTAATCTTTAATTCACCTTTTCACTAGCCTACAGAAGGGACAACCAATGGAATATTGGAGCAACAAAAAGTAACTAGATGCCACTGACCTCCATTGGTGAAGGAAGAAAAATAAAAACAGCTTCTTTCTGTAGAAGCTTTTCAAATACAGAGGTGTTTAGCTTTCCATTGCATTTTGCCTTTCATTTTTGTCTAATTATTGTTTAAAACTGATTCTTTTATATTTTAAAAATCACCACTTGATAATTCAGGGCATTAATATATATACTGTACATATACAAGACTTCTGTTTCAGAAGCAGGTATGTTTTCTCCCTTTTCTAGAACTTACCTCTTTTGTATTTAATAGAAACAAATAGTAACATGTTTATAAAATCTAGTAAGTTTGGAATTTTGGGAATATTTTAACTGCGCCTGTGAATGTTTGCATTTATTTTAGAACTATATACACAAATCAAGGTACCTTCTATGCAGAAATACAAATAATATGCTATTTATTCCAGTTTTAGTAATAAAGCTTAATATTTTCTATATGAGATTATTTTATTTATTTCCCATTTTATTTTGGTGTGATGTGGAATAGTAAATGTAGAATTGTTATTACAGTTGATATTGCATGTAAGATTAGGAATCTTTGTATATAGTCTTGGGAGTAATGACAGTGGACTCTGATTCTCTTCAGAGTAAACTTAAAATGATATGTGTATAAATACAATACCACTGAACTTGTCATCAAAACAATTTAAACATAGTTGTCTCTTCCCCAAATTAAATGAGATATATATAGCTTCACTGCATTATTGCCCATAATTAACAATCTGTGTTTTAATAGATGAATGGATTCTAACTAGACTAATAACTCTGCAGGTTGCTCGAAACCAATAAAACCAGTGTGAGATTGAAGCTGTGAAATTCAGTGCCATGCAAGTTTAACTGGACAGAAATTCCACAGAGGTTTAATAGACCTATCTTCCAGGATTGTAGTCTTTCCATGTAATTCTATGCATTCTTACCCAGAAGAAACTATCAAATTCACTATGACTTATTTTTGTGTAGATGTACACAATGTTGCAATTGTGCATAAAATAACCTATGTATCTTTTGTTATTGTTATACCAACTTGATTCAACCATAAAATTAATTTCTGACTGCATTCTTAATTTTCTACCATTTTTGTGTTTGGAATAAAATCTATTGGTTTCAGAAACTCAGATTATGTCAAAAATAGGGAAACACCATGTTAGCTAAAGCAGTAATTATACAAGTGTCATAAGTAGTTTTATATAAAGTACAGTGAATAATACTGTCTTTAAAAGTATCTATCTGATTTTTACTGTTGTATGTTATCCCGTTGTAGAACCCATTTCCTCTAATTTCATTGATGGCAACTCTAGCCCCCAATTTACTCAAGTGTTTAGCATATTGCGGATACATTATTCTTAATTAACAGCACGCAGTGAAGCCAGCAACTTAATAATTAAAAGACCTGAAATGACCATTAGTCTTTATGATAGGAAAAAAACTGATACTCATTTTTCTTAATGATGTCTTTTAATGTTATTTCTCTTGAGACATTAACTTCCTCTGGGTAAAATCAGTATCAATAAAGCATGTGCAATTTTATGTTTGTATATTTGTTTCAAAAATGCTGTTGGGAAAAAAAATTAAATGTAAAAAATATATTTACCACAACAATGGAGAGTCTTTTCTCAAGTTATTATGAATATAAGTTGTAATATTTATTGATTTCAAAAGACAGTAGTAGATAGCATGATATGAGGCTTTACTGTTTGAATATCACAAAAAATGATTTATTATAATCTGAATATCTAATGTAACATAACCCATTAAAAATTTATAAATTGAAACATGATTCTGCTTTTCACTGACTAATAAGAGAAGAAAAGGAAAGGCATTGAATGTTTGTGTAATGGAGAGATTTCTATTGCCCGACTTTTATTTTTAAAATCAATTAATGGGACAATTCCCTAAAGTGAAACACAAGCACAACTTTGCAACAGACTGGTTGTAAACCTGTGAAATCATATTGTGATCAGCTGCTTCTGGCATCCAGTGCTAATATCCTAAATATATATGGCTTGATTTTTAAGCATAAAATCTTAAATAGGCTACATGCCTGTCCTGACCGCAAGGATAAATAAGTAAATTAGCAAGCACACAAGCAGCTTACCTCAGATTATTGCTCAGGTTATACGTCTAAATCAGTAACTTTCCAGTCTTAAAATCAAGACAATCATACTTCTTTGGCACCACTAATGGGATTCAGCAATTAATTCTTTAAATGTCAAAAATAAATGAGATGAAAGATGAAATTGGGAAATATCTTTCAAACTTCGCAACAACGCATGGATTGAAAGGAAGAACTAACCTGTTCATGCCATAGCAACGGAATGAGTCAGAAACTGGGCGGAGCTACTGTGTTTATGGAATGCTTCAAAACCAAACCGTTGCCTATATTGCTGCACAAACGTAAGAGCCAAGTGGCTTGCTACATTGTACATTGATCATCTATGTTTCACCAGTCGAGGCATAAGAAATAGGATATGAGACATGGAGCCCTTTCAGAGTTTCCTTAACCAATAATAAACATTTCTTCTTGGATATCCTTTTTTCACATTAGAGTTCTTGAAAATGCATTGATAAGATGGCTGAGCAAAGGCAGAGAAATTTATCTACATCAGGAGAAGCACTCTATGAACTCCTGGGTCTTGAAAAAGGGGCATCCCATGACGAAATCAAAAAAAGTTACAGGTATTTATGAACATCTAACGTACTTGATAAATACCCACAAGTTTACCTTCCCATTCACATTTGTTTATTCTAAAACATATCAATACCTTCTTTTACCTCAACCATTTCCAGAGGTGCTCAGATTATTTTGTCTAGTGTTTGAGAGTTGAAGTTCAAGGGCTGAATGTGAATTCACTGCTTTAAGGGCTGGACATGCTTAAATGTTTCATTGTAGGACAATGGATTATAATAGTATCAGTTATGTTTCAAATGAAAACAAAAACAAAATGGCTATTGATGTTATGATAACTCACCTTTGTTATGAAAACAGTGTTGCAAATGAAAAATCTTAAACACTGAATTTGCCACTTTATGAGAAAACCGAATATTAAAGTTGTGCAAATTTAATCCAAATAATGCATCAACTAATATTTGCATTATATAAATATATGTCTAAGAATGAATTTTTAACAATTCCTAATTAAGAAGTATTTAGGAGTTAACATGAAATTGTATTCATAATATAAACACATCATTATGTGAAGTTTACATTAATTCTACACATGATTAAAATATATTTTCTTCACCTTAGACATTTCTTAAATTATTTATATTTACCTCAATAAATACATCAGTCTTCTTACAATTTGAATGTTATAATGTGTAGGAGTAAATAATAACAATATTTTGTTTATTAAGTAATAATCCAAGAATATGGGATTCAAATCATTTAAAAGTTTAAACTTTTAAATGGTTTGAACCCAAAACTATTTTGCACCAAAAATAAATAGATAGCACTGGGAAGGATTTAAAACCCAAGAATTCTTGAGTACCAGTTCTTTACCTTCAGAATGACTAGATGTAATGTACATATAAGATAAAATCACAGGACACCAGCCAAAAGCAAAGTACACTGTTAAAAGCATGGTACCAAAATATTTTCTTTTCACAGCTCTCAATGGACTGAAGTGGGATATTGGGCAGTTTGCAGTGCAACACAATGTGGCAACCACACTATTGGCTTAGTCTGATTCATCAAATATATCACATTAAGCCTAAATGTTTTGTTTTTTTAAAAAACTGGATGCAGGTACTGCATTTTAGGAAGGGCATTGATAAAATGCAAAATGTCCTGAGGAAAGCAAGCTAGACGATAAGGATCAGGAAGAGGGGGGGAAATGTGGAATGCATAGGGCTGCTCCAGGATGCAGATGTTTAAATAGAGACAGAATAAATTATGTTAGGAATACCGTAGCAATGGGTTCCTCTACTGAATGAAATTATCTCCAGGTCACTTCTAACCTTTACTTTCCATTATTCTGTGTGCAAGTAACCCATTCCCTCAAGTCACTACACAGGCTTAGCATAAAACACAACCTGGTGCCATTTCTTAATAATACCACCTCTATAACCCTCTGCTGCATTAAAACAACATATACTTTACCTGTTCAAAATTGAAATCTTATGGCACCTTCAGGGTTTTTTGTTGCTTTGGCTGGGGATTAACAGAGTTCTCTTGCTTCTGGAGCAGTTTCTGAAAATTTAGAACTCCAATAATGGCTACTGGTTTTCCTTGCTGGCTACCAATCAGATGTATCCTTGAAACTGGTGACCATATCTGAATGCTCAATGTTGTTTTTCCATGTGGAAGAGAAGAAAAAGTTTCTCTAATCCCGTAAGGGGAGAGTTGTCATGGAAGAATGCAAAGTAAACTGAATTTCATTTTGCCCTGTACATGAATAGTGATAATTTACATAACAATCTATGGCAAAACTGACAGTGGTGTTTTATCCATCTTTATTAGCAATTATGGTAAAAACAAAGGCTGCTTCTGAATAAAGTGGAAATATCAAAGGGATTCACACTTAATGGAATTGTTGTAAATACTTGCAAGACAAAATGATGAGTCAGACTCTTGGATTTCATTTAATTGATCCTTTAACTTATGTTAATTTGCTTCATGAATCTAAAAACCTGCTGCTGAAGTAAGCACTTGACAATGCAGTATAATAATCATAGAATACCTGACTTCAAATTTCCTATTGTTATTAGTTAGCTTGGTGCTTGCCAGAACATAACCATCTATGTTTTAAATGTCATAAACATGATACCACTAGATAATGCTTCTTTTTCATTTTGTTATCATTTTATCTGCAAAGGAGTTAACATGTTTTCTAATTAAGACTTGACCTGCTTTGAGTTAGAAAACACTGCTAGGGCACATTGACCCACAGAGGATGCAAAAAGGAAACAACTAATTTGTATAAATGTCCTGTCTCCCACAAACTACTTTTCTATTCCCTACTTCCCCTCAGTAGCACAAGTAACTTTGCTAAACAACTTCCAATCCTACGCTTCATGCCAACCCTGATCCTCTTTTTCATGAGCCCTGGAGCCCATCTATCTGTCTTGCAGAATATAGTTTCCTTTTATTTTGAGATGGGGACATGAACAATCTGAGGTGTAGATCTAAAATATGAACTTTAAAAATAATTCAATCTTCCCATCTCTACCTATACTGCTCCAGTGGAATATCCTGGTCCTTTTGAATGCAAGATACAATTCCATACACTTTGATTTATTGCTTTACCTTCATTGTTCAGGAAACCATTAAACGCTATCCCCACCCCACCCCCAGATTATCTAATGGTTGCCTAGCACTATATGAAACTAATCAAGAAGTGATCAAGGAAACCTATAGCTTCATAAACTAATGACAAATTAGACAAATTCTTTGTGTGTCTAATCATACTTTTCTTCTTCTTCTTCTTCTTCTTCTTCCTACTCCTCCTCTTCCTCCTCTTTCCATCACTTTTCTTCTTTCTTCTAATCCTGGATTTTGACTCTAGGGCAGGGCTGTCAAACTCATGGCCCGAGGGCTGGATGCATCACGCAGCCACACCCTATTTAGCAAAGGGGGGGGAAGTTGTGATACATCATGTGACACCGCTGTGATGACATGAATTTGACACCTCTGCTCTAGGCTTTCCATTCCTGATCTATTTAAAAATTTGGAAGGAGCCCAATAGGAATAATTATATCCATTCAGCAATGGGTTAGTGAAGGAGTGTTGTCACTGATTTCAAAAACTTCCCAGACTGATTTTTCTACATAACTAATACCTATTGCAGTTACTGAGTGCTTTTTTCATCCCTCCTCTCCCCCAAATCAAACTCTTCTATAGACTTCATTTCATCTCTTAACTTTTTCACTACTTTCTGAGTTCCAAGTTCTGATAAGCATTCTATCAAGATCAGTGCTGTGTGGTTTTTAAAAAATGTAACAAATATCTAGTTTACAAGTGAACACACAAGCATAGTTAAGTCCTCTGAGCAACAATGTCAATAATTAAACTGCCTATCTTGGTCGCCTTTGTTAACTGTGGGTATATTGATCATGATCATCATCACCATTACCACCACCACCACCATCATCTTAGCCATGTCTATTCACTGCAGGATGAAGGCCTCTTCTGCATGTTTCCAACCAATATGGTCCTGAGCTTTCTTTTGCCAATTGGGCCCGCAATACTTGCTGATGTCAATCTTGTTTTATCTATGTCTCTTTTGTGGACAATTTTTATCAAGTAGGATCCATTTTATGACTGCCTTAGTCCACCTGCCATCAATACTTCTTGCTATATGACCAGCCCATTTCCATTCTTTTATTTCTTGATAATATCTTATTCAAAATATTTGTAATGTCGTTCATATAAAAATTAAAACCTACAAAATAACAGAGTTAGATTCATTTAACATGTTAACATTTCCATATTCAAGTTCTGAATACACAGATAGTCAGAAGTATTTGAAATAGCATTCCTTCAGAATAATTAGCCACAGTCATGACATTGAAAATGCAAGCATTATTACATTTTAAAACTGCAAGATCCAGTTTTGGATCTTAAAATACATTTTAAAACTATTTGTGTGTAAAGAATTCTTCCAGTTCCTGCTGATCTTCCGAGAATGCTTTGATTTTATACGTTGTCCATATTTTGATAATATACAGATAGAACAAATCTGATGCTTTTCCAAATGTATCTGATTTAATATATTCACTTTATTTCCAAACTTCTGGATATCTAATTTCTATTTAACATAATATCAAACTCTGAACATGGTTTTTATGGATTTTAAGCAAGTTTTTATGGATTTATTTATACAATGCTATCATGTAATAGTAATTATTGTGCTCCCACTATAGCTGGCCTCATATATGATACTAGGGTATAATGCTATTTGTTTGACTTTGTACATTATGTGATTCCCCACCCACCCCCGACCACAAAAAAAAAAACCCTTCATAATTTGAAATATAATTCATTCAAACCATGACGGTGCAATATGCAAATCCAGTCAGAGAACTGGGAGTAAAGATGTTTTTGTATATGTGTTTGTGTATGTGTATTTCTCTACTGTGTTGGGTTTTTGCTGGTCTGAAATTTGTTATTTAAGATTTTTTTTTTTAGCAAGATAAAACATACTATTCTTTTTTTTACCATGTTAGTATCTCTCTTGTTTTGTTGTGTAGGCAATTTCTCCAAGTTTGTTACTAAGGCAAAAACTCTGGATAAAAACTATGGCCCCATTCTGAAATGAACTAGAGAACTGGTGAAGTAGCGGTGTAAATGCCATATTTTTATAAGAGGAAGACTTGTAAGGATTTTAACATCAAACTTTATTTGCATAACTAATTTTCGATGCCATTGAAAGTTCTGAAAGGCTGTAGGAACAAGTTGTTACACCCATGCTTTCAACTTGTTTTAGTCTGCAACAGAATCTTCAAAATATCTGTTATAATGATTGAAAAATGCATTGTTAGATTCAGACAAAATAAAAAAGCAAAATTATTATGTTTAGAGATGAAATATATCAATGCTGTTTTCCATAAGAAATAAAATTTTGGAACACATTTTTGGTTTTATTAATATATTTTTAAAATTGTAAATATTTCCTTCTCCACCTTGAGATATCTTTACAATGCCAAATGGAATTTTGGAATAAAAGAAAGGGATGGGCTTGTGATTTTATCAAGACCAACTGAAAATAAAATGACAGTTTGGACAAGTACATTAAAGATAAAACGAAACATAAAAATGAGCAAAAATGTCAGCTAGAATATTGAACAATTATTTCATGTATAAACTAATATCATGAAGCTATTATTTCGCCCCTCTATTTACAAGGGATCTAAATCTAACATTAGGAGAATTATACATTCTTCTCAAGAAAGACTTTGTCTTGTTTCCAATGTTATCTTCATCTCTTTTTGTGCCCTTCACCTTTTCTTTTCTATCAAAGGAAATTGGCCCTGAAATATCATCCTGATAAGAACCCGGATAACCCAGATGCTGCAGAAAAATTTAAAGAAATTAACAACGCTCATGCAATATTAACAGACGTGTCCAAAAGAAATATATATGACCAATATGGATCATTAGGGCTGTACATTGCTGAACAGTTTGGTGAAGAAAATGTCAATACATATTTCATGCTTTCTAGTTGGTGGGCAAAAGTAAGTATTTAACTGCAAACCCTGGTAGACCAGAGACTGAAACACCCAGTCATTGGTTTATCATCATCTGTTTTGGCCTTTCTATTAGTTTTCACAGAATTTTCTCTTAAGCTTTGCAGAGTTCTAGATCAGTTAATCTAGGAAAGGTTTTAGTCTCAGGAACTTTGATGTTCATGGCTGTTCTATCTCCATACTTCTGGTAAAGTGCTCATTAAATGATATATCCGTCTCTTTTATTTACTAATTAATTATACTGCATACACATTTAATTGCCTGAAGACATTAATTATATCTGAAGCTAAAGCTCCAGGTTAATTTTGACTTTCTTCTCAGAAATGACTAAATGAAAATGACTCATTTTTCAAAGAGAAAAGTCTTCTTGGTGTGACAACCAGATAATCAGTTATTAAAATACAAACCTATCCCTATTTTGGGATATATATATGGCGTAGTGTATGCGTAAGTAATAATACGTAACACTATTTATCATTATGGCACACCTTAAGTATCTTGTAAAATGGCTGGAAAAAGGAAGTAGAAGATTTGAGGAGGACTTTCTGGAACAAAACGTAATGGATTAACCCAGGAAAAATTGATATTGCAATTTGGATGACACTGAAAATCTTACTCATCTTGTTTGTTATGTAATTATAAAGATTTGGCATTTATACCTATCACATACATTAGCATTTCCATCACAGTATGACCAAACAAATTAGGCCTCAGGCATCCAAAAAGTGCCAGATTTCACACTTTATGTGTTATTCTCACTGCTATTTCTAGTTATAAGAGCCTTTGGATAAGACAATATTATTAATTTAGCTAGAACATAGACAATCAAAGCTTGCCATTTTGAATAGAGGTGAGTTTAAAAAAAATATATTTTTATGTTTCATTCCTATGATCTAACTTTATAGTATGGCTCTCCTAGGTGTGACTTGGAGCATTTTCACAAAGCATTGTTTTCATTTCTGAGCCCTACCCAAAAAAATAAATAAATTACTCAACTGTCTTCACTTCTGCAGATGTTGAGATGTTAAGAACAGGCAGAAAATATATGAATAATCATCACTCCCTGCAAGAGAGTGCAGAAAAGGCAGTTCAACTAATCCTTGCCACCCTAAGCATCACAACACCTGAAATAACAAACTCCCACTCCACACATAAAGGAAGGTTGGGGTTTTTAGTTCTCGCCATCCAGGTTTCTGGTATGTTTTGTGTGCATCTGAAATCTGTAAAAACAAAAACAGTGATTAATATAGTAATTGCTATGGGGGAATTAAAATTAAAATTCCTCATTCATGATTTGAACATGAAGTTCTAGGGAGAGATAATACCGATTGTAGTCTGAGCTGCTTATTTCTGCAGCTGGGTGAAGGAGAATTTATCACTTGATCCTGAGTTAGAAGTGGCTTGAGAATTCATGGCCAGTACTGGACAATTTCTGTTCAATCTCCAGTCTTCCCTTTTGGGAGAAGGTTCTTGAGAAGGTGGCAGGCTTACAACTCCAAAGAAGCTGGAAGCAGTTGATTATTTGGTCCCACTGCAGTTAAGCTTCAGGCCAAAATATATACTGATACTGATTGTGTTTGTGTTTATGGATGACCTTTGGCAGTCTCAGAATAGGGATGGTCTATCCACCGTTTCTTTTTGATCTTTCAATTTTAATATAACTTATCATTATATTCTTTTGGACCAGCTGAGACAATAGGGAGAACGGTGCACATTTGTTGTTGGTTCTTCTTTGTACAATGCTGGTTCCAATCAAAATTGGGGTGGGGGGGTGTCAAGCCAATGGCCACTGATTTATTCCTCTTTAATATTTACCTGAAACCATTGGCCAAGGTCGTTCATTAGCAAAGGGTTAAGTATGTCAGTACTCAGCATACATCTCTGTCCTTGGCTGCCCAAGTGATATCATTGAGGTACTTTCCCAATGCCTCTAGACCATGCAGGTATTGATAGAGAAGAGCCAGCTCGAACTTAATGCTGGCAAAACCTTAAGTAACTGTAAGTTCCCCATATCTAGTGAGTCTCCATCATTAGTGGTAGGTGGGATTACATTCCTCACACAATCTGTGCACAGGTCCTCCTGGATGTGTGGCTCCTGCTTCAACAGGTGGCCATTATAACAGGGAAGACATTTGCACAATTACATCTTGTGCACCAGTTGCAGCCATTTGTAGATTGAGACGGATGATTCACAGTGTCTCGTGCCATAGTCACTCCCAATTAAAGACTTTGTAAGTGCATTTGGAAGTTTCAGTTGTTCTGGAATTTAGTGACACATACGGTATTGGGTCTTGCATGGAACATCACATAACATTACTGCTATATGAGCTGCATTGGCTCCCAGTAAGCTTCTAGGAGCAATTCAAAGTACTAATCGTCATTTTTAACACCCCACATGGCATGGAGTGAAATTACTTGTTGTTTCTTTCCAATAGTTTTTGTCTGCTCACCAAATCAAGCAGACTGGGAATGCTCTGGTTCCTATCTGTAAAGCAGTGTCATGTGGTGGATTGTAAGAAGCATGCCTTCTCCCTCATGGCTACTCCCTTATGGATCTGAGATTCAGATGGCCTCTACCATATTGGCAATAGAATTCCTGTATCTCACCTTGTCTTTACAGCAACCAATACTCAGAAATCAATTTCCTCTGAACTCACTTAGTTTTAAAAAGTATTAAGTTTATAGGGTGACCCTTTAATCAAGCACTCCCACCCTCTTAAAGTCACTGATGTCAAAGCCATTGACTTTCTTTCAGCAACAGGACACATTAGTGCCTATACAGTTTCTTATCAACACTTCTTTGGTCAACCCTGGAAGACTCCTTTAAAACCATTGTGGTCAACTCATAGTTTTTCCTAAATCAAGCCAGAAAGGTATTTATTTCTCTACTCCGATCTCTCTCTCAATACCTTTCTTTTTCTTTTCTGCTTCTCTAAGAGCCTGTTCACCCTTTGTGGTCTTTTGACTGGGTGCTACTGTTGTTGCTGCCTGTGCTGCTGTTTCAATTGCTGTTGTGGAAAATGCAAGCCCAAGCCCACGGCAGAAGAGCAAGAGTTCTGCATGTCTCCTGAAGATCTGGAAGAGCAAATCAAGACAGACATGGAAAAGGGTACCTGCTATTGTAGACTCATAGATTATACTGTTTAACCAAAGAAAAAAGAGGGGGGGGAAACCCTTTTTACTTTTTCAAAATAATACCCAAGGGCTTTATTCCAACTGATCAGGTTTGAGTATCTTAATTTGAGAAACGACATTCTATACAAAGAAGTGTTAATTGAATTCCTCTAAAACTACAGTGCAGGTCACTTTAAATGCTCAGTAGGTGGTAACTGATTAATATCCTGATTTCTTTCTATGTGATTAGTTAATTTCTAGGATAGAAGTTATAACTACTGGATTATAGAGCACTAAAAGGAGGAGAATATTATTATTTTCAGTGTAAAATGAAGTAGAGTGAAGAAGTAATGGAAAGGAAGAGTCTATTTACATAAGAACTTTAGCCATATGCCACCCAGAATTGTGTGATAGCAAGATGGGCGGTATATGCATTTTATAAATAAAGAAGGGTTATAAATATATACGGTACATGTTTGAATGTGTGTCTATTACGTGTGTGTTTGTCTTTTTAAAAGATTAACAGACCACCCAAGTCTGCTACAACTCTGCAGGTCACAAATGCAATAATTAAAAAAACAGTAAAAACAAAGAATTATGTCAAGAGAAAGTCTGGGGGGAAAAAAATCAACATTCATTTAATATCACACAGCCATCTATCTATCTACTTCTCTGATGCAGAGCCAGGTGTTAAAGGTTCATTTAAATAGGACTAAGTTGGAGACAAATTTATTGGGGGGAAGGGGGCAGGCACCATGACCTGTATGAATGTGTGTGTATATTATATGCAAAGCCTCTGCCCAAATTTTAGCAGTAATAAATATATGAAATAATTAAATAATATTAATCTGACCAGCTTCTCATGCAGAGAAATCAGCTATTAAATGATAAAAATTGAATGCTTGATTTCCTACTGCTATGAAAGTAAGAACAGAAAGCCACAAGCCATATAGACTCAGGGAGAGAACTTGACCGCTACAAAGGCACACTAAAAGTTTTCTTCCTCTATCAAATTTTCCCTCTCTGACTCACTGAGCATAAACAGGACAATGAGCCATTACAGCAATGAGTGGGAGGTTTTAACTAGGCAGCAATTCTCAGACTTGGGTTGGTTTTAGATATTATGTTGTTTGAGGCTGTTTGTCATACAGGTAGCCCTTGTTTAGTGACCAAATTAGGATCAGCAACTTGGTGTTAAGTGAAGCAGTGCAAAATGGAATTGCATTGTGATCTTATTTCAGTTTTACTTTGGAATGCTGTCTCCCCAGTTCCTATTCTTGTGCCATACATTATTTTCCCGGCTATTTAATAATTGGGTCCCATTTTACTACCTTCTTACTTATAAAGTTAAAAGTATAGTAACTATCAGTTTTTAAATGTGCAGAATAATAGGTATAATACTGGATTTTACTAGCTGCACTGCAAAGGAAACAGGAGATTCAGGATTGTTTCAAAAGATAAAGCAGAGTAGAAAATTGATAAATTAATAATGTTTCCTTTATAATGCTAATGTGAGGTTTAGAAGGAAGCATTTAGATGAGAAACATGATAAATGGAATACTGCATTTAAAAAAACCTATTCATAAACAGATTCTGAAATCAGAAATGAATTTTTTTAAAAAGAGTAAAATTTCAAATGCCTGATCTCCTAACCCAACAAATATCAGCGAAACACAAAAAACCTTTTAAAAGAAAAGTTCAATCTCTTGTTAACGCTTCCATCAAGTGAACCTCAGGATTTCTGTATTGGTAGTCCTTGACTCATAATCACAATTGAGCCCAACATTTCTGTTGTTAAGCAAGACAGTTAAGTGAGTTGCGGCCCATTTTATGATTACATGACTCTAGGACACTGCAACCATCATAAATATGAAACAAATTTTTGATATGTGACCATGGGGCTGCTGCAACAGTCATACTTAACAAAATGGGTCATGAGTCACTTTTTTCAGTGCTGTTATTACTTAGAATGGCCATTAAATAATGATTGTAAGTCGAGGACTTCCTGAACGCTACCACCTATTCTAATACACTTGGAACCCTGGAGGGAACACCTACAAGCAAATCTATTCAAATATCAAGTTATTTAGTTAGGCATGGTGAAAACATTGATGATTTTTATTCTGGAGAATCAGTTTTGTCAATGCTTGTGAATATATAATAATAGCCAACATGCTTTGAGGAGAGGTGTGTCATTTCAATTGAAAAAACAATTGAAAGAAAATGAATTTTATCCATTGCAAATGTATGGTAGCTGAAACAATATTCTTGATTGAAATATTGAACTCTTTGCAGGGCAGTTGGAAATCTGTTCATTATCACAGGATTATTTCTTGAATGTGCAAACTGTCCACTGACAATATGCATCCATGTTTTATGCATATATACACTTCTAAAGAATTTTAAATGCCTCACATGGCATCTGAGTTAAAACAAATGAAGCCCAGATGGCGATTTTATTTTATTTCTAAAACTTCCTAGGCTAGGGCTGAGAAACATAGGATTTCAAGGAGACTGGCATAACATTTTGGGGATGATAAAGGCAACAGTTGGTAAGAAAATGAAGTAAAACGGAAACAGCCAGGATTTGGGAAAATGGCAAGGGAATCAGTTACTGTTTTTAAACTGCGTTAAGCATAATTTGTGAGTCAAACTACAATTTTCCAATTTCCCACACAAAACTGGGAATCTGTGCCATTA
The DNA here is from genome assembly GCA_023653725.1 of Bungarus multicinctus. Lineage (NCBI taxonomy): Eukaryota > Metazoa > Chordata > Lepidosauria > Squamata > Elapidae > Bungarus > Bungarus multicinctus. The sequence continues at coordinate 60,640,859 of CM042846.1, forward strand.
TTGTTTGGCAAAAGAATTCAATAGTTCTAGTTAGACTGGAGCACATCATAAATGCCTATTCCACTACTAAATGTCCAAGTTCAAATTCTTCTGAATTCCCAGGAATAGCTTTCTTTTAGATAGGTATATTTTTTAACAGGTGATTCAAACCATAATTGTGAAATCCCTTGTATTTAGTGCTCTCAAACCTTGCCTATTCTGCATAGTTCTATATTGTTATTTTAAATAACAGTACTTTATCTTCTGTGAAAATAAGCATATAGACAGTTGGGAGGTAGTTTAATTCTGTATTGATATTTAGTAGGCTGAAGGATTTTCCTGTACTGTAGAGCACGGGTCGCCAACCTTTTGGACCTCAGGGACCACCAAACTCATAATTTTAAATCCCAGGGACCACTAACCGGTTCTGTGGTTGTAGCCTAATTTGTCGGTGTGGCTTGGTGGTCATGTGCCTGGCTGGGCATGGCTTGTATGTAAATATTATACATATTGATATAAATATTGATTTTTTTTTTAATAAATAAGAGCAATTTTTACCCAAAATCAGTCAAAGCAGGCAGGCAGATTGAGTTTCTCACAGAATCATTCAGTGATCTATCTATCTGCCATCAGCTAGTTCAGTCTCTCAAATTTGCTTGCCGTGAGTCTGCACTGAATAATAGAACCTTCAGTCCTAAGGGAGGTTTGGCTGTGCTTAAAAGCAGAGGCAAAGATCTAAAGACTAGCTAGAAAGCAAGAAATCCAACCATTTCCTGCTTTCTAACTAATCTAAATCTCCCAGCACAGCAGAACAGATGATGGTTGGAAAAAGGAAAAATAGCAATTTAGCAGGCAAGTTTGGTGGGTAAGGAGTGAGTGGGTGGGGACGGATCCCGCGGGCCCTGTGCGCGATGCAGCCTTGTGTTTCTGCGCAGCCTGGATTAATTGCTTTGCGGCGGGTGCTCTGGGGGTGAGATTTCTCTGCAGCCCACCAAAATTTTCTCAAAGCCCACAGTGGGCCATGGCCCACCAGTTGGCGACCGCTGCTGTACAGCATTGGATTTTGAAAGAGGACCAGAATGTGCTAATTGAGTTGGGTAGGAACAAAGAAAGTACAGAAGGAATTAAAGAGAAGTCTATCCTGGAAATGGACAGGAAACAAGGAAGTGATCTTTCATAGAAAAATAAGAATTCTAGCTCTGAAGCTTTTCACTTTTTAAAACGAGATACATTTTCACAATAATATGTAGTTAAAGCACTTGTCAACTGAACAGAGAAATGTAAGCATCTGCTTGGATCTTTTTAGTAAATTAAACATATCTGATTTAAGGGGAAACTGGATAAAGAGTGATCTTGTCTAACTTGGTGCTGTCCTCAAAATGTGTTAGAAAAACACATGAATAAATATGGTAGCTGAAGATAAAGGGGGGTATAGTCCAATATATTTGGAACAGAGGTGGTATTCAGCAGGTTCTGACCAGTTCTGGAGAACTGGTAGTGGAAATTTTTAGTACTTCGGAGAACTGGCAAATTCCACCTCTGACTGGCACCAACCCCATCTATTCTCTGCCTCCTGTGTCCCAGCTGATCGACTGGATCTTCTTTTGTTGCCCTGCACAGGAGAACAGAGCTGGAAAGCAGGTTAGTGGGGTGGAGAGGAAATGGGATTTTGCAGTAATCTTCCCCTGCCAAACCATGCCATGCCCCCCAAGCCACACCCACAAAACCAGTAGTAAAAATTGTTGAATTCCTTCACTGACTTGGAAGGCAGTAGTTGCATCTTATGTAGGAATAATTGTATATTGCCAAATAGGAAGTAATTTCTTACTACCTATAATTGTTAAAAGAATGGAAGACTCCAAAATATTTAATTCCTGATTCTTGCTGTTTTAGATGGGGAAGCTCCAGTTCTGCTTCAGCCAACAAATGCAACTGAGAAAACCCAGCTTATTGGTGACAGTCATCGCAGCTATCGCACAGAATAATAAATCAGCAGCTCTTAGAATTTGAAGGAGTATAAATAACAAGTTTTTGGATTATATCATTAGAACATGAAAGACATTAGGACACTCTGCACACCATGTACCAAATTGACTTGAGCCCTAATTCTGAGAAGATGCTCTACCATAATATTGTTTCCAAAACTGTGTTGTTGCATGCATGAATACTACAAGCATAGTAGGAACAAACTATTTTTAAAATACATGCACTTCCAATATTTCTAGAAACATATGACACACAACATGCTCTTCTCATAGTATATAAGAAAATCCCTAATATTCTGAATACTTGCATGAGGTCTCTAGTGAATTTAAAATCATTAAAGTTGTTACAGTAGTGTTTCTTCTCAAGTCCTAGAAGTGTATAAAATTACTGACATCCTTTTCTCTGCAGTGTTACAATTATTTTGATCTTAGTGTGCTTCTTCACCTATATAATTTTTCTTAAAAGCTAATACTCCTTTTACTATTCCTTCAGTAGATTGTTTTCCCCAGAGAATACATGTATAAAACAATATATAATGTTAATAGGTTTGTTTTATCCATGGAGAATTATTGCACAGTTCTGCTACTTTCTCAGGAATGCAGAAAACTTAGAGTTAGGGAATAAATCAATTTACATTTGAGTATGTTGTAGGTATAAATAATTGAAAAGTTACCGTACCCCTCTTCAGCAACTGAAATGCCCATGACTTTATTTTTGTTCACTGAATATGTGATTCATTGATACATCAGATTTTGATTTGACATTTTCAAGTTTCCTTCACTGCAAAATACACTACAACCAGAAATCTACACTGCAATAGTTTTAAACTTATGAACTTACCAGGTATAATAACTGAAAACCAATAGAACTGTATACCATATCTGTGCTTCTGATACCAAACTTGTAATCTAACTGTTAGAATTATATTTAAAGGTTAAATGATATATATTTTCAGATAAATGTAGGTAGATTTGAACTTTAAAACACTATTTTGTGCATGCACTTTGGATTTAACTTCTGCATATCAATTATTATCGTTATGCTCTTGTTTAATCAAGAGATTAATAATGGCTGGAAATCTGTCCCCAGTCTTTGGAATGCTATATCTTTTTTTTATAAGAAGGATAGTGAAACAAACTTTTAACAATATGAATTTGTACAGAAATAGTAAGACCAACTTTAAACATCCTACTCCATGGAAAGTGAATTCAGACCACCTTATTTTATAAAACTTACGTTGTGTATACACAGAAACAGTTTTGAGAATGGTTTAATTGAAAGATTTCAAGCAGAGCTCAGTTTTGTAGTAAAGACTATGTTGTACAGCATGAGATATGAACTGAGTTGTGCTTATGGAAAAGAACAAGTTTTCCAGTTGATGAATGCAAATCCAATCATGGCTGTTGTCCTGTGGGATGCATATTTACTGAGAAATAAAATCTTAATACATTTCTTGGATTTTACATCCAAACAATCATGGACATAATTAAGCTAGAAAGTTAATAATTTAAAAGAATGACAGAAAAATATAGCAGGAAAAAAGCCAGGATATCAAAGACTAGTCTAGTGATATCTAAATTAACATATAGACCTACAATCTGTACAAGAACAAATGTATTCCATTTTAGATAACCTAAAGTCATACAATATTAATTAGCCATTTGACAACATAGCATTTGCTTTTCATTACATGGCTAGTAGGACAAGGAATATAAAATCCTGTAAAATGAAAAATGTACAGTAATATAAAGTTGATTAAATGTGTAGATATTGTTGGTAGTCAATTCAAAATGTATTTGTATACTGTATTTCACTTTGTGCTGACCAATATATTACTTGAATAAAAAGTCCATATAAGACCTATATATCCACCTTCTTCATGAAAAAAATATTGTTTTTCTAATTTCCAGAACAGTATCATTTTCTTCTTCTACTACTGTGTCTTTTTAAAAGGGGTTATTTGGCTTTGCAGTGGCACCTGGAAGACTATTCTCCTAAGAAGCCATATATCCAGGATAAAAACAGAAAATAATGTAATGGAATAATTTTAAATGATTGAAATATTAAATACAATTAACTCCACATGTATTTAATAATTTCCCATTTATCACATTAATTTCTGATTCTGCTAAATCTTTGTTTGTTCAGTCTTTTTAAAGTCTAGTCCCCATTTCAATGTTTGTGACCCTCTCTCCACTCCTTCTCCCATTGTTGCCTTTTATGTGGTTTCTATCCTTGTGTGGTGCAATTGCCCAGACTCTCCAATGCCGTTAAAAGTATTAAATCAGGTTTTCCCCCTTCCTCGTTTTCTCTGCCTAAATGGAGCACTCTTTTTCCGCTCTATCCGTTCTTCTTCCTTTCAGTATCTCCCTTTTCGTTCTTTTAAAATGAAAACACAGCTCTTTTGTCTGATATTTTGATTTAAATGTATATTCATTACCTATTTCTTATGAATGGTTTTTTCCCCTCTTCGGATATCTGTTCCTCTTCTTCTCCCATCCTAGCCTTCGACTCTGTGGGCGTAGATGTGGAGGCACACGTGTATCTTCCTCAGGCTTGCCTGCAGTCCGCGCAACTGATGCATGGACACGAGCTCCCAAAGTACAGGCGATCATAATATTAGTTAGATGCTTAGCAAAATGCTCCTCATCTTCATTTGCATTTTCCTTCAATTCCTAAAGTTAACAAAAAATGCTCCATCTTAAGCTATCTTTTCCCACCATGGATTTTTTGTTTGCTTTGTAGAAGAACATAGCATTAAATTGCACTGGCTTGAGCAGAGATTGGTGCCACAGCAATGAACTCTTCTGCATGGCAGAATGTAGGAGCTGCTATAACAGATTATCGCCGTCACCCCAAAGAAATATGAAGAATCATGCAAGGACAGCAGCCAGCAGAGAAAGGGGTGGAAAGAAGAAATAAATCTAAAACTACTTTATGCCAATAAGGATTCTCGGTTTGTTTATTATTTCAGCTGGGCTTTAATTCACACATACAGAAGTTTGTGAGTTCCGCGTAGTATCGCACTGTGCTACTACTATAAATTTAGCAATTCGCTGTTTTCCCGAGAAGCTCCTTCTCAAATGAAATCCGTTTCGACGGTAAACTTAGTTTTATTAAAGTAATGGCAGGAAAAGTGACGTATTATTCCTAACCCCTTCGTGTATCCTACCGAAATCGTCAGCAAATCCAAAACAAGGTCATAAATTTTTGTTTCCTCTCAAATCATGAATGGCAACTTCAAGAAATAGTGACAAAGAATAAATTATAGAAGAGAATAAAAAGCCTCCTTCGAGCCGGAATCGAACCAGCGACCTAAGGATTTCAGTATGAGTAACTCTACAGTCCTCCGCTCTACCAGCTGAGCTATCGAAGGGATACATTGTGTTGTTTTTTGCTACTGAGTGTAAAGAGCGTAAGTAGAGTTTGCTTGTTAAATTGAAAGAACCCGTGAGGTCGCAAGATGGCGCTGAAGGTTGCGTGCTTCGAAAATGTGCTGGCTTCTTTGGTGAAACCATGGCTTAGTGTTGCTGCAACTCCAAAAGGGGAAAGCGTGTCAGGAGACAACTAGGAAAGCGCGGAGGGCCCCGGACTATGGGGTTCATAAGAAAAAGAGACAAAAATGCGAAGCGTATTTTTAATACCTATTTTTAAAGGAGATAAATGCGCTGGAATCGAAGGGTTTGTAGGGGCTCAAAGCGAAATGGCTGGCTTGCACATCCTATGATTATCTGTTTTAGGATCCTTTCAAAATAATTAACAGCTAAAGTCTCTAAACAGAAAACAGAAAATTATAAGTTATTTAATTTATTTTATGCGATTGCAATAGAAAACAGTCTGATTTGAGATATGCCGTTTGTACATGTAAAATACTTTAATTCAGGAGTCGACTCCTGGAAAGAGAAAAATGTAAACCCAGTGACTGTGTTACTAATGATCTGTTACGTTTGTTCTGAACTAGATTCGAGATTTGCCCTATCAGGTTTGGGAAAAAAAATATTTCATGGATATTGTTTAATGTATATACATTAACATTAAAGGGCTTCCGTCAAAATAAATGCAAAATAAATCTTCCGAGCCAGGCAGGAGTCGAACCTACAATCTTCTGATCCGTAGTCAGACGCGTTATCCATTGCGCCACTGGCCCTCCGTGGGAAGTTGCTGGTTGTAAAACTCTAAAATAATAAATATGTATTGGTTCAGTGAGCTTTTAGATTTGATTTGAGCTTTTTATATATATCAGATTACACAGGTTGCTGTAAAAAAATTGATTCCGGAATTTTTCTGTGCTTTATTTGTTTTCTGCAAATGCGGTTACAATGATGTGGAAATAGTTAATACAAAGTCCACTCTATTTTGGCAGCTTATATATCTCTTTCGAAACAGACTTTTTGTTCCTTCGATAGCTCAGCTGGTAGAGCGGAGGACTGTAGACGAATTAAAGACGGTTATCCTTAGGTCGCTGGTTCGATTCCGGCTCGAAGGAGGCTTTTGGGATTTTTTTTCCTATGCACAATGTTATTGGTGGCATATACTTATTAAAGAATATGTTTTGAAACCAATTTAAATTCTATGTTTTAGTGAAGAAAATAAGAAACCATTTCATGTGAAACAAATTCACATCTCCACCCAACTGGATTAATGAAGAACCATGTCAGATGCATACAAGGAAAATAAAAGGATGCCTTTTCTATACATTTAATAAGAAACTCTATAACATATTGCAGTATGTTAATACTTTACCTGATTAATCAAAAATATATTGCAGCCTTCATTCCCATTATTGCTTTAATCATAAATGTAAAAAATGTCTACAGTGTAAAAAGGTAATAAAAATGGGATGAAACATACAAAGGGGAGGGGAATTAGTCCCTTATTTTCCTACCTGTACAGCCTCTTTAAATTGTTTTATGTTCTGGCTGGTGTCGGCTTTGATTATATCCAGTCACCTTAGTTTGTTGGTAGTTTTTTTTTCCTATTGGCCATTCCAAGCATAACTGCTTTAGCTGCCAGGCTGATGATTTAGCTTTTCATCATTGTTCTATGACCCAGTACAATTCAATACTTTAATTCTAGATTGCATTCACCGCTTTGATCAATCTATGATCCTATAAAGGCAGATTCTTTGCATGCAGTCAGTCTCTTCACCAGAAATTGTTATTTTAATATTTCCATTCTTCACAATAGTCATGAAAGCTTGGTCTTTTTGATGTTCAGTAAGGGGCCAAATTCCCACTTCCTTCTTTAATCCTTTTAACCAGATGTTTCAGACCTTTTTTTGTTTCTGAAAGGAGAATTGTGTCATTAGCAAGTCAAAGACTATTCGTGTTTCTTCCCCCAATCTTTCCTCCAAGTTTTGATGCTTCAGGTTCCAGCTTTCTCATTATTATTTCCGCATACAGGTTGAATAAGAAAAGTGAAATAGTGCAACCTTGTCACACTTCTTTCTCTACCTTGAACAAATCAGTGTTTCCATATAGTGTTCTCACAGTGGCTTTCTGATCTGTGTACAGCGACTGCATCAAATTGCCTAGATGTGCTGGCACCCCAGGTCTTCTAGGGTTCTCCAGAGCTTGTCATTGTCAATCAGTCATGACAACCAAAGGCTTTCTTTTAGTCAATACAGCAGTTGTAGAAGTACTTTTGATATTCTTGAGATCTTGCCATGATCCAACACACATTTGCAGTATGATCACAAAGACCATTACCCCATCTGCAATCATCTTGAACATCTGGTACTTCCCAGGGGTGGAATTCAAAAATCCCAACAACTGGTTCTCTGCCTGGTTGCTGGATGGGCGTGGCCCTGGTGGACATGGCCTACTGGAACTTCAGAGAGGGCTGCTTTTTGCCTTCCCCAGAGTCCGGAGGCTTCCCTTGGGCCTCTGGGAGGACGAAAACACCCTCCCCCAGGCTCCAAAGGCCCTCCGGGAAATGGAAACAGATCTGTTTCCAGACTTCTGGAACTTCCGGGAGAGCCATTTTTCACCCTCTCAGAGCCTCCGTGCAGACCCTGCGCTTACCTGCATCCAAACTGGACCACATGGAGACACCTGAGAGGGGAGGGGCGGGGAGGGGCGGGTGGGGCCAGCCGGTCGGTTCAACAACCAGGTCTGCAAACCAGATGTACATTTAACATCTGGTTCACCTGAACTGGCCCGAACTGTCTGAATCCCACCCCGGTACTTCCCTTTCAATGGACAGTGACAATTGTTGTTGTATAATATTAAGGAAAATCATGCTAACATAGGGATGAAGGCAATTGTATAATACTTGGAGCAATCCCTGCAATGGCCTTTTTGGCAATGGAATGAACACTGATCATTTCCAATCCTGTGTTAGTTTCCCTTATTTTCTGTCAGAAGTCTATAATGGTTATGGGTGGCATAGGCCTCAGCAATTTTGCAGGGATAATATCAACACCTGGGGCCTTTTAGTTTGGCAGTTGGTTCACTGTTCACACATGTTCTTCCTAAAGGTGTTATTTCTTCTTCTCTTTCCTCATCATTCTGAGGAGGCAGAACCTCTTTGTTGCTACCATGCAGCTCTCCTCTCTATTCTCACTAAAGTATGCCAGCATAAAGTGCTCATTCTTAGTAGCTAGTCTCTACTCTGCCTTGTTTAAGGTGTATTGTCTGGTGGATTCCATGTTAGTAGAGAAAAAACATCTACCATCCACTTTCCCTAAGATGGACTGATGCTATGGCTGGGGCTAAGGCTATGCGAAGAGGCAAGCTTTCCCAGAAGGTTAGTCTCACATCTGATGCAAATTCAGAGGTGCAGCATTTGCATGATTGTGTCATTACTCAGATTTACCCTCCCTTTGTTCCCCACAGTCACCCATGTGTTCTATGACTAAATTTCTCAAAGGTTATTACAAAAATGTAATACACAGGCATGAAAAATATTTTACAACCATAAAAACAGCCTGAAGATTATGTCAGAAGATGGTTCATCTAGTTCAACATTATGCCTCTAGCAATGACACAACACATAAATCTGGACAGCTTATCAGGAAGGTATAACAGGGCCTGCCAAATCTCCCATGCCATTCATTCTCACATCTGATATTGCCTGTAGCAATGAAGGCTCAGCTATCATGGCTAATACTGCTGTGCATTTGTTCAAAGTATAATGTGCTCATAGCCTCCATTTGATTGGCTTCACTGGTTCACTGACATTCCTAGTGCTCAAAGAATAAACATAGCCAAATAGTCTCAGTCCAGCTTCCTTAACTATTCAGGAACCTGACAATTTGATTTTAATAAAACCACACAAGGTCTGAAAATGTTAAAACAGAAATGTTGAGACAGGTTACAGGCAAAAGACCTCTATAGTGGTCCTATTGTTCACTGATAATAATATTGTTTGTTGCAGAATTTGTCAAATGCATTAACTGAATGTGATTATTTTATTGTTTAAAATAGTAAAATATTTTTTGTCATCTATATTAACCAAAGGCTCTGGTACTATGTAGTCATCAAAATTCAATGCAGTTAAATGCAACATAGTCATAAAAAATCCCATTATTCCTAGGTCTAGGTCATGTTTCACATCCCTTCTATTTCTCAACCTGAGCAACTTCAAGATGTATGGACTTCAATTCCCAGAATTCCCCAGTCAGAATTTATGGGAATTCCGGGAGTTGAGATCCATACATTTTAAAGTTGATCAGGTTTTTTTGTTTTGTTTTTAAGAAAAACACCACATTAAACAATGTCTTCTTGTTGGACCAAGGATTTTCCCCTTATCTTGGCTGAGCCAGTCCTCTGGAATATCATCCTCCCAGGGAACTGGGTCATTTGGAACCTATTAGCTTTTTATAAGGCTCCTAGGTTTTCTTAGAAGTTTGGACAACTCGGCTATGAATAGGATTTGGGGATTGGAATGTATCATTTATATTGGGCGTTACAGACTATTGTTTTTAAATGTTGAGTTTTTAATCTTATGCCACCCAGAGTAATTTCTGTGAGATTGGCAGCCATATACATTATATACATAAATTTAGAATAAATAAGTAGACAAATAAAATTATGTTTATGTTAATTTCTAAATATTAGCATTTTAATATTAGCATTTTCTTTAAATTCGCCATTTTACTACTATCCTGTAGTAGTAAGTCTAGAAGGGCTTACTTTCAACGCTGTGTAAATTTTGTGCTGGCCCTTTGTTTTCTGAATATTCAAAATAATGCATTACATCAATTACCATTTTTGTCATACAATAAAAATGCAAAGTACTAAGTAAATAGAAAACTTTTGTGGAATACAGTTTGCTACAGTAGAGCATGGTGGATATTTGGCCTAAAGTTATGATGCAGACTGCTCTTACAATTTTCTATGATGAAGTATTAGCAAATAACTGCACAGATGGCTTTGCCCTAAGATTAGGCCTCACATGCCAGACGTGATCAGGAAAACTGTCATTTTAAAAATAACTTTAAAACAAATGCCAAGTGTTGAGTGATGCATATGTCTAATAAACAGCTAGAAACATAGCAATGCCCAGGGCTGGAACTTAGTCCTGGAAATGAAATATGGCCATGGAATTATCACCTAGATTCAGCCAACAATGGCGGCATGCCATCACCACTTTTCTAAGTAACCAGGCATAAGCCTCCAATTTTGGGGTGTATGTGTATGTGGGGAGAGAGAGAGAGAGAGAGAGAGAAAGAGAGAGAGAGAGACAGAAGTCAAACTGTATGTGTGTGTATGTATGTATGTACCAAAAATACTATCCAAGCTTGTGTACACAGAATATTGCTAAAGAGTTGGTATTTGATGAGATTGATGCTTGTTAGTTTCAGCTTTCACATCTGCTCCAGATATGCTGTTCATATCTGCTCCAGATTAAATTGCAAACAGTAATATTAACAAAAATAACGAGATTAAAAATGCCAAATTTAATTTAAACATTTGGCTGACTGTGAGATTAACCACAATAATAATAACTGGTGTGGTAATTGTTGCAGGCCAACAGCATCCAGTTGAAAACAAGCTCTTTCTACACTTGCACAGAAAGGAAATTGCTTAACAGCAGAGGAACAAAATATCAGCTCCTAATTGACAAGATGATTTTGGAATACTGCAAAAGAAGGAAGACCAACTTGAACATAGCTTGGATTAATTAAAGGAAGGCACTTGACTCCCTGCCACATGCACTGTCCTCTCATGATGCCTGGAGGTTGTAGGGATGTAGATGAGGGACAACAGATTTAGACTGCATCCTGGCAAGATTGATTGGCTTTGGGTGCATGGAACCTCAGAGTCCGAATGTTTCTCATTTTTAGTTCTGGATAGGGTTGTACTACTTGTTCAAACCCAGTTTGCAACCTACAGGTTCTCCTCGACTCACATTATCCTACTCAAAGAGCAGTTGGCAGGTATGATTAGGAGAACTTTCCCATGGCTCCTATTGTGCACCTGGAACATGACTTCATGGGCTCAGTTACTCAAGCCCTGGTCACATCTCTCCTGGACTATTGCAATGCAATCTACAAGTACATGGAGCTATACTTGAAGTCCATTTGGATGCTTCAGCTAGTGCAAAGGGCAGGAACAAGTCTTTGGGGCCCTAGAATGGCCTGTATTATACTTCTGCTCTGCAAACTTCACTACCAGTGTCCTTCCAAGTGCAGTTCAAGATGTTGGTTATGACTCTTAAAGCCCATGATGGCATCGGGCCAGGCTACCTGATGAACCACCTTGTCCTGCCAGGACAAGCCCATCCTACTCATGCTGGCAGAGAGGACCTTCTTCAGATCCTGTCAATTAAAAAACTCTGACTATCAGGATCCAGAAGAAGACCCATTTCTGTGATAGTACCAACTGTTTTGTTGGGGGAAGAAAAATACATATTTACTCAACTCCATTTTTACACCTCTGAAACAGAATCAATAGGGAGTTTTTAACTTTATCTCAGGAACTCTATTTTCTTCACTGCAGTGCTCTAAAAATAATGAGGATTGTCAAAGCTGGACTTTTCTTTATTATTTATCGGTTTCCTTTGGTGTAAAGGTAGCACTCAAGTTACAATCATTCATTCAGCGACTATTTGAAGCATTGAAAAATGTGATTTGTGACCAGTCCTTGCACATATAACTGCTGCAGCATGCCCATTGTCACATAATCAGAATTCAAGTGCTAGGCAACTGGCATGTACTATATTCACAACAGTTGAAATATTCCAGGGTCATGTGGTCACTATTTACGATATTCCCAGCTGGGTTCCAATAAGCAAAGTCAGTGGGGAAAATTCAGATTCGCCTAACAACTGCCTGATTCACTTAACTGAGTGATTTACCTATCAATCATGGCAAAAAAGGTCATAAAATCAGGTTCAACTTATTTTTTACTGTCTTGCTTAATAACAAAAAATCTGGTCTAAATTATGGTCATAAGTTAAGGATTACCTATACTACAGTCCCATCCCCATCCTGGTAAAATAAAGTATGGGATTGTATAATGGCTACTCAGTTGAGATATACAGCTTTAACTAATTGAACAATCATTGCAAGGATTGTCTCCTTCTCTAGGATTTTTTCTTCTTGTTGTATCTTAAGTGTTGTATAGTTAAACATTTTTTGTAGATATATTTTTATGACTGGGATGCATCTTCCTGTAAGTTTATTTATTGCACATTATCTTGAACTTGTGAGATTCACCAGCTTAGAGAAATCCAAGCAGAGTTCTAAAATTATGGAATTCCATAATAAAATCACCCAATTCATTGGACAGTGTCCTGATTAATAAATATTTTCCCATTGAGTAAAATGGTGAAGGTGAGCAAAGAAAAAAGAAAAAAACCAATGACTTCATCTACAAAAGTTTTCATTCTCATAAGTCAAGCAGGAAGTTGCAACAAACACATCAGAGAGCTAGGGATTGTTGATACATCCGTTGTCTTGCCTGTCATACACTCTATTTAACCAACTGAACGTAAATGTCAGTTCTTAAAAAATAAATGTCAACTCCAGTCAGAATTGAAGAAGCTTCTTGAATGAGAAGCGAAAATGAATGAGAAGTCTTCAAAGAAAAACAAAAAAATCCAGTTGCTTCTTGATAAGGCCCCTTTGGGTCAATTCTTAATAGAACCATTTTTTCCTAACTACTTCAACTGAATGTCAAACAACATGAAAATATACATGAGGTTGCTTTAATTAAGAGTAAGTACTACTAATAATGCCTTCATTTTCTCTTAAAATGTAAGTGATCATACTATGTTATGATGATCATACAATGCTTGTAATCTATCACCTGTTTGAATAGTTTCTTTGACCCTGCACTTTTATTTGGAGAAGGCTATCCTAAGACAGGTGATCCTTGTTTAACAACCACTCATTTAGTGACCATTTAAATTCATGCCATTATCAAATACCATTATGATGGGACTGAATGAATAGTACTCATGACCACTTCTCAAAGTTCTAACCATCGCAGTGACAGGATTGCAATCCGGGCACTGACACCGGGCTTGTCTTTACAACATTGGAGTGTCCTGAAGTCACATGATCACTATTTGCAACTTCTTCGCAAGTTTCCTACAAGCATAGCCAATGAGGAACTGTAAACAGTGACCAGGTAACATTCTCATTTAACAACCTGTGGTAATTCCCTTAATAGCAACTGTTCTGCAAGCATGAAATTATGCTTTATGACCCATTGCTTACCAAAGAAAATTCCAGTGCCAATTACTGTGGTTAAGTAAGGATTGTCTGAAATATTTTTGTTCAGGTAAAACTCAGTATCTACAGTATTTCCTTGTGTTACAAGGTGGCTAACAATGATAAAACCCTGTGCAACTAAATTATATACATACATATAGATATAGATATCCAAACATGTATAAACCTTAGGAACTAAAATTACCAGCCAGCTATTTCTAAAACTGAAAAGATTAAGGTGCCCCAAGTTGAATTCAGTTTATGTTGACTATATGGACACAACCCTGCAAGAAAGGAAAGACATTACTGCAACTCTGAAGAATTCAATAAAATAAACTCAGGAAAGGCTTGAAAGAAGAAATCAATCTTCAGAGCACATATATTTTGGGGATCATGCAGCAATTATCACTAAGTGGAGGAGGATATTTAGGAGGAAAAAGGAATAACCGTAGTTTTGTTATGCACAAAACTTAATACTGAATACCATTTATTTTACAGCATCTTGTGCTTTCCTTATTGGAATGAAAATTTTAAAGCAGAGGTCTTCAAACTTGGCACCTTTAAGACTTGTGGGCTTCAAGTCCGCAAGTCTTAAAGTTGCCAAGTTTTTTTTTTTTTTGGGGGGGGGGGAGGACTGTTTTAAAGAATGATAAGAACAGCTTCCATTCACTCGTGACTTTAACACACTAGTTTTTCCAAAGACAGAGTTGTACATCTGTGGAGACGTTGCTGGCAACTGTCAAAATCTTCCTCCTTTTCCCCTTTCCCTGCCCCCTTCCATTCCAAACACAAGAATGTGGTTCTCTCACTCTTGTAGGCTGTCACCTGTCTAAATCTGTCCTTGTGTCAGAGGCATATATGGAAAAAGTGAGTCTGGCAGCCAATTGCGTCCTGCTTCTAAAATAAACTCCACTCCTTTTGCTCTCCATTAAAACAATGTCCTCCAGGGAAAGATTTTCAAAGGACATTTGATCTTGCCAGCTTTGGAATTCTTTTGAGCGACCTAACCCGGAAGCACCCTGATTCTGAGCCTATGCGCCTTGCAATCGCCAGGAGATGAGTGCCACTCTGAATTATAAGTCTTTTTCTAAAGAGCAGCAAACTATGGATAACTTGGAGAAGCAGCTTATTTGTCCCATCTGTTTAGAAATGTTTACTAAGCCAGTGGTTATCCTTCCATGTCAGCACAACCTCTGCAGAAAATGTGCCAGCGATATCTTCCAGGTATGTTGATTTAAACATTTACGCCCCCAATTAACATTATATCTAGCTTAGTGATCTCATACTACAAAACCAGGAGAATATTACAGTGTTGGTTTAATTACCAGGATTTTATTTAAATAAGGAGAAAATTAATTAGAGGAAAAGTTGTTTGTTATTTATCTTATGTGTGATTTTGGATCCCTTGCATTTGGAAATGTCCCTTTTATTTATATGAACTGAACTGTTATTTCAAGTATTTAGAGCTATTAACACTTAAACTCATTCCTGTTGTTCCTCAACACCTCTAAAAATGGCAAATTTCTCTCTAGCTTACTTTGCATATTATTAGCTTCCAAGCATTGAACAAAATGATACTGAAACTTATTTATCTTTTTTTCTATTTTTTTAAGATTTGACCTCATGTGAAGCCCACTAATACCATAACAGTGACTACATTAAAACATTAGATCATACCTTAAGTAGATGGTGTGATAGGCATCTTGTGATGTGCAGAATGATTGAGAAATAATATACAATTAGCTTTACAATTCTGTTTTACTGCTTGGCAAGAACAGGCCTCCAATCCATATCTTCCAATCAGAGGAGGTACCACTGTGGCTTCAGGAGGTCGATTTCGCTGCCCCTCCTGTAGACATGAAGTAGTTCTTGACAGGCATGGAGTGTATGGCCTTCAAAGAAACCTGCTGGTGGAAAATATAATTGATATATACAAACAGGAATCTTCCAGGTAATTAACCATTTCTATCTTTGAAAGATCATTTAACAATCCTGTTTAACTTAGTGATGTTATTAGAATTAAATACTAATTCTACATGGAATTAGATTTCTCAAGAGTCAAAAGCAGAAAATTCTGGAAAATTCAGGCCTGGGAGTTTTAATGCTAAGCAGTTATCAAGGAAAACATGTAATAACTATGAACAGCAGTCTTCATCAGGTCTTTCTAATTGCCCAAAAAGTAATTCTAGACACTAAATTTTGTTTGCTATTGTTATGTATCCTATAGGCCTATCTTGCCCAGCACTACTTTTTAGAGGGTCCTTTTAAAAAGCTAAAGATTAATAGCAACAAAAAGAGGCCTAATACTTGCTTCTGTGCTCTTTTCCCCCCCACTTCTTGGCATCTACCTGACCCCACAAATTGTTTATGTTTGGGCTACAAGCAGAGGTGGTATTCAGCAGGTTCTGACCAGTTCTGTAGAACAGGTAGCGGAAATTTTTAGTAGTTTGGAGAACCGGTGGTTATCTTTCCCCTGGAGTGGGGTGGGAATGGATATTTTACAGTATCTTTCCCCTGCCACTCCCACCAAGCCATGCCATGCCCACCAAACCACACCCACAGAACGAGAAGTAAAAAAAAAAATTAATCCCACCACTGGCTACAAGCCTATCTCTTGTGTTGATCAAGAAGCTTAAAACACATATAGTACAAGACTCACGCCAAATTTTCACAAATGGGAGAAAATACCCTAAATATATCTCTGAAGTTTAGCAACATTAGGAAGGGGCTCCTCAAACCTGTCCAAACAACTGTGTATGTTTCCACGTGAAAGCATGTCTTATTTGTCTACAAATTGGACACTTTCATATGGAGAAGCATTAAATAATAGGAGCAGGTATGAAAGAGCCCTTAAAGAAGGTTCCAAAGGTAAATACCTTATTTCAGCAGTTTGCTGTATACACTAGACTTTTTTGTCCAGGTCAAGACTATTAGACAGCAATAACATTTTGACAATTGTAATAGTAATGCTTGGAATTACGCTATACTGCTGTATGGGAATTTTAAAAGACAGCATGCAGACATTCAGCATTGAGAAAGGGGGGGGAGGGGAAAGGAGAATGGAATTAGAGAGTGGAGGGGTCAGTAGAAAATAGGATTTAAGGATGTTGTCTCCTTGTTCAACAACTACGTAAAGATCATTATTATTGATATTGGTCTTGTATATGAGTCTTTACTTTATTCTGCTGTATTACTACCCTGGGTCTCAGTTTGTAAAGAACTTAAGGTCACTTTTCTTCAGACATTTTAACCAGGGTAGTTTGCTATCTATTCCTTGAGTTTAAGATCAAGAAAAATTCCTTGTGCTTTCAATGGTATTTATCAAATAAGACCATGCTACCCAAGACAATCATATAAGATTCAATAGTAAATTGGTCATGCTGATTTCTTTCTTCGAAGTTTAAATCAAATATGTAATAATTTATAAACTTATAATGATGTTTATGGTTATATATTACTGTTCTAATTAATTCAAAGCAATATAATAGAAATTATATGAAAGACTTATTCTGAAAAATGGCTATCATGAAAACAAGGTCCATTGATTTTTCAGCAAAAAATTATCTTTGTGCTTTTATTAACTACATTATAAAAATGATTTATTCAAATGCATCGCAATGTTGCAAATGATAAAAGTCCACAAAACTAAACAATTTGCTTAATTTCACAATGCGTATTGTGGGTCTTGCTTTTACGACAGTTTGTTTAATATGAATGTCTAATAGACTCTGTATACTAAGGAAATGTGGTGGAATGTAGTCTGGATTCCCAGGAGAGAGGGATTGAGAGAAAGTAAGTAAGGCAGCTCTGCCCTAGCAATTCTCAGAGTATATCCTTAATGATGTGAGTAGTTGCTTTGGTTTAGCAAGATTTCTGTCTGTAGGTGAGGAACAATAAAGGAAACTTCTTAAAACAGACCTGGGCATTTTATGGCCCATGGATCACATCTGACAGTTGGTAATGGCTCAGGGAGATGGTCACTGACCAGATATTACTGTATTCTTTGTATTCTACTATTAATCTGACAGAAATAAATATTGTGATGTCCGATTGGTTTATAGCATCTCATATCTTTGTCTGAATTTGACTTCTTCCCCTGTTGAAACTGAGATAATGCTTTGTGACTGATGGAGAATGAGGTGGAACCCAGAGGTGGTATTCAGCAGGTTCTGATCAGTTCTGGAGAACCAGTAGCAGAAATTTTGAGTAGTTCAGAGAATTGGCAAATACCACCCCTGACGGGAGATTTTACAGTATCCTTCCCCTGCCATGCCCACCAAGCCACGCCCACAGAACCGGTAGTAAAGAAATTTGAATCCCACCACTGGGAACTGCTGCTGGTATGGGAATGTCCTTAGGTGGAAGATACTTTAAGTTACTTCCCACAACTGGGCATAAAAATGTTTTATATTGGTGCTTTAGCATAAGGACACAAATTATTTGGGATATTTGCCAAGTAACATTTACAGAAAACAGCCTTTTAACTTTTTATAGAGTCTTTTCAAATATTCATATCCTTTCCATTTTTCGTTCCATTAGAAGATAGCTTGTTTTAAATACATTATTTGTGGCATTTTTCAACCTGCAAGTCTTTTATATCTTTAATGAGAAACCATTCTTTTAGATCAGTGGGACTTTCTCCTTTATCCCCAGAAATCTTTTCATTCTCAGGGACATTATTTCCTTATATTGCATCCTGTTCTATTGGGGAGAGACCAATTTTCAATAGGAAGCATACACTTGCATGCAGGTTGTCACAGATTCACTTCCTAACATCTTCATTGAAAAGAATCCGTTGGATAAAACTGTTTAGTGGTAGTTAGAAACCAGGAGATTGTGAGTTCTAGAGTCTAGACCTTTCTTAGACATGAAAGCTGGCTGGTTAATGTTGGGCTTGTCTCTCTCTCTCTCTCTCTCTCTCTGTCTCAGCGCAACACACCTCAAGGGTTGTTGTAGGGAAAATAAGAGGAGGAAGAAATATTAAATATGATTTCTATCTTGAGTTATTATTAATGTAACAAAACAGAATAAATACCTAATTAATAAATAAAATAATAGGAATTTGTTTGCTCCCCCTATGATGTCAGATACCTGCTATCAGTCTCATAGTTACCTTCCAAGCAGAGAAATATTCTTATCTGCCTCTTTGATTTGATCTTTAGTTTTTTAATCGTTTGGGTTTGGATTTGCTTTTTTCTCCTAAATTAATTCCATTCACAGGCCTGAAAGAAAAACTGAGCAGCCAATGTGTGAAGAACATGAAGATGAGAAAATTAATATTTATTGCCTGAATTGTGAAGTACCCACCTGTTCCATGTGCAAAGTTTTTGGTGCTCATAAAGACTGTCAGGTTGCTCCCCTCTCGAATGTGTACCAAAGGCAGAAGGTAAAAAAAAAAAAAATTTCTTTTTTTAATGGCTTTTCATTTAGAGAATTAATACCTCTCCTGTTTATAAAATTAAGTTATAAGAATGCATTACTGAAAGTACATCATTATTTTCTACTGAAGTTATCTTGTTTGGAACTTAGGTCCTTGAAGGGTTTTTAAAAATCTACTCAATCTGTTGGTCCAGCTGGCAGGCACACAATTACAATTAATGTGAAATATTTGAGCCTATGCTGCCATTCCAAATATGGTGGCTTAAAGAGGTAATAGACTGAAACTCTCAGTATCACAAATAATCATGATGGAGAAAAAGTGAAGTTTTGTTTGAGGAGTTTCCAAATTAATTCAAATTTTTGCCAGAACAACCACTATATGTTATTGGTGTACAGATGTCCTATGCCACATAATCAATCCAAGTGGTTACTGGAGAAATGGTCTAATTTCATGGCTTCCAAATTGGTTTGGTATCATAGAAGCATTTATTTTTGTTTTTCACATAATTGCCATCATGTATTGAACATCCTTATAATAAATACTGAATTTCTTCCGTCTTTGTTCCCTCTGAAACAAAACTCAATTTCATTTCCATATTAAATGCAACTCGCCATAAGCATCAATTCTTAACCCTAACAGCACCAAAATGATGAAATATGTATCATAACATCAAGAAGGAAACAGTGTCACAATGTTATGCCATACATTTTACCACTTTCCCCAACTATACATCCCTTCCAATGGATGCCTACACAGCCCACAACAAAATATCTTCAGGAGGGTTCTTCAGATGGCCAAAATCTGCAGTATGATGGGTACAGCATTGCAGTCAAAACTTGCCCCATTTACAGCAGCACTGAATTTGTATACAAAAAAGGTGGGGCTTCTACCACAACACCACATCCACCAATTTGCAACATACCCAAAAGATGCACACAACTCCTCCATGTTAGCCTCACTTGGAGTGATTGGAACTCTTGTCTGACAAACAAAGCTGCTCATGTAACTCAGAAGCAGCAAACATGTTTATTACAGCACGTTCCTTCCAGATAGGCAACAAACGGTGATTCCGGTTAAAGCCAGTGAGTTTCCCTGACATTTCAGACTAACATAGTCTGCATCAGTGGGACTATTTTTTATCTTTTCACAATGTTCCTAAATGTGACATGAAAGCAGTATAAATAGTAGAATGCAGATGTTTTAAATTTTTCACTGATAGCTTCAAGTGCTAGCAATATACATGGAGTAGTCTCAGTCTTCATCAGATTGAAGTCTGGGTGCTACACAGAGGTGGCATTCAGCAGGTTCTGACCAGTTCTGGAAAACCGGTAGCACAAATTTTGAGTAGTTCGGAGAACCGGCAAATACCACCTCTGACTGGCCCCGCCACCATCTGTTCTCTGTCTCCCAAGTCCCAGCTGATTGGCTGAGTCTTCTTTTATTGCCCTGCACAGTAGAACAGAGCTGTAAAGCAGGTTAGTGGGGTGGGGAGGGAATGGGATTTTGCAGTATTCTTCTCCTGCCACACCTACCAAGCCACGCCACGCCCACCAAGCCATGCCCACAGAACCAGTAGTAAAAATTTTTGAATCCCATCACTGGAGCTACAGGGCAAGCTGAAACATTTGTTCCACCCACTCCCAGCCAGTTGCTGTTGGCCACTGTCCTTCTAAATATATTTGATTACTGTTGTTTTTCTTCTACTCTGAATATTCTAGTCTGAATCTAGCATTCTTTAAAAAGTTATATCCAAACATCTTCAGTCTTTAATTTCAGATTCTGGCTGTTATTCTGAAGATGCTTCTATCTGCAAACCAATATATTTCTGTCTGTCTGTCTGTCTGTCTGTTATTGTTTTTTTAGTTATTAAGATTTTTTTTATTTTGCCAATAATTTATTGGATATGGGATAGAAAAGTTCAGTAATGCTCCCAGAATCCTTTGCTGCCATCTGTTAAAGGTCTATTTATTTTTAACACAGCATTCATGAAACAGCTGTTTATATGGAATATCCTCATGAGAAATCCAAGACAATTTCTTGAAAGCCTTGCTGAGGCTGCCATGATAAAGAGCCAGTTTATAAGCAGAGCTTTTAGAAGAAGAAGCCCATTATTATATTTATCAATATTAAAGCTGTACATGTGTACTGATAAACATTATGTTCTCCTATTCTGAAATAACACATGAAAAATAGTGCTTAGAAAAAGTATCTAAATAGAAAGTGTTATACTTATGCATATCAATCATTAGATTTCCTGTCACAGGTAACAAGAAATATTTATATATTGTGAATATATAGAAGCCATTCGTATTGTATGTTTATAGTAAAATACACTGTTGTATGTTCTAAAAATCACAGGACACAATATGAAAAGATGAAAAGGATAGAATAATTAACATGAAACTGTCTAAAATATTTTAGTTGGAGAATTAAATCATGCAAATCAGATTTCAATATAAAAAAACCTCAGTTAAATAAAATTGTTATAATTATTATTTATTATTATTATTATTATTTATTTGATTTATATACCGCCCCCTCTCCCCGAAGGGACTCGGGGCGGTGAACAGCCAATAAAAACACATATACAATATACAAAGTATGAGACAACATGATATATTAAAATTTAAAAACTGAAATCCAATATGGCTCTAATAAAATATAAACAAGTATTAAAAAGATTAAAACCCAATTAAAATTTAAAAACCCCTAGGCCAGTCCGGCCTGCCGAAATAAATGCGTTTTGAGCAACCGACGGAAGGCCATGAGATCGGGGGCGGCCCTTATCTCCGGGGGTAATTCGTTCCAGAGAGGGGGTGCTCCCAATGAGAAGGCCCGCACCCTCGGGGTCGCCAGCCGTCCAGCCGGCGGCACCCCGAGGAGGCCCACCCTATGGGAGCGTACCGGTCGGTGGGAAGCCGATGGTGGCAGGAGGCGGTCTCGCAAGTAACCTGGTCCCGAGCCATGGAGCGCTTTAAAGATAGTGACCAAGACCTTGAAGCGCACCCGGAGGGCCACCGGGAGCCAATGCAGCCCGCGTAGAAGTGGCATAACATGGGAGCCCCTAGGTGCCCCCATTACCACCCTCGCGGCTGCACTCTGCACCAACTGGAGCCTCCGGATGCTCTTCAAGGGCAGCCCCATGTAGAGAGCATTGGCATAGTCTAGGCGGGAGATCACCAGGGCGGAAGTGACCGTGCGAAGCGCATCCCGATCCAGAAAGGGCCGCAACTGGTAGATCCTACGGACCTGTCCAAAAGCCCCCCTGGCGACGGCCGCCACATGATCTTCCAATGACAGCCGTACATCCAGGAGGGCACCCAGATTGCGGGCCCTCTCTGTGGGGGCAAGAATTTCCCCCCCCACAGCCAGCGATGGAACCAGCCGGCTGTATCGGGGTGCCGGGAAGCACAGCCACTCAGTCTTAGATGGGTTGAGCTGAAGCCTGTTCCGCCCCATCCAACACCGCACGGCCTCCAGGCATCGGGCCATCACTTCGACGGCTTCATCGGGGTGGCCCGGGGTAGAGATGTACAGCTGGGTGTCATCAGCGTACTGATGGAACTCTACCCCAAAGCCACGGATGATCTCACCAAGCGGCTTCATATATATGTTGAACAGGAGGGGCGAGAGCACCGACCCCTGAGGCACCCCGCAAACCAGGGGCCTCGGGGCCGACCTCTGCCCCCCTGCCAACACAAATTGCGAGCGGTCAGAGAGGAAGGAGGAGAACCACCGCATAACGGTGCCTCCCACCCCCAACCCCCCCAGCCGCTGCAATAGGATACTGTGGTCGACAGTATCAAAAGCCGCCGAAAGATCTAGGAGGACCAGGACAGAGGAATAACCCCTGTCACGGGCCCTCCAGAGATCATCCACCAATGCGACCAGCGCCGTCTCTGTGCTGTGCCCGGGCCTGAAGCCCGATTGGCGTGGATCCAAATAGACAGCTTCATCCAGGTGCTGGGGAAACTGTTGTGCCACCACACTCTCAACAACCTTCGCCATAAAGCGAAGGTTGGAGACAGGACGATAATTAGATAACAAAGTTGGGTCCAGGGACGGTTTCTTGAGGAGGGGTCTCACCACCGCCTCTTTCAAGGCGGCGGGTAGATATCCCTCACTCAAGGAAGCGTTAATAATGCCCTGGAACCAACCTCGTGTCACCTCCCGGGTGGCTAACACCAGCCAGGAGGGACACGGGTCCAATAAACATGTGGTCGCATTCAGTCCCCGCAGTAACCTGTCCACATCTTCGGGGGTCACAGGATCAAACTCGTCCCAAATGACTGTTCCAAATTCCGCCCCCGATTCCCCACCCAGAACTGCCCATTCGGAGTCCAAGCCATCCCGGATCTGAGTGATTTTATCCACCAGGAACTTTGAAAAATCCTCAGCCTGTCCCTGCAAGGGGTCCTCCCGCGCTCCCCCTTCTAAGAGGGATAATATAATAACTTCATATTTTGCAAAAGTATTCAGCAATTTTATTAATGAGGAATTTTGAAAATTAGGTTACATCTCCTTAGTAACTAAATATGATATATACTTTCTCAGTGCCCTTTTAGGAAAGTTTTAATGATTATAGAGTTTTAAAAATTAGATTACTACCATGCTTTATATCTTCTCAAAGCACCATATATGTTTATTTTATTTCGCAGTCTGAGCTTAGTGATGGGATCGCTGTGCTCGTGGGAAGTAATGACAGAGTACAAGGAATTGTAACTCAGCTGGAGGAAACCTGCAGAACAGTTGAAGTAAGCAAACACTATTTAATACAATTAAGCCAAATTAATAATAATAATAATCTCTTTATAACAATTTGAAGTTATAGTTGCCAGTTCTTTTAACTGGTGTTGGCCTTCACATGCATCAAGATCTCCCCACAAACCTAGGACATTGTAATATACTATATAATAATATATTTATTTACAAATAATAAAAGCTACAGGTTTGTGACTGTGCAGCTTAAAAGTGCTTTTTGGATTTTTGTTCCAATGTGATCATCCAAATGGTGTGTAGATGAGGAATTCCACAGTTTTAGGATGCATAAGTCTTTCTTTCTGAGAAAGAGTTCTTATTGCTGAAAACCCACTCTGCGCAACTTCCACAAATGTTGTCTAGAGCTGCCAGCCTTCTGGAACCAGTAAGCATTTTTGAAATTTTTAGTCTCTGGGGTAGGTGTTTGCTGCACTAGTTAACCAGGCCAGGAAATCAACTCCACAGGAAGGCTAACTTTTATGGAGAACCTTGCAAGTTGGATTGTGCTGTACCTTCTGCCCTTCCTTATATTTCAATGAATCAGGACAACCTCTCTTTGTTGAGACTTGAAAAATGTTTCAGCCCCTATTGCTGACCTGAAGCACTAAGATCCATGAATCTATCTTCCTTGCTCTCTATAATACGGTATGTGCTCTGCTCTCATGAAAAGCTAGCAAGCATAGGGATTTGCAAGATTCTGCTGCTTTCATCATAATGACAAAGGCAGCACTTTGCAAAGCTCTGCCCTTCTGGATGTGAAAGCAACAACAGAACATGTTTTTCTCAAACTGACCACTTGCCCTGTAAGTCCACAGACTCCACTGCTTCCAAAGGGATTGTCCCACTTCCCAGTCATAAAATAGCTGACATGGAAGACTTAACCAATTATAAGGTATTAATTAAAGAGAATGCTACTTGACACCCATTTAGTCCTTCCCCATTCTCTTTTGTTTCACTTCCTATCTTTAGTTTTTTTGGGCAAACAGACCAAGCACTAGACTGCAACTTCCCTTTTTTTTTTCTAAAAATGCCTTGGGTTTGAAGCAAAAAAAAGCAAAAAACCCCCACATTTATGGAAATTTTATCTCCAAATGAAAGATTTAAATTAAAAAAATGAGGTAAAGAATGCTTACAATTCAATATGTCATTCTAATTTGCAAAAAATCCATCAGAGTCCTTTCCGTAATCAAAACACACGAGAGGAAATAATATAGCAAACATGGTTCAAAATTGCCGAAAGTTCTGAGCCAAGGAATTTATGAAAATATTAGCATTTAAAAGTTAAAGATGGCACATATTGCAAGTATACATAAAGGAAGTCTACATATTGCAAAGATGAAATGTGTCGGTATCAGGAGTTTGCAGACCATAGCAAACCTTTCAAGTACCTTCATGGTGAGAATTAAACACTCTCCAAAGGAGAGATACTGTAATATTGAAGTTTTCGCAACTTAGGGCTCTTCCTTACAGTCAAGCTTAATCCCTGAGATGGCAGAAATCTATTAGGGCACAAAACTAACTATATTGACATAAAAATTGCTACCCACAGTGATGATTCTTACTACCATTGAAACAATGCCGACAAATAGTGTTGTCTATTTACAGTGTACCAAGCATTTAAGGATGGGGCTTGCCATATTTCACTGACTTTGTTTTTCTCTCTTCCTACCAAATGTCAATAGCTGGCTGGAAAACATTCATCATTCATTTTCCTTAGTATGGAATAGAATGTGGAGGGAAGAAAAGAAAGACAAGTTTTAACAGATAACTAGATTGCTAGGTTTAGCCATCTGCCAAAACATGACTTTCTATAAGTGCTTTCTGTGGTTGTGTTCAAAGCAGCCCAATTCCCAGCTGATATTCAGAAGAGCACTAAGTGCATACTGAAAAATAACCCAAGCAAAGATGACATTGTGATGGGAGTTGTGCTGGAAAGCAGCAGAGAGAGAACCAAATCTGCTTCTACCATTCCCCCGCTGCTATGGCATCTCCACTATTAGCTGTTTTTCAAGGTGACTTATGTTTCAGAGACCAAGTACGGTTAGTGAAAACTCAATTTGAAAGAAGTGGATTGTTCCTCTGCTCAAAGCAGAGACAATGCTCCGGAATGGGATGGGAGGTCAAACAGGTGAACCTAAAAAACCAATAGCTCTTGGCTGATCCACCTTTTAGGGATCATCAAATTGCACTATTGATAGCATGGTGATAGTGATCCCTAAAATGCATAAAGTTTTACCAACTGCAAAACTTGTGACAGAATAAGGCAAAAAAAAAAAGCATTGGTAAACCTATGGAGATTTGATGCCACCTCAGATATGGTTTAAGGATCAAATGAACACAATGGTAAAAAGCGGAACACTGGTACACCTCTGTGCCATAAGAAAAATTCTTAAATAAATTCAAAGCCTTTGTTAAATGTTTTACAAAACAATCCAACAGGTAATGGAAGTAATCACCAAAACTGATATTATATATTTTCAATAATGACTGCCTTACATATAATTACCACTTTTTCCAAATGCTAAGCTGAGAAATGCAGATTCTCATCAATCCTTTCATTTTCATAGCATTTAATAGGTTTAGCATCTATATACGGTACAAAGCATGGTATTTTGGGAAACAGCCTTCATTATGTTTTCCATATTTTGTTTTCTTTATTTTTGTTATTTTTCTTTATTTAGAAAGCAATACCCCAAACTTCTTACATGTTTGCACAACAGAATGATTTTACCAATTAAAAATGCCAAGTGCAAAATTGTTTAAATGTAATTAATGTAAAACTGAAAACATGAATATAAGAAGGTTATATCTAAAAACATCAAATCAACAGGAAACACATTTTTCTGCTCAACAAAAAGCAATACAGTAAAGGAAGATCCAAAACCATTTCACATCTTTCATAGTCTGTGTGAGCCAAAGAAGCTCTTTTTCATAATTCTGACTAACTTTGTGTCCCTCAGTAATAGAACATAAAGATCTCAGCCTTTCTTTTCCCTATAATAATAGCTCAAATATTTTTCTTAACTTCATATAATGTTTGTGTCCATTAGACACCACTGTGACATCAAATAGTCACTTGGCACTTAAATACAATCCTTTTCCTACTGAGTAAAAATGCAACTTTTCTTTCCCTATCTGGAACAGATAGCAGATTTTATGACCTTTCTTAAATTGGCTTGCTGAAAACCTTAAATAAGGCATAGCTATTAAAATAGTCTGATTATTCACTAGCAAAAGCAAAGTATATCTTGCTAAACTATATTTAGTTCTGGAAATTTTCATCGGGTTTTTGAGTGTTCAATTTATGGAAAGGGAAAACTTATTTCAGGGTATTTAAAGTGGCAAAACTGTATTACGTACCTGGAAAATAATCATATTTCAAAAGAGATAGCCATGACAAAGCCATAATTGTAGCCTAAGCAAAAATAAATTTTGATTTAGTTTAATGGTATGTAAATTACATTGTATTAAATTAGTTAAATACAATTATTAGAATTATTTCTCAAGATTCCAATATCTTCTATTGCATTTGTAATAGAAGATATTGCAATCTAGAGAAATAATTCTAAAGTAATTTTAATAATTTACAAATTACATTACATTATTTATTATTTATAATGTAATGTAATTGTAAACATTATAAATGACAATGTTTTGAGGGGTTTGGGGGAATTTGCAAGTCACCCTGAAGACTTTTGGTATTAACATTTATTTTAAAAGCTATTATAGTTTATATTTTTAGAATATTTATTCCAAAATTAAAATGATCTTAATGCTTAAATAGAAATGTTTAGAGCTCTACCATCAGCATTTGAAAAAAGTTTCATTATTAGTACTTATTATGAGGCAAATGTAATTGGGTGTTAGCTTGGAATGTTCAAACCTTAAATTTCCTTTTTTGTTCAATATCACCTTTGTGATTTGTCTCAATTAATGAAGTTTGTTGGCTTCTACAAGATACTGTGAAAGTTTAAAAGAGAAAAGAAAAAGCTTTTTCAGTTCAGAGGCCTTTCCTCAATTTATAGAAATAAAAACAGATGCAGTCGACATAATTCTTTTAACACAAAGCTAATGATTCATTCACAGGAATGCTGCAAAAGGCAGAAGGAGCAACTATGTGAAAAATTTGATTATTTGTATGCAATATTGGAAGAACGAAAAGGTGAGATGACACAAATAATCACTCGGAGCCAAGAGGAGAAATTGGAACATGTCCGGTCTCTGATAAAAAAGTATGCAAACCACTTAGAGACAGTATCAAAACTGGTGGAATCAGGCATCCAATTTATGGAAGAGCCAGAAATGGCTGTATTTTTACAGGTAAGTTGCAGAAACGTTTTTTAAAATGAGAATAGCTTAGCACTATGGAAAGTACCATTTGAGTGTTCAACATGTACTTCTCAAATGTAAGTTTTATAGAATATCTACCTGTATAGTAGTTTTCCATATTCAATCTAAACATTGTATTTTTGCCCATCCCATACGGGATTTGTGGTATTTTCTTAAATTGGGAGGAAATGATTGAACAGACATCACTATATTTTTCAAATTGATAAATGATATGCATTTGAGACAACATTTATCCTGGGGTTATTAAATAAAGATAATAAAAACCTTTGGAATGTAATACAACATATTGTATAGGGAAATAATTAGATTATATTATGTTTTATGTCAAAGTGACCCATTTTTTCCCCAAAAAATTAAGTTTAAATTTGAATTTTGATAGATAATACAATTTTCTCCTGAACAGTTTATATTCCAATCTGAGGAATCAGATGGTTCTTATTTAACTAGAACTTTCTACTTTGTGAAGTAGAAGCTCCTTCAGATTTTGCAAAGGGATGACAGTGTGTCATATTAGAGCATGTATTTTTATTTTAAGCTGGGAGCTCTCCCAAACCAGAAAGTTAGAATTTGATAATTCATACTGTTAAGTACATCAGGTAAATTGAATATAATTAGCCTGGTATTTCACAATATGAAAATGCACTAATTCTATATTCCTGTCAGCTTATAATTGATGCATATCTCAGTCATTACTCTATAGTGCAAAAGAAGCAAGAATCATAGCTACAAGCAATTTGTGATATTAGCTGGCCTACATCATTGCTTAACCCAAGGAACAAAGTGATTTGCTGTTTGTATTGAACTAAATGTTCAGGTTGTGATTTAGCAGACAGGACAAACCATAGCAGTTCATAATCTTTATGGACGTGATTTTAGAAATGTGTACATGTATAACAGGGATGAGAAACATGTAACTGTTTATATGTTGTCAAGTTATATGTCTTATAACTCTTAACATCCATTATGGCTATGCTAACTGTAGTGCTGGGAGTTTTAATTTAACAACATCAAGAAGATCTCTTGCTGTCCAATGTGGCCTAGAGAAATTAACAGTTAAAATATATTTCTGGATCAAAATATACTTTCTAGTTTGGTTTACCCCAAAGGGTTCACTTTTGCATTATCTTGGTGGAATATCTTGTAATAGTTAGAATTCCAGCTATTATTTGTTAAAAAAAATGCATACTAACATTTTATATATGAATTAACTTTAAATCTGTATGCTGAAAAGAAAAGGAACAAGTTATTAAATAATGTATTTTATTGATATATTTTGTTTTTCACAGAATGCTAAAGCATTGCTGCAAAAGTAAGTAAAGATGTGTTACCATTTTCATCATAAACCAACAATTTTTAAACAGTTTCGTTGCAAAATAATGCAGATGACACAATGGTGCTTCTATTTTAGAATTACTGAAGCTTCTAAAGCATTTCAGATGGAAAAAATAGAGAAAGGCTACGAAAATATGACCCACTTCACAGTCAATCTTAACAGAGAAGAAAAGATAATTAGAGAAATTTACTTTTATAGAGGTAGGTTTCCCTTTCTTAAAAAGCTTATTTTCCTTTAAGCTGTGAAGTGTTCAATTTTGTGAAGACCTCCTGTCACAAAAATAATTGAAAGACCTTTTTGACATTCTACAAAAGTGAAAGATATATTTTACATGTCTAATAATCAAAAGTAAACTCGTGAAGACTAAGATGGTATGCTGAAATATATGTTTTTTTCATAGAATCTGAGTGTTGGCATTAGTGTTGTAAATCTTTCAAGATTCCAACATTCAGTATACATCAAAGCTATTAACCTCTGTCTGATCTGTTTATTGACTAGCAGAACATTGGCAATGATTACCAATGGTGATTCATGATAGAACATTTCCTTGAATAAAGGTAGTTATCAAGCTTGATTTTGTGTATTTTTGTACGCAAAAGATGTTAATTACTACCAAAGTTATATTGAGAAATATTGACAGGTTATTTATGTGTGTTCACATGTATATCTGTGAGCAAGTATATGAATTTGTATATAGTAACAGTAGTATTTATCCAGTGTTTACAGCCATTGTAAAGAAAGAATGTCAATTTTGTTGATAGTCAAGGTTCATGGAATCTTATTGAAAAAGTGATAATTGAAAGCTTCTCATTCTCTACTCTTACCTTATTTTCATAAATGTAGTGGTAAATGAAGAGTAAGAAACGAAAGTGTAAACAACTATTTTTAAAAAATTGGAACAAATATAATCAAGATAGAAAGGCAACTTTTCCATTAAGATAAGCTAAATTAGGATTCTGTGATGCCATGCCACCCTAAAATAATGTGTTTGTATGACTCTCTACTTAATTCGAGACCCAACGCTATGTGACAAGTTAAGCTCCTGTTCTTGCCTCAGCTCCTGCCAACCTAGCAGTTTGAAAGCATGCAAATGTGAATAAATAAATAGGTACCATTTCAATAGGAAGGTAACAGTATTTAATCACATTTATATGAGTTAGACCAAAATCAGCTCAAGTTCACAAATACTTCTTTATAAAGCATAATTTATCAGAATTTGGTATTTTGTGGTTTTATTGAAATATTTATCACCAGAAAGGTGAAGCTAGACCCAGTATTCAAAGTATGATGAAGTCAATTCAGAATACCCTTCTAGAAAAACAAAAGTACTGAATGCTAACAAATCGTTTCTGCATAGCCCTGAGATAATCATATACATCATAATCTGTCATGTTCATCATAGAATATTTCAGTTCAAATCTTTGATCCAATAGTGTACAAAATCATGTGATTGGCCTAGTTGTTATATAAAAATTGAGAGTTTAAGGAAAGAAGAGGAACGGTATCCTTTAGCTTTTTTAATTGCTACCTTATATTGTTGTTAAGTAATATATATCTATATTTCAGCACAAACATGAAGCAGATTGGGAAGAGGAATTATACATATGTACAGCACAGAAAGTTTGATGGCAAGAGGAATCATTTCCCTTCTTGATACCCTTGGCAACTCCATACATCTAACATATTCTTAGACTGTTCCACTGGAGACCTTTTTTATTTTAAGTAATATACAATTGCAATGATTAATAATTTATCCATGGACCAATGACCATATCCTGACCATAACTGCACTTCCCATTTTTCCTAGGAATAAAGAACTCAGTGACAAAAATCAAAGGACTCAGGGGTGAAAGTCAAAAGCCTGCTATGATAGCTTGTCTACTCTCTATACAAGCTACTTCCTCCTATTCTGTTCTGATTATTAGATGAATAGTTCTGCTTCTAAAAAAAACAATGTGCCAACCATTCTAGGAAATCTCAAACTCCTTTGGGAAGGTTTCACAGAAAAACAAGTTGTTAATTTTATTATGTGTTGAGAGAAACATCTATGAACAGGAACTGAGGCAAAAATACTATTCTGCTCAGAGTGCTGGCTGTGTTTTTTTGATGCAATTCAATTCTTTTAATAGGGCCAGAGACAAATATTCCTGCTTAGAAAAGCAGAAACCAGAACCTTTAGAATCAAAGATTCTCTATTAATAAATTTTATTTTAGAGGAAACCAGTTAGTGTATTTTCTGTTTCATGTTACAATAGAGGAGGAGGAGGAGGAAGATGCTACAGAAGGGAAAACACCAGATGAGATCCACACTGAATCATCAGGAGAAGAAGATGAAATATCTGAACAAGCATCATCTCAGCAACTTCAACAGGATATTGCATTAAAAGACACACTAGCAGTATCTCAGAGTAGTCTGGCACCATCATTACCGTCTAATCCACTAGTTAATACTCCTACTACAGCAAAAGAGGTAACAAATATTCTCATATAAGTTATGTTAAATATTTTATCACTTTGTTAATCCCTTTATTAATTAAATATGCTAATTCATTAGGTCAGTCTTCACCAATTTTTGGTAATTTGAGTTTGTTGGTCTACAACTGCTAGAATTTTCTTGCTTTCTAGTAAATCTGGGAATTGTCAATCAGCATATTCTTACCCTGAAGGTTGTAGTAGGTAAAGAGATCAGTGAAAACTGAAAACCCTTCATCTAGAGCAAGTAGAATGGTTTTCTGCAGAAGGCCCTTGTTGGATGCAGCTTTTAAACTTTTACTTAGAGCATACTAAAAAAATCCAATAGCAAAAGAAAATAAATCTCACCTAGTCTACCTTGCCCTTTTCTCTTCTGATACAGTACTTTTAAAACTATAATTCCTGTTAATTTCATCTTAAAATAACCTATTGCCTAGAACAAATAAAAACAAGAGGATTTAAAAAGTAACATTATGTAAAATAAAACTAACATAATAATAATTAATAAAACAACTAGTAGAATTCAGAATTTAACAAAAAGATTTACAACCTAAGTGTTTTTTTTTACTTTGGCTGCAGATGGTGTATTTAACAAACAACTACCAAGCTGAATTTATTGTTTCCTTAGTATGAACTTTAATTCCCCACTGCTGAGTTAAAAGTGTAATCCCACATCCTTGAATTGGCAGAATATTATACTGGCTTGACCTTGACTGTTCCCATTTTCGATTCCTGTCCTGTCTCTATTTCTTCTGTTTCAAATCACTGAAGTCACCTGCATTCTTTGAATGTAATGGGAAGTGATAGCTAGCAGATTTTACTTTTTTTATTTAAAAAAATGTCTTTATTAAATTTCAAAGCCAAACATTAAAATACAAACTAACATAAAAGAAAAAATAGAGAGAGGATAACAGGACAAGCTAAAAAGTGACTAAAAAACTCCTATCAAATAAATATATAACACTAGTGACCCCCAACTTTTTCAGTAGAGATAATAATACTATATAACAATCTCTTAAGTTTAAATAAATAATACCAGTACTTAAAATATCCTAAAATACTAACACTTAATATTCTAAAGAACCAATCTTCATAATATATTATTCACTTAATTTTATAAGACATTGTATATTGTCAATAACAACCATATAATTATAAATCCAAAATATTTCCCTGGTCACAAATTTTACACTCTGGAGGCTGCCCTTGTGTGGTGTTGGAATAAGACAGAAAGCACTCATGGATAGGGCCAACATAAAGCAAACTTCATGGGAAGACAATAGAAAAAGATGTTGCCAGGATATGTTTGTGTCATGTGTTGTGTTCTGTTATGGTTGGGGATAAGTATGGAAAAGCCCTAAGATCTGCTGCACATTTCAGTAATAAATAAGCATAGTTTAGAATATCAAGTATAGAAAACTAAAATATAAGTTTTCATGATGCTGCCCTTTCAGAGGGTAAGATGGGAAGAGATAGCAGACAAAAAAACATCTCCAATAATTTGCATTCTATTTTTTTTCTTTTTTTGATCTTTCCTACTAAGGATGAAATTGTACATACTACTATAGCACAGCCTGCAGAACCAGTAGAGACTGGACTACAGTCAAATGGAGAACCATCTGATCCCTTGTTCTACCCTAGTTGGTACAAAGCATCACCACGACAAACAAGCATTTCAAATCCAACTCCATTGACCGAAAGTAGGCAGGTAGGGCCTTCCATTCCTGTAGAAGTGAATGTCAAGAAGACAGAGGCTCCAGAAGCAGCTTCTGCAAATACAAATTCTGCTGTGTGTGGTAAGGAAGTTAACCCATCTACAGATACTTCACAGGTTAGTATAATTCTTTGAATATGTTGCATTCAACCATGATTTTCTATGAAATAGTACCTCTGAGAAGGAAATTATGTTAGTACCTCATTAACTCTAATATATGCCAATTTAGCCACATAGAATTCCCTACGAAATCTTAGAAGAAAATTGGAAGGCTATATTCTTAGATATAGACACAGTTTTGTAATTTTTTACATCAAATGCCGCTCATAGTACTTATATATACTGGCGTTTAAAACCTAGTGCAGCCTTTCTTGGCATAATATTCCTGAAAATACCAAGAGATACTCGGAACTGTCATTTGACACCTCTAGAAGACATGGGCATTCACAAGCAGGGGCAATGACATCAGATGTATCATGATATCAGTGTGCAGTTGATGCCAGCAATGTGATGCCAGCAATGTGATTTGTCTTTCATACAATGATGCATATGACATTCTTGCTTATTGTGCAATACCTTTACTGGACAGCATTATTTTGGCATTAGCTGACAAGGCAATTTCCTCACACATAATTTATAGTGCCATTGAAATACTTCTGTGCATACATACTATAAGTAGTAAACACAACACTACAGTATCAACACTACAGACACTGGCCAATGCTGCAAAGTTTTAATAAAGACGTGTCCTTAAGCAAACACTTCACAAAAAATTTACTTCCAGCCATGTACCAAAGAAGTTCGCCTTTCCAATGCCTCTCTTAGGTCTTTGGTTTCCACTATCATCTGGGATCAATTTGCATCACTTTTAGAAAGAAGGACAATTTTAAGCTACTCCTCTTTTATGCTTGGGCAAGAACTGAAGTTGCAACAAGTAGGAAGATAAGGAACATGTCTTGATTATGAGATCTCCTTTGAAAAGCTTGCCTTGTGATTTGTCTGATAGTTCTGACTACAGAAGCCAGTTTTATTCACAGTCTATGTGAGACAGATCTCAAGCTGGGATCTCAAGAATGTGCAAATGGTTCTATGAAATCAACAGATCTTTAAATATGAATTTGAGAAATTCTAGGCAGCCATCCTCTCTCCATAAAATCCTATCTAGGAAAATTATGTGGGAATTCTAGAAAAAAGTGACTTCCATATTAAGGAGCCATGGTAGCATAGTGGTTAGAATGTAGCAATCTGACTCTGTCCATAGGCAGGAGTTTGATCTTGGATAGCTCAGCCTTCCATGCTTCCAAAGTTGGATCAGATAGTTGGGGATAATATACTTGTTAACCACTTAGAGAGTGCTGTAAAGCAATATGGAGCAGTATATACAAGTCTCTAAGTGCTATGACTATATCGATAAAAGCTATCTCAATAAAAGCTTTGAAAACAATTCTAAGATATGCAGAAAGGCAGGTGAGAACTGAAAGTATATAATTCAAATTCATGGTAATCATGAAAATACCAAAACAAATTTTCATTTAAATCACGTGTTTTATGTTTAAATTAGACAAATTAAGTAATTGCCCTGCTGGATATGTATCATGAATTCCAGTTGTGCAATTGTGTTAATCATACAACTGGAAAATACTTGCTTAATTCTTTCCACATTTTATATTATTTATATCATGATGGTTGAAACCTTATTTTCTTTCCTATTGTTAGTATCAATTAAAGAAAAACACAGTGAGCTTTAAATCAGAAAGCAGTAAGTACTGTACATAAGTGGGATCTAGATGTGTGCTTAACTGCATAACACTCCACAAGAAGAAGAAGAAAAGGATGTAGCTTTCTTTTATTCTTTGCAATTCACTGGACTACTAAAATATTGCTCTGGAGACTTTCTCACTTCTAAAACACCACAGAAAGTACTTCTGGAACTGAACAGAGCTTTAGCAGAACCTACACTAAGCAGGGGGTTGGACTAGATGTCCTCTAATGTACCGTTCCATTACAGTACATGATTCTGTAAAAAAACCAATTAGTAAAACATGCTTCCCCATCATTTTCTTCAAACAGACAGCCTCCCTTGGATTCAATTGGCTCTTTAGGTGGAAGGAATAATTTTCATTGTCAAATTGGAATGTTCGGATCTAATCTCATGAAATAACTAATGATATTAAGAGAAAATCACACTGAGTTCAGAGGGGCTTATTTCAGAAAAGAAATTATTGGCTTGAAGTATAATTTAGCACATTTGCAAATGGATGGTAATGCCTTTGACACTGATGGTATCTGCAAATCATGACCTAATAAAATCAGCTGCATTGGTAATCAAAAGTTAACATTTCATCTCCACTAATTCCAAACAAATCTCCTTATGTAGTTCTCAGATAAGAGAGTTGTGCTGAGACAAAGTTCCAAACAATTCCAACAGTTACTAAAATATCATAAACTCATTTTTGTATGGGTAAAGATCTTGAGACCTATTACTTTAAATGATTCACTAACAGTTCATTTATGTAATGCAGATAAAGAATAAGGTAAAATATAATTCAGCACTAACATCTTTAATGTGTTTGTGTCTGGCCAGGAACAGAGCAGAATAGCAAGGTCACCACTATGGATAGCCTCTAGTTAAAAACAAAACAAAGAACACCTGTTCAGCTATGTCTCCTATCATTGCTGAACAGGATTCTCTCACCCAAAACAAAGATGTTTTGTTCCTCTACCCAAGAGTATTGAAAGCAAAGCCACTTACTTGCCTGACCCTAAGACATGCCTGTGTCAGTGTATTTTGGCAGATGAAGTGGCTAGTCACCATGCTGCTGGTGGACATCTGGTCTCCTCAGAATGGGGCACTGAGAGCAGCTTTTGCCCCAAATAGCCTGCTTTGAGGTACAGCCCCTTTGCTGTATTTAATTTACTTTTATTTATTTATTTTTTAAATTTATATGCTGCCCATCTCACTATCCAAGTGAATCTGGACAGCTTACAATGTAGCACAGTATGTCGTTATATAATTATACATCTTATTGGCACTTAGGAAATTGCCATATAAATGTGTTAGGGTCCTGTCATTGCAAAGCTCTGAATCAAGATCCTACTGAGGCCAGAAACCGAGTTAGGAGGGACTTTTTGTGAGGAAGATATCCTTTTTTATGCTCAGAAGGCCCACATTATCATTTTGGATGAATGGATTCAGCCAAACAAACCACAATAAGTGTCATTTCGATTAACTTGAGGCTCTGTCAATGGCATGTCCCCTACTGAGTCAACTTACTCCTATTCAGAAAGCTCACCCTAATCACTGCTAGCACCTCAATCTGTGCCAGCATTTTAATTTCTTCAGCTCAAACTGGGGCAGGCAAAGACTGAATAAGATATTCTAAGTCAGGGGTCTTTATTGTTGCCTAACATTTTAGTTTGTACATGCTTCTTACAAGGACTAATCTGGCACAAAGTTTACTTGATACTGCTTATATAACCACCTGGCATTTTAAAAACTGGGCTCAATGTATACTGAAAGTGGAATGTCTTCTTCACCTGGCTCAACAGTTATGAGCAGATGATTTTGGCGACATTGGTGAAATCATGTTTTATTATTTCCTCACAGGGGTTGACATTCTGCATATCAGTTTTG
This sequence comes from Bungarus multicinctus, assembly GCA_023653725.1. NCBI lineage: Eukaryota > Metazoa > Chordata > Lepidosauria > Squamata > Elapidae > Bungarus > Bungarus multicinctus. The sequence continues at coordinate 60,678,127 of CM042846.1, forward strand.
GCTTTTCTTATCTTACTGCACCATATCTGGAATCAGATTCAGTACATGGTTTTTTCTTTGAGGGGTAGGAACTGTTTTGTTTTATCTCAACTAACAGCACCAGTCTTTTTTCTAGCAATGCCTGCAGGTAGTTTAAGAAACAAAGATCCCATTTTTTTCATCTAAAAGGACCATACTATCATGTCATTAATGCTCTAAAGCTTTTCCTCCTCATCTTTCCCTCCTCTGAAATGTTATCCTGGATGTTACATCGCATGATTAAAAAATGAGAGCTTGTAGTGAAAAGGGGGGGAAAAAGATCTTGGAGATCCTATATTAATCCCACGGATATATATTTCAGCATATCTAGAGATGTTTAAAAATGCATAATTTCCACATAAATAAACATCTTAATGATTGCCCATCCCAAATGCAAAATATTTTCAGCAGAGAAGGCCCCGAGAAGCAACATTGTTTGTCCCTTATAACCAACTACTTCTGTACTTTTCCTCTTGTCATGAATAAAAAATTTCAAAACAGAAAGAGCGGACCACATGATTAAAATATAACTGGTTTCAAACATCACACTAACTACATTATGGCTTAGCATGTTAAGTGAACGCAACCAACAGGTCCTTGCTCCCTGATTTTAAACCTAATCTCCTTAGTACACTCATTTAGTAGAAGTAGGAGGTTTCCTATCAAGGGGAAGTATTAAAACATGTTGTCCTTTGCATGTATTTTACATTCCCATATGTATGCTACCCGATTTCCCTCCAAATTTTATAGATCAGCTTTTTGTTATAGTAACCATGAAATCATATTGTCAATATACTTTACTGATTTTCCATTGGAAATTGGAGATCAGCTTATGTGGGATTTTCTGACAGTCTCCCATTCAAATATTAGCCAGCCTAGATATCTGTGCAACATCACAACATACACAGAAAAGGGACAGCGCTTACAACACAATGCTGAAACACTGCTTATGTGATTCTGATCTCCCTTGCCATTCAGGTATTGCTGATTGCCAGGATAGCTCCCTGGAGACACTAACATTCTGTTTTATGGCAAGAATTGAGTAGAATCAATTCCTTCAGATGCTTTTTGATGATGACATTTGGTGGCTTGGTCCATTTTTAAAAAGATTAGAATGTCTAGATGGAGGGGATTTTTCTACTGTGCCTTTCATTTGAGTTTAGTTCTACTGTCCCCTTCATGCATTTAGTTTTGTCCCAAAGGTGCTTTTTCAAGAGGTCTTTCTGGTTTTTCTTTGAAGTCATTTCGCTTCTCATCCAAGAAGTTTCTTCAGCTCTGACTTCTTTAGTTGCCTCTTGAAAAAGCACCTTTGGGACAACCATGACCTGGATGACTGAGAATCTCCATAGACATTTAATTAGTTAATAATTTTTGCAGGGTTGCTAAATATTTATCACTGTTTGGTAGTCTTTTGGCTAACCTTAATAATGGTACTATTTTATTATTACCAAATGATTTTCATGTAGTTGACCAACACAATTATTTGAAATGTTTATAGCATTTCAGAATTTTATTGATTTACAGTATTGCTATTGTGGACTCAGTTCAACCTACATTAATATTTTATGCTCCTTTTCAGTTTTTGAGAATTTTGGACTTTCTAGATAGATGGAGAGTGGAGAGGGAGGGAGGGAGGGATAAAACAGGAGACTCCACAATTCAACCCTGAACTATATATACTGTATTCTCTTCTATTGGAGCTATGTTTTTTCTGGGTTTATTTCAAGCATAAGAGATGGCTATTCATAAAGCTACAGGTTTAGGAATTTATTATTCCATGTCTCATGGTGATATAGTCAAGTCTTGTTGATTGTTTGACATTAAGAGCAATGGAAGTACCAGTTGTATAACTCATAGATACAGGTTTTTGTAACTGCCTGCATAATAACAATATTAGACGCATTTTATGGCATGTTTGTTAACCTCTAAATGGTGTCAATTATTGGAAGAGATCAAATTTATGTTACAGAGGTTTTAAACATGTCTTTTGCAAAGTCCATATCACTAAATAAGCATTTCAGAGGTGGTATTCAGCAGGTTCTGATCAGTTCTGGAGAACTGGTAGCGGAAATTTTGAGTAGTTCGGAGAAACGGCAAATACCAGCTTTAACTGAAGATTTTACAGTATCCTTCCCCTGCCATACCCACCAAGCCACGCCCACAGAACCAGTAATAAAAAAAAAATTGAATCCCACCACTGAAGCATTTCCAAACTTACTAAAATTATAAAGCAAATTATACATTCATTAAAAATCAATATGAAACAGTAATTCTATTAGAACTGTGGTTCTATTTATGGTTCACATCACTTTTTTTGTTACAATTAACTGTCCAACAAGGAAACTAATTTGTTTTGTTAGTGTTGTTTTCCATTTTATTGTAAGTATTCCCCATTTTAATCCCATCTTCCCATTATAATTTTTCCCTTGGCCATATAGCGTAGTAGATATTTACCACAGCTGAAAAATGGATATTTTATTTGGAATTAACATTTTAAAAATGGGTGACTAAGAGATGGAACACGCCAAATGTCAAAGGAATCAACTCTATGCTAAATCTCAGACAACTGCTAACCGTGTGGTTGTACTTCAAGTGCATGCTAGCTAATAAGATCATTAAAAGGAAGGACTGAAAGATCAGACAATGAATTAATACCAGGCTACATTTGAGTTTCAAGAGACAAATTGTGATTATATTTTTTAAGTTTTTCTAAATTGCTAAATGGCTCTCGATTCCAAAGTCAGCTCAAATAAGTTCACTGTTTTAATGAATCATTTTAGGGTTCAACTTTAAAAAAAGCTTTTAGTACTTCAACCTTTCCAGACTTAATCTATCAAAAGTGTTTTATGAGCGCTTTATCCTTTTTGCATAAAAAAAAAAATGAAGAACCCTTTTAAAACCCTGGTTGCTTTTAAGAGTCTCAGCAGGAGTAAAACTTCATGAAAGTCTGTTTTAAAATAAATAACACAGTAACACCATGCTGCATGGCATGGCCATAAATTTTGTGCAATTAAGTATAGCAGGATCCCTACCAGTGCTTTATAGCTTGTTCAGTATCACTGAACCATCAATGTGCTGATCTAACAATGACAAGGTTTATATTCCCCCAGCAATATTTTGGTGGCGCAAGAAAACACTCTAAATTGTTAGTAGAGAAACAATCTAAAGTAACATTGTGTTCCTTCTTCAATAGATACTTAAATCAAAAATCTGGCTCCCTCTTTAAAATGGAGCTGCCCTTTCATTTTCAATTTTCTTCTTATTTCCAGAGGTAGAGATGGTAATTCTGTAATGGAATGGAATACCTTATTTCAAGCTTTCAGGTGCACTCTACATTTTACGTAAAATCTATTTAACTATAATAATCTTTACTCAATCTTTAAAAGACCAACATAAAGAGCTATCCTGGGGTAGGTTGCTGGAGATTCGCAGGGGTTCGGGAAAGCCCCTAGCTAAGATTCTGTGCAGTTTGAAGAACCCCCAAATCCCACTCCTAGCTGGCCCCATCCATTCCACTCCTCCTCTCCCAGGAGTCCCCATGTGGCCCGTTTTGAATGCAGGCAAGTGCAGGCCGCATGCGGAGCTCGGGGAGAGCAAAAAATGGGCCTCCCGGAAGTTCAGGAAGGGCGGAAATGGGCCCATTTCTGGCTTCCAGAGAACCTCAAGAAAAGCCTCCGGAGCCTGAGGAGAACAAAAGCGCTTCCCCCCCACGCCGTGGTGCAGAAAACCGACTAGACCATGCCCACCATGGCCAAGCCCACCCAGCAACCAGGCAGAGAACCCTTTGCTAAAATTTTTGAGTCCCACCCCTGGAGGTAACTATGGCAGAGGAGGGATAAGGCATATAGTTCACTTACCATTTGCCTGCTTTATTTGCATCCTAAGCTTTTTATCATTTCTATATGGAATTTGAAAGTTGAGCCTGTTCTGGCTATATAGATGGTAAAGGAAGTAATGGGAAAGAAGAAGAGAACTTTTCTTTCCTATTTCTCTAATCCAACTGCCCTTCTGAAGATTTTCAGTTTTTGAAAAAAAATAGTCACATATTGGTGCTTTTAAATCTGGAAGTGTATTCCTCAGTTTTTCTTTTTTTAATTTAGTCTTCACTTTTGATTTCTGGAAATTGCTCGTATGATTCAATAACACCAGTGAAAAGCTGTTGCAAAGACAAAGCATTTTGTAACATTTCAAGGCAATGGTGTTGCTGTAATTAATTTTGTCAGTGATTCCTTCCTTTAGCATTTAATAGTTACCTCTACAGACTATGAGTCATAGCATACCTTCCGGCATCTGAGTTTAGAACTTTTTTAGTAATTTTATCCAGAATAATGGAAGAGAGGGATTTCCTCCTAAAATGAAATTGCAGAGGAGCTGACCTTGCCTTTTTATTTTATTTCATTGAAATCTGAAAAATATTGAATTCTGTTAAATTGCTTCCTTAAAAAAGCTTGTCATCTCCTAAATTGCTTGTAAAATAATGTAATGTAACAATAACAAGTCTCCTTTTTTAATACCACATATTTCCCTCAGAAATGTTGATTTCTATATTTTGCCTTAAAACCATTTGTATGTAGGTATACATTGTCCCCTTTTGGCCTACTCTCCACTTTTTATGTCATTGCTCAGGCAGCTGTTTTATTGTGGTACACTTATATTTTCAAGTATTCTAGCCTCATTTATTCATTTGCCATTTCCTTTGGGATGTTCCTGCTCCAGTTTCAACCACATCTGCTGGAGCGACATTACTTTCCTCCCTTCCTCTCTTCCTTCCTCCCTCTAGGTTATACAGATAATACAACTTGGGTATGGAAAACAAAAGTCAATTAGATCAGCTTGTTTTTTAGGAAGACATTAACGGAAGATAAAATTACTTATAATTAACCTATTGACTCATTTTTTTACTTTGCTTTTTTATATTTGGATGCAAGTCGGTTGTCTCTGGATATTCACTCAAATGGTTATAAGAACTTAGGGCATCCTTTTTCCTGATCACAAAGAGCTTTTATGTATTAAAGCTCTTCCTTTCTTCAGGACAAATTTTGTCATTTTTAGACTGTTTCACATTGTTTGCACACTGATTGGTGACTGTACATCTAAGATCCTGCTTATTTCTCCTGTTCGCAATAGATTACAATAAGACATTTTGGTTTATTTGTTTGTTTTATTTGTATGGCTATCTACATATGATGTTCATATGATTCAGGATGGCTAACAATCCAAAGCATCAAGAAATAAATAAATAAATAAATAAATAAATAAATAAATAAATAAATAAATAAATAAATAAATAAATAAATAAAATTTTTAAAGACAACCATCATCAGAGTACAAAGTTTTTGACTTGAAAACCTCTGAATGTAGACATCATAAAAAAAAACCAAGGGTAACATACAGGAAGCATGAGAAGGGATCTGTTACACTTAATTTTGCTCCTCAATCATCAGTGGTACTGAAAAGGGAAAATCAGATCATCTTGAGCACGCTCTCCAATTCCTTTATTATATAGCCATCCTCAATGATCCAAGTATAGCTATTAAGTACAAGTAGTCCTCAGCTTACAACAGTTTGTTTAGTGACTTTTTGAAATTACAATAGCACTGAAAAAAGTGACTTATGATCGTTTTTCACACACTCACAACCATTGCAGTATCCTTGTGGTCCCTAAATTCAGACACTTGGAAACTGATTAATATTTAGGACAGTTGCAGTGGGGTCAGGTCATCACCTTTTGCAAGCAAAGTCAACGGGGGAAGTCAGATTCAATTAACAAACATGTTATTAACTTAGTAACTGCAGTGATTCATTTAAGAACTGTGGTAAGAAAGGTTTTAAAATAGGGCAAAACTCATGTTACAAATGTCTCACTTAGGAACAAACATTTTGGGCTCAATTGTGGTCATAAGCCAAGGGTTATCTGTACGTTAATGTGTTTCCTGCAGGGAGAAGAGTCCAAAGTTAGAGGAGACTTCCGTTCCAAAGCTTTACTACCTTTGTGGAAAAGTGGAACAGGGGAAGAAATAGTTTTCTTTGCCTCCCTTTTACCTGTTTGTCTCTCCTTGTGGTGCATATTTCAGGAGTAGATGACAGAGTCGTAGAAAGTCATTGGTGCTGTAGGTCCAAGTCTTTCTTAACTCCTCCTGTAACTTGAATCACTTCTTCTTATCTCTTTTGGCAAAAACATGAGCAGCATCAGAGAGCAAAAGAAACTTTTCAGGCATTTGGAAGGAAGTTTTTCTCTAAAATAGGAATTATTTTCTCCCCCCTTGTTCTTTAATAGGGGATTTGGACATTTCAGAAAATCCATCGAGCATCTCCCAGGGGCCTTTAGACCATAAAACTGCAACCTTAATCAACCATCTTATGTTATAATCCATTCTGAACATAACTGCTGAGCAAGGATACAATTCTTACATTTCTCATCTAGCAATACTCATATCAGAATAAGAGAGGGCAGAAGCACATCTCAGGCAAATGAGATCAAAAATTGCAAATAACTGGAGATTAGAGAAGAGAAAAATCAATGTACAGTGTACAGTGAACTCTTTCTAACTATTATGTGATTTCAAGAAATAAGAATGTGATTGTAGCACTGATGCCTCAACAAGATACTCTATATACAGAGCTGTTACAAAATTGGGCTGATTTCCACAGCGTATACAGTGTCTCTGTGGTTGTTATGTGTCCCACCCAGAATAGTTTAAACATCTCAACTCAGTCATTCATTCATGATCAAATGATCCCTGTATCCAAATGCAACAAATTATTCAGTCTTTGTTATTTGATCCAATGAATCCATGGTACAAACTCTGCTATGAGTCATAATCTGAAATGGTAATGGGTCTCATTCATCAGGCCCTTTCAGAGAGCAATCTATATTTTAAACTGCTGTCTGCTTCCTAAGTGGCAGGCATAGACTTTGTTCTGCGTCACTGCAGGAATATCTGCCCTTCTTTTCTTCAATGAGAGAAAGTTTCTTCTTGCAACTCTTTGCAGTTGACTTCATACAACACAAAACCCTCTTAATGTATGTTGCACAACCAGCCAAAATAATCCACCAATTAGTCCACATTAATTTTTATGGCAATTGATTTGCCAATAGTCTCTAGGCATATTTTGTGAAATAGTTAATGGGCATAGACTACAACAGGAAGATTAATTCAGTTTTGATTTGTCAAAAATCAACAGTAAAGACCTATTTAAAAGTAACTGGATATGGTTAATTGATATGTTTAAATTATTGCAGTGCTACAGAATTAACTTTTACCAGTGTAGATTTATCAGTAGAATTAAATATACTCAACTGAGTTTATTTCTAGACATTTTATTGAACTAAAAATATGAATAAGTACAGGTAGTCCTTGACAATTAAGCTCATGATTTCTGTTGCTACACAAGACAATTGCTAAGTGGATTTTGCACCATTTCACAACCTTTCCTGCCAAAGTTAATAAGTGAATCACTGCTTTTATTAAGTTAACAACATGATTGTTAAATATATCTGGCTTCCCCATTGACATTGCTTATTGGAAGGTCTCAAAAGTGATCACATGACCCCAGGACACGGCAACAAACATGCCAGTTGCCAAGCATCTGAATTCTGATCATGATGCTGCAATTAAGTGTGAAAAACGGCTTTTTTTCAGTACCGTTGTAACTTCAAAGGGTCACTAAAGCAATGGTGATAAGTCAAGGACTACCTGTACCATAAAATTATACTCCCTGCCCATCTTCCCCACGATGTATTAAAAGTATATGATTTAAGTCTTTTACTTAATTCTGGATGGGAACCAAGTGCTTAATAATTATCTAGCAATTGTGGGATTTATTTGTTTCATCTGAAATTGCTTAGAAAGCACATCAACCAACTAGAGACTGATTTTCTCCTGTCTGGTTCCCTTTGGATACCGTGCGCAAAGGGTAAGGCAGTGGAAGGAAGCAGTGCACAATGGCAAACTACAACATGGTCATGGGAACAATTCAAGTCCTTGCTCTCCCTCCCAAACTCCCTTTCTCAAATGGAAATCATTCTCAAATGGAAGTCATCCCTGTGTGGCAAGATGTTTCTGGGGCACCAATGTATTATACTTTCATAGATATAATACAGGATACAATATGATTATTAGCAGAAATATTCAAAGTTTCATTTTTAATGACTGTATAGTATGTTGAGCAGGATTAGGAACGCAATAAATGGTCCCATTTTCAGGTGACCTCCAAAGGGATTTTTCACATTATACAGCCTTTCTTAAGAATTCTCTTGCAAGAAAAGAAAAGAAAAAGATTTCTCCATTAGTTTAAGTTTCCTAAAGAATGCTTGACATTATATCCTTCAGGGAACTTACCCAGCCTACACACAAAGAGCAACACTGAATTCATTTGCTCTGAACTATTTTTGGAATTGTTAAGGTTGTGTGAAATAAACAGCATTACATTATCCTTTTGCCACATGGCTCTAATTGTAATAGAATGAAAATCTATTTTGGTGAGACAGTCAGTCCCCATGGGTGCGAGAAGTTCACGACCAACCATCTTGCTGAGAATTGAATAGCTAATCTCATGATGGATGGAGTTTGCTGGTGCATATTTTACCTGCCTACAGTTATGTAGTTGAACAATTTATTTCATAAGAAAAGAATTTCAGTTAGCTTCTGGAAAATTAAAAATAGGCATAAGGAAAGAAGTCTTTGAACCTCTAACTATGTTGTTTCGATAAAAGTTGAAAGCTATAGAAAGTTGAGCTGAAGCAAGGTTATTACACTGCTATATAAACAGAAACTATATAAAAATTCAAAACTATTTCAAAATAACTTACCGTTAAAAGTCCACTTGTACAGCAATTTGTGTGATTCTGATCTTCGTAGGTATGGGCACATCATAGCTTTTTCTAAGACTTTTCCAAGGCTGCTCTACCAAGTGTTAGCCTGCAGCATATTCCCATGATTGCTCGTTCCTTTACTATTGAGGGTTGATTCTAAAAGGCATAAGCTACCTTCCATTTCTATATCTTCATTGTGAATTCTGGTTATTCTATTTGTTCTTATTAGTTTGGTCTTCTTTATATTTAATTTTACTCAATTGTTTTACACTTTGCTCCTTGATGTATGTTATTAGAGCTTGTAGTTCTTTTGCATTTTCAATTATCAGCGTATATTATCAGCAGTGCAAAGATTACTGATATTTCTTTCTCCAGTTTTAAAACCATACTCATCTTCCAATCCAGCTGCCCTTAATTTATATTCAGCATATAAGTTTACAGATGTCACACTTCTTTGCCAACCTGGAGCTAGTCTGTTTTGCCATGTTCTGTCTATGTTGTGCCTTCTTAGCCAGCCTTTAAGTTTCTCATGAGCGAGATCTCATGGTGAGATGTTCTGGGATTCCCATTTTTCTGAACACCTCCCACAACTTGACACAATTGACATAATCAAAGGCCTTTCTCTTTCACATTTTTTGACTTTTTCAATTATCCAGGGGGTATCAGCAGTAATGTCTCATGTTCCTCAGATTTTTCTAAAGCCAGCTTGAACACCTGGCATTTCCTTTTCCATGTAGGGCTCTAATAAGCATTATTTTATTATGATTAAGTCATCCTTTTTCATTCTCCACATACTTGATAGATGAAATTCAAATCAAAGTAGCAAAATTTACTATTTTTTCATCTGTGAACTGAGTTTGACACCAATACTTTTATAATATTTGAATTCTTTAATATAATAGCATTTGTAACATTTTTTAATGTAGTAAAAGAGTCCCTGGACACATATTCAGGATTTGGCATTCCTTTTCTCCTTGTTAATAAATTAAAACACACTGGTCTATGTGGTTCATCAGCAAGTAGAGTTTACATTCTTAATTAAGGATGAATTACTGATGACTTTCTAAAATAATGTTGTAGTGCACTTCAGTGGTGGAATTCAAATTTTTTTACTACCGGTTTTGTGGGTGTGACTTGGTGGGCGTGGCAGGGGAAGGGTACTGTAAAATCTCCAGTCAGAAGTGGTATTTGCCGGTTCTCCAAACTATTCAAAATTTCCGCTACCGGTTCTCTGGAACTGGTCAGAACCTGCTGAATACCACCTCTAGTGCACTTACCAACTTAATATGATTAAAATGAAGTGTGGCAACAGCTCCCCGATTACTCAGTCATTGGCTGTGGCAGTGAAAATTCTAGGTGTTTAATTCTTAATACAACTTAGAAGACACCAGGCCAGGGAAGACTCTTAGTATAATCCAAGTGATAGTTCTGTACAGTCTTGAATGTATGTTTATTATGCTGATATCTCCCTTCTGCCAAACACATAGAGTTTACTTTACATCAGAGTCAAGATATACATTCATCCAAAGTGATGTGGTAACACTTTTGATGGTCTGATAAAAGATTATGAGTTGCATATTATTTATATCAAAAAAGTATGTGAAAATTAGCCCATTGAAATAAAAAAAAAATCCCGAAAGGAGACTCTTCAAACTAATTCAGAGTGCAAATGTATCTGATATGTGATATCTGTATGTTTCAGCTTTATTGATTATTGAAACAACTGCCAAATAACCTAACTTTAAGCACTAATTCTGACTTCTAAAAAGCTTATGGTTTTGTTACGTGTGAATAAGATTGAAGAAGTAAAAGGGTGAGGTATTGGTGGGGAATGGAGTCACCATTTAGAAGCAGACTGAATTGTTAGGTTTTTTTTTCCTGGCACTAACAGAACTTAAGTTAGCTATGAATAACTTATGCTGTTTCATTTAAAATATGGTCTTAGTCAACGTTTTCATGACAATTGTCTGAGGACAGAATTGTCTGAGGACAGAATGCCTTCTGCTTTTACTCTTAAGAATAAATAATGTAATAAATCATCCCAGAATATCACTTTGGTCATTTGATTATTATTAATCTCAGCTAAACTGCATATAAATCTCTTAGTGTGAGCTGAATTAAGTATAAAACTAGTAGTACAATTGTTCCGTTTTACATTCTTGGCACCTATAGTAAAATTTATCATTAATTAAAAGTGTGTTTTGCTCTACAGTCCAGAAATAGTTCTGATGTTTAGCTATTTGTAGCTTGCAAGATCATCTCTCCGAATTAGAATTTGCCTATCCTGTGCATTCAACTCCAAATGGGCCCTTTCAGAACTGCATCCCATATGAGCTTAAAGCGATGGGAACCTGGAGTTGCACCTTCCTATTGGCAGTCCCCATGTTAAGGAATATTCTGCCCCTTGAGCTAAGAGACATCTGATCTCACATGTTGCAAAGCAATGAAAATGGTTTTGTTTCACTGGACATTTGATGTAGACAGTGGACTTGGGCTGCATCTGTAATTTTTTTCTGTATTGTGTTTTATGTTGTTATGAGTTATGATGGCTTTAATATTTTTATTATGTAAATCAGAGAGGATTTAAATAATAGAAATATTAAAGCCATCATAACTTATAATAGAAGGATAAAAGTTTGTTGTTAATTAACATACTGCAACTAGGGTAATAGCTGGCCAGCATATTCCTAGGCCATCATCTAATGAAATTACTACTCAGCCTCCCACATATGGTGAGTTTACAAAGGTAGGAATCTGAAAATACATGATGGACTTATTTGGGCAGGGTGGGAGAGAAGGCTGTCAAATCAAGACAGAGATCATAGTCATGCAATTTAACCCTCCCTTTTATATATATTTATGTCACGCATGTAGCACATGTTAAAATGGGCTTTGATTGCACACTAGTGGCTATCATCTTGATTTTTTTTAATCTTCTTCCCTTCTTGCAGATGCTTCTTTATAGCATTCTTATCAAAATGAAATAAATAAATCTGGGTTGGTCAATGCCTGGATGGGAGACTGCCTGATTACTTTGGTTTAAAATCAGTCCTATATTAATAAATGTAATTAACAGATAAAATAGCAAATAAAGTCACAAAAAGGATGTAACATTCAATAGGCCTCAACAGAATCCAAATTCTAGAGCTAGTGACTAACTAACATCAGGGCACCAAAATACAGTTTTAGGGCAAGTGAGCTGGTATGAATATGGGAACGTTTTAAATGCTCCAGTTCCAACTTTTTCCAGGTAAAAATTACTTCCCTTTGTAAGAATACTATGCTTGCAACATGTTATTAAGAGAACATCAGAAAGAAACTCACATATTGAGATTTGCTGGTTTCTGTTCCAGCCTTTTCACTATCAAATTGAGTTAGTTATATTCTAAGGCTAAGTTAAAAAAAACACATAGAAAGTTATAGGAAATTTCGGATTCAGAATTAATGGATATGCATCAGGAGATAAAAAGATGCACTCAAAATTCCCAATTTGTCTTTTCTTTTTACTGCTGTTCATTTCCACTGAGATTCATCCCAATACCTGAAATTTCCACCTGTACAATCACTCTACTGCAAGATGTTAGATCCAAAGAACAAAAAATAACATTATCTAAGGGCTTCTAAAAAAAAACAATGTTGACTGCCTAATGGAGGCAGAAACCTATTATTACCATTAAATTCAGCCACATTTCATTTCCTAATCTTGAGCCCTTGGTAATAGGACAATCATTTTTTTCTCTGCCTCATCTTGTTCAATAAAAATGGCATCTTTCAAAGATTAAGAACATATTTATTATTTTAATAACTCTCTGATGGCCCCTTATTTTCTTAGTCAGTTTGAATGGATGAAACTGTCTTGTTCATGAATGTGGATTCCAAGACTCAGCCTTGGTGCTGAAAACGAAAGTATAGGATTCAGTAGTGTTAAAAGTATAATTCCAAAATTTTTGTCTGTAAGCGTATACAAAATTTGTATGTCAACTCTTTTATTACCAATAATTTTATCACTGCAAAAGAATAATCCACATTATGATGTATTTGTATTTTAAGCATTAACAAAGCTGCATAATGCAGCAACTCGAATAGAAAAGCTCTGATTACACAAAAAACATTTCTATTTTTTTTTACAATCATTAGACAACAGGACCTGTCATACAGTAATATGGCTTTGTCCATTCGGCATGTGAATTAATTAATACCTAACATATCATCATTCCTTACTAATTCAGCTTTGAATTTTAACATAATGCATTTACAAAAGATGCTTGGAATACGCCAGATCATCTTCTATTTCATGTAGCAGTTCTTTGCAAGCATCTGTGACAGTTCATAACTGTATATTTTTATGATTTGTAGTTATGGATGCTTTTGGTAAATATGCATTTCTTCACAAAATAAGCATGTAATCTCAATTCATGGGGAAATTAAGAAGATATTTCCTTTGACTTTATATTGTTTAAGAAAAAAAATGTATCACAGTTAGCAATTTTATTACAATCTGCCAAAGCAAAGTAAAAGTCATATTTATTTATTTATTTTATTTTAACTTATTTATTTTTATCTTGCTTTTATTATTTTCATAAATAACTCAAGGTGATGAACATACTTAATATTTCTTCCTCCTATTTTCCCCATAACCACAACCTTATTAGAGGAATTGTCTGAGAGAGAATGACTGGCCCAAAGTCACCTACCTGACTTTCTTGCCTAAAGTGGGACTAGAACTCACAATCTCCTACTTTCTAGCTTGATCTCCTAACCACTACACCAAACTTGCTCTCATTCAATTATATTTTCTTTGATATGTTTAAGAGGAAGCAATATATAATATTTGTTTGCTTTCTGGGATTCAGATGTAATTCCAAAAACTCAAAAATGTTCAATAAAAGTAATAGCCTATGGACTTTCTGAGAACACAGGCACAAGCACAAACATGGCTAGTCTCATTTTTCTGCCATGTTTCCATGATTCATAATCTATGAATCAAAGAAACTTAACAGGGCTGCCCTTGTGTCCTAGCAGTTTCCACCTTATTTTGACACCTCCCTTATTTTGAAAATGGGAGTTTTTGTCACTTTGGAGAGAAGTAAGGTGATGGGCCCTGGGTGAAAACAGAGGCAACAGAAGCAGGATAGGGATCAACAATAGGTACATGAATTTCATACTTGTATAGTGTCTTCTAGCTCAAGAACAATAGAAAAGCTCTGATTAGACAAAAACATTTCTATTTTTTTACTATCACTAGACAACAGGACCTGTCATACAGTAATATGGCTTTAACCCAGTTTAACCTTAACCCAGTATAATAGTACTCAAATGTTTAAATTAACTGGAAATATCCCATTCTAGATGTATTTATGAATGTGTGGGTTTTGTCCCTAAAATATATACAGTAATTTAAGACAGTTCTGTGCAAGCTCTTTTGAAATGAATCAAGTAGTATGTAAAGATCAAGTAGTCTAATGTGCTGCTTCATCTCAGCAGTCTTGTAGACAGATACTTTCTACTGTTTTGTAAATATTTTATGTTCTCACTCATAAAGTCCTTAAAATGACCAAACTACATAGGTATAAAATATTTCAATTTACTTTTTTCCTCAGACTGGGTCTGAGACCTTACAAGGACATGTGGAAGGACAGCCTGGGAGCAATGAAAGAGTTGATGAGCCAGCTCGCCATGTTTTCTCTTTCTCCTGGTTGAACTCATTGAATGAATGATGACTCCTAGTCCAGATGGCATCTGGTGAACTCAATAGCAGGAAATAACAAGAACACATTATAAATAATAGTGGATCAGATTTTCTTTAAAGACTTTATTTTGAAAATCGTCACATTGGATCTGACTTTTATATAATTTGAGCAGAGTGGTGGTGGTGGGGAAGAAAAAGTACGAGTTAATACTTTATCGTGAACCATTTGAATGTCAAATTCATACACATTTTTTAACTCATGGTAAATATCAAATGATAACATTTCTTGTCCAGTTTGCCTCTAGGTACTGGGATTTGGATATAAGGCTCTATAGTATTTCTAATAGCTGATCTGGGTTATGCCCAAATTATTATAGGAATGTGGCAAATACCCCTACTTATGTTCAAATAAAATTAAAATCAGAAGGAAGAAAGGAAGGGATTGAAAAGAATAATATATTTACAAGTAAGCTAAAAACTAAAGTAAAAGTAAAAATTCATTATGCATATTTGTAAAATATGCCTTAGGCATATTCTTAGTTTCATGTTTATACTTTATCATTTCTTCACTAAAGACGTTGTTAATAAATTTCTCATTATTTGGAAGTTTCTTCACTTGCCTTTTTTTGTAATTGACTTCAGTAATGCTGAAATTAAACTTTTTATTAAAATATTCATAGATTATTTAGCTCATAGAATTTTACTGCATATATATAAAATTAATAAATCTTACAATACTTTTAACAGGATCTAAAGAGGAAACTATTGCAAGGAATAACAAAAGAAAAAGATAATTAAAATTGATGAAAAGCATAATGAAACAGAAATATTTTTATCTGTTACTTCAAAATGAGATTTGGCCCAGTAGTATAATATTCTTCAGCAGGGAATTCAAAACTCAGAATGCTACCACAAGCCCTATTGCACAAAAGGGTGGGATATATATCTGGACATTTACAGAACATTAAATGATGAGAACTGACATTTATAAGCAAAGTCACCGAAATTAATGAGGCACTAATTTTCCTGATGACATTTGGACTCCAGTTAGGTTTTTTTAATCAGAATTGCCCTATATACTGCTGGAAAACTGGTTTGAATTTTTGGAGTTTTCAAAGTAATGTTTTCATATAGTATAAAGAATAACAATTCAAATCAATGTTCAAAATCTTTGCAATGATGATGTATAATGGAGTATCCTAAATTGTGACCTAATTGCTGGGATTCTGTCATTTTTAATTCATAGGCTTTATATTACAACTCAGTTGAATTCTCATTTTCTACATTAATAATGAATTAAACTGTCCTACACTGAGAATCTATCACCCTGTAAATATTGGGCTTCAACTCCCATCCACTCTAGCTTGATTAAACGATGATAATAGATTATGTGAACTGTGTCTAAAATCAGCTACAGTGCAACACGTACCGATATGTATGCCACACCAATGATTCCTTAGAATGTTAAAAGTTTATCTCTTTCAAAGTTTCCATGACTTTTAGTGCAACATCATGGGACCTCTTTAGTGAGTAGTAGCCCAAATATTTTTCAGGTCTGTGTGCAACCTATTCGCCCATCGAGAAGAAAAAGAATAAATATTTGATTTGAACTTTCCTTTCCCTTTTGATAAAAATAATGACTTCCTGCTGACAATTCTGCCTAGAACTTATCTCATACATTTATTCATTCATGCCACCTGTCAATCTAAATTTTGAATTTCATTTTAACATAGTCACGGTGATGCTAAAAATCAAAAAGATCGCACATTTCTTTTTGAGAACATCCAAATATATGGGGGAGGTGGGGTGAGTTCGATGACGTACAAAGAAAAGTACATGTTGGTTCTTCCTGTGTCTTTTACCAAATATTAGTGTATCTGTTTTACAGCATTGACACAGAGCTAAGCCTACAAGTAATTCAGACAAACTTAGATGTATTGAGAAAAGACACAGAAGCAGGTGCTGGTATCAGGAAGAACTGTTACTTAGTGA
Source organism: Bungarus multicinctus (assembly GCA_023653725.1). Lineage (NCBI taxonomy): Eukaryota > Metazoa > Chordata > Lepidosauria > Squamata > Elapidae > Bungarus > Bungarus multicinctus. The sequence goes on from CM042846.1 coordinate 60,694,641, forward strand.
AAAATATATGTTACACATGCAAAAGTTCTCAGATTCAGCTCATATCCACCATATATAGAACTGGGGTAAATTCCCATTGAAACTTTGGACAGTCACTGTCAAATAATGTAGAGTAGGTAATAAGTACATCTTCCCAAAGCAAACTTGTTAAAAGCCTGCTTTGTTGTGCAAGGCATGTCCCATCCATATTGTAGCCATTTAGAATGGACTGGAGCAGTGGTGGGATTCCAATTTTTTTACTACCAGTTCTGAGGGCATGGCTTGGTGGGCGTGGCAGGGGAAGGGTGCTGTAAAAATTTCCAGTCAGAGGTGATATTTCCCAGTTCTCCGAACTACTCAAAATTTCCTCTACTGGTTCTCCAGAACTGGTCAGAACCTGCTGAATACCACCTCTGGACTGGAGAAAGAGAAAAGGCAGGTCACACATCCACTTCTTTATTGCCACTATGTAATGGTATGTGGGAATGACTTTAGAAGTCAGAAGAAGACCCACAGTCTAGTCAGTAGAATGATAAAAGGAATCTGAGTCTGAAAGTACATTCTTCAAAATTAGGAAGGGCCCCTTCTCAGACTCTTTCTTCACCCCACATCCTTTGGATTCAGATTTTGTTCATCAGAGAGTTGTCAACTTCCTCATGTTTCCCAAGGTTGTTCCACGTACCATTATGCTCTGGTACAGTAGACCTCAGGCCTAAAATGATCTCTCCTACCTTCCTCAATCACCCAAATGTCTTTCCTCATCCTACTTCACTTTCTGCAATCATGGCCCTCTCACCACAAGTCTTCCATGAACATACTGATCCAGCAGAAATATATTATTTCAAGCATACAATATCTACAAAAATCTGAAAGATTACTATGTGCTTTTGTTGGGGTCATGAGGATGAACTGCTATTTCTGGGCTTTAAAATATTAGTTATGTCAGCAAAGTGAATCAGAAAACTGACATTGCTGCTACTGTATCTAGTGATCATCCAGATTTTTGTAGCCCACATATGGGGGTTGTTAATTGCATAAAATATGCTTAGATGTCCATGGGGCAAGGAGTTGATGACAAGAAGAACTGGTCAATCTCCTATGCCTGCAGATCCCAAGGAACATGCTTCCTGTATTTTCATTATATTTGTACCACTGAGTGTTGACTGTCATTCCAAAGGCCCTGCTGGTTGGAAATATCTCTCTGGACAGGTACCAGTTTATTACCAGTTTATTTTTACTTTTTTATTTTAATTGATTTGACTTCAAACAACTTTGATTGGCTTACAATATACCAAACAATGTAAAACCAATATAATAAGAAACAACAAACACAAAACCACTGAAGTCCCAGTTGTTCCACAGCACTTGAGTTAGGGTCGTTGAAACCCCTTATAAGTATTGTTTTTGGCCAGTTCACCATCTGCTTTTTTTACCTGATTTCTACTTTATTTTCTGGTAATTTGTTTTTGGATTATAATCCATTTTATTCTTTTGGTTATACTGTGAACTGCCCAGAGATATTTGGAATCAGGTGGAAAAAAATTAAACTGAATAAATTGACAGATCTTCTGTTTTACATTTTTCTTGGTCTGCTGATCCCTACATATGCATAAATTATATCTCATAGAAATTCAAGACAAAATTCTGAGAGTTGTCATTCCAGTCTTTCAAAGGGGCATAATTTGGGGAAGATTACTGTAGAAGAGACAATGTCAGAAAGAGATGGCCAGTGCCTGGAATGAAAATCTGTTGCTGATTCAGAAGTGGATGATAAGATCTTTGAGATTAGCAATCTTAACATCAGTGATCCTGAGCAGGGGTCTCCAGCCTTGGCAACTTGTGAACTTCAACTTCCAGCTGGCTGAGGAATTGTGTGAGTTGAAGTCCACAAGTCTTAAAGTTGCTAAAGTTGGAGAGCCCTGACAGAGGGTAACTGGGTGTTATCAGGGTGGAAGAGCTCTCTATCCCTTTCAGGGTTGCTTGGGTTGCTATATATATTGACTAGATCTTCTATTGAAAAGCACATTTAAGGCATACCAAGAAGCTTATTATTCAACAAGAGCACATGTAGACATCCAGAATCATCTGCTTAACATTTTTTATCACTGACAATCTCTCCCAAAACTCACAGCTTTGTCCCCCATCTTCATTATCACCACCATTTAATCTTCATCACAAATTAGTGATGTCAATTAAGCTGATAAACAGCAGACCGGTTGATATCCACTTTCTCCTGGTCCCCATTCTACCTTTTTAAATGACTACATCTCACTGGCTTAAATGTTGGGGTGGAAGAATACATGCTCCATAATGGATGGATTTGAAAGATGACAGTCATTCATTTGGGCTGATTTTGAATTAGCTACCATCCTATGGTTTCCCAATGGTTTCTCACTTTCATAAATGTCTGGGAATTGTGGAAGTTCTATTCCACTATCTTGGTTTTCTCTTCTAAACATTCTTGAGAGGTCTGTCCCCTTGTCCAAATTTGGACACAAAATAAGACACTTTGCAAAGTCTTTGATGTGAGAAATAACCCAGCAGTTCACTCAAACACCTATATTCTAGCCACCAGTCTCTTCTGGAAGGATTTCTGAAGGAAAAGCCTACTTTCATCCCACTCCGGGCCAAAAAAATGTGCCACATTTCTTTCATAGTTTCCTCTCATTCTCTCCTCAAAAACCTGTAAGCAAAACTCTGATGAAGAAAGATGGAAAAGGTTTGAAGGATATTTGTCATATTATTAACAAGAATGGAATTTTGCTTATTTTTTACATGGTTTGAAAGATAAGAATATATGGTATCTTTTTTATTATCTGAGGTGACAATGAACACTGCCTGTATTCCTGTAATGCCAAAATATATAGAAAGGAAAGGGATTTCCAGATTTCACCTGGAAATCCATCTTTTGGTTGGATTGTAGGTTAACTGGATTAACTGGAACAGGGCACCAAAACAGTTACTGCCTGAAAGAAAGAATAGGCAGATGGATATATCAAATGGAAGCTTTGCACATGCTTTACTCTGGAATAATATAAACTGCAAAGAATTCCTTGAAACTTAAGGGAGGATAAACAACCTCACTCCTTCCAGAAATTCTCTTTTATTTATTTCAGTTAGCATAGCCTGTTGTCACAGTTTGGACCTACTGACTTTTCAACGATTTGGAGACTAGCAGGTTGCTTACCTTTATGCAGGAAACTTAGAACCCAGAGTCATTTTGTTGAACCAGGAACCTGTTATCTTTTTACCCCAAATCTATGGAGATCATCGTACCTGTCCAATGCATCTCCCCGTTTTTAATTGCTTGTGTCTGAGCTAATCTGGAGTTGATATGCTCCATCTCAACACCATTTCTTCCCTTACAGGCAAATTGAGCCTTGACTAGATGGGTTGCACAACCCTTATGCCCCACGATCGGATTCTGTGCGTGTCAGTGTGTTGTCTACCCCATATTCCACCGTTAATCCATTTAACAATCCCACCCCACCCCATCGAAAGTCTCCAACCCTCCCTTTTTCTGAAAGTTGACGTACCGGCAGTCAAGGAAGTGTATGCAAACCAACGTTCCTTTGCAGCTTTTATTAAAAATATAGATATTATATAGATATAGATAGATATTAAACGTTCTCTTACACAACCAAGTTGACCGAGCGCTGAAAATATGTTTTATTTGTGGAAATAAATGTTTACAAAGAAAAGACAAAGAGGAGTGAAATCGAAATAGCTGAGTACAGAGAGGCTCCGGCCCCCTTCCCCCGCCCACCAACCCTAGAAGACGCTTCTCGTCCTTCACCTGCTTCCGATGGCCAGACCAACGGACCCCACCCTGAAACGCCTAAACCTGAATCTTGCTTGGGACAGGACGGGTGAGAAAAGAAAAAGAAGTTACAAACGACGACACTTGGGTACGACGCCGGACATGCTATTCAAGGCTACTTCGATAAAGCTTTCGAATAAAAGAACGAGAAGGGAAAGGGAACGGGAACGGCGCGAGGGAGCGGTGTAAGTAGATCTAGGTCGAAGGGCTGTGCTAACTGGAGGAGCTCTTTGGTCGGGGCCAGGCAAAGGAGAGCGCTTCACTTCCCGATGATTTCCATCAGTTTCCTGTTGCTATGAGCCTGCTGCGCCAGCTGCTCCGCTCGGGCCATCTCCAAGACTTCTCGGAGGAGATGGAAAGTCAGATCCAAGGAGATCGGCGGCTCCTCGGATCGTTTCTCCTTCTCCGTGGCCTGTAGGTGGGCGCCGTCGTCTTCGCCGTCCCAGGAGTCGGTGGCGCCCTCCAACGAGCGTTCTTGGAAGTGCTGCAGCTGCTGCAGCTGTTGGACGACGGCTCGGAAAAAGTTGCCCGCGGACGCGGACGCGGCTAGGTGGCTGCTGCTGGTGCTCGTGCTGGTAGTGGAGGAGAAGGATCCGCCGGCGGGAGCAGCAGCGGGGTTCTTCCGAAGGCTGCCCAAGCGCAGGAAATATTCTTCTCCCATGCGGAGCAATATAGGGAGCGATTGGGGTTGTTCTTGGAAATCCAGCTGCTGCAGAGCGCTACTGGCGGCGGGAGCGGCCGGGGCTCCCTTGCTGAGGGTTCTGCACTCATGGCAGGGCTGGAGAGCAACCAATAAGATCCCGGTAGAGACAAGCAGCTGGATCTTCATGATTCAAGACGGCCAGATCTGAAAATGTAACAGGAGGGATGGTGGGAAAAGGCACAACTCTCTATCAAAGAACTGGGGGTGTTTTTGCGGTCCGTGCAATTTTCTGTCCGAGGTGCTGAAATCTTTCAAGCAACCCTCGCGAAAACTCTTAACCAACCGAGAGCACAAATCAGACTTTTTCCCGGAACGATCAACCCAACTCCAATCAATTTTTTCCCGAACTTAAGCGTGAGAAGGATTTGCATTCTTTCTCTAGGGGAAAAGCTGCCTGAAATCCACCCACTCTTCCTTATTAAAGGTCAGAATAGACGGAGTCATACTTGATTTATACGGCTAAATCGCTATATCGGGGGCTTCCTATAAATCACCACATGTAATCTTTTTAAAACAGTAAATCTTGCCGTGCCAAACAATGTCTTCTCCCTTCTCCTCCTTCTTCCTTATCATCACAGTTATGACATGATCTCAGCATAACGATGTTTCTTAGACCAACTACATACTTCCACCACAATCCACAAACATGCACACACACGCACACGCTTCCTGAGAAAAGTTTGCAACCTGTGCTTGTATCCGTCTCTTCCCTACCTTAAGAGATATCGACGGAGCAGTCTGGGAAAAGTAGAGACAGTCAGTGGTCGGTGCCCACTTTTTCTCTCTCTTTCCTTCTTGGGATGTGTACCTAACGTCTCCTGCCTGTCCTGGTGATCCGTTGGCGTCCTAATCAGAGTCTGGCTGTGTGATTTTTATAGGTTAGACCCTGTTCTGGAATCACGCAGCCCTCGCCTAATAAGCTGACGCTTCCTTGACAGCTCGCTTGCGTGCCCCGATCCACTGCTGAATCAATCATGGGGGCCGCTCCATAGCAGCGGTGGGCAACGTCCTGCAATCACAACCCCAAGTCTCACATCCAATTATAACAAGAGATATTTATTGCTTCGTTAGTGACGTCAGCAAAGCCTGTGGTGGAGAATTATCAGCGGGACACTCTTTCCCATTGACAAAAACCCTTGAATGAAGAGTTCCCAAACTGGGGGAGGGGAGAGGGGGGGGGAGAGGACAGGACAGAACATCAGCAAGCATCACCTCCTACTATCCTCAGTCAAGATGGTCAAAACTTTCCACTTCGTTTGTTCTAAGGAAACCATAACTCAAGGAAATCAAAGCACTGGAATCACACTGTTTTAAGGGTAACAAGTCGTTCCTAGGAAAATTTCTGAAAGTAAGTCTGGTTTATTGCCAGTAAAGCCATTCTTTCTACTTTCCTCCTTTACAGAGTACAATATCCACAGAATTTCTAATATTCAAGGGCATAAATAACATCTTAAAAATTGAGTAGCCTTTCCACTGGGTTTTGCTATTGATATAAAAGAAGAATTCAAATGAAAAATTGAAACCAGGGGAAATAATCAGGTAAAGCAAGCATATGCAGCTCACCTTTTGCTCCTGCTTTGTTTTTAATAGTGAGGGCATGGGGAGGAGGGCTGATATGGTAAAGAGTGATAAAGTATTATCTTAAAATAGACAGTGAAGTTGACAAGTTTGCTAGTCCTAACCTTCTTTTGGAGCATAAAATCTCATGAATTACAGTTGAACTTCCTCTGCTGAATAACATGGAGTGTAGCATGAAAAGAGTTCCAAAGACATTATAGGGAGGTGAAAGTCCAGCCCATCAGGCTAGCACACAAAACACACACAAAGGAGAAGGGAGAAATAGGGTTATTGTTGTTGTTGGTTTGTTTGTCATTGCCACTGTACTATACATCCATACACAGTGGATCCAATTTAAAATGTGTTGTTGGTCTTATTGGAGCTAGACCTGATGGTCTTTTCTTTCTTTCCAGCAGCTAAGAGTCTGATATACAGTATATAGCTGAATCTAAGCTGTTCTTTCTACACCTCTGATAGCCTTTGAAATGATCTCAGGCTTTTATCTCTGGCATGCAGGAAAACAGTAATGCTGGGGGTTAATCCTACCTCTAATTTCCTTTGATCTGGGTAACTTGATATTGCTGAATGGCCCTTTTAATTTTACTGGCCCTTCCTTTTGCCTGTTTGTGTCTGTAAAGCTAAGTCTTTTTCAAGGACACTTCAACTCCTATTGACATCATAGGGGCAACCAAGTAATTTTCTTGTTACCAAAAAAGGAGGATATTTGTAGCTCAGAATTGAAATGAATGGGTAATGAAACATCTTCAAGAAAACAAGTAACCTCAGAAAGCACCAAGGACTCTTCGGTTTTCTTGTTAAGAATATATGGTATTTTTGTTTGTTTGATTTATTTGCTGCCTATCTCACCTCAAGGTTTTTTCCACCTTCCCAGTCTAATTATTACCCATAGAATTCCTTGGACTCTCACCAAGTACCAACCAGGCATTATTTTGTATATCCTCTGTACATGGAGTTAGGAAGCAAGTTGATCTGAATTAGTTCTTTAGTTTTAAATTTTTATTTACACTTGATTCTATGTCACCCTTGCCATTTTTGTCTTTAGTCTTATAAGCATATAATAGTTTGAACACATTCTATGACCAATTAGCTTTCCTCAGTGCAATCCAAGAGCTTCAATATCATAGATGAAATACACACAAACTTACATACTATACTGTTTTTTTCTTTTTTCACTCCCAATTGGTGATAGTTGAACTTGGACCCCACAACAGTTGATGTTGTGAATGCCATCACTGATCCAGCTTGTTTCCTCTATAGGAAAGAAGTCCCAAAGTCAAAAGGATTCTTTAATTCTCTATTCTCCAGTTGCTCTCAGTCTAAGTTAAGAAGTTTGTTTGTAGATGCATTTACCTCTCTATGGCTGATAAATGGGAGGGGATGGGAAAGAAGAAGGGAGGAGGGGAGGGGAGTGGGAGGGTGAGGAAAGGAGAGGGAGATTGAGAGAAGTGGAGGGGAGAGAAGAGAAGAGGAGAGGAGAGAAGAGAAGAGAAGAGAAGAGAAGAGAAGAGAAGAGAAGAGAAGAGAAGAGAAGAGAAGAGGAAGGAGACAGGAGAGAAGGGGGGAGGGGCAGGTGAAGAAAAGAAGGGGAGGGGAGAGAGGAAGGAAAAGGAGGGGGAGGGGAAGAGAGGAGGGAATAGAATAGTAGAGGAAAGGGGAAGGAAAGGGGAGGGCATGGGAAGGAAGGAAAGAAAAGGGGAAGGGAGGAGGGGAGGAGAGGAAAAAAGGGGAGAAGGAGAGGAGGGGAGGAGGGAGGGGATGAAGGGAGGAGGGGGGAGGCAAAGGGAGGGGCAGGTGAAGAAGAGAAGGGAGAGAGGTGGGAAAAGAAGGGGGAGAGGAAGAGAAGAGGGGATAGCATAGTAGAGGCAAGGGGAAGGAAAGGATGACAGATAATAGATAATCAGAGTTAGAAGAGACATTGTAGGTAATCTAGTCCAGGGATTGCCAATCTTTTGGACCTCAGGGACCACCAAACTCATAATTTTAAATCCCAGGGACCACTAACCGGTTCTGTGGGTATGGCCTTTTTTTGTGGGTGTGGCTTGGTGGTCATGTGACTGGCTGGGCATAGCTTGTATGTAAATATTATAAATATTTATATAAATATTGATTTTTTTATTTAAAAAAGAGCAACTTTTACCCAAAATCAGGCAAATCAGGCAGGCAGATTGAGTTGCTCACAGAATCACAGATTCATTCAGAAATCTATCTATCTGCCATTAGCCATCTCAGTCTGTCACATAAAATTTGCTTGCAAGCAAACTCATAAAATTTGCTAGCAAGCAAACTCACAAAATTAACTCACAACACACCATGTATGTAAATATTGAATTTTTTATTTAAAAAAAGAGCAACTTTTACCCAAAATCAGGCAAATCAGGCAGGCAGATTGAGTTGCTCACAGAATCATTCAGTGATCTATCTATCTGCTATCAGCTAGCTCAGTCTCTTAAATTTGCTTGCCGTGAATCTGTATTGAATAATAGAACCTTCAGTCCTAAAGGAGGTTCAGCTGTGCTTAAAAGCAGAGTCAAAGATCTAAAGACTAGCTAGAAAGCAAAAAGTCCAACTATTTCCTGTTTCCTAGCTAATCTAAATCTCCTGGCACAGCAGAACAGCTGATGGTTGGAAAAAGGAAAAAAAGCAATTTAGCAGGCAAGTTTTCTGGGTAAGGAGTGAGTAGGAGGAGAGGGTTCCCACGGGCCATGTGGGTGGTGCAGCCTTGTGTTTCTGTGCTGTCTGGATTAATTGCTTTGGGGGGTGCTCTGGGGGTGACATTTCTCTGCGGCCCACCAAAATTTTCTCACAGCCTACCGGTTGGAGACCGCTGATCTAGTCCAACCTCCTGCTCAAGCGGGAGACCCTACACCATTTCTGACAAGTGGCAGTCCAATCTCTTCTTGAAAGTCTCAAGTGATGACACTCCCACAACTTCCGAGGGCAACCTGTTCCATTGGTTGATTGTTCTCACTGTCAGAAAGTTTCTCCTTATTTCCAGGTTAAATTTCTCCTTGTTCAGTTTCCATCCATTAGTCCTTGTCTGGCCTTCAGGTGCTTTAGAAAATAGCTTGACCCCTTCCTCTCTGTGGCAGCCCCTCAAATATTAGAAGACTGCTATCATGTCTCCCCTGATCCTTCTCTTCACCAGACTAACCATGCCCAGTTCCTGTAACCGTTCTTCATATATTTAGTCTCCAGTCTCCTAATCATCCTGGTTGCTCTTCTCTGTACTTTTTCTTAGAGTCTCAATATCTTTTTTATAGTATGGTGACCAAAACTGGATGCAGTACTCTAGGTGTGGTCTTACTAAGGCTTTATTGAATGGTATTAGTACCTCAATGTGATCTTGATTCAATCCCTCTGTTAATGCAATTTAGGATTGCATTAATTTTTTTGGCTGCTACTGAACACTGCTGGCTCATATTTAGCTGTCAGCCACATTCATGTTAGTGCTATAATATATCTGATGGGAATCATATTAGGGAAACCTTTTCCTTGGTTAATGATAAAGCAACAAAGCTATGGGACATGTGTTATATATGATAGTATTCTGGTTTAAACATTTGCCAATGTTACATAATTCCATGCAAATATTCAGTTTCTAGCTATGAATATTGTTGTATTTTTACTGGCATAGAGTGCACTTCTGGGATTTTCTACTTCAGATGGCAAAATGTCTATATGTAGTCCTCAGTTAATGCTACAGTTGGGACCAGCAACTCCATTTTGAAGTAATGTGGTAATTAAGTGAAACATCAAATGATCACAATGTATTTATCATGATGTATCAGCTCTCCGACAGTCATAAAGCAAATCATTTGTAGTCATTAAGTGAGACATCACAGTCACGTGATTTACTGCTAGAGATTGCACAATGTCTAGAGATCCCATTTGTTTAAAATGGTATAGTTTCCTGCCTAAGCAGGGGGTTGGACTTGAAGACTTCCAAGGTCCCTTCCAACTCTGTTATTCTACTCTGCTGGCTTTTCTATTGACTCTGCTTGTCAGATGCTGGCTATGAAACTTGTACATGCAATCACATGAGCATAGAATGCTGCAGTGGTCATAAAATCATCCCAGTTGCAAAACCTCCAAATTGTGAGGACATGACTGTGAGTACACTGCAACTGTCTAATGTCCAAACTCTGGTCACAAAGTTACTATTTCACCACTGTTGCAATTTCAAATTTGTCTCTAAATAGGTGTTGTAGTTAGCCGGCAGCAGGTGCGGACGGCTGAGGAAAGCAAGGACTCAGATGAGGAGCCAGGACCATTAGGGAATGGACTGCTGCCTTCAGAGATTGTGGGGGCTGGCAGCCGCGATGAGGAGGTTCCTGAGGAGCTTGTGCCAAGTGTGCATGTGCGCAGGGCTGCTTGCAGGAAAGAGCAGCTGCAGCAGCATGGGCAACTCGGGAGTAAGGCTGCAAGGTAATGGCCCCTCCTTCAAGAAGATAAAAGCCAGCTCTGAATCGTTCTTTGCAGGAAGCAAAGACATTTTGAAACTCGAGCCTCATGGACCTTGCAGTATCTGCTATGGTTATATTCCAAATGTCATCAATTATTGACAATTCTTCTCAAAGTGGCATGTTAATATTTTTAAAGAAATAAATGAAAATCTGGACATTTGGTTATTGCGCTATTTTGCTCTTTTGTTACTCTTTGGTACATGTCTTATTGATTTATACTTAAGTTTTGTAACCTCACAACAAGGGTAACACTTACTGTAAGATTACATAAAACACAATCTTGAATGACTAAAAGTATTTTCCCTCTTTTTTTTTTTTAGTCTCCAGAAAACTAGAGGAATACTTTCCATGATTTTCCACCATGTGTGGATTGAGTTATCTCTTATCAGATTGTTGCCAAGGTTACAGCTCTTGCTCCTATCTCCTAACATTCCCACATATCATTCAAGTTTCAGAGGGCTATGGATGATGTGGATTATTTGGGCCTTTTCAGTTGAATTTTAAGATGGGTTATAGTACTGATTGATTGCAGTTCTTATATAAAGGGCTTGAGATGGGGATACTGTGCCCATCCTGGCCCTCCTGGATCTTTCAGTGGCTTTCAATACCATTAACCATACTATCCTTCCAGTGTGGTTCAGAGTTGGGAATGGGGGAATGCTGTTTTCCAGTAGTTCTGCTCCTTCCTGTGTGACAGATTCCATTTGGTCTTGGTGAGACTGATACGTCCTTCTTTAGGCCCATCTTTTATGAGGTGCATCAAGACTCAGGTCTTTCATCTTACCAATTTAACATCCTCAGGAGGCTTCTGGGTAGGTCCCTCAACACCATGGCATGTGATATCATCCATATAAGAATAATGTTCAGCTATACATCTCCATCCCAGGTGGGGCAGATGATGCCTTTCAGGTGATTATCCAGTGTCTGGTAGCTGTGAAGGCCTGCATGTGGAGGAACCAACTATGACTCAATTCTGGAAAGACAGAGTCGCTTTGAGCTCAGAATAAGAATGATAAATATTTGGAAACTTTCTAACTCATTGGAAATTCCAGTTGGACTGGTAATTTTATATTTATTGGATTATTAAGAGATCCATGTCACATTGGAATGATGTGCATTTATTTGTGTTTTACTTTTGGTTATATTTTATAATAAGAAATTACCAGCCATGTACTTACAAACTGGGTAAGTCACAAAGCAATTAGTCTTCCCCAACCCAATGTACCCAAGTGAATTAGCCCTTCGTCTTTTTTAAACATTATCTAAATGTTGCTTACTTGGATCAATGCTCAAACATTTAAAAAGCAGTTAGGGAAAGCTGTATTTATTCAGAGCATGTTCGGAGTCTAAGAAAGACGACAGGTGAAATAATTGAGAAAATCTAGACCGGAAATAAACAGCTGGTTAAATCAAAAAAGTGTCTTGTTGATGAATGATTACCATACTAAATATAACCAAGAAAGAACTGGTCTTAATTAGAAATATATTGAAGTGTTATAATAAGAATGCCTACACTTAACCAAAATAATTCCATAACCATTATATATATTTAATTTAAAATTTGTCAGTTCCATGGGAATCAACTATCTTATGTGTACTGCCTTTACCAATAATGTTGATCTTTTCCTTAAATAATTTATACTATATAACACGGTAATTGCAAGCTGTTGTTTAGGTTTCATGTACACAAATGCCATTGGGATAAACATGTTGCCTCCAAGTGTTGGTTTCAACTCCCATTATCACACCCCATTGCCTATGTTGGACAGCAATATCTGGAGAGTTACATATTACTTAAGTAACACACATAAGGATGTTACTTGATAAAGTAGCTCATGAACTGAAACCATTCAAATGAATTCATGCAGACAAATTAAGCACTTTATAACTTTGTTTGGATTAATATTTTCTGTTCTGAAAATCTAACTGACCCTAATTATCTTTTAATGTGGGCCTCATTCACTTAAGTGTGTTAATTAGGTCATCGGGAGAGGTTTAAGAATGTCATGCAAACAAGAAAACCTAATTAAAGTTACCCAGCCACAGGTTTGACAATCAGATTTTTAAAATACTTTATATTTCTTTCTGTCTGGAAGAAATTAGATATATATTCAAATATGTTGCAGAAATGAATTCTACAGGCCCCTTCCATCATTTTTTCAAGGTAAAAAGGAAACCAAATTAGTAGAACAAGAATGTTTTTCTTGCTTTAGAGAAAAGAAACATTGTGTATTTTACGATATTTTTAGCGCAGATTTCCCCATTAGAATTGCCCAAGTTTGTTGGAACTCCACAATGATCTCTGGGAATTATTAAATTATAAACCCATCCCTAAAGCATTGTTTCTCAATCCCAGCAACTTTTAGGGTGTGTGGGCTTCAATTCTCAGAATTCCCCAGCCAGCATGCTGATAGGAAATTCTGAGATTTGAAGTTCACACTTGGTAAAAGTTGGTAAAAGTTGAGAACCACTGCCCAGGGCACTGAACACTGGAAGTCTATCAGGTTAAATACCTCAAAAAAGAGGTGAGTGTTGACATATTTGTATCTAAAGTACTAATAAAATATTATTATAAGACAGGATTCTAAATGCTTGTTTTAAGAATTTTTAGGAAAAAGGATTTCTAAGTTCCGGGTCTGCTTGTAACACTTAGCAAATGAAAGCAGTTTGTATTCACTGTGGACAGTCAAATGCCTGAATCTTCCAACACCAGAACCACATTTTTTATTATCTCTCAGCCAGGCCACAACACTGATGACTCCATTTGTCTTTTCTAAGCATGAATTTCTTTAACAATATCCTTATTTATCAGTTTGTCATACAAGAAACCCAGTTTGCTAATTGTAAATGTATAGAATCAGGCTGTTATTCAGAACTTGGCTTTAGTTACTTAATATTAAATTTCCTTAGCATTATGATTGCAGTCACCGTTAAGTTATTTTAGCAAAGAACTAGGGACAGTATTAATGGCACCTTTGCATTTCATATCCATAATACTGTTAAAAACAAAAAGCAAATAAATGAGATAGCAACAGCCAATTAAAAAAAACACATTCAATTATGTCAGTTACAGCAGTGTTTATCCTAGTCCTTTTCTCAAGAATACGTGCGTCCGTGCGTCCGTGTGTGTGTGTGTGAGTGTGTGTGAAGAGAATAGCATGGAAAGAGAATTTCTGCCTGGTGGAGTAAAAAGGGATTTCTCACACACACATCTGAAGATCATATCACAGAAGGAAAGGATTAAATTCCTCTGCACAACTAATGCAATCTCGAGATTGTAATTAATATTGTTGACATTTTAAAAGTATTGCAGTTAAATGCATTTTATGTCAAGTGTTTCTTAATTTTCCAAAGTTGTCAGCCTTGGATTTCCAACAAACTCTATGGCAATGGGAGAAAAATTGACTTTCTCCCACTACTTTGGGTTCTCCCAAGTAACCGTCTGTTGCAGTTGTTCGGTTGCTAAGTTGTGCCCCACTCTTCCCAATCCCATGAACCACAGGACCACAGGTTACCCTATCCTCCACTGTCTTCCCAAAGTTGTGTTCATGAGTCAATGACACTATCATTCCATCCTCTGCCATCACCTTTTCCTTTTGCCTTCAATCTTTCCCAACATCAGGATCTTTTCCAATTAGTTCTCTCTTCCCATCTGATAGTCAAAGTATTTGAGTTCAGCTTCAGCATCTGTCCTTCCAAAAAACAGTCTGTGTTTATTTCCTTTAGGACTGACTGATTAATTATCTTCTAGTTGGTAGCTACTGTATTCCTGATACCAGATAAGAATGGGAACTTTAAAAAATATAGATGGCTCTCCCCCTAGGAAAAAATGATCCTATTCTTCCACTTCCAGTCTATTTTCATGATGGAGTTAATTGTTCATACAGAATTTTTCTCTTCAACTGTTCATATCCTTATATTTGATGTTTGTCATCATGATCTCATTTAGTGTGAATTGGAACACCACTGAGATTTCAGGTACAGTATATGCTGCCATCCAGTTTGCTATTAAATAACTTGATTGCCTTAAATTAAGACTAACATTGTCAGTGATGAAGTGTTCATGTGCTTTCTTGACTTGTACTAATTCAGCTTTACTGTGATTAAGGCAGAGGTTGGCTCCAGATCCATCTCTGCCTATTAGCGGGATTTTTCTTCCTTTCTTCTGCTTCTTAAGTCATGTAAACATATTTCAAAATGAAATAATATTTAAGTGCTAGTTCCATGGTTGCCTAAAATCTGAACTTTCAATTTTTTTCTCGGTCAAATAATATATATTGTTCTGCATAAAGAACTAATCATAAAGTATATATTGTAGCATCACATAACACCTAATAGTACTATCCTAAATAAAAGATGTATTAGCTAGAGAGTATAACGTATTTATCATTTCACAGGCAAAAATGATTAAATAATAGGAAGATAATCCCATAGATCTCCTCAGCTGGACCAAATATAAAGTAGGGGAGTTGAAAAAAAAGTTGAAAGGTGGAAGCAAAAGAAAAAAACTCCTATGAATATAAGCTTTCTCCATATTAATAATTTTCCCACATTGGTAGTGCAAAGCTGAAGCCAACCCTTATTTTCAACACATTGGGCACATTCATATAAAGGTCTCAATCAGGATATGTTTATTCAAAGTTAAGGGGAAAAAGTGAGTCTGTTTTCATATAATTTTAAACCATAATCAAAATGTTTTATTAAGAAAATAATCACTTAAGAGTTGGTCATGACTGAAAAAGCCTATAAACCTAAATAAATATATACCATATCACACCATAGTACAATATTTTACCAACATAAATTAATCAATCAATCTGCTCTAAACATAATTTTTTATCACTCTCTTCCTGAGCAAAATGTTAAAAAGCTGTCAATGCTACTTCAATCACCTTGGCTAGTCATAGGCCAGTTTGAAATTGGCTATTCAAAGATGGCCCTCCCATAGTCCCAAGTTCAAATATAAGCTTGTATATTCTGGTGAAATATGGAAAGAGGAAGCATGAAATCGGGCATCAAGGAACTAATCTTCAGGCTGCAAAGAAAACATCTGAATCATATGAGAGTGAAATTCCACATCCCAAGCCATGCTGGTCCCCTGTCCTTCATTATTGTTATTGCACTGTTTAGCATGTCTTCTGCTGTCTTTCAGAGTAACAAAGGGGAGGAAAAAGCCATCCCCATGTTAGAAATTATTCATAGCATGGAGCCAGACGGAAGATAGGAATAGTACAGCTTTGAGATAGAATTTTACAATACTTTTATTATTGATATTGTATTTATGTGTATGATAAGTGCACAGGGTTCATTGGTTGATTGATTGATTGAACTATATACTAGATCACATACTTCCACTTACAGGTGAAACTCGAAAAATTAGAATATCATGCAAAAGTTCATTTATTTCAGTAATGCAAATTAAAAGGTGAAAGTAATATATGAGATAGACTCATTACATGCAAAGCAAGATAGTTCAAGCCGTGATTTGACATAATTGTGATGTTTATGGCTTACAGCTCATGAAACCCCAAATCCACAATCTCAGAAAATTAGAATATTACATGCAATCAATAAAACAAGGGTTGTACATAGAACAATATCGGACCTCTGAAAAGTATAAGCATGCATATGTACTCAATATTTAGTTTAGGCCCCTTTTGCAACAATTACTGTCTCAATGCCGCGTGGCATGGAAGCTATCAACCTGTGGCACTGCTGAGGTGTTATGGAAGACCAGGATGCTTCAATAGCGGCCTTCAGCTCTTCTGCATTGTTCGATCTCATGTCTCTCATCTTTCTCTTGGCAATGCCCCATAGATTCTGTATGGGGTTCAGGTCAGGCGAGTTTGCTGGCCAATCAAGCACAGTAATCCCACGGTCACTGAACCAGGTTTTGGTGCTTTTGGCAGTGTGGTCAGGTGCCAAGTCCTGCTGGAAAATGAAGTCAGCATCCCCATAAAGCTCGTCTGTGGAGGAAACATGAAGTGCTCCAAAATCTCCTGGTAGGCGGCTGCATTGATCCTGGACTTAATGAAGCACAGTGGACTAATACCAGCAGATGACATGGCTCCCCAAATCAACACAGACTGTGGAAACTTCACACTGGACTTCAAGCATCTTGCAGTGTGCGCCTCTCCATTCTTCCTCCAGACTCTGGGTCCTTAGTTTCCAAATGAGATGCAAAAGTTGCTCTCATCAGAAAAAAGGACTTTGGACCACTGAGCAACAGACCAGTTCTTTTTTTCTTTAGCCCAGGTAAGACACTTCTGATGTTGTTTGTTGTTCAGGAGCGGCTTGACAAGAGGAATACAACATTTGAAGCCCATGTCCAGGATCTGTCTATCTGTGGTGGCTCTTGATGCACTGACTCCAGCCTCAGTCCACTCCTTGTGAAAGTCCCCAATGCTTTTGAATGGCCTTTTCCTGACAATCCTCTCCGGGCTATGGTCATCCCTGCTGCTTGTGCATCTTTTTCTTCCACACTTTTCCCTTCCACATAACTTTCTATTAATGTGCTTTGATACAGCACTTTGGGAACATCCGGCTTCTTTTGTAATTATCTTTTGAGGCTTTTCCTCCTTATGGAGGATGTCAGTGATGGTTTTCTGCACAACTGTCAGGTCAGCAGTCTTTCCCATGATTGTGATTCCTACTGAACCAGACTGAGAGACCATTTAAAGGCTCAGGAACCCTTTGCAGGTGTTATGGCTTAATTAGCTGATTAGAGTGGGACACTTTGAGCCTAGAATATTGAAACTTTTCACAATATTCTAATTTTCTGAGATTGTGGATTTGGGGTTTTCATGAGCTATAAGCCATAATCATCACGATTATGGCAAATCATGGCTTGAATTATCTTGCTTTGCATGTAATGACTCTATCTCATCTATTACTTTCACCTTTTAAGTTGCATTACTGAAATAAATGAACTTTTGCACAATATTCTAATTTTTTGAGTTTCACCTGTATATCCTTATGTTGCAAAAGAAAGAAAACTTCTTTTTCAGAAGCCGTGATGGTTCAGCAAATCTTGTTCCTCTCCTTAAATTTAGAATAATTTAAAAGTTTAATTTAGTGGCACTTTCTTCCATTTAAAACTCGGCATTGGAGCAATGTGCTTGTAATGTCTTAGCTTCTCCTTAGATTTTATATCGGACATAGCATTGTCTGTAATGAGCTCATTCACTTGAGGTAATATTAGAAATAGTATTGAGATGTAAAAAAAATTAAATAAACAAATTGTAAACAGAATTTTTTAATCTTTAGATTGACAGCCTCAGAACTTCATTTCTCATCTGTTCTGATTAAATACTGAAACTGGTTAGTTTAAAAATGGTTATGTGGTTATTAAGTGTCTTCCATTATGAAGATTGATATAATTATTCCATTTCTTTGTATACCTATTCTCCTTTAGCAGTCTTTCAACTCATTTATATTTGGCAATCCAACCAGTCTCATAATTAGTTTCCTGCTTTGCATTTGTAGTGCAATGTTATATATGCTATTGAGAAGTATGTTGCTATGAGCTCACTCCCAATAAGTTGAAATACACACACAATGAGAAATATATCTTCATTGATTGTAACTTAGTCACATACTCTTCAATCCATTCTTAACCTCTCTTATTGTCAATTTTGCTAGAATTAGTTTCCTCCTTCAGCTAAATTTTATATTTTTGTCTATATTGTGTCACTTTTGAAGGAATCATCTATAAAAAATATAATACATAACTGCTTTGAGCTGAATATTAATCAGCAAAGATTTCTTCTTCTTAATTTCCCAAAGATTTTTCTTGCAACTCTTAATTCTAGTTCACAAGGCATATGCATACATATATGCATCCATATAATCATTTTCTCCCCATGGTTTTTATTTACATTTGAATCCCTCTCTAAACTCAATTCAAGATGAGTTTGTCTATTCAAGGCTGACAGAATTTCAACCAAAAACCTCTTGTGTATCTATCCCAATGGGTTAAAGACCGTTTTGTTCTTAAATGCTTTATTATCAATGCTTCATTAGAAACTATGTCACAGATTATGTCAATCTGGACTACTCTTTCTTGCCAAAAAGTAAAGACTTTCAAGCTGTGCATTTCTTACCTTCAACTTTCCAATCTGTTTTTGGAATCTCAATCAGTTCTTTAAGGAATGCAAATGATACTTCTCCCTTTAGCCCTGTAACAAGCTACTGGGAAATTCACTTGCATAATCTCTGCCTGTTTGTGCATGTATTGTAATAATAATTGGCACTAAAAGAATAGGAAACTTATAGATATATTTTCAAAGACACATAGATCTTCCTGGCCTTTCAATCAATTCTTATCTCCAAAATAATCACTAACATAAATGAAATTAGATTAAATGTGTTAGTGGTTTAAGTTTTTAACGATAAGTAGATCCTACATCAGCAGTTATAGATTCACACTGAGCCATGATTTGTCGAACAAACCAACATTGGTGAGTCATTTGTAATATTAAGTGTACACCGTGATTATAAGTGTAGGTTCACAGTATATTAAATATCATATTGGCCTATTAAACTCCTATGGGGTCCATAGATTAATTATATGCTTTGTAAATATGTCCTTTGTGTTTTAAAAGCTCCTTTCAATAGTTAAATGATAATCATGCTTTTTACTACCTTTATTATTGCTGATGCAAGCCACATTGAAATTTTTTAGTAAATATATTTATTATTTTTAGAAGTTATGTATAGTAGATAGAATATGTATTCTTGCCACCACTATCCTCAGCTATCATTTCTCCAGCAGCACTCAATTTTATTTTGGTACATATTTAATAAGAAGTAACTTATTAAATGCCTAGTACTAATGCCATCTTAAAAGAATGGCCCATTATTCTTATAGGATGTAGGTAACATTTGGAAGAAACCTTAGCAGCTATCTAATATCAGGTTATCTCATGGGCTTGTGATAGAGCAAAATCACTATAATGTTTCTCTATTTGTATGATGTAATGCTTCTTTTTAAGCATGCATAACTACGTTTGAATGCTGTGGGTCTATTAACTTGTGTTTCCTTCAAATCCCTGGACATTGACATCACCTCCAGGGCCCATGTTGATCACCAAGGCTGCCAGACATTTGAAGACTGAAGAACAACTACAGCACAAAAGAAGCGAGCACTCCACAAAGCCAGAGCTGCAAATGCTGCAACAATGGTGCCCACACATCTGCCCAATATGTGGCAGAACATTCCATGCCTGTATAGGTCTTACTGGCCACCTGCAGAACAGTAGTGGGATTCAAAAAAAATTACTACCGGTTCTGTGGGCGTGGCTTGGTGGACGTGGCATGGCATAGCATGATGTGGCTTGGTGGGCATGGCTTGGTGGCTGTGGCAGGGCAAGAATACTGTAAAATCTCCACCCCACTAACCTGCTTTCCAGCTGTGTTCTTCTGTGCAGGGCAACAAAAGAAGGCTTAGCCGATCAGCTGGGACTCATGAGGCAGCAAACAGATGGGGTGGGGCCAACCAGGTTCTCCAAACTACTCAAAATTTCCGCTATCAGTTCTCCAGAACTGGTCAGAACCTGCTGAATACCACCTCTGCTGCGGACACACCATGGACAGCCCACAACCCGTTAGATGTCAGGGTCCTCTTCGAACTTGATGGCCTAACATCATCATCTTGTGTTTATAGTAGCCATAGCAATCAGATGATGAATCTTTAGTGCTGTGAAATGATTTTCCTATTACTGTCTCTGCCCTTTCCCCCAATTAACACCCATTCCCAGCTCCTGCTTAGAGGACCGAGGGGCAAAAGCTTTGTTTTTCTTTTTTCTTTTGCTTCATCTTTTACCTTATGAGGCAAATAGCAAATTAGAAGAGTGATTTTTATCAGAAAAATTATCTGGAATAAAGGTCAACCCCTTTCCTTCAGGCTCTGTCCATGTTGTTATTCCCTTTATGCCGGAACGTTCTGAATGCATTGGAATTCTATTCACATCTGACTTTTTCTCCTGCATCACATATAATTTGGCCCCAAATTAATCATCAAAGTCTTGAGATGCTACCAGAAAAGCTGCTTATTTCCCAACCTGTCTGAATTCTTTTCAAAAGAACATTTAAAATGGATGTGTGTTGACTACTTTCTGATGTAGAACAAGAAACAAACACATCTCTCTGATGAAGTGACATGCTCCCTTCCTCCCTTCCTATCTGGTGGGGAAGAAAGATACATTTCTAAGGCACGAAGAAAAAGAAAAGGGAAGGCAAATATTTGAGGGCTTCTAAAGCTTCCAGCGTTCTCTGCATTCATGACTAATAATATCAGGTTGACATTTCTTTCCCCCCCCCACCCTCCTTTTTTAATTTCCAAACTCCAAGTCAGTGGACTGGATGTTCCTAGGAACAAAGTTTCCAGCTGCAGGGACTATTTTAACTCTGCCAGAAATCTCTTTTCACTGGCTAACTTGAAACAGCATTAATAGTGCTATTGAAGAAAACAAATGTTTTATCAAATTTGTTCGCAAAGTCATGTCCCATATTACCACATCATCAAATTATCAAGGGCTTATTTCATACAAAAGCCAGAATGTACCTTCAAAAGTATCTTCATCTGGAAATGTTCTATGGCCAAAGACAATCAATCACAGGAAAGGACTTTAATGCAGATGGTGATGCAAGTATTTCAGCAAAAAAAAAAAAAAAGACAAAATTTCAGTCTCTGCCGATTTGATTTCAAAGAATTCTGGTATCAATAAAATGAACCACACTGCCTGGAAACTGAAGAGACATGTCATTTGACAAAGCCTGAGGTAATCATTGGACTGATATAAAATTTCATAAAAATGAAAATTTTTCCATTCTGGAAACAATTTTCAGTTGTTTGTTGACCTGTATTATGTATTAACTGTTAACTGTTATTGGGATTGAATATCACATTAAACTACCATGAAGTTTGTTTGGTTTTGATACTGTATATTGCATTAAATCAGCCATTGTGATTCGAACAGCATGATTTATGATTACCATGTTATACAAACTCATCTGATTGATTAATTACATTCTGTTAAATAAAGCACAATGGTGTAATGTGATATATGAACAAAATCTGTATGTTGTTACTCTATAATGAATCACTGTCTATAGCCAAAGATATTATTCATAAACACATATAAATAATATTGAGAGACTTAATATCTATTGTCCCTGAACCAAATAAAATACTGTGATAAAACTTTCTTCTCTATTTTCTCTCCATGCTAACTCAATTTAATGGCCAAAACATTTGATGAGATTTGCATGATATGAGCCTCCACTTATGGAGTAACCAAGGAATGTGTGAATACAGTCTTCTAATGGTTGTTTTCTTCATTCTCCCAAGCTTCCTGCCCACCCATTGTATTTCATAAGGAAACACCATGTTGGAAGTATAGGAAATCAGGGAAGCATCACAATGAGGGAATAATGTGCAACAAACAAAAACAATGAAGCACCTTACACCATTCTTTAACAATAAAGTAAGGTAAAAAAAAATCACTAAAAGAAATTCTAAAGATAATTTCTTCTAAAGAGAGCCTCAAAACAAGGTAGATAGAAATCTTTTTATGTAGCAAAAGAACACTGCTTAAAACTCCAGGGCACATTTCAACATAGCAATAATTTTATGTATTTTTTATATTTCTAAGCAGATTGTGTAAATTTGAAAAGTTCTTTGAATCACCAGATTTCTCATCCAATCAGAACAATGCCTAGTAATCAATACTGAACATCCTTCTGGATAATAGCTGCAGGAAATATTCATTTTTCTTCTGTTCATATCTATCAAACAATTTCTTATAATGTCATTTACCCTCAGCCATATTTGTACAAAACATTAAATATTCCATCTTCAACAAGTAGTTATAAGATACACAGACACACATATACATGCCACTAAAGGTAACATTTCAAACATGTTCTTTTAAACCATTTACACATACTTAATTAATGGAAATTAAAGAGAAATTTAATTGCTTCATTAGCTATATGGGAACAATTCTGCCCTTGTTAAGAGAAACCTGCTGGTTCAAAATGATTTGTTAATTAGCTTGTCAGTCAGCTGTGAATTAATTTGTCATATCAATTATAACAATAAACCTTTCTTTCCCTTCTTTCTCCAAAGGAACATATAAAAGGACAGTTTTATAGCTTTCAGAGAGGCATGAGAAATGTGGCTTAAAATCAGATTCAGAATTTCTTATGAACACTTATAACATTTGGAATAGGTTTAAAAATAGGTTGCAGAAAGAGATTTAGTTTCTTTTATACTATATCTCAACTTGTTATCACAATGACTGTATTAATACAGAGACTATAGTTTATTTTCTTCAATATTAGAAAACATTAACTTCATCCCTCATGCTAAGAAAAATGGACTCATTCTCTGTCACCCCAGATGGCAAGACCAGAACTACAGGGAAATATACATATGAAATTACAGGTTCAGATTAGATATGAGGAGAAATTTTCGTATAGTAGGAACCCATCATCCAGTGAAGTAGGTTGCATCATGAAGTGGTAAGTTCCCTTTTATTGCAGGGCTTCAGACAAGAAGCTGGAAAGCCATATATTCAAAACACAGATCAGGGACTTGAACAATACTTACATTGTTTTCATATACACATTATGCTTTCAGTATAATTTGTTTCGTTTTGTATATATTTTGTAAACTCAGCCACTGAAATCTGTGAACCATGAGCAATAGCTTAGCCTATGTCAACTCAGCCAGTTGTGGCTTATTCAATAAGGCATGATGTTAAGTTATAATGTCGATTTTGAATCATTAAAGAAAATTAAATTGGCCAAGTTACACAAACCAAAGAGCCATGCCAATATTAGATTCCTCATAGCAGAGTAGGACTCTCTGGAGGTCCTTATCCAAAATGTCAAGAACTATTTATACGCAAAGCAGAAATCTAGCTTTTCTGGAGAGGAGGGTAAAAGTCAGCTTGTTATTGTTTGAGATTTTGAACCTGATGAGTCTGTTTGTTCCTAGAGAAAGTTTGAAATAGAAAGTTCACTTGTGGATTGAACTGAAGATATCTTAAATATCTTATACTGAACATTAAAAAAATAGTCTATTATATCAAAAGGTTATTTATTGCCTGCAAGATAACTCCAAGAGATCAAGAAATACTGAGCTTTCAAATTCTATTTATTTTAGCTTAACACATATGCCATAAACAAGTTACATTATGTACTTCACTTGCCAATACTTACTCCTAAGTAAACTCCAGGGAATCCAGTGAAAATAATGACTTGGTACTCTGCTAGCTATGTTCTATGGAAGGCAAGCAGCATGATTCATCTCACTTAGAGACGCTGGCATGTATCCACTCAAGTCCTGACATTCCATCTTACTTTAATGCATTTCTTTTTATACTTAAAGGTTTTACTAAATCTGCTACAATTTGTAACAACTGAGAACCACTGTCCATTTATATTATTTTTGCTTGACCACTGGACCAAATGGACCAGCTTTCAAATGGTTTACTTACCATAAACTGAAATTAATCATCTTCCAGAAACAACATGAATACAATGTCAATCAACAAAAATCAACAACATTAAAAAATACTGAAACTGTTTTGTGAATTTGTTTGATACCTATTTATATTCTACAAAAGGTGGTGACTTATCACATCATGTCAGAGGTGGTATTCAGCAAGTTGTGACCAGTTCTGGAGAACTGGTATGGAAATTTTGAGTAGTTCGGAGAACTGGCAAATACCACCTCTGACTGGCCCCGCCCCATCTATTCTCTGCCTCCCAAGTCCTAGCTGATTGGCTGGGCCTTCTTTTGTTGGCCTGCACAGGAGAACGGAGCTAGAAAGCAGGTTATTGGGGTGGGAAGGGAATGGGGATTTTGCAGTAACCTTCCTGCCACGCCCACCAAGCCACACCACGCCCACCAAGCCATGCCCACAGAACTGCTAGTAAAAAATTTTGAATCCCACCACTGCATCACGTGCATATAAATTTGGGACTGATCTTCCAGACCTGTGATAAGCTTAACATTCTCACCATTCACAAATCATATTACCAATATATCATAATATCCATGAAGCTATTTTAATTGTAAACAAAATGAAGCTCAACTCTGAATAATTTCATGGACACATCCATGTAGTTACTTTGGAACTGGTATCGCTGTAGTTAATCATTGCCTTCTTTCAGCATTTTTCTTTTACTCCCCAATATATTCTGCAGCTGTTATTTCCTGATGCTGTCCCATTCAAGTAATAACTTTTTCTCACAACTGACTCCAGTGTACTCTACTAGTACAGCATTTTCACTGCCATTTTTCAGATTTTGTAGATAAATGTCCAATAATTATGTGATTATTGCAAAAATTTGAAGAAGGGTTGAACTCCCAAGTATTGTTCAATTTCCAGATTAGGTAATTAAAGTTAAAAGCATAGCTCTGTAGAATTCTCCTGCTGTTTTAATTAATGAAATTATATTTCACTTCCTTTCCTATTAAGTATGAAAACGTGGAAGAAAAATGGAAGGAGCAGGTTAAGATTGCTTCAGTAGAATGGTTGTTATGTTTCATCTCTCATTCTGCTTAATTTGGGCAAAATATGAGAAATAATACTCTTGTACCTTGAAAGTTATGGGGAGCAGATATCATCAGGGAGAAATCATTCAAGAAGGAAAGTCAAATCTCCTGTACAAATAAGTTAATTTTTATTTTTTTCTGTTTTGATTAATTATTCATAAACATTTTATTTAAATGCATTGTGTAATTTAATTTTATTTAATGTTATTCAATAGAAAGTATTTTACATAGTTTCAGGGCTTACCTTCAACAGACACAGATGAAACAAGGGATTTTCCATTGGAACCAAAAGATAAGTATTTGTTGAAAGCCTTTCCTTTCCATAAAAGTGTATGCCATTTGCATCTTCCTTCAGTCCTTTAAACTTTTAAAACCAATTTTAAACTTGGCCTGCCAAATGTCAAGAAGTAGATACTATACACCACACCTTTGGCATATTTCACTACCGGTAGGTAGGTTGTACTCCTGACATCACACTGCTTTATAAGAATGCACCCAGTGTGGCTTCCTCAAGTGAGTCACAACCATGATGCATTGGCCAGGATATTTATGGAGTCATTTTACTTAGGATCTATGTTTAAATAAATTGAGATTTTCAACCTGAGAAGCTAAAATATGAAAATATTACTTAAAACTAAATTGTATTTTCCCTTCCTTTTCCATCTTTTCCCTTTTGTTTCTCTATTTGTAATTAGCAATTCTATCATTCTATCAAAGATTAAAATAAGCAATCTTTATAAAAGAAATATAGAAATTAAATATATCCTTGGAGCTGCAACTATCAACTGATTCATCATTATGACTTCTATCTTGCCTTCACTGATACCTACAGTCTGAATGGCTGCAACACAAGGGCTTGTCTACTATATGAATATCTTAGTAGGATATCTGCAGCTGCAAAATCCACACCCTTCATTTTAGAGTATTGCATTATCAAAGTAGCAAAGATTAAATGCTACCATTGTGTTGAATCACAATATTGTTTGATTGCTTCACACATATATGAACACAACCAGTGTGGTTGGTAAAGCACATTTAAAGACTTAGCAATGTCTGTGAATCTAATAAAAAAACCCCACTTGCCAGAACTCATGAATCATATTTTCACCTCAACTAAATAATATAACTCACTTGCAATTGCCCTAGATATCTTTTTATTCTGTAAAAGGTTTGTCATTAATTTATTGAATAATAACATTGCATCTCTATGCTGAAATAAGCAAGTTTTGATTATTTAGCTTTCCCGTGCAATTAATGAGCCCAAGTTAACAACAGTAGCTATCATTGATATCTATCTATATGGCTGCCAAGAGTTGACAATGACTTGATGGCACATAATCGGTCAATCAGCCATCATTGTCAATCAATCAGCTGTGTGAAAGTCCCTAATATTGGCTATCTCTATTGGTCAATGAGTGACTTCTCCTTGGTGATCCCTTTTTGACTCCCCTGTATTCACCTTTAATTCATTCTTCTTTAGTGGACAGCAGTTTGGAGCTGGAAAAGGTTGCCTTGCCTTCTCTCACTCTAGGGAAGACCCAGAGAAACAACTAAAAGTGCTTTTCTAAAAGGCAACTGGACTTTCCTGAACTGAATTGAAAAAGCTTCTTGGATGAGAAGCTGAAACATTTTCAAAGAAATAAAAACAAGGAAGTCCAATTGCCTTCTGGAAAAACACCTTTGAGACAATCATGACTTGAATGATTGAGAATCTCCATAAGCAACCAAAGAAAAGATTAGAGTGAATGGAAGTAGGAAAGAAAGCTGGAAAGAAGGAAATGGAACATGTCCCTTTAGCATGGAGAAAGATGCCACATCAAAGCTACATCTTTGGGTTGGGATCAGACAATCAATTGATAAGTTTAAGTAATTATATTATGATGCACTTTGTGGTAATTCCCCTACACATACATACACATACACACACACATCATTTATGCTTTGTTCCATCTTATAAACAGCCTCTACCAGATATTTAAGTTATACCTACCTTGACATCCTTCAGAAATACCTTGAATAAGGATAGAACTATACCTCAGGACATTTGGAACTGGATGGTTGATTGGTTGGTTTCCAATCAATGCTTAGGATGCTATTTATAGTGTTATAGCGTTATTTTGTTGCTTCTTTAATATTCTAATTGTATATGATTATTTGATAAACAACCAGGATACAGTTGAACCCAGCAGCGTAAACTTTAAATAAATAACTATATACATAGAGACATCCACCAAAGGGGTCTGAACAGTGTGAAGCTAACCAGGAAAAAGATATTCAGATCACAGTGAATAGTCAATTTATGAACATGTCAATTCATTGTGTGGTAGATGTGAAAAAGCAAATGCCATGCCTCAGATCATTAGGAAAAGGACTGAAAATAAACTGACAACACTGTAATCCAGATTAAGGAATGCAGTGGCTCACATATTTGGGATGTTGGGCTGACAACTGGCAAGCTTGTGTTTGAGACCCAGTTACTGCTGCAGGATGGGGTGAACTCCCATCACTCACTCCAACTCCTGCTGAGCCAGCAGTTTGAAAGCAGGCAACTGTGAGTACATAGGTGGGTACCATATTAGTGGACAGCTTAAAAAGGACATTAAAGGAGCCCACAGCTGGGCATCCCCAGGCAACCCTGATGTCACTGCCAAATCCTTTCAACCTGGAAGCACTTTGGCACTCCCAACACGACTGTAGTAGCATCCAGATTAGGGAAACCAGAAATGTGAGCAGAAGTTTGAACACCTCATATTAAAATTAAAATAGATTTTTAAAAATGATATTCTTTCATTTGGGAGAAAAGGCATGATAAAATCAAAGTGTGATTATATTACTTTCAAAGGGAACTGGATAAATTCAAGAAGGATCGTTCTATTAAAACTATTAGTTTCATATTACTTTCAGCATACACAGCATGCTTCAATACAGTACCAGCTGCAGGAGAACTGAGGCAAGAAAAAGTTATGCCTTCCCCTCCTCTTCAGAAGGACCACAGAACATCTAAGAGGTCATTGTGGAAAAGAAAGTGCTAGGATAAAAAGAATCTTGCCTTAATCCACCAAAGCTATTTTTAAAGCAAACTAGTCCTAGACCTTGACGTTGAATATGAATTTGTGCAAACTCCAGGAGACAGTGGAGAATAAGGAGGATCTGGCATGTTATGGTCCATGACTCCATGAGGTTGCAAAGGATCTAATATAACTTAGTGAGAACAAGAGCGAAGTAGTTTAAGTCTAAAGACTTTTCCTAAAACAAACTGGCATTATACGGATAGGTTGTTGTGTTCAATAAAGAAAGGCAAGAAACAGGAATGTATAAAAGAATAATTTAGAATTGCTTCCTAGTGAGAGAAGCTATTGGAATTGACTAGATAATGAAGCATTGTCTCTGCATTCTTATTGTTAGTAAATACTTTATGCTTAATGCTTTAACACAGCTTGTAGGCTTAGAATGATTCTTTACCATTTTACTCTGTACCAAAATATTTCATTGCTATGAAATGATTTGCTGAAGAATTATCAAAATATTGGGTCTCACAGTTGACTAGGGATAAAACTATAGAAGCTTTGCACTAGAGGAATGACATCACCGGCTGCAGCTCAGATTCAAAACTCAAAACTGTACGTACTCCTTGGCTGGTATTCATTGGAGATTATTACATCTATAAATCTTTTCTATTCTCTCCATATCTGTAGAACACACTATTAAGTAAACTACAACTATAAATATATGAAGAAAGGTTCATCCAACAAAATTTCCTAATTGAAATATATCCATAGTCAACTCATGAGATTTCCTATGTATCTGTATTACAAAATAGAGAGAACACTCTAAGATATGAAATCACATTTAGGTTCTATTTATAGCCCAGAAGAAACTTACATTGCAGTTTATCAGGAAAAAAAATACAGTTAACAGCTATACATAGTCAAATAGCAGATGTTAATTCTAAATTAAGCTTTTAGAATTATTTTAAAAGTAACATAGAAAACCCAGAAGCCCTACATAAAAGGAGTGATTTTTATTATAATTTAAAATACAAGGGATTAGCCAGTTTTATGCCCCTAGTACAAAAAATAAAAGGAAATTAAGATCAGTCTGTCCTTTTTATGTCTCCTTGAGTAAGAAAACCATAACACCTCTCCTTTGAGAAACACATAGCCTGTGGAAATGTACCTGGGGCATTCCTGTCAATAGCTTGTGTATAAAATGATTGCCTAAAGTGTAGATATGTAGTTGACTCTGCCTTTTTATTCAACTTTCAACAGGCTTTCCTTTTTTGAGAAAAATTCTGTTATAAGGGGATGATCCTGTATAATTCCAATCCTGGGGTGCACTGGTAATGTAAATCCATTTCAAACTGGATTTCCAACTGATTTGGGAGTTGAAATTCACCTAATGGGATTATTTATACCTACAGAAAAATATTGCAATGAAATTGCTATCCATCTGATTCCTTCTGGACATCTTGATGATTTTCAGTATCAGCTATTGTCCAATATCTTTCCAGGCCAGCCACCTGAACAGGAGGCACCAGTGATTTCAATTCTTGTCTTGCAGATCGGTTCTATAAAATAAAGCATTGATCTGTTAGATATTTTTTTTAAATCCTTCTGAAATACAGATTGCCCTTGACTAACAACCACAATTGGGACTGGAATTTTGACTGCTAAGCAATAAGGCTGGTTAACTAAGTCATCACATGACCAGACTTGATTTTATAATCATTTTATCGTGGACATTAAGCAATTCATAAGGCCGTTAAATGAATCAAGCAGTAGTTAAGTGAATATGACTTTTCCAGTTAACTTTACCTATTGGAAACTGGCTGGGAAATGATTATGATCTTGTGATTACAAGACCTTGTAGCTGTCACAAATGTGAACCTGTTACCAAGTACTTGAATGGTAATCATGAGACTGTGAGGGTAATGTGACAGTTGAATTATTGAGGATGTGGATCATAAGTCACTTTTTTTGAGGCCGTTGTAACTTTGAACCATTGTTAAATGAATAGCTGTAGATTCAGGACTATGTGTAAATGAAATTTATTTTCAGTCACAATTAACTTGTTACATTTAAGTTTGTGTACTCTAATCATTATTATGCCTGGATTTGCTCTGCTTTAGAGATAATGCAGTTATTATCTGACCTTTTGACCTTCCGGCGCACATTGAAAACACATTTATTTCACCAAGCCGGGCTGGCCTAGGGTTTTTTCGGTTTTTAAATTGGTTTTATCAGGTTTTAATCTCTTTTTAATCCCCTATTTGTTTTTATTATTTCGCAGGTATAAGATATAATCCTTTTTATTGTTTTTAATTGTTGAACTGTTATTGTGTTTTTTAGTCTGTCTGTACACCGCCCCGAGTCCCATTGGGAGAGGGGGCGGTATATAAATGTAATAAATAAATAAATAAAATAAATTATCAAACATATTTTGGGGCTAAGTTTGAAAACTTGATTTAAATTTTTTCACTTGTTCTAAACACAGTGGATAGACTAAATGGGCCATCTCTATAAAATATATCTCACCAATTCTACAACCATTTTATTTATTACCAATGTCCACTGGAGTACAACACAAAATGATGGGTTTAAGCCCTACATGGTATGCAACACAACCATATAAAAATCTATATAATCTATATG
Source organism: Bungarus multicinctus (assembly GCA_023653725.1). Taxonomy (NCBI): domain Eukaryota; kingdom Metazoa; phylum Chordata; class Lepidosauria; order Squamata; family Elapidae; genus Bungarus; species Bungarus multicinctus. The sequence continues at coordinate 60,725,404 of CM042846.1, forward strand.
ATCTTTTCCCTTTAATAGTCTCGTCATTCTCCAAAGCCTTTCTTTAGAAATCTCCTCCTTCTAAAATTAGGTTGGTGAGAATAGAAGGGTTTTTTTCTGTTATGATGAATAGAATGTTATCCTTACGAGGGTGAATTTTGTATCACATAATTTTTTAAAAAAAAATTTAATTACATTTATATGCCGCCCTTCTCCGGAGACTCAGGGCGGCTTACAGTCTATGGAGCACCATGTTAAGTGCTCGGCAATAGCCTTCATTCCATTGTATATGCCTGCTTATTACTAGGGCTTTTTGGCCCCCCAAGCGGCATTTTTACAAAGTCAGCTTATTGCCCCCAACAATCTTTGGGTTCTCAATTTACCCCGAGTGAATGGAAGGCTGAGTCAACCTTGAGCCTGGTGGGATTCGAACCTGCACTAATTGCAGGCAACTTGCACTAAGTGCTAGATGATTAACAGCCTGCACCACCCAGGCCCTAATGATCTATAATGATCTATAATGCCTACTTTCACAATTTTTAATGTATTTTTTACTCATTATTCCACTGAATATTTTAAGTATTAACTTCTTACTTTAATCTTTGAATAGGGGTTTGCCTGCGACTCATAAATCTAGGATATAATATTCAATGCTGCACATACATATATGATTAGAACAACAAATATTTTAATATACATAAGTATAAAGTTATACAGACATAAAAACTACAATAAAAAGATCTAAATTTCAGAAAGTTCTACGTTTAAAGTATTTGCCATAGACATTAGCTCCACCCCGTGACATTTGAAGAGAGAACTATTAGTCAACTGATGTCGTTAACTAAACCTCATTATGTTTTTGGATGACACCAAAAATCTAATCGATCAGCTTTATTAAGCTAGCATCCATCATCTTAAAGACAAAAGGCAGCCTTCAGAAAGAAAAATCATCTATTCTAATCTAAGAAGCACTTCTTAAGTCAGAAGTGATGGTTTCCTACATTTTAATTCCTTTGCTCACTCAAAATTACTCTCAGTTGCACCACTATGGAGTAGAATACTTTTAATAATTGGAAACATTTGGATGTAAAAAGACTTGGCAGTATTCCAGGAATTTGAAATTTTGTTTGCATATCTACAGACTCATGAAAGGATTATCTGCCTCAAATTTGATAAGAGTTCCTCTCATATTCAGAAGGACACTTCTCAATTTTGAGGAGAGTGTTTGTAACTCAGGGTTGAAATCAGAAGTGATATTCAGCAGGTTCTGACCAGTTCTGGAGAACTGGTAGCAGAAAATTTGAGTAGTTCAGAATACCATCTCTGACTGTCCCTGTCCCCATCTATTCTCTGCCTCCTGAGTCCCAGCTGATCAGCTGGGTCTTCTTTTCTTGCCCTGCATAGGAGACCGGAGCTGGAAAGCAGGTTAGTGAGGTAGGGAGAGAATGGGGATTTTACAGTATCCTTTCCCTGGAGTAGGGTGGAAATGGGGATTTTACAGTATCCTTCCCCTGCCATGCCCACCAAGCCACACCATGCCCACCAAGCCATCCCTACAAAACCCACCACTGGTTGAAATAACGAGATCCTTGGTGCTCTCTGAGCTTGGTTGTTTTCTGTACTTTAAATAAGCCTAATTCTGAAATAACTTTGCAGGCACAGAGCTTGTAGATAAAAAGGATTCATGAGCCCAAGATTGGTCTCAATAAATGCAGTTGGAGGATTTTTTTTATTACAAGGCTTACAAGCAATTCTTGCATTTCATCATCTGGGACAGGAGACCATGATAAAGCATAACTAAGTCCAAGGGATAATATATTAAGCTGCTTTTGTATACCAATAATATGAAGAAAGAAGATTAGAATCTATTGATAGAACTCTGGGTGATTTGCAGTAATTGCTAGGCGCTTTCAATTTTCAGCAGTTAACAAGAGCAGTTAAAATAATGACAATTTTCTACAGAAATAGAGCTGTTGAAATAATGAATATATAATATATCTCAATATAATATTGAAATAAAAGATGTTTGGAATATCCAGAGGAAAACTTTTGGGTTTGTGAGCAGTGAGATTACTTCAGTTCAAGTAACTTATATGTGTGGAATGTGCATTGAGGCACCGCCCACTGCTTCATTCTAAATGTTTGTCTTTTGCAACTTATATTATGCATCCATGTGTGTGTGGGTGTATATTAGTTAATATCAAGCAAAGTATGGCATGAGGATGGGGACAGGAAGGAAGTCAGCTCAGACCAACTTTGCTGTTATTTTTTTTAAAAAGGCTTTATACAACATTGTAAAACACTAAAAAACACAAGAGTAAAATGTAGAAAACCAAAAAAATAAAGATCATGATATAAGAAAATATAGAACTATTTTATATCTGCACTTTTTTCTCTTTTGTGTATTTTGTTTGGTTTGTATTAATTTTTATCCCTGTATTTTATACTTCAATAAAAATTATTACTTAAAACACTATTAGCATTTTTACTAAAGTACACAAATGCATATACTTGCTCTTGATTTTTACAATTAATATACAACTTTCAATAGTTTGCTTCATTTTCCCTCTCCAACAGATCTTAGATACATTAATTTTCAGATCCATACTCCTTGCTGATCATACAATTGATCTAACATTTATTGCAAATCATTCCATTTCTCAGTCAGCAACAGGGCATTTTCCCAAAAGTGCTTTTTCCAAAAGGCAGCTAGATTTTCTTGCTTTTTTTTTTCTTTGAAAAGATTTCGCTTGTTATCCAAGAAGCTTCTTTAATTCAGAACTGAAAAAGTTTCTTGGATGAGAAGCTAAACATATTCAATAAAAAAAACCCAAGAAAGTCCAGTTGCCTTTTGAAAAAAGCAACCTGGATGTTTGAGAATCACCATAACCACAGAATATTATCTGCATACAAAGATTAATAAACATGCATGACTTCTAATGTTACCACAAGGATACCTAAATACATCAATCAATCAAGGAAATAACCTTGCTTTATTCCATCCACAATAATGAGATATTCGCTAAATATTCCATTTATTCTAATTCACATATCACTTCCATCATTTATCATCCTTAGCACATTCTGCAACCATCTTTTAACTCTATATTTGCACAAAATATGCCTCTGTTCAATCCTATTCCTTTAAACATACACTTTCTTTATATCGGCAAACTCACAATAAATTTTAAACCAAAAAGGATCTTGGGGGGCCTGCAGGCTTCTGCTCCTACAGGGCTGAGAAAGAGGCTTCACTGCTGCTCCCTGAAGAAAGATAAGAGTTGCCTGTTCCACAAAGAATTCTCATCCCAAGATCCCAATTGGTAAGATCATAGCAATCATTAATAGGGACTCAGCAAAGACAAGTGCCTGGTGTGAAAGAAAGAGAACAAGTATAAAAATGATTTAACTGAGCTTTTAAAAGTCTGGCAATAAGATATATTTAGATGTTGTCAAAGCAAAAGCCATTCGGTTAAAGTTCAAATGCAAAAATGCAAAGGGGGAAGGAGAAAGGGGTAGGGGAGGAGAGGAGAGGACAGGTGAGGAGAAGAGAGGAGAGGTAAGGAAAGGGAAAGGAATTGCCAAATACTTTCTCAGTCATACTTAACAATCTGACCTCTCATAGTTTTGCATTCAATCTTTGTACTTTTTCCAGGGTATAGCATAATAACATTATTCCAATCATCACACATAGATGAAATCTTCCCCTACAATGTCAATCAACCACTCCATCAATACATCAAATCAATATTTTAACATTTTTTCAGTTACACACACTATTCTTACAGCTTTATTGTTTTTTCTATAGAGTACTATAAAGCACTATGAAGAGGATTATAAATCTAAGTGCTGTTGTTATCCTCAGAACATTTATTAATACTTTTAAAAAAAATTCTACAAACTAAAATTTGTGGCCTTTGACGTATCACCATCTCTCCTACCATATTCAAATTTCTAAAGTATTGCCAACTTCCCCAAACTTCAGGTCCACTCAAATACGCTCTTAATTTATCCCCATTCAGTCCACTGAGGTCCCTTGTTGGCCCTCTTTATCCACTGAAAAAGGCTAAATAATGAAAAAAAAATTATATTGAACTCATTGCCTTTTCTTTGCCATTTTTACTCTTAATCATTTATTTCTCTTTTTGACAGCATTCTTTACAACTATCATTTTCTTTCTACACTCTCTTTCTCCCAACATTCCTTACAGGAATCATTATAGTATGCATCATTCTCATCCACAGCCTCTTTCACATCATTATTCCACTGGATACTCTTTTTCACTCCTCCTATTGCTATACCTCTATTCAACAGGCCTCTAAAACATAATTCTTTTCATAACCTTTTTATTTTCACTTTCCATGAGCCAATACACCATTATCCATATCTCATTAATTCAAAAATATATGCAATGCTCAAAGTTATATGCAATGAAATATGCAACATTGATGATATTAATATTTTAAAATAATACATTTTTATATCTAATAGATCTTCTGTTGTTATCATAGCCATGTCATATTCCATTTGTGGGGAGGGAGATAAATGCAGGAAGGAACACTCTTGGCTATAAAGTTTATTAAAAAAGATCTTCCTACAAATATAATTTGTGCATAGCTTTATTTTCTTAGCTTTGATGGGCAGCCCATCTTGAGACTAAGATTATACTGCTCCTGTTGAATCAAAAAGTTCTGGAAGTGAGCTTAGAAAATTTCCAGGCTAAATAAGGGCAGCTTATTTATGATAAGAACAGCAACTATTGCTCACCAGTTTCTTGATATCTTTAGTTTTGAGGGCTAAACGGTTATATAAGAAACCTTGGTCAGTTTGATTTTCACTTTAAAAAAAAAAGTTTAAACATTTGATTTTTATTCTGAACAGAAAGCAAATATGCCATAAAAATAATATTTAATTTTCATAGCAGATTGGTTGAGTTTTTTAATATCTACACTTTTAATCTTTCAATAGGTGATTATTGCTGTTGGAACTGAGTGTGCTAACCATCTGTTCCATGTTGTGTGCGTACTTCTAGTTTAAGAGAATAGTCGTAATCATGTGGGGATGCAGCCCTGAAAGTGACTCATATGGTTTCTAGCCCAGCAGGCAATCTCTATGTAGATTACTCTCACTGCAATTCAAAGTAGGGTGTAAGAACAAAAGGCTAGGAAAAAGTCACCTATATAAATTTAGACTGGAGCTCAGAGTATATGTGTGTGTGTGTGTGTGTGTGTGTGTGTGTGTGTGTAATTTAACATGAACAAACACCCCTTTGAGTCAATATCTAAGAATTGTTTGCAGACTCTGAAAAGAGATGTTTTTGATGCCAAATAGATGAGAAATATGGCATCTTTTAAACTGAGATAAATTCTAAGTCTTTCATTTATGGCCCTATGAAATAAGCAAAATATTATGAAATAATGTGTGTTGTTTTTAGAAATAAAGGGCTTTTACTTTAAGACTATAACTAGTCACAACTGAAGGAGACAATTTTGGGAAACAATAGATTATTATTTAATAACCAAGAAAAACATGTACAAAGAGGAACAACACCAAATATCTAGTTTCATTATAGGTTCAAGGCACATGTAATATGATATATAAATAATATTTGGGCTTGTTTGGACATACTGAATTATATTAAATTTCAGGACAACACTGCTAATATAATCTATGGGTAACAGAAGTCAAACTTGTATATAAACAAGGCACAAAAAGTATATAAAACATAGCTTCTAATCTGTGATTTTTTAAAATCCCTTTACCACAATGGCTATAGAGCTGTCTATATACATCTTATATATATAACAAAATAATGTTTCTGTGTGAGCACTAGTTGATTTCTCTTCTTCTTTCAAGTTTTTCAGAAGAAAAAGTGGCTTAGAATTCTGAACCCCACACCGGATCCAGTCATTTTCAAACTCCATCTTTTGTTTGCAAGCTTTGGGACAAATTCCCAAATTTGATCCCATTCTGTTCAGTTTTCAGGAGATTATCCTTTTGGTAGACAGACTGATAGAGACCCAAACTTCTTTGCACTTCTTTTCAACATTGTAGTAAGATATAAAGCAGGGGTGGGATTCAAATTTTTTAACAACCGGTTCTGTGGACATGGTTTAGTTGGTGGGTGTGGCTTGGTGGTCATGTGACTGGGTAGACATGGCTTGGTGGTCATGTTATGGGCTGGGTGTGGCCAACTCAATATCACTCACATCGAGGCATACATCTCCTTGCCTGGCCTCTCTTGACTGTGGGGATGTTGCAACAATCGTAAGTGTGAAAAATGGTCATAAGTCACTTTTTTCAGTGCCATTTGAATGGTCACTCCACACAAGCAAAGTACCAGAAAAGGAAGGGAAAAAAACTCCAAGCCTGCCAAGAATGTAATAAGGGTTAACAGAGAGGCAGTTTCTGTAAGCAACAGAATGTTTCCTTCCTGCCTTCTTTACAGGATTAGGCCAGTAATTTCTTCTAACAACCGGTTCTCCGAACTGCTTAGAATGTTAACAACCAGTTCAAGCGAATAGGTGCAAACTGGTAGAATCCCACCCCTGATATAAAGTATAGAAAAGGTGCTATATCTTTTGTTGAAGGCTGGCTTTGGTATGCATGTTTCTGAATGTAAAAGTATTTGTTACTCTAAACAAAAAAAATAATCAAATCAGTGACCTTTTGCTTAAAAAGAACTATCATGTCTGTTAATCGTTAAAAGCAGAGGTGGTATTCAGCCAGTTCTGACCAGCTCTGGAGAACTGGTAGTGAAACTTTTGAGTAGTTTGGAGAACCAGCAAATGCCACCTCTGACTGGAGATTTTACAGTATCCTTCCCCTGCCATGCCCACCAAGCCACAGCCACAGAACCGGTAGTAAAAAAACTTGAATCCCACTACTGATTAAAAGAGATTTGTTTTACTTGACCTTCCTACATAGTTAATTTCGAACTAAAGATTTTACTTTTGGGCATAAAGACTTTCAATAGTTATTTTGAAAAACTTTGATTTCCAGTTGTTATGGCCAAGGCAAAGGCTTAGACTTTTGTTACTATGGGCAATAGTATATTGGCTTACAAGGTGACCTCTAGATTAAGAGGTTCTGGTTTATAAGTGTGAAAGATGTGCATCTGTTTGGGGGAAAATTAAGCTTTAGTTGTCTTTATGGAATGGTTAAATTGTTTCAATGTTGTCCTGCTAGCAAGGAATATTATATGTGCACAGATTAATATAATTATGTCTGGTAATCTAAAACTACACTTTCTTATTTTACTAAAACAGTATAATTGAAACATTTGATCAACCAAAGGCAAGGCAGATCATAAAGGTAATGTCTATGAGCCCATCCAATAAGAATTGTGGCATACAATTACAATTTGTAATGTAAGAGAAATAAAATATATAAATTAACAAAGCAAAGGAAATAATTGCAATGTGTTCTCTGAAAACATCTACACTGAATAGTGATAATACAGTAAAGGGAAAAAAACTAAATATGTTAGTTATGATCTGATAGTCAAATGAACTACTCAATATAGCAAGAAATTAACAGAAAGAAAAGATCCATATGATAAATATAGCTATCTACAGAAAATTAATTCAGTTGTTGAGCTTATTATTAATGGACAAGTAACCTGATTTATCACATATGTAATGCAGACTAAGCATCTCTGTTAGTCCAAAGAAAAATAGGTAACATTTATTTGCAAACCTTGTAATCTGCCAATCCAACTGTTCTGGTTCGTCAAAGTGCTAGACACTTCAATTATTCTTCTGCAGACCACTTTGGCTCCAAGCAGTAAGACATTAATGCCAATTGCCAGTTTATAAATTGCATCTTGTAAGATCAAGCTCTGAAATAACAACTCACATACAGATATTGATTCTCCTTCCTCTTACAATTCAACCACGTACATATACCAATCCAGTTTACTTTATACAAAGTGATCAGAGGCTCAAATTATTATTCAGATCTCCAACTATCAGATTCGCCTGAAAGACATATTCACCCTTATCCTTCTACCTCTCTTTTGACTAATAATTCTGCCTCTGCAGAGCAAAAGCAACCACTTTATAAGAGTTTCATATGCAGCAGAATCTTTGAATCTGGGTGCAAATAAATACTCATGATTGTGGATAGTCACAATTTACTCTGGTTCTTCTACCAAAGATAATTCAGTTTGTATGGATTCAATTATTCAAATATTTCAATTTGCATGGATATTAATTTCTCCATACAATTATTTCTCCATATTAATAAATTGGCTACTCCCCAGAAGTTTGATGACTCAAGCCCTAGTCACCTCTCATCTGGATTACTGCAATGTGCTTTACCTGGAGCATCACTGAAATACATTCAGAAGCTTCAACTAGTATCAAGTGTGGTACCACAAGCAGTCTGTGAGGCCTGTAGTATAACCCGTTACATCACTGTTCCGCAAGCTGCACTGGCTGCCCATTTTCTCCAAAGTGCAGTTCAAGGTGTTGGTTATGACCTTTAAAGCTCTCCATGATATAGGTCCAGATTACTTGAAGATGTGTCTCAACCCACTAAGTCAAGTCCACCCTCCTTGTGCTCAAAAACCTTTCTGAGGATCTCATTGGTCAAGGAACTCCGACTGGCAGACTCCAGGAGAAGAGCCTTCTCTGATTTAATGCTGCCTCTCTGGAGCATCCTGCCCTCCAGGGTGAGATTTGCTCCCACTATCCTATCATTCTGCAAGGACTTTGAAGATCTGTCTCTGCAGTTGGCTTGGAGACCCAACAGGGGAGTACCTCACTGGAGGTGCCTACTAATTAGCTGACCTCATCCCACCTCCTCTACTTCCTGCTGTCCCTCCAGCCAACTTTTAATTCATATTATTGTACTTTCGTTGTTTATTTTTATTGTTTCATTGCTTTGCTATTGTTATGCTTATATTTTTTATCAATTGTTTTCCATTTTATCATTGTAAGCTGCCCAGAATAGTCCCACAGCAAAATGGACAACAAATAAATTTGGCGTGTGTGTGTGTGTATGTGTGTGTGTTAGCATCTATCATGCGCGCAAGGACTAAATTGATTAATGATATGTAAAGGCAGAGATCTCTGTAATGGTAGCGGACAATGTCAGCAGAGGCTAATGAAAGCTTAGTAAATACAATAAATATAATTTTAAGTTTCAGAGATCGCAGGATGTTTGTTTCTTCTTTTACAAGTATACTGGAACTTGTATTTTTAGAATAGTTTGTAATATATATGTGTGTGTGTATGTGTGTATATATACGTATTTAGTTTATATCTTGCTGCAATCTTGATGCACAGCAAAATTGGACTCTAAAAAAGAAAAAAATTGTATAATACGTTAATAGCACTGGAATTCTCTGCAGAAAAACTCCATTTTCAACAACCTTTTCAAGGCCATCAAGGAAATAGCTAGCCCAATCTTTACACAGGAAACCTTCCATAACATCAGCACTGCCACTGAGAAGGGGTACCTTCCTGTTTTGGCTCCCTCCCTTCCTAGAAATGTAAAACTGCAAAGAAAGTGTCCCTCAAAGATCTAGTAGAACAGGACAATACAGATTGGAAAAGGCAATTCTGCAGATGCTCAACTACCAAATTATAAAGGGGTTTATGGATAAAAACAGCATTTTAAATTGAACTTGGAACTGAATTGGGATTCAGAGCAAGGTCCACAGTATTGGCATTACATGCCTTTAGCCTTAAGTGCCTATTAACATAAGACCACTGAATTCTGACCTAATTGTAATTTATCAACAGTATTTAAAGGGAGTGTCATGTACAGCTGGGTGATAGTAACACTGTGAATACTAGCCAGGTCATCTTGCACTAGAAAAAGTCACAATTGGTGCCCAGCTGAACCTACGATTCAAATAGGAATCTTGATTCAAGAAGGACCCCCAAATCACAAACCTGCTTCTTCATGCCCGCCCATCCAGAAATAACAAGTGATCAATATCCCCAATATACAAACTGCAACTTAGTCTCGTTGAGTTTGTTGTGCCCTATTTAGACCCCTAAAGCTTCCAAGCCCCAAGAAAGAATTTCAACAAGATTTCCCCTACAACCAGGGTAATGATGCAAAATTAGGTATCAGCATCATATAGATAATACCACCTCCCAACAGTCAAATGGTCTGCCCCCGCAGCTTCATATAGATTTTGAAGAAAAGGAACCAATTAATGCAACATAGCTAATTGGAATTGTTCACTGGGGAAGGAGCAGAACCACTGCAAGACTGTGCCTCTTACATCTGAATGTTTTTGAAACAGCAGCTTCAAATGCACTGACAAGAATGTTGACACTCATAACAGATATTTGAAAATGTCATCCAGTATTTTTTTTAGACACTGAAGCAATGAAATACTGCCATTCTCCATTAACAGAGTTTACTTGCAGGTTATTGAATTCAATGAACCTAGTAAGATGGAATTAAACCTAAGAGGCTTCAAATCTTATAATTTCATTTTGTTGTGATGAAAAAAAGAAAAAGAAAAAAGAAAGATATTTACAGAGGAATTTTACCAAGTCTACACAGTCCCTAACCATTCTCTCCTATTAAAAAGGAAGTATGTTTTTTGTTTATTCTTTTCTTAATTATAAATGAATAAATGCAAAAAGTCAAAATTCAATTTGGAGAAATAAACTGTTAAAATCCCTATTCCTGATTCTAAATGTTAATACTTATCATATCTTGAATGGTCATAGTGCAGAACTTATTCACAACTAAGTTGGAAAAATTCATAAGAATGCTACTTATGCTCCAAACTCATTTGTCTCATTTGTCTTCCTGCTCATAATCCCTCAATATTCCAACCAGTATCTTTCTGACAGTATCATTTGTTCCAACATAAAACAGAGGAAACAGATAGTGGACAGTAGGCTTAATCAGTCAATTCAACTTCACTATCACACACTTCCTTTGATATCATGTCTGGTCTGCATATTGCTGTCTTCCTTCTTCTCAGCACTGAATCACCCAACCCAAGAGAGAGGGATACATGCATGCATGCATGCATACGCACACGCACATACACACACACACACACACACAAATACATACACACATGTATATATATATATATATATATATATTCATACATACATCTGATTATATGAAGTGATTTGATTACCATTTGAATACAGCAGAGGTGGTATTCAGCAAGATCTGACCAGTTCTAGAGAACTGGTAGAGGACATTTTGAGTAGTTCAGAGAACTGGCAAATGACTGGCCCCACCCCCATCTAGTCTCTGCCTTACGAGTCCCAGATGATCGACTGGGTCTTCTTTTGTAGCTCTGCAGAGGAGAACAGAGCTGGAAAGCAGATTAGTGGGATGGGGAGGGAATGGGGATTTTGCAGTATACTTTCCACAGGAGTGGAGCGGGAATAGAGATTTTACAGTGTCCTTCTCCTGCCAAGCCCACCAAGCCACGTCTACCAAGCCACGCCAATCTGGAAATTTTAATTCACTTGTACAGCTCATGCTGCTGCAAAACATTCCCTGCTTATTTACACCGGTTACAGGTAGTCCTCGCATTACAATCATTCATTTAGTGATTGTTTAAAGGTACAACAGCACTGAAAAAAGTATCATACAACTAGTTTTCACACTTACAACTGTTGCAGCATCCCTATGGTCACATGATCAAAATTGTGGCACTAGGAAACTGGGATGTATTTAAGAAGGTTGCAGCATGTTATGGTCTTGTGATCACCATCTGTAACCTTCAGCTGCCTGCAACAAGCAAAGTCAGTGAGGGAAGCCAGATTCATTTAACTGCATAATTCTTTTAACAGTAGTGGTAAAATGGTTGTAAAATAGAGCAAAACTCATTTAACAACTGTCTTGTTTAGCAACAGAAATGCTGGGCTCGGTTGTGGTCATAAGTTGAGGACTACCTGTATATGAATCTGCAGAGAACAATAAGTATAAAACACAAAGATGGAAAATGCTATAGAAGAGTCATCCTATGGTTTCCAGAACTTCATTGAATTGCTTGTGCACATATTCAAAAGAATATGCCATCACTTGCTAATAGATGAGTACAGAAATTGCCAAGCAATGCTCAGTTATTGTGCAGTTACTGACAGTTCTGTGCAATGCACAATAATGAAATGCTGCTAGCTTTGGGAAGTGCCCTACATTTCACATCTGCTGCTGAGAAAACCTGAGAAGCTTAGTCTCTATCAACAGCACTTTCTGATCAATAGGAGATTCGACTCACCTACAAGCAGACATGAATCTATGGCTACTAATGCCCCATTGTGAGTTGAGCAATATATAGTAAAAAAAGCAAGGTTCTAATGAATGAATCATGGTTCATTCTTATGCAATCAGATATACATCATAAAACAGACATGGCAGAAAAAAATATATGAAGAAAACCAAAAAGAAATATTTCAACACTATTTGGAACCAAATGAAAAGAATTGTTTTATGGAATGTTACTGACATTAATGGTAAGAATGAGAAATAATGCTCAATGAAATAGTGAAGTGAAAGAGGCTGTGGATGAGGAAAAACACATGAGAGAATAATTGCTACAAAAATAACACTAAGAAAAAGACATAGGATAATGTTGTTTTACAAAAAAGGGGGTTGCAAACGATATAGCCAAAAAAGAGCAAAGAATAGTTAAGAGTGCAAGGAAAAAAGAAAATACTGAGCAATTTTGTTAGAAATAAAAACATGCTTTAGAAATGGGTGAAGAGGCTAAATCAGGAACTCCCACGGAATAAATGGAATTAAAAATAAAAGTAAGGTAATAATTTGGGATCAAATTAAAGTAAAAGACTATTTTAAGAATTTGAATAATACTGATATATTAAATGCTAGTCAACCCCCCTACAAAAATCAATGAAGTAAGGAAATTATAACTGCTATGAGAACATTGAAATATGGTAAAGCTAAACAAGCGGACAACATAATTGAGAAATGTTACAAATGGACCTGATTTCCTTGTGGGGTGGCTGTCTGATTTGATTTAGTATGTGTGTCTTTGTGTGTCAGTTGGAAAAATGTTATAGTTCTCCAATATAAACAGAAAGGTAGCAAAAATAAATGAAAACTTTACAATGTGTTAGTTTGTTAAGGTTCCCTAGGAAGATACTTGGCAGGATTATTTGAGATACTTTGCAAATGCTTCAACATTGAGCAGGCTGTAACACAAAAAATATATTTATGAATAAAAGTAAAAAGAATGTTTATAATGACATTGAAGTAGTATGGATGGAAACTGCAATTACGTTTATATGCAGATTATCCCATATTTTTGACTGAATCTAAATTATAATTATACAATTCAATCCAAATCTAACAAAATTAGATTGCTTGATACAATGAGAAGCGTAGATATGAAAATTAATATTTCAAAGACCAAGGAGATTATATTTGATAGGGAAACTCAAGTTAATGACTGCAAGTAATATATAAATGGTGAATAACTAGAACAATAGATGAACTTGTGTACTTTGGTGGAAAGTTTTCTAAAGATGTAAATTGGAGAAATTTTAAGTTGTGCAAATGCTGGTAGAAAATAGAAAAGTAATAGGTAGTAAGTATACTAACTGCTGAAAGGAATGAATGTTTCTTGAAAGAAGATAATTCTTATGTTTACTTTGCTACATAGAAGTTGGGTATATCAGGAAAGACAAAAATAAATTTACTGCAGGTTTTTTAGGATGTAAGTGTGATAAAGAAGCAATAAAATTAAGAATGGATAGGTGCCAAATGAATGTTGATTTGAATATAAAAATGAGTGATCATGTGAATGTAGTACGTTGAAGTGGTTTGATCATATAAAGAGAACTAATAAGGACTGAATTTCAGAACAAATATATGACGGAGGAATGAATGATGGACAACATGTGCATCTGCAAAAAGGCAAGTGGGAAGTGTTGTCATGTATGTCATCCTGCAAATTAAGTACTGTATGTCATTTACATCATAATGCAGCTTGTGTAAATTATGCAAATTGATGCCAAGGATGCATCATTGGCATGATAAAATCATGACATTTATGATGTACTCATAGCAACTGGCAGATTCCAATGATTAAGAGGAAGGGAAAGACAGAGAAGAAGATTATGGTTGGATGGAATTGATAAGATTTTCTGCTGACTCTGCCAGCCCTGCCATCCTGTGCTCCAGTAGCCCTGAGCTGGGCCTGCTGCCCACAGCTGACCTTCGTCTTCCTCTTGTTGCTGACAAGGCACCCCTGGCTTGGCCCTTCACAAGGTAGCTGCTGGTCACACACACCCTTCTCCAAGTAGAACACAATTTGCCCCATTGTCTAATCTGAAAGCTTCATGTGAAGACTCCATGTGATTTGGACAATGTTGCATGCAATTTGAAAGCCTTGCACAAGGCCACATGCAATTTGGACAAGGGTGCACATGGCCGTGGAAAGAAGGCCTGGCATGGGCAGCAGCTGCCCCACAAAGGCCAGGCTAGCTGCAGTTTGTTAGCAGTGGAAGAAAGAAGGTGGTGCAGTCAGCTGGGGGTGGTAGGCCCAGCACAGGAATAGCACAACACAGGGACAATACAGTGCAGGGCAACAGGCCCAGGTTAATAAAGTTAGCAGAATACAGGGCAGCAGGCTGGCAGAGGCAGCAGAGTGCAGGGTGCCAAAAGGGCAGAGATGGGCAAGAGGCAGGAGGTTTGGGGAGCTGAAGAAGAGGCAGTCCTTTACCTTACCAAGGCTCAGGGCTGGAAGGGACCAAGCCAGAAATGGCTTCGATTGAGGAAACCAACTGGATAGGATTCCATTAATGAAGCAGCTGGACAGCTGGGATTGCCATTGCTAAGCAATATCACTTAGTAACAATTGAAATTATCATGGTAACCCAAGGGCTACCTGTAGTTTAATATGCCAGGGGGAAAGAACTGAATGGGTATTATAACTATTGCTTACCATTTGTTCTGGAACAAATCAACCACTCCAGGTGTATATTAGAACACATATAACTGTAACTAAAAGTTTGTTAATTATGTCAGGGTCTTCTGTTGGGCTTTTCTCAAACCTATACCAACCTGTGATCAATTGTGTATGTAAGATTTACATATTGTAAAGTTTACCCGTTCTCCTCCTCAGCACTAAACAAAGTTACAAAGGCTGAAAATAGTTGCTTCAACCCTTGAAACCAAGGAGAAATCCCTTGTTTTATATTGCTACACAGATGAACAGAAACGTTTAAAAAGTCACTGTTCTGTTCTGTTGCACTCTTAACCAAGAAGTACAGACTGATTGATAACACATGCTTAGACACAACATTCAAAGCACTAACAAACATGTAAATAAGCATAAGCTGCATTTTTCTAGGGTTTGCATTTGTTTGGAATGATGCCAATGTGAGTTTCAGTAATGAGTCTGAAGTTGCTATCAAAATGCCATAGCACTCCATGTGTAGAACATTATAATGTTACCAAGATGTATTAAAGCATATGGATGCTACTGCTGTTGACCTCTCCCAGCAGTTAGATGCTAAACAGAAGGGGCAAAAGATAGAAACCCTGAGGCATCTCATATTGCAGGAGCTTCTTGCCCCCAATCCCACTGAATGGAACTTGCCATAAAGGAAAGAGATTTATTTATTTATTTATATTTATATTTCTATACCGCTCCCTCTCCCAAAAAAGGGACTTGGGGCGGTGTACAGCCTAATAAAAATACATAGAGTAAATATAATTTAAATAAATTTAAAACTGAATTAAATAGATAAACCGGCTGCATCCCGTCTAACTACAATTACACATTTAAAAATCCGAGATTAATAAAAATTTAAAATGGAAGATTAAAAACTAAAACCCAAAATTAGGTATAAAACCCCAAAAACCCTTACTGGGACAGGCCAGCCTGTTTAAAAAATAGGGTCTTAACCGCGCGCCGGAAGGTCAGGATGTCCGTCATGGCTCATATCTCCGGGGGGAGATCATTCCACAGGGAGGGGGCTCCCACAGAGAAAGCCCGCACCCTCGGGGTCGCCAGCCGACAACGATCAGGCGGCGGTACCCCAAGTAGGGCAACCCTGTGGGAGCGTACTGGGCGGCGGGAGGTAGACGATGGCAGTAGGCAGTCCAGTAGATACCCAGGTCCCGAGCCATGGAGCACTTTAAATACCATCAGTACCACCTTGAATCGAATCCGGAAGGCCACAGGAAGCCAGTGCAGCCTGCGGAGAAGTGGTGTAACGTGGGAGCTCCGAGGGGCACCCACGATCACCCGCGCGGCTGCATTCTGGACTAACTGTAGCCTCCGGAGACTCTTCAAGGGGAGCCCCATGTAGAGAGCATTGCAATAATCCAGGCGGGAGATAACGAGGGCGGAAGTGACTGTGCGAAGTGCGCCCAAATCCAGAAAGGGCCGCAACTGGTGAATCAGACGAATCTGATAAAAAGCCCCCCTGGCGACGGCTGCAAGATCTACAATGACCCCCATAGCCAGTCTAGATGGATACCATGGTCGATGGTATCAACCACTGAGAGATCAAGGAAGGCCAGGACAAATGCCCCAACCCAATCCTTGGCCTTCCACATAGCATTCACAAGTGCGTTCTGACTTAATATAAACTTTGTGCAAGCTTATATCTGACCTGACCTGATTTTATTCTGATTTTATTGCTTTTGGCTAGATAATTTCGCATTAAAAAAAGAAACAGCATTTATTCAACTGAAAGTTTATGTGCTGTAATTCATATTGTTTTACTTTTAATTTTAGTATTTTTCTTATAAAATGCCACAGGAGTTCTTCTACATATAATACATAAATACTAAGCAAAGTTTTTACAAATGAAGCCTACATAGTGCAATTGTATGACCCTGGGATTTACTCCTCTTGGAGAATTTGTCTTCAAAATTCCACAAATCATGGAGGAAATGCCAGGCAGGTCCGACTGAATATACTGTAGGGATAATCCACTCAAATGGGTAGCAGAAACTGTGCAAATCAAAGGCTGGAGTTTCCTAGAACTGCCTGTCTGCTCTTACAAAATCAATAGTGATCAGTTCAAGAACAGAAAATAAAAGAAAAAAAGAGTTTCCAGTTGTCCTTTTGATCAGTCTCACTCTGGCAATAGTATTATACACCTGGCTCCAAATGCAAGCAATGCCAGGCAAAACATAAACAGTAGCCAGTTGAGCAAGACATAAACAAGAGTAGCAGTGTAGCATTCTATGTCTCAAAAGAGAGTTGAAGCATTTTTAATTGTATGCTTTATCCAATACATCCCAGTCAATAGAGATTGGTTAATTAGACAATTGTTAAAACAATGAAATACTTTATCATAGAAATATTTTAGGAAAGCAATTAATATATACTTTTTGTTTTCTACACAGAGATATACTATAGGTACATTGCAAACTTTACCCTAAATATATATTTTTAAAGGGATTGTAATAGTTGATGATTCATATTATCTAAATTTAATATCAAAATGTAGCCAGTGTTTAGTTGACACCTCCTACACATCTACTGAAGCTTTGGATAACCTATAATATCCTAATTATTTTGAGAGCATCTTCATGAAGGAAAACACGGTGGAAATTCTACACTATTATAAAAACAGGAGGCACTTTTTAAACTAATTTAAATTCTAAGCATAACTTTCTTATAAAGGCTGAAGTAAGCCTACGTGAAACAAAAATTGCAGTATATTTTTCTCTCTCTTCACATATAAATTTATCATGAATATATGCAGAAATTTCTCAAATAACATACAAAGGAATGCACAAAATAATTTGAAACAGAAGTGCCATTCAAATGTTGCCACTTGGTTTTCTTTTTGCCAAGTTCATCCAAGTTCAGGACTAGTTAGAAAGTAAAAACTCATCTATAAATAGATTTCAAATTCTGTAGAGTTGAAAGAAATCCGTGATTTTCCAGTGTGACATTTAAGTTAGCAGCACAGAAAAATCCAGGTGTAAGAGTTGCTAAAAGACCAAATTGGAAAAGATACCATTCTAATGTATAATCTCAGAATAAAACAGGGCAAGGCAAGGAAATAGAAAACTCCCTCTTTTGTATTTATCCCCTTATAACTTTGACCATAACTACACTAGATTGAAGTCTGATTGTCTTGTTTCCATTTCATGATTTGACTTCATTATTCTTACTAAGGTTACCAGATATGCCAATTACAACTTTTAAATCCTCCTGCATTTGACTGAACCATGAGCACCCAAACTGCAGAGAGAAATGGACTTGCTATCCTCATGTTCGGCAGTTAAAATTTGGAATGTTCTGTGATCACAGATTCTGACAAGATTGGGCTGTTTGTTGCACTTCATAAAACTGACACTCATCTGCTTCCCACCTTATTTTCAAAAGAGCAAAGATGCAGTTACTCCATTGAAAATGCCTTGATACCAACCTTGTACTAGTCCTGAAAGAAAAAAGTTTATTTTCAGATGAATTGCCTCCATCTCTCTGGTTTGGCTATTTCTGTGCACCTATCAACAATACTTTGCTAAATCACTTACTTTGCCAAGAATGCAACACAGCAGCATTACAGTAAAGAAGACCTTGTGAAATAAAAATAAAAATTCCTTGCAAGAGCATTGTATTTTCATTGCTGAGGAAAAACATTAAGAAAAGGTCACAGAATCAATGTATTTTTTGCCTTTTTTAAACTTGAAAGGAAAGAAAACTGTATGGTGACTGATTTAAATTGGACTGGGCAATGTAGCTTTGCTTCAAGCTATTACAATTTCAGCTGGCAAAAGCTAACTATTCTGTCAAATTTAAAGAGACATCCTTTTGCTGGAAAGAGAATATGTTTGATTTTAGAATCATGGTGTTCATATATGAGGGAAGGTTGCCTTAAAATATGCCAAAATATTAAGATTTGAAAAGATGAATAGTTTATTAGAATTTGCACATTTTATAGAGTAGGATGTTATTTGTATCAGAAGTAAAAATGAGCAGATTTAGTAGCATGTGGAATTTGTGAATGATTTTAAGGAAATTAATATTAAATAATCTCCTCTGTTCTTTTGAAGCACAATCATCACTGTATTTTTATGATTAACTAATACCAAATAGACAATATTAGGAACAGATACAGAAATAGTGTTGAAGATAAAAGGGAAAGCCTAACATCAAAAGGAGATAAACAGTAATCATTCTCATTAGATAGACAGATATGTTTTATGCCAGAAAGGATGGGAAAACATTCAGAAAACAAAGGTTTGACAAGAATATTCTTGTAAATCTTCTGAATTGGCTGAAAGGTTTTTCCTGCTCTCCCAGGGATGAACAGTATATTTATCTATAGAAACACTAGTCACATCATAGCTTGACTACTACAACATGCTCTACGTGGACTTGTCTTTGAAGACCACTCAGAAGCTTCAAATGATTCAAAATGCAGCAACACATGTTGTAGTGGGCATACCTCAATATGCCCATGTGACACCTCTGCTTTGTGGACTGCACTGATTGCAATTAAATTGCTGGCTATTACCTATGAAATATTTTATGACAAATTTCCATCGTTTCTACCCAGCAGGTATGTGCTCCAAGTCCCTTACATTAAACAACGCTATCTATCAAGATATAGGAAGCATGATTTCTACTGCAACACTTGATCTCTACAATGGGATTTCTCCTGAGATCTATATGGCTCTCACCCTAATGGTGTTCTGGAAGGACTTGAAGGCCTGGTGATTCTCTCAGGTCTTGGGTAAGGGTGATTGTTAAACATATTTCTTTTGCATTAAATGGTCAAATTCCATCTTCTTTATCTATTTTGTGTGGTGCTTTTGTCTTGCTTTTTACTGTACTGTGAGCCCTCCAGAATCATTTCAGAGTCAGGCAGCACCAAAATAATTTTTAAAGATTTTTTTAAATTATTATTCTGTTAAGACTTTTCCTTGAAGAAACTTTTGTTTGAAAAATGAGACAAATTACTGCAGTGAAACATTAGTAGAAAATGATGTAATTAAAAAGGAACACATTTAAACAGTCTCTAAATATTCATAATTAGAGCTGTCATCTTGCTAAGTAATTCACCTTTGACTTTTGCAGCTTTTTTCAAACTGTATGTCAGGAACAATGAATTCAACAAAACCAGGTATGTGACAGACCTAAATCTTTCAGAAACAATTGCAGGCAAGTCAGATAAGCTCCATTCAAGCTATCAATAGTGCATAAACTCCAAACACATCCCACTGAAAAAATGTGCAAGAACTTAACTCATTATTTCATATAGCTTGCTAGAAATAGTTTTTTATGGATTGTGCAATACATCTCTGTGATTATCCACCTGTGTGTGTAGCATATAGCTTTTAGTGGCCCGGAATGGCTATTGTTTTGCTGCTTTAATTCAGAAAAAGAAAAGAGAAAAGGGGGAGAAGGAGCGTTGGTCTTACCTGAACGCTTCTTCTCGTGGGGCCGAAGGGAGAGTCCAGGCTGGGTAATCTCTAGTCTTCTAGCTCTGCAGACCGAGTTTAAAAAACTGAGGACACACCCCCTGGTAACGGTCCCCAGTTCTGACCGACGTCGAAGTGAATCCAGCTGCTCCTCGTCCTCCAACAAATATCTTAGTGGATACTGCAAAAAAAAGGGACATTTCCTCCCTACTCCGATCTGACAGAATACAGGGTGGGACTGGACTCTCCCTTCGGCTCCACAAAAAGAAACGTTCAGGTAAGACCAACGCCCCTTCTCCATTGAGCTGAAGGGAGAGTCCAGGCTGGGACCTACCAAAGCTGGCTTATGGCAGTCCTAAAGGTGGAAACTGGATTGGTCGGAGGTCCTGACTTCTGCATGAACTCCTGCAATACTCGCCTTCCGAAGGCTGCCTCTACTGAGGCAAAGGAGTCAATTTTGTAATGCCTAATGAATGGGGTCAATGATGACCAGGTTTCCGCTCTACAAATGTCCAGAATCGATGCCTGTGTTGCCCAGGCTGCGGAGATCGCTGCACTTCTGGTTGAGTGTGCAGTGATTCTCTTGGGTACAGGAAGGCTCTGTAACTTGTAGGCCTTTGCAATGCAGGCTCTGAGCCAGTGACCTACTGTGGAAGGTGTCACCCTGCGCCTCAGTTGACAGCTGAAAGGAAACAAATAGGGCTTCTGTCCTCCTATGAGGAAAGGTTCTTTTGATGTAGATATGGAGTGCCCTCCTAACGTCCAAGGTGTGCCATTTTCTCTCCAGTGCATGGGAAGGCTCTGGACAGAAGTTAGGCAAAATCAACTCCTGTGAGCGATGGAATAAGGAGCTCACTTTGGGCAGAAAGGTAGGGTCCAACTGCAGAACCATCCTGTCTGCTTGGAATATGCACAAATCCTTCCTGATGGATAGGGCCGCCAACTCCGAGATATGCCTAGCCGAGGTAATGGCTACCAAGAATGACACCATGCACGAGAGTAAACGAAGGCTGGCCTTACACAAGGATTTGAATGGGGAAGAGGTCAGGCCCTGGAGGACCTTAGGCGCCCTCGTCATCTCCCGCCTGGATTATTGCAATGCTCTCTACATGGGGCTCCCCTTGAAGAGTCTCCGGAGGCTGCAGCTGGTCCAGAATGCAGCCGCGCGGGTGATCGTGGGTGCTCCTCGGAGCTCCCACGTTACACCGCTTCTCCGCAGGCTGCACTGGCTTCCTGTGGCCTTCCGGATTCGATTCAAGGTGGTACTGACAGTATTTAAAGTGCTCCATGGCTCGGGACCTGGGTACTTACGGGACCGCCTGCTGCCATCATCAACCTCCCGCTGCCCAGTACGCTCCCACAGGGTTGCCCTCCTCGGGGTACCGCCGCCCGGCCGTTGTCGGTTGACAGCCCCGAGGGTTCGGGCTTTCTCTGTGGGAGCCCCCTCCCTTTGGAATGATCTCCCCCCGGAGATACGGGCTATGACGGATATTCTGACCTTCCGGCGCGCAGTGAAAACCCTATTTTTTAAACAGGCTGGCCTGGCCCAGTAACTGTATTTTAGTTTTTAACTTAATTTTAATCGGGGTTTTATTAGTTTTTAATTTTTAACTGAATTTTTGGGTTAGACAGCCAGATCAATTTGGTTTAATTTATTTTAATTGTATTTATTGAGTATTTATTATATGTTTTTAGTAGGCTGTACACCGCCCCGAGTCCCTTTTTGGGAGAGGGAGCGGTATAAAAGTTTAATTAATTAAATAAATAAATAAATAGGCAAATCCCAGGTGGGATAGTGGTGGACTACCGGAGGCCTCAAATTCGAGGCTCCTCTAAGGAAAGCCTTAACCCTAGGATGTTGGGTCGAGTTGAAGAGCTCCTGACTGAAATAATTGAGGCCAAAGTCGCTACCTGCTTCTTCAAGGTATTGGGGGCGAGACCCCTATCCAACCCATCCTGCAGGAATTCTAATACATTGGCAACAGAAACAACAGTGGGTTCCAACTGATGACTAGCGCACCAACTGCAGAAAATTTTCCAAGTTGTATTGTATATTCTGGTTGTGGAGGGTCTTCTGGCATCTGGATGGTCTGAATGAGCTTAGAAGAAAACGTCTCCCACTTCCGGATCCCCCGCTCAAGTGCCAGACGGTTAAATGAAACCAGGCTGGATCTGGGTGTTCGATTGGGCCTTGGCTGAGTGAGATCTTGTGTGGGGGAATTCTCCAGGGTCTGGCGATTGACAGGCCCACCAGGTCGGTGAACCAAGGACGCCTGGACCAAGAGCACCTCCTCCCCCTCTATCAGTACTTTCCTGATTGTCCCCGGAATCAGGGGAAGAGAGGGGAATGCATATAATAGTCCCTGGGGCCACCTGCACTGGAGAGCATTGACCCCTTCTGCTCCCTGGGTTGGGAATTGACCCCTTCTGCTCCCTGGGTTGGGAATCGAGACAAAAACCTTGGGAGTTGGGTGTTCTCTGGAGAAGCAAAGAGGTCCATGATCGGTCGGCCAAAATGCTCTATCATCTTCCGGAACAAGCTGGGATGTAGTCACCATTCCGACTGGTCGACCGTGGCCCTGCTTAGCCAGTCTGCCCTCACGTTGGACACTCCCAAGATGTGCTCTGCCTGTAGGGACAAAAGGTGTCTCTCCACCCACCTGCACAATCAAGTTGCCTCCTGCATTAAAGGTCTGGAGCGAGTGCCCCCCTGCTGGTTTATGTGGGCCTTGGTAGCCACATTGTCTGTGAAGAGAAGGACATGTCTCCCCACCACCTCCTGTCTTAGATTTTCAAGCACTAAGTGGGCACTCCTGAGCTCTAACCAATTTATGTTATGGGCGAGCTCTTCTCAGGACCACGTCCCCTGGGTGACCTGGACTCCCAAGTGGGCCCCCCAACCATACAGACTGGCATCTGTTGTGATGGTGATTCTCTGAAGTTCCCTGAATAGGGAACCCTGATCCATGGCTTTGGACTGCCACCAATGGAGAGAATGACGGACTGGCAGGGGAATGCGAACCCTCCTTGGGGAGTCGCCCTTGTTCATCCTCTGATAAGGGAGCAGGAACCCCTGGAGGGTTCGGGCATGGAATCTGGCCTATGGGACAATTCCAATGCACAATATCATCTTGTCGATGTGTTGGGACAGCAAGATGATAGGTGCCTCTCTGGAAGACAGAATCAGTGATATGATCTCCCTGATACTGTCTCGACATTCCTGTGAGAGTAAAACCTACCTGGTCAAGGTGTCTATGACAGCCCCCAAATGCAAAAGTCGAGTCAATGGTACTAGGTGGCATTTGTCCAGGTTTATCGAGAACCCATGCTCTCAAAGAATCCTGATTGTTGAAATCAGATCCTCCTCCGCCTGAGATCGGGAAGAGGATGCTATCAGGATATCGTCCAAATAGCACTGGATTCTTATGGATAAGGCCCTGAGCAATGCTGCTACTGCCACCAGGATCTTGGTAAAGGTCTGAGGGGCTGATGATAGGCCAAACGGAAGAGCCCTGTATTGAAAATGGCGGCCGCCGTAGCAAAACCTCAGGAACTGACGGTGGTTGGGTGACTGGGCACGTGGAGATAGGCCTCCATCAAGTCTACCGAAGCCAAAAAGTCTCCCTCCCGCAGTCCCTGAAGAATGGAATGGAGAGAGTGCATCTTGAACCTTCGGTAGATTAGATGTCTATTGAGCCCTTTCAGGTTGAGAATTGCTTGCCACCCCCCACCCCCCCAAGGCCTTTGGGATCACAAACAATATGGAATAGAACCCTTGTCTCTCCTGGTCTACCGGAACCGGCTGGATGGCACGAATGTCCAAAAGTTGGTGGATCGCCAATTCCATGAGATCCCTCTTGGAGGGGTCCGTGGAGATGGGGCAGCAGACAAAGGCCCTTGGGGGGGAGGAGAGAAACTCCAGAGAGAGACCCGACCATAAAGTTGACAGGACCCAAGCGTCCGTCATGGTCTGTTCCCAACTTTGCCAGAACAGACCCAGACGGCCCCCTATGGGGGATGAGGCTTGGGTGTCATTTGTTGCATCTGAAGGGCCTGTTGGAACCCTTAAAGGCCGTCCTGCCCTCCAGCCTCTGTTGCCCTCTGGCAGTAAAGGCCTGCCTATCAGCCTGAGATGATGCTCTCTGGAAGAACGGCCTAGGTTGATAGGAAAAGCCTGCCCCAGCTTCCCCCTGCTTGAAGGAGGGCTTCCTATAGTAGGGTGGAGTCCTGGAATCAAAGTGCCTCCCTTGAGAGGGAAGGATCTTTCTTTTGTCCCTAGTCTCCATCAAAAAGGGATCCCGGACCTCCCCAAAGAGTCTCTCTCCTTTAAATGGAGCAGACGCCAGCTTCCATTTGGTTCTGACATCCATCTGCCAATTTCTCAACTAGAGAAGCCTGAGAGCTGATATGGAAGAGGCCATGGCTCTGGAGGAGAATTTGGCTGAAGTCAGGGTGGCATCAGCAGTTAATTGAGCTGCCGCTATAATTTTGTTCAAGTCTTGATGCAGCCTGAGATCCTCAGGTGGGAGTCTGCCCTGAAGCTGCCGCAGCCACCTCAATGATGCCCGGGTAAAAAAAGATGTGGTCGTTGATGCTCTGATGGCCCAGGCGTTTGCCTGATAAGCTCTCCGGAGCGCCAGCTCCTCTTTCTGGTCCTCTGCCTTTAAGACATGCTCCACATCAGGTGGGATGACAGATGAGGAAACTACGGCTACCACTGGGCCATCTACCTTTGGCACCTTCATAGCGTCCAAAAGGTTCTTGTCCACGTTGAATAAGGTAGCCTCAGATCCAGTGGGGTGAGTATACACCCCAGGGGCCTCCCACTGCTTTTTTATCAAGTTCAGAAACAGATGGGGCACAGATACAGCGTCCACCACAGATGTTTTCTCAGTGAACAGGAAATCCTCCTGATCATTCCCCTCTGTGGGAAGGTTTTGAGCGACCATGTCCTTTTTAAGATTAGCCGTGCTCGTAGCCTTAACCAGCAGAGTCTTGAAAAGAGCCGTCTGGAAAAGGACCTTAAAGGGAGGGGAACCTGCTACCTCCGACTCCTCATCTGAAAAATCCCTCTCTGGAAGGAGGTCCCTCTCAGAGCCAAAACAGAAGGGGAAGCCAAATGCTCTCTGAAGTGAGAAGGCTGTTCTGTCGTGGCCTGCCCTTTTCCTGAAAGGCGCTTCTGCTAGTATCGAAATAAGACAGCTGGCACAGGTGACTGACCTCTGCTTCCAATTCCTGTCTTATTGCTTGGGAAATCCACGCCCTCATAAAGGATGGCATTTCTGGCATCTGGGTCTCCTCAGGTCGTAAACCCGCTGCTGTAGGTATAAAGGTAACTGCAGGCAGGTTGGTCTGTTATCTACCAATCTGGACCTCGCTGCCCTGTCGAACTGTTTGTCTATGGCCTTTTGTCTACGCTTGGCCTGTCTATCCTCAGCCCTGGAGGGTCTTTTAGGGGCTAGAGCCCTGGCTCTAATCTTAGCAGCTGCCTCCAGACCAGCAGATCTAGGCTTAGGAGAGCCCTTAGCAGCCTTCTCTGTGCCCTGCTGAGGAACTGACAAATCTTGATCAGCTCCTCTGGCGGCCATCTTGAGTCCGCCAAAAATAACTGTCACTTGACAAGGTGAAAGAAAAAGAAAAGAAAAAATTCCTGGCCTGAGCTATCTGTTACAGCCACAGCCGCTGTCCACCACTTCAGGAGGCTATTGCGACCCGAAGTGGTGAGCTCAGCCCAGCTCCACGATTTCAATGCAGAGTCAGAGGGAAAAGATAAAAAAAAGGGGGGGCTGACTCTTTGAATCGGAACAAGCCCTGACAGGTCAGAGGCTTGGGAGCCTGGTGCTGGCTGCACAGCAATTCCGGCAGGCTTACGTGGCTTCGCTGCTGCAGTGGTGCTCTGAGGACTGGCTAGGGGGGTCAGGAGATAATCCTGATGGCCAGAACCCCCCCCCCAAGGGACAATCCTGGAGGCGAACTGCAAGAATGTCCCCAACTAACAGAATGGTCGCCGCCACCGGAAAGGGCCAGAAGCGCTTCGTGGCAAAAGCGGCTATTTTCTTGCAAGGGAAAGTGAATCGGGAGCAGGTGAATTTAAAGAAAGACGCCTACTCCCACCCAGCCCAGGCCACATGGCTTCCCAGGGTCGTCTCCTGCCTAAATCTAATGAAAAGTAGCAAAAAAACCAGTCCACCAGACTAAAAATAACCAAAGGAAAAAATTACCGTATTTATTCGAGTATAACGCGCAAAATTTTATACCGATTTTAAACTGAAAATTAGGGGGTGCGCGTTATAAACGAGGGGTGGGGTGGGGTGGCAATGGCGGCCGGTCCAATGAGGGCGCAGGCAAATTGTGAGTTCGCACTGCGGCGACCATACAACAGATAATAAGACTTCTCACCCCCAGTTCGGGCCGCGCACTGTACGCAACGAGGGGACGTTTTGTTTTTCGGGGCTGCAGCCGCGCACTACAAGGTACGAGGGAGACCCCCGCGCGCCTCTCCCACTCAGCTCCCCCGGGTCCTTTGCCACGGGCGGGGGGGGGTCTCGGGGAGTGTCTCGGTTCCCCCCCGCAGGCGGAGAGCGACGGCCCAGCGTCGCCCACTTGGGACTGGGGAGGAACCATGCCTCCTCCCGGGGTCCGTGCCCCCCGCCCAGCGCTCACCTGCTCCGCCGGCGGCTCTCGCTGGCCCGTGGGGATGCGCGCCCAGCAACAGCAGCAGCAGCCGGGGGGCATCGGTGCCCGGGGAGGACGGTTTCTGCGTGGCTCCCTCGCCCCCCGGGACCCTCCTCAGCCCTCAGGAAGCAGGCGAGGGGCTGGTGCCCCGACCCTTCCGCCGGTTGGGCAGGTTACGGCCGCCTCGCCCGGCAGTCGCCGCCTCTTTGGCCTTCCCGGCGGCCGGAGCCTGTCCCGAGAGCCCACGGAGTCTCGCTGTGGGTGAAGGGTATCTCCTCCCGTGACGGCCAGGCCGAGCTCGCCCGGCAAGGCCGCTCTGCTCCAGACGCCGAGGCCACCTTAAGCACTGTCCGGGGGCCGCTCGCAGTCGCCCCGTGTGGCGGGCAGCCCCGGAACGTGTGCGGCGGGCACTGGCAGAGATGGCCGCGCTGCCGGGCGCCCCTTCCCGGCAACCTCGGGCGGTAGCCACGGCCGGCCCGTCGCAGGGACCTCCGGGGCCCGGACAGAGCGTTGGGCGAGTGACTTGGGGCAGCGGCGTAGGCGTTTGTCTGTGGCGGGTAGCTTGCAGTGGGGACTAGCCCGGGGGCTTCGGGGCCTGGCGACTCTTTCGGGCTGGTGCAGGCTGTGGAGGACGGATTGCTTCCAGCAGGCGCGCCCTGGTTGCCAAGCGTCCCTCTGCAGATGCTCCGCTGCAGGTGTTCCGGGCTTGGAATCCCACACGGAGCGTCCAGTGCTGGTTCTGCCCCTTTTAGCTTCACTCAAAGCCGTTCGCCAAAACAAAACCAATCCCCGGGTGCCTAAGCGATACAATGACCCCTGGTGACCACACGGCCTAGAGATGCCCGGTGGCGTTAAGGTCAGCTAGGATCGGGTCTTCCCTGCGAGGCTTTGAGACGGGACATCAACGCGGCCCCCGCGTGGGTAGTTTGTTGTAGGGGGGAGTCAGGAGTGACGAGGCCTGTGAGCCCCTCTTAGCATTGCAAGGGCTCCGTGGGGGAGATGGAAGTGGGGAGGGCGAGATCGTTCTGGACAGGTGGAGACTTCGCGCCCACCAAAAAAGCTTCCTACATGCTCTTGAAGCCCCAAATAACCCAGACAATCACAGTCCGCAAACGCCAACCGTTTCCCGCCACCGACTTCCAAAATTATCGCGACGGGGCGGAAAACCCTCGCGGCCGCGCTCGCTCTTTCTCCAGTCGCAGGGAAAGCGCACACTATAAACTACGAGGGGACGTTTTGTTTTTCGAGGCTGCAGCCGCGCACTATACGCTACGAGGGGACGTTTTGTTTTTCTTCGCCCTCGCGTATAGTGCGCGGCTGCAGCCCCGAAAAACAAAACGTCCCCTCGTAGCTTATAGTGCGCGGCTGCAGCCTCGAAAAACAAAACGTCCCCTCGTAGCGTATAGTGCGCGGCTTGATGTGAAACAAAATTTTATACCGATTTTTAATCGAAAATTAGGGGGTGCGCGTTGTACACGTGTGTGCGTTATACTCGAATAAATACGGTAGGTTAAAAAAAAAAACACCAGCTAGAAAAAAGGGCGCGAAAAATGAAAGTGCTAACCGACAAGCCGGCTAGCTGTCAAACCTGACTAGGTTCTTCTCCTGCAAAAAAAACCTTAATCCAGGGAGTTAAATTCTTCTAAAATCCTAGCAATTCAGAGCCCTAAAAAGGTGGTCTGAACTGGCTGAGACCGAGTGAATAACTGGGGACCGTTACCAGGGGGTGTGTCCTCAATTTTTTCAACTCGGTCTGCAGAGCTAGGAGGCTAGAGATTACCCAGCCTGGACTCTCCCTTCGTCTCAATGGAGAAGTGGGCTATTCTCACAATAGGTACTTGCCAGTTCTATATATTATTTAATCATTGTAACCTTGATTATCGATGCAGAGAAAATTTAAGGAAGTCTCAGTTTAAGCAGAAAGTAAATCTTTTAATTTCTATTTCCTCCTGTGCTCGATCTGTATATTGGTAAGTAAAGTTGTATATCTGTATATATAATATCTGTATATTGGAAAGTAAAGTTTCAGAAGCACCATATATTTCCAATGGCTGCTCTGAGGGAAAGCAAATGTGCTGAACTCATGGAACTTCTCAGCATTTGGAGATGTAGATGAATGAAACAGTATTTTAGCTGTGAGCAGTGTGTTTTTAGCCATGTAAAGTTCCTTTTATTCAAATGGGATGTTCAGCTTCAACAGAATCAATTGTACAAACATTTGAGGAATAAGACTTTTCAACACAATCAAAGCTTACATTGCACTAAGGCATAATGTGGTTTGCATGATTTTGGTTGTTTATAAAAGTATACACATCCAGAGCTTCTGATTTGGTGTGACTTGTGAAGCAAGACAACAATAGGTACCCACAAAATAACAGTAGCAAGTGAATTTATAGCAGCCATTTATCTTTGCTGTTTCACCAAAAATGAAGCACATTCTAGTATTTTAAAATAACAAGGCATTGGAGCATCCTTATTGTATTGATAATATTTTACTCCATCTTAAAGTAGTACAGTCACTCAATACTTTTTAATAAACAAATCATTACATTTATTATTTACCAGTATCTTCCCTTTGAAAACATCTTTTTTTATGCTTCTATATTGTAGGAAGTTAAACTGTAGATCAGGCGGGTGTTATTTGTCCTTGCTTGTGCTAAAACTCTTGAAAATCATTTTGACCAAAGGCCCTGAGAGAAGTGAAAAACTAATGTACTATGCAGAACAACACTGACAATCCATGCCGCTCCACAAGCCATTACTTTACATGATTTTACATTTGAACATGGAATCCTATGAAGATGGGGGGAAGCTACTCATCAGTTACCATGGATGACTCAAAACCATTGGTTAAAACCAACCATACCAATTTGTTTACTGATTCTATGCCTAATGTTCTAGAGACTATGAAAGCAGCAGTGGGTCAATAGGTTGGCAAGAAAATTAAGTAGCCAAAGATGACAGGTTTCAAATAGGGCATTGGGGTTTTCCTGTGTTTAAATTGTATTAGGTCTATTCTCAATCTTATACAATAGTTTTCAGGAAATAAATGGTAATTGTGCTGCTGATTTTCAACATTGATATTGCTGAAATTAAATGACATTCACAAAATATTGGGGGGGGGGGGCACCAAAAAAGATTTTCACGGCTGCATATGGTCATGGGCAGGTGATTATATTTTTCAATCACTTTCCTTGAAGCCATCAGCTTATAGTTCTATAAGATTACATGGTGTTCCAAATTGTAAGCAGGAGGAATTGGCAGAAAACGTATGCTGACCTTCGTGTATTGTCATTTAGAAATAATACTCTAAAAATATACCATTTCTGGTGTCTTCTCAAAGTAGATCTGAGACACATAGCAGGATCTGTTAAGAGAAGCGATCATTTTCAGCATTATAAATAATTGTCATCATGTTATGGTAATTTTCACTTAACAGCTGGTGGCCTTTGATGCTGACAGTTAGGCTAGCAGCCAGAACTCTTGTTACATCATAAAACCTTGCTCCTTAAAATACATTAATCCACTGTATCTCCTCAGAAGCTCAAAGACCATCAGAGCAGACAGGCTACCTTCACCCAATGAACAGATGTATACGTCTTATTAGGGAACTTAAATCAAATCAACCTGAACAACAATGGCAAGACACAGAAAGAGTTGTGCTTGTAGATCTAGGCGCAAAAAGTCTCGGCGGCGTAAAAGGGGGCAGAAGAAAAAAAAATCTTGCAAAAAGCAATTAATCAGTAAGAACAATGGTAACAACAGCATCCTTCTCTTAATTTATACTATTTATTACCTTATTTTGGTATGATTTAGGTTATTCCCTCTGAATTGGCAGACTGGTTGCAATTCATATATTTTAAGGATAAGATGTTACATTGAGGTTGGGTCATATGTGAACTGAAAAGATGCACTATCAAAGCAAATTTCATTATCACTATTCATAATAAATTACTTTTAGAATAGTTGCCAAAAATATTTCAGAATGTCATCATTTTGTGACAAATCCAGATTTTCCTTTGTTCTAGAACCTCTGTGTTCCAGAACATAATGCATATGCCTTATTACAGAATAGCATGGTACACTTAGAACACTTAAAGAACATGGTATGCTAAGCAAGATGTTATTTTGTCCAGGAATTTAAGAACTTCGGCTGATGAAATGACATCACAAACTCAAGCCAAGCCATGACCAGAACTGTCACGACTAAGATGGAAAACAATTATCCTTCCTTTACACCTTGTTTCCAAAGTTGCTGCAAGGTCACAGGGGGTGAAAAAAGTGGAGAACAGAAGGAGTTGCCACTGCAGAAT
Source organism: Bungarus multicinctus (assembly GCA_023653725.1). NCBI lineage: Eukaryota > Metazoa > Chordata > Lepidosauria > Squamata > Elapidae > Bungarus > Bungarus multicinctus. Next base: position 60,756,729 of record CM042846.1, read on the forward strand.
TACACTTGCAGCTGTTTCTGTACCCTGTATTGTTTTCTGGAGGAGTAATGGCTGCTTAACCATAAGCTAACCATTATTCCAGGTTCGGATGACATGCTAAGCCACGTCCAGAACTGCTTAACCATGGACAAAGCAAGATTACAGATTGTGATTAATGGGGTCTCAACTGACAATGAAGTGTCCAAGTTTCCAGGTTCAGATGAAACGGTAAGCCAAACTATAATATGGCTTAGCATGTCGTACGAATGTGGTCTACCACTACATATCAACAGTTGTCTTGACTTGTTATACGATAGGTAAATTCTTATCTCTGAGGGGTGCACAGATTTCTAGGGCAGAGACTTTAAGAAAAAAAACTAATTTCAAGCATGTCTACACATCCTAAAGTATAGATACACCTTATCCTTCTTCTTTTGTCCTCCTTCCTCTAAACAACTTTGAACAATGGGGTTTTTTTGGTGGAGGGAGAGGAGATCCAGAAAGGGAGCAGCAAGGAGGTTGTTGTTTTTTAAAAAAAGCTGTTTCCCAAAATGCCAGTTGAGAAGCTAAAAGTAGCATGTCAAAGAATTGTCAATAAAAGTACAAAGTAGCCAATTGCCATAATTCAGCCTTTCTTCATGCTATCCACCGAGGCATAATTATGATTTAATATTTTAAAATAAATTTAAATTTACAAAGACATTAACTAATTTAAACATGGAAAGGTACATCCAGGTAATCCTGTTTAGATACGGCCAAGGGCTTTTAATTCATAATTGCATCTAACTACATTCATCAGGATTCCTTAATTCAAGAAAGAATACATTCTTATTTATTTAATTTCTATAGCTGCCCATCTCAGTCAATTACTCTGGGTGGCTTATAATTCAAGCAATATATTACAATCAAATCCTCAAAAACATTTTAATAAAAACAACAGAAACATGCAAATTAAATTGACATGGCAGCCGAGATACTTAGCCAGTTACCAATACAGCCAGGAAATGGGGCCCTTAACACATTCAGCATCTTAGGCCCAAGAACATAGCCAGGCGTTTAGGCCTTGTGAAAGACTTAACAGTTCGTAGATTATTGTTACCTCAATCTTGCATAGAGCATCAGGAACTCTCCAAAGCAACCAGCCTCTCAGACCAAAATAGTCACAATGCTGTGACTTTGCAAGACATTCTATGGCAGGGATGTCAAACTCGCAGCGTCGCATGACATAACATGACTTTCCCCCTCCCTTCGCTAAACTGGGTGTCAGTGTGGCCAGCACATGATGCATCAGACCCATGGCCTGCAAGTTTGACAGCTCTGTTCTATGGCATGTTGTTTCTATGGCAGAGGTCCTCACCTAAATGCTATTGCAAGAGCAGCAGCAAGGATCCATGAAAAAGCAGTAGACCAAGACATCTCCAAAGTGACCTGCCATCAGAACTTTTACTGTCAGAAAAGAATGGAGAGCACTTTTTTTCCATTTACTGCATCTTAATTTGTCCCACAGTAATATAGCTTTTTATCAAGAAGAGGCTAAATACAAAATCTTGGATATTGAATAAACCAACATACTATTGCTGTTTTTTAACTGAATCCATTAAAGTTTGGTTTCCAAGAGTGATTTAACTCTGCTTTTCCCAGAATGCAAGACCAAAGAGCTAACCATTATTTTTCGGACAGGACTGACTTTAAAATATCCCTCTGATGTTCATTATTCGTGTATTCAGATATTCCCATCCCACTTCTTTCACAGTCCTCAAATCAGCTTCAGAGATCTCTCCAAGATAGATTTCAGGAAATTTTTCTTGGCTGCCTAACTAACAAAGCATAGATTGATTATAGAGGAAGAGCAGATTTATACTGGTATCCTTTGCAATTCCTCACAGAATGGAGAAAAACATGTTAGTCTTCAATCTGGATGTGTCTTCAGCTCTACATCTATTTACATTCATTTTAGCATTACTTATCTGCTCTTCTCCACAGTGTATATTTCTATGGATTAAAAATGAATTTTTATTTGGAAATATGACACCAATAATGATAACAAATAAGGACTGTTGATAATGGAATAGTTTTATATATATATATATATATATATATATATGTGTAAGGTTTTTAAGCTGATAATTTTTTAAACAATAAATAAGGGAGACTAGTATAGATCTATTTCGAGCTAGTTAGCTCTCTTCAGCTAGCCATACCCTTACTGGGATTCGAACCAGGGAAGTATTACATGTGAGGCAGTTGTAATTGCCTCTACACCACTGGCTCTCTCCTTATCAGCTCAGGCAGGGGAATAAGTATATACTTTGTATTACAACACCCTGTTAAGCCCCAATTAAGGGAGAAAGCATACTGCTTTCTTTTCTGTCTTTCGGCTCATCACCAGAGACCATACCGACAGAAAGCTATTTGTTTCGTTGCCTTTTGTTTTACATGTGTGTAAGGTTTTTAAGCTGATAATTTTTTACACACATGTAAAACAAAAGGCAACGAAACAAATAGCTTTCTGTCGGTATGGTCTCTGGTGATGAGCCGAAAGACAGAAAAGAAAGCAGTATGCTTTCTCCCTTAATTGGGGCTTAACAGGGTGTTGTAATACAAAGTATATATATATATATATATATATATATATATATATATATATATATATATATATATATATATATATATATATATATATATATATATATATATATATATATTCCCTTTTTGTGTGTGTTGTGTATGTGTTTGTTTGTTGTTTCAGTTGTATAATCAATAAAGTTTGTTATTAAAAAAAATGAATTTTTATTTTGAGGGTCAGAATCCCCATCTGCATCTTTATCCTAAGGCAAGTTGCATCTATCTTTCTGGGAAACATATTTTTTGACTGGTTACAATCACTCTGTATAATTATTCTTTACATTTGTAGTCATTTCTTCACTAGTGGTTTATAGTATCTTAGGATCATCAAACATCACTGAGATACTATAACAATAATGGCAACAAGCTTATACTGTCTCAATAGTGTCTTGGTGATACCACAAGACAGTCTTTCTCAACCTTGATGACTTTAAGATGGGTGGCCTTCAAGTGCCAGAGGAATTCTGGAGTTAAAGTCCACTCATCTTAAAGTCATCAAGGTTGAGAAACTCTGCTATAAGATGCTAAAATTCTTGGTCAAGAAAGTGGCTTGTAAAAATCTCACAACATTCCAGATATATTTGTTGTTCTGAAAATCTTTACTTTATAGAACATTTATCCTACAAACATTATTTTTAAACAAGATTATGACTTTTGGATTAGTCATATGAATTTAACTTACAATTACTATTTGTAATTGGAACATATTAAAATTTTTAATAGGCCACAATTACCACCATGGAGAGAAATTTCTTTGTAATGTTTTATATTCAGTGAAAGCTGTATGTTTCCACAACCATTAAAAAATGAGGAATTTGGGTGTGGAATAAAGAAAAGTGACTGGATGAAAAGAGTAACATTCTACTCAAAATGTATTCAGACTATACAGGTGATAATCATTTTGCATATAAGAAAGCAAGATATATGGGTAGCATATGCTAAGTGATGCAGTTTGTCTCAAAGTTTCTCATGGCATGTTTTCTTAATGATAAAGCATTGTATTCATGTGTCAACAGGGTACGTACGTATCTCAACCACCTGCCATTACAAAAGAAAATAACCCCTGCTTTGTGACCCGTCTTGAAAACATCTGTTTCATTGCCATACCACACATGAAAACGCCACCTCCTTCGTGAAGGTGAACAGCAACCATTGGGAATCATCAACAGCAACATCTAAGGGACTAGAACATCAGAGAGTTGACAATGCAATAACTGATTCTACTGATGGAAGTGGTGGTAGCCTGTCAAACAATTGATAAATGCCTCTGTTCTGCAATATATTCCTCCAGATTATTGGGAAGAAGGGCATTTCATAGACTAGCTCTATCATTAAGCAGAACATCACCATCACTTTAGCATCTGATGTGGACTAGCAGAACATGCAATTTATTTACTGTTATTCACTGTGTATTCATTGTGTATTCACTGCAAGGAGGGAAGAAACTCTGGGAGTTTCTGTCAAATTTGCTGTTATATTTTGATCAGTCTTGGGTAGCATGAGCCTTGATCTAAAAGCTAGGGCACCATATGAGGTTCTATCTCAAGCAATAATTGCATTTATTGTATTGTTTTGAATACATTGAGTTCATTTAAATATTAAATTTAATTACTTTAAGTTAAGTATTTAATATTTAAAATAGATTTTCAAGACAAATTAGAATTAAAAAATGAGTTTTCTGCCATTATCCCATTTATTGCTGCACCAAAGAAAGCTTTGCAGCCTTGCCTCCTTTGAGCATTCAAAGCCTTCTTCTAAGAATATGAGATAGTCTCTGTTTACAAGAAGGGAAGAAACATGCATGTTCCTTTCTTTCAGTTAATGACCAGCATAAAACAAAACAAAAAAAAGTGAAGCAATAAAAAAGAAATACAAAGCAGATCCAAATGAGCTCTTGAACAACGTTTGTGTTTTGTATTATAGAAGTATAATATGCTATAGTAAAACAAAATATTGCCAAGACTTAAATTCAGAACTAAAACTAATATTCTGAATCTATCCACAAAGAGAGGGAAAATAGTGGAAAGTACATTAGTGGATAGTACATCTTCATAGTAAGAAATATGTGAGTTATAAGCTGCATAGCCAATTAGGGAAAATATTTTTTCAAAGATCTGTGAGGAGAGTTAAAAATACAAATGTGAATAACACAGTCCCAGGAGAGGAAGAAAGGAAATTGGGCCTACAATAGCTTATTAGTAATAGTAACAGTTACATGCAGTATATATTACAGGGACTAAAATAAATAGACGAAGATATTGAAGTTCGGTATTAAAAAATAAACCTGGGGACTTAAAGCAAGAAAAGAATATATAATATCAACTTATCTGAAAGGGAATGGATAAGTTATTGGATCAAGAAATTGACCAGGTGATTTTAATATAAGGAAGACTGTTCAGTTTAAAACACTATGGATAGCATTAATGATAAAGAATTTTTTAAATCTGGTTTTTTAATGTATATTTGCCTATGTTCTAGCCGTTTGTGGATTTTAATTGATACTACATTATAATCAACATATAGATAAATGTAATGAAAAATGACCTATCAGATAAGAGAAAATCCACAAAGCATACATTTTGACCTACAATATGTAGGTGGCTTGGGTGAAGAAACACAGGAGAATGTACCTGAGTAAAATTCTACATTTGAATGGGCACTAAATAAATGGTTATAAGTTAGTGACTATCCATATGATAACTCCAGCTGAATTCTAAATGGAATTTAGAAGCTCAGGGTTGGCTTAGATTAGTATATAAATAAGAAAATCAGGTAGGTCTTGGGAATGTAAGCTGAACTGAGAAATAAAAGCAAAATACCAGTACCAATTACATGAACATTAGCAATACAGCTTGATTTGAAGGAACCTACATTTTTACTGTAATAATTGTACTCTCCAGTTATTCATTTCCTCACCATTTCTCAACTCAAGAGGCTACTTTAAAAATTATACAAGCTTCAGAGGTGATATTCAGCAGGTTCTGACCAGTTCTGGAGAACCGGTAGCGGAAATTTTGAGTAGTTCGGAGAACTGGCAAATACTACCTCTGACTGACCCCACCCCCATCTATTGTCTGCCTCCCAAGTCCCAGCTGATTAGCTGGGTCTTCTTTTGTTGCCCTATACAAGAGACCGGAGCTGGAAAGCAGGTTAGTGGGGTAGAGAGGGAATGGGATTTTGCAGTAACCTTTCCCTGCAACACCTGCCAAGCCACGCCCATCAAGCCAAACCACGGCCGCTAAGTCAGGCTCACAGAATCGGTAGTAAAATTTTTTGAATCCCACCACTGACAAGCTTGTGTACGTGATTTATGATTTATGATTTTGATGATTAGACAAGACAGATTATAGAAAGGAGCAATATAATGCATGTTTAAAAAGAGAGAGGTCAAAATACATTTGCACTTACACAGTAACTGCTGTGGTAAATATCGGAAGCCATTTTCTATTTTTCTTCAACTTATTTTCTTTTATGGCATTGTTTGTTTTTTCTTTGATTTTTTTTATTCCTTCCTGTGTGTTACTTTGTGTTAGCCTTTTGTTTATTAAAGATTTTAATAAAAATTGTATATAAAACAGATTATGCAATTTTAATTTGTTTTAAAAAATAAGCAATTCTAATTCTAATTCTTGAGTTGTTGTTCTTTTTCACATTATGCAGGAATAATAATAATCTTAATGGCCTGGTATGGTTCCTGTTGTGCTGGTGTGATTCAGAAAAAGGTCAAAGAGAAAAAGGAGAGAAATTCAATTCTGGCTTGAAGTGTAGATGTATTGTGAGGAGACTGCTAGCCAGGGTTCCTATGAGTCAGAGGGAGAGAGCTACTGCTTGCCTAACCCCAAATTGGAAAGAGAAAGGAGAGAAAAGAAAAAGAGAACATTAAAAAGACTGTTGTAAAAGAGAGTAGCTGTAGAAAAAAAATTGCAGACTAAAGTTGGTGTGTGTGTGTGTATGTGTGTGTAAGAAAAACAAATGCTCTGTCTTACATATTGGCAAAAAAAATCAGAAAATAAAATACAGGCTGAATAGTCAAGACTTTGTTGATGATCCAACAAAGACTTTGTTGATGATGATCTGTCAAGGACCTTGGAGTATTCATCTCTAATGATCTAAGTGCTAGAGCCCACTGTAACTACATAGCCAAAAAGGCATTAAGAATTGTTAACCTAATCCTACGTAGCTTTTTCTCTGGTAATATTACACTAATAACTAGAGCATACAAAACATTTGCTAGACCAATACAGCTTATCAGTCTGGAACCCACATTACGTATCTGATATTAACACAGTTGAGAAAGTCCAGAAATATTTCAAAAGAGTTCTCCATTCCTCTGCTCATTGCAGAATACTTTATGCCACCAGACTTGAAATTCTAGACCTAGAAAACTTAGAACTACGCCGCCTTCAGGCCGATCTAAGTATAGTATATAAAATCATACATTGCAATGTCCTACCTGTCAATGAATACTTCAGCTTCAACCATAACAATACAAGAGCAAACAATAGATACAAACTCAAGGTTAACCGCACCAAACTTGATGGCAGGAAATACGACTTCAGCAACAGAGTGATCAATGTCTGGAATACTCTACCTGACTCTGTGGTTTCCTCCCCAAACTCCAAAAACTTTAACCTTAGACTTTCTACTATTGACCTCACCCCTTTCCTAAGAGGTCTGTAGGGGCGTGCGTAAGCACACCAACGTGCCTACCGTCCCTGTCCTATTGTTTCTTTTATTTTTCTTATATGTATCCATGTATTCATAACTATGTTTTTACTTATATCTATTATCTTGTAAACAATTGACAAACCAAATAAAATAAATAAAAATAAATAAATAAAAACTGGCAGGTGGCTTCCCTGGAGGAAGAGAAGCATATTCCTCATGTGACAAAATTTTCACAAGACTGTGACAAAATTCTAGTCTTTGAAGTAGACTGGGCAGAGAGGGTCTTCTTCCAAGGAAGGAGACACAGAAGGTGATCAGCTAAATGTGTCCAAGGAAAGGAGAGAAGCAGGACCGAGCACTCTCATTTGTAAGTCCAGCACTTTTCTTTTACTTTCTTTCTTCCCTTCCCCATTCCCAAAAATGAGGGAGGGAATCTGAAAGAGAGACTTAAGAAACCAGACCTTGTTGTAAACACCTATTGTAAATAGTTCTGCTGAATATAGGGGGAAAAAAGAAAACATAAAAGCATCCACTCTCTAGGTTTCTCTATTTCAATTGTCATTCTTGTAAACCTAAATATCCCTCCAGTTATTTTATATCTCTCCTCACTTTCCTTCTTTTTATTTTATTTATTTTTATTTATTTTATTTTGTCAAGTGATTATAAGATAACAGGTATAAGTATAAACATAGTTATGAATACATGAAATGGGTACATATAAGAAAATAAAAAGAAACAATAGGACAGGGATGGTAGGCACATTAGTGTGCTTATGCACGCCCCCTTTTGTGACATACAGAACGTATTTTTTTGTTTCTGAATACTGTAAAACGTCTGTAATGATTTTTTAACCAGTAAAAACAGAAACGCTACCTGTAACCTGAATACCTTCAATAAACATTGAATGCATAGCCACAAAATCCGACAGCTTTCATCTAATACTTTAACTGTTCAGCACTACTACCAGTTGAATCATGCATACAAATATGTAAATGTTATGGAATCATGTCAGAAATTCTTAAAATGATTAAACTGAGAAAAAAATATTCAAGCTAGAAAAATGATGCATTCACATTTAAACAAACTGAAGAAAGGATGTTGATTTTTCTGTTGTTGTTGTTTGTATTATACACAATAGTAAAAATGTTCAAAATATTCCATGCATTGTGCTCTATTGCACAAACATAACACTTCATTCAGTTCCCATTCTAAAATAATACCATTATTATGAGTCAATAATATGACTTCAAAGTAAGTGTGATATCTCCTCCTTAGGCAATCAGAGATCACTTCAAGTCATCACAAAGATGTCTCTTAGTCATGCTTCAAAATGCATAAGATTTGTTCTTCTATACAGCTGATATAGTTACAGGGAAGAATATATCATAATAAATTTGTTAATTTCTGAAGTGCCACACAAATTCTTTGTTGTTCTTCTGAGTTAATCATGAGTGAGAACCATCTGAATGAGCCAAATATATAAGCACCATCCAATTTCAGAAAGCTATTCAAATTCTGTGATAAAAATTATCCTAGTTAGTTTTTTCCAATTTTGCACAACAAGGTTCATAATGAGCTAACATAATAAGAATATAAAAGGTGTTCTCCTGGATTGGTACCCTAGCCCCACTAGTGTAGGGTTCTGTTCTCACACCAATCCATTCTGTTCTCGCCAATCAATTGCACAAGGAAGGCCTTTAGTCGTCCAGTGGACGGCTTCAAAACAGTCAAATTGCCATCAAGGCACTGATACCACATGCAAAAATTATAATGTTCATGATCCAATATTATTGAGATACACATACTGAACATTTCAGATCACCTTAAGTAAAAAAATAGGTATTGCTATTGACCCCAAAGGGTAAAGAGCCACAAATGATATTCAACTGCTGTCAAGAATTAGAATATCTGGGAGAACTGCTCAGCTTGCTTATTCGGAGCAGTTTGCTCTGCAAGTTTGCTTCTCTATGCTGAGATGAACAACAAACAACTCCTTATTACAACAGAGACAGGGTATCTCAATTTTTTTCACATAAGATAAAGAATGATGATAAGTGCTCAATAGGTTTTCTCATAAGTGGATACTCAATGACCTTAAAGATTCCAACAAGGTAAGAGACACACAAAGAATGTACTATTGTTGACCTCAAGAGAAAATGACCTTAACTGACTGTTTTATGACTATCAATGACAGCTGAAAAAAAGATGACTACTTTCCATAGTAATTTTCTGCTTTAGAACTGTTTTATGTCTTAGTGTTGTTGGCCAAACCATGAATTGGCCCAGCCAAATGCTGAATGTGTTTGTTCCTGGTGCAAAATAGCCAATTATCACACAAGGCTGGAAATGGCAACCTGTTTATTTTGTACAGACTCATGTGCTTTCAAGACTAAATCACAAATCCAAAGCTCACAGTGCACAAATTAGCATAGCTTTTATACACTTTTGAAAAATAAAGGCACATGAAGGCAATGAGCAACAAAGTATTCACACTCATGGTAGAGGATGGCCCTTCCAGAAGGTGGATTCATTATTAAAGTATTACAGTGCTTGCCTTTCTGTCTATAACTGATAAGGCTGGTAATTTAATATTCAAAAGTTTCTAGTTAATTTTATCTGCAACAGGAACTGCTGGACTGGTATGTGTTCCCTGATAAAGTCATCACATAGCCTTCCAGGAATTTTAGGGCAAAAAGATGAGCAAAAAGGAGCGGCCCAAAGAGAAAACATCTTAAAGCAAAATGAAGGTTTGTCAACAAAATGGGAAATCTCTACCTAATATTAGCTATACCAGTCCTACAATGTCTAACACCTAATCTCAAATGTCAACATAGTAAAGACTTGCATACCTCAATGACCATATTGAAAAATACTTTGTAGAACATTATGAATTTGGTGAAATACCGGAATTGCTAGATCAACAAGAAGTGGCAGAATTAAGTAACAGAGAGAGTTTGGCAGTTTATCCTACCACAAACACCACAACCACACTACACAGCTGATACCAAACTCCCATATATATTATTGCTTTACTTTTAGTTGTGATTTTACCCATCCCAATAAAAAGATTCCCCAATAGTATCAATACATCTGCCTCCTTAAACTTCTGAATATCCATCGTTTGCTCCCATATCTATTTTACTAATCAGGAAAAAAAATATACTAGTCAAGGATCTTGTGCAGAGCTTTGAACTAAAGGAAATATAATCATTCAATTTGATCTATGAGATGTCCTTGTCCTCATTTGCCTTTTAATCCTTTCAAAAGTGTTTATGAAGTACTTTTTCCTGACCCTTCTTTTTTCTGCTTTCCCAAAAATGCATTTATACTTATGTCATGAGCTTTTTGAGAATGGGAGTATAGATAAGCAAGAATTTCTATTTTTACAAGAATATTTAAAGCATAGTTCATGGGCTGGGTTTATTCTCAGAATCTCTTTCTGAAGCTACTCAAGTTCTGGGGTGGTTTTGCTTCTTATACTTCTACGTTTCAGCCTGAAGAGAGACTATAGTGGATATGCCTGAGTAAGCAGCAGATATGAACACTGAAGCTAGGATAGAAGAGGAAAGAATGCTAGGACTATCATAATAATAAAATAATTCCATAGAGTAGGCCAATTTCACTAGAGAATGTCTGTTTCTATTTCTCCTAAAACTAATACTGCATCTACAACCTATTGCTTCTGTGAAAATATAATTCATCATCTCCCGAAATCCCCTAAGAATGGTAGATTAAGTCTCGATTGCATGCTGGCTGGGGAATTCAGGGAATTTGAAGTCTATACATTGTTAAGTTGTTGACAGTGAAAAACACTGTCCTGGTGAATAGATTCAAATCATCAAATTATTCCTCCCTCCTTTGGAAAATGTATTTTCGCCTCTGGACATTTCAGGTACTGAACCAATTCTTAGTTTTACAAGATCAGTTCACACAAATCATGATTAACAAGTGCCAGACAAATGGAAATATTAAAAACCTAAGATATTGGTTCCAAATAAATATATTACAGTCTTAACATTATCATTAATATTATCCATAATGGGAAGGTAAGTAGCATTCCAGATCAAAATTACCATAACAATGCATTTGATTCATCATAAGTTTGTTTTTAATCATATAAATAATGCACTAAATTTGGGGCGCCTTGATTGTATATGGATCATTGTGAATGAGTTTAAGAACAATCCATCTATTAAATCTTTATACATGAAGAAGTACAAAAAACTTTAGCAATACATATTGACTGGGATTATTCAGTGCTTAATGGTAAAAGGAATAGAGGTGCTAATGTAAAGTAACCCACTTAAAGGAATAGTCTAATTTTAGGCTGAAAATGCTAGGCAACAAATGAGAAGAACTATAAGAGGTTATAGATTGTCCTGACTCCACTTTCCAACCCCCATTCCTTTGTGTTTGCATTCTGCAGGTAATCCATATCTCAGCCTAGAGGAAGGACTTACATAACCTGGATCTTTACAAAAACTAACATCAGTATTGTAAGTTATTTTGAACTAATCATCCAAGATGAAATAGAACACAAGTGTTCCAATTCTACTTCAATATTTTTTAATTACAGCTGGACTTAAATATGCATAAACTAATCCCAAAAGGATACATGTGGCATTTTATAAAAGACCATGAGGGCATATTGAGACAAGCAGCATTTTAATTATATACTGTCCATTATGCTGATCTGGCCAGAGGAATCCTTCAATCTTCTTAAAATTTAATTAACTCCTTAAATTCAAAATATCAATTCGGTTAGTTGTAAAGAAAATATGAGTTATCAAGACACAGTACCATCTTGTGGCAATTAACAGTATTATTCAGAAAACAAGCCTGAATGAAATACGAGAAATATCACCACTTGAAACAGTGCACTTAAATATATGACATATTTATTTTTTCAGTTTTGGAGGGGGTTATTAAAAAAAACACAATTATTTCAAATCTTTCATCTGGGCAATGTTTTCAAATGTACTTATCTACTAATCTAGATGCTTTTCTGTTGATATGGCTTTTGGAAAATATACAAAACCTAAACAGTTGTCAGAATTTTGACATAATACTACTTATTCCAATTTATGTATTTATTACACAGAAATCAACCACTAGAACTACTTTCTAAATTTTAAATAAGGCTTTTATATTCATTGGAGAAAAAAAAACATCTTATAGTATCCAATATCTTAAATTCAAATTCAGTTACACAAATTCTCCAAATTCCATGAATTTATCTCTTTGGGCATGATAGAAGTTTCAAACCCATATTACAAATTAGAGGAAACAGACAATATTCTTGCTGAGTTCTACCTCCATTTTAATGACTAGTGAAGAAAACCTAACCTGTGTTTTTACATTATTATGAGCTTTTGAATTACTAGAGTTCACTTTCTGAGCAGTTCTAGCATTGAGTCGCTTTGAACCAGTTCTTATCAGAATGCACATTCTTGATTCTATTTCTTATCAGAATCCAAATTCTTGCTTCTATTTACTTCAAAGAAATAGAAACATTAATCAAAGGCACTTGTTACTGAAAATATTGTCCAAAGAGGACTCTTTTTCCTGCTCCCATCAAGTAATTGCATGAGTTGAAGGATGAATATTCTACAGGAAAACTAAATTTGCAAGATTTGATTACACCATTGGGAGACTTGAAAGAACAGGTTAGGGATGTATGTAGTTATTAGGAATAGAAAAAAAACTTCATGGCACATAATAAATGAATTTATATAATGGGCAAGATCCTTACCACCCTTTAAAATTACAGTGATATAATCTTCATAGTATGAAGCCAGTGGGGCCTTATATTCAAAAGATGATCAAACTTGTTCTGAAAGTGCTTTCTACTTCAAATGTATGTACCATTCTTCCTGTTCTAGGAATCTTTCTGTATCATTGTATCAATATTATCATAGAAGTGCAGCAAATCTCTAAAATTCCTGAAAAATGAATTATGTTCAGATAATTCTAAAGATCTTGCAAGTTATTAGAATAATATAGCATAGTGAAACATAGTGTACAAAATAAAGCATTAATTCTTTTCAACACCTTTTTTAGGCTTTGTCATTCTATATAGAGTTCAGTAAGGCATTCAACAAAGTAGACCATAATCTACTTCTTGGTAAGCTAGAAAAAAGTGGGATAGATGGCATTACCACCAGATGGATTTATAACTGGCTGACAAATCATACTCAACAAGTAATCCTTAACGGTTCCACATCCACATGGAGGGAAGTAAAGCAGTGTGCCACAAGGTTCCATCTCAGGCCCAGTACTCTTCAATATCTTCATAAATGACTTAGAAGAGGGAATAGAAGGGGAACTTATCAAATTTGCAGATGATACTAAACTGGCAGAATGGCCAACATCCTAGATAATACCGTACCCTCAAGATCCAGATGGATTTCAACAGACTTTGAACACTAACAAAATGAAATACAATATAGAGAAAAGTGAAGTCTTACACTTAGGCAAGAAAAACCAAAAGGACACATACAGATTAGGTGAAACCTGGCTTAATAGCAGTAACTGTGAGAGGGATCTTGGAGTCCTAGTGGACAATCAATTAAATATGAGGCAGCAGTATGTGACAGCAGCCAAAAAAGCCAATGCAATCCTAAATTGCATTGACAGAGGGATTGAATCAAGATTACATTGAGGTAGTAATACCATTCAATAAAGCCTTAGTAAGACAACATCTAGAATACTGCATCCAGTTTTCATCACCACACTATAAAAAAGATGTTGAGATTCTAGAACCGGGGTGTCAAACTCCCAGCCCGCAGGCCGGTGTGTCACATGCTGGCCATGCCCATATCCAGTTTAGCAAAGAGGGTAAAGGTCATGATATGTCACGTGATGCCACTGTGCCGCCACACATTTGACACCCCTGCTCTAGAAAGAGTGCATAGAAGTGCAACAATGATGATTAGGGGCCTAGAGGCTAAAACACATGAAGAACAGTTGCAAGAACTGGGCATGACTAGTCTAGTGAAGAGAAGGACTGGGATGACATGATAGCAGTGTTCCAATATTTGAGGGGCTGTCACTGAAAGAAGAAGGACAATCTATTTTCTAAAGGTACCTCAAGGCCAGACAAAGAACAATGGATGGAAATCGATCAAGGAGATTCAACCTAGAAATAAGGAGAAATTTTCGGACAGTGAGAACAATCAACCAATGGAACAACTTGGCTTCAGCTGTTGTGGCTGCTTGGAGGTTTTAAAGAAGAGACCGGACAGCCACTTGTCAAAAATGGCTATAGGGTCTCCTGCTTGAGCAGGGGATTGAACTAGTTGACCTGCAAGTCCCGTTCATGTCGAACTCTGTTATTTTGTAAAGTCTGTTTAAAAAAAAATTACGAGGGCGACTAGGATACAGTAAATCCCTCGTTATCTTCGGAACTACGAGAACCATTGAAAGAATGAGAAGCCCTTCTTTCAGCAAGCTTCCCTATCAATGGAGGACTACATCCCCCAGAATACCACGCACCCATACTCCACGAGACTATTGTCAGTCGGACGCCCTGGCTTCCGACGTTTGTAATAAAACGACGCTGCCGAAGGCACAACCGGAACTTAATGTAGCTCCGCCCAGGAAGTAGTTTGCCTGACTTCATCTAATGAGCCGGTGCAGGAAAAGAAGCTTGTCCTTTCGCCGCGCGCGAAGGGCTCGTGGCTATGGCTACCATCCTGGTCGAGGACTTGTTGGCGCGCGCCGAAGAGCGCGAGACAGACACCCAGCGCAGCGTGACGGTGCAGAAAGAGCTGGAGTTAGAGTTCGACGTGGGGAACTTACTGGCGGTGGATAAAAACCCGGCTCCACGCGCCCTTGCGCGAGTCTCCTCGGAGCGTGAGTCTCTCCTGCGCGCTTTGGCCCGAGATAACAGTCAGTTGCTGGTGGGCCAGCTGTGGGCGCTACCTTCCGAGCGGGTGGAAGGGGGCGCGGGGCCCGTGGTGGCCCGCCTGCCCGAACCTTCCACGCGCTTGCCTAGGGAAAAGCCGCTGCCCAAACCTCGGCCGCTCACCAAATGGGAGCAGTTCGCGCGCCTCAAAGGGATCCGGCCCACGCGGAAGAAGCGCGGCACGTTGGTCTGGGACGAAGCCGCCAAAGAGTGGCGGCGGCGCTGGGGTTACCGCCGGGCTGGCCGAGAGCCCTCCCGCGACTGGCTCTTGGAAGTGCCGGACTCGGCCGACCCGATGGAGGATCAGTTCGCCAAGCAGCGCCAGGAGAAGCGGGAGCAGGTGGCGCGCAACGAGCTCAGCCGCCTGCGGAACCTGGCGCGCGCTCACCGGGGCCGGGTGGCGGCCGACCTGCACCCGACGGGCCACCAAGACCGGGCCGAGATGGGCCGCGTCTCCGTCCTGGCTCGCGTCTCCACCGCCTCCCGCGGCCGCTTCCAGCCTCGCCTTCCCAAGGAGCCCGCCGTCGCGCAGACCAACACAGCCCGCGGAAAGAAGCGTCGCTTCCAGCCGCTGCTGGGAGACCTTGAAGGGGAGAAGAAGCGGCACCTGGAGTTAGCCCGCAGCCTGAGCAGCAAGAAGCCGCCCCTGGACTTGACCCGCGCGGTCAACAAGCAGCTCCGCGAAGAGGAGGCCGAAGCTGCCAGAGGCAAAGGCAAAAGGCGCGACCAGCGGGGCAAGAGGGGCCGACGGCAGCAGCAGAGGTCCGGACATGCCAAGGGCAAGAAGAGCTCAGGAGCAGGTCGCAGAGGGAATCAAGGGGGATCTGGAAGCTTCAACAGCAAAAGGAGAAAAAAATAGCAGGCTGAAGCCGGTTATTTTACGGAAGGCTGCAACAAAATGTGGACTTGCTAAGTTAAACATTATTCTAACTTAACCTTGGCTCTTAGCCCCCAAAGAACTTTGTGAGGCCTGATTAAAGAGCGTATAAAGATATGGGCAATACATAAAAATGATAAAGTTACCTTCGAAAGAATCTACTCACTTGAAGAAATAACACGTTAGATGTACAGTTCAGATAATACCTTTACTGGGAATTGGAGTGACTTCAAAGAATAAGACTTCAAAGGAGTTGAAAAATATAGAAGAACTTGCTTTGTTTATAATGAAGTCTTAATATGCCCTTTTCTTTTAAATGGGAATTGAAATGGACACTTCTCAGCTGCAGTATTTTTTCTGTACTTCTTTTTCATGTATCTGAATTACAGTATCTCCATTGTCAGTCAGGTTAAAGGCAAATCGCTAGAAGAATATTGTGTTTACATCATGGTAACTGACTTTTATATCTGTTGAGATTATAACTCTGCATATAAAATGTCATATTGTCTCATTGAAATACCATTTTCATCATTTTGATACTGAATTCTGATTTCAGCAGAATTGTAGATTCTGTCTGGGGAGATGTACGTGGATATGTGTACATGCCCACTGTTCCTACAGCAAGATTGAAGGCATTGAATAAAAGTCCTATGTTTTTTCCCATAAGTTTTTCTGCTTCCTAACAAGCTCAACTTTATTAAAAACATGTATATGCTTTATATGTTAAAAATCCCAAAGTGATTTAAAGGCATATAAAATCTATTAAAAACAAATGTTAGATGAAGTCAATGATTGGGAAAGGTCAGCATAAAAAAGTTTTATGTTTTTAAAAGATGCACTAAATTATTTACTATAGGGCCTAGTGTATCACAGAAAGGAGCAAGTACAACACAGAAGGCTTGCCTATAATCTACAATTAGATTAGACTTGGATGGTTTTATTTTAAAAACAAATTGTGTGTGTGTATGTGTGTGCGCACGTGTGGTAAATTCTATTCAGTGCTCTAGCCCAACTCACCAATCTTCCTGGCTTTGCAGACCAGCAGAATGGGGTAGAGAATGGTTGCATGTGAGCAACAGGCAAATGTGCACACACGCTGCTCCATTTGTGGAAGCGGCCAGCAAACATGCCCGCCACTCATGCAAATTGAGTGCGCATGGACATGCTTGTCCACTGCTCACGCAAGTGGGAATTTTTATTCTTTGAAATAAAATATTATTTGAGCTTTAAAGAATTCCATCTTGCAAATTAATCTTGAGGTTTTTGGTGACCAGAGCCTAAAAGGATTTTTTTTAAAAAAAATCTGATCAATACTAGTTGTATCTGGATTTATATTTCTCATTAAATATGAATCTTAAAATTGGCCATATATTTAAATAATAGTATTTAAACAAACAGGACATAGATATGCTATCTATGCTATTTTATATGATACTTTCCTTGGAGGGTGGGACCTTTTTATTAGTTACAACACTACCTTGTTAGATGAAAAAGTATTCTACGGAATTAAGAATGGTATATGCTATTTTTTTTAATCTAGATTTTTTTATTCCATTTTTTTATATGTGTTATTGTCGATGTGTGAAATTAGGCATTTTATAGAATGTCTAAGAAATATAGAATGCCAAAAATAGGACATCAAAATATGAAGCACAACATTTCACACATTTGCAAAAGACAAAACAGCAAAGTATAAAATACTCCTGCTAAAATGCCATTCTAGCTTTCCTTGTTGCATGCAACAAATTTTGGTCTTTCTCTCTCTCTTTTTCAGTAAGAATACTTCATTTTGTATTTCTTTTTTCATTTTCTTATATGTCTTTTCAATAAAGGCTTAGGGTTAGTCTAGATAAAGTATATAGCAGTGGTTGGGCGGGGGGTGTCATCACAGGGGGTCCACAAAGGCGTGAAGAAATGCCATGATTTAAACTTTTAAGTCTTGGGGGCTCGGTTGCCATGCTCCATGGGCACAAAAGGTATTTTAAAAGGATCTGTGGTGAAGAAAAGGTTGAGAACAAATGGTATTTAGCATATTAAAATAACAGACATTTCATACTTTGCCTAAAACGTCACGCATTCTATAGATTTCCTAGGGATACAATACCAGCTTTTCACACATTGTTGGCTAACATAACTCAAGGCTGCAAACATACCTGCAAAATTAGGGGTACCGATATATTTTCTCATTTATGGACATAATAAGGAAAGTTTTAAAGCCAACCTTCGTGTCCATTATTTATTTGATTTATATTCCACCTTTATACCCAAATAGTATATGCCATTCAAACACAATAAATAACATGAACACAAAAGTGCTTAGTATTACTGTAGAGATGCTAAAAACACTGCACAATCCAAAAAGAGCTACACAACTGGCAGGTCCAATGTTCTGGCCCTCTAATATCCCCATATGTGAATCAACCCTTTCTACGGATAGGCCGCCTTTACACGAGTAAGAAACTAAGTCTATAACTCCAAAGACACAAGATTTTGTTAACAACATTCGTACCCATATTTAACCATGGTTTATGCAAGCCAATGGGGTCACACAGCATAATGAACCATAAAGTAAGCCAGCAGAGTTTATGAATATAGTTTGTATATGGCTGGCTAATTTGTGATTCAATATGTGATTCAGTATGTGTGCTACTTTAATGCAGTCAGCGTCGCACCCCGCACCTGTGGGAAAATGCTATGATAAAAAAGATAGGTAAGATATCCACCAACTAGGTCTAATGCTCTAAAAATAGTCTGAAAAAAGATGAACGCATCGCTGTACTCTTCCTCACTTTGATCCCAAACCCATTCCGGTTGTCAGCGAGCTGCCGCAGCGGATTGCCCAGCATAGGAATAGAATAGCCATTTCTTCCTTTCTCTTTTAAAGCGCTTTACTCAATTTGTCCTAACTTCGCTTTCCCGTCGTCCCTTGCTATCCCAAGCAGAGCTGCAGAAGTTATGGCAGGAGGAGGACGTGAGAAGGTGGCTCGTTTGCTGAAGCAGCTGCAGCTGGCAGCGTGAGTGTTTGTGCCTTAAGTTTCTTCTTATGGGAGCGCCTGGCAAAAAGCAGCTTGGCTCACTGTCCACGACATTTGAATCAGGCTTGGAAGCTTCGTTTGGGAGCGTCTGGCAAAAGCAGCTGGGTTTACTTTCCACGAAATTGGAATCGGGCTTGGAAGTTTCATTTCTTTACGGCGTTAGGAAAAATAAAACCGCAGCAAACCTTCCGTGTAAGAAAAGATTTGAGAATTCCACAGGTCCTAAAGCCAAGTTCGGGGATAATTATCTTCGAAGCCGATACTTTAATTTACTTATTTCCATCTAGTTTCTTGCTAAGAGAGACAAGCAGAATGCTAGTCTTTGTTTCAGTAAGTTATTTGATCAAGCACAGAAATGGACTTTGGTTTATATGTAACATTTATTTTCGAAGTAAATATAAAAAAAATAAAGAAAACAAAAGAAATAGAGTTTGATGCATAGTGAAACTGAGAAGCAACACATAGAAAAGTTGTAATTTATAATTTTATTTATTTAATATTATTCATGTACTGAATGTGTAGCTACCCTCTGCAGCAAATGCATTTGCATTTGCAATATTGCAGAATTGCAATATTTTGGGGGATGAAATATAAAATATAATAATTAAAATGTCATACTAATGTTTTTTCACGGAAGAAAAATGAAACCAATTAGTAATTGTTTAGAATAAAGATATTTTTCCCTATGTAGTTTGCCCTTTTTACAAATATAAATAAAACAAGTCATGTAAACATCTTTCAGAGGAGAGCAATACATTTAACAAGAATTGAATATTACTTCAAAAATAAGCAGGTATAAATGGATTAGAGACTGCAAGTAGAGACTGTAAGTGGAAAGTGTTGACATGAGAGACAACCATATTTATTGAATCCTATTAAAATAATGGACCATGAATTAATGTTTATTGTATAAAATGTTCAAATTGCCTCAGTTTTAAAGAATTCTAGGTAGTGTGCAGGATCAGGAGCAACAAGTCTATGCAAAATAATAAACACGTGAGAATTCAGTAATTGAATAAGTAGTTTTAAATTATATGCTACTTGTAAATACACTACTTGTAAATAAATTCCATAGGAGCCAATGAAACTGTTCTATAAACATGGTTCAATGGGCTAGGCAAAGTGAATATGAAACATACTCTTTAGCCTTAGAAAGATACCTTAAAGTCTTAATAATTCGTTGCTCCTATGACTATTTCGTAAAATAAAAGATAAAATATAGCAAAGATAAACAGCCATTAATAGATGTAATAAATAACGAGTTTAAATCTTACATTGCAAATGAATTGACTCATTTTAAGCCCTGTTTAAATTTAATTCAGATTAGATTGTGATACGTATTATACAATCATTGCCATTTCAATAAAATGTAATTGCCACTAGATGGCAGAATGTACTTGTAAATTAAAACTATCAATTGTTTCTATATACAAAGTTGATATTTCCTCTTAATACTTCGTTATAGTAATAATTTTCTTTTTTTCTTTTCAATAGATGCATGTGTCCAGTTCATTCTCATACTTACAGTCAAGGTGAACTGTTATTTTGTGTGTGTGTCTATATCAATATGTTAATTATTCCCTGTTCCAAGTTCTACAAATATTTAATGACTATTACAAAGAGTAATTATTTTACCAAGTAAACCAGATCAGTATATTTTTCAAGAATTAAAATCTAAAGATTGATTGACAGCATACTGTTAGCAAATCGTCACGCTGTGTCTGGTGCTGCATCAGAACCTTTATGTTTGGGGACAATGCTTGTCCAAGAAGGCCTAGCCTTATTGGGAGAGAATGCTTTTCATTCCCCAAGGTCAATTATCTAATAGGTAGCAAATCTTAGATGAATTGCACAGTATCTAAGAGTTTGGAGGAAGTGCAAGTTGGAATCTACTCAAAGTAGGTTGTACATTCTTTGAGTCAAAATTGAAGAAACAAACCCTCCTTGGTAACCCCTGATTGGATATTCATACGATGAAATACATGTAAGATGTACTAACTCTGTTTCCTCAAATGCTTTTATTTTTTAATTATATATAAAATACTATGTTGTATATATAATAATGTTACACATAATAATAATATGCAAGTAGCCCTCGATAACCCATAATTGGGACCAGCAACTTCATCATTGAGTGATGTGGTTGTTAAGTGAAAGATCACGTGATTGTGCTGAACTTACAACATGGCATTATGACTTGTGGTCTCGCTGCCAGATTCTCCACTGACTTTGCTTGTTGGAAGTCGGCTGTGAAGCTTGCAAATGCTGATCACCTGACCCAGGGGACACTGATGGTCATAAATGTGTGACAGTTGTCAAGACAGTTGTGCATGGCAATTGTGTAACAGTGGGGATACTGCAATGGTCACAAGTTCAAGCACCAATCATAAGGTTACTTTTTCAGCAGCATTATACTTTCAAACAGTTACTAAGTAGGACAGTCATTAACCAAGGATTACCTGTATTTTTCACTATCAGTTTAGATTAAATATCAAAAGAAATTGCTGAATAGAATAGGGAATTAAAAAATCAGAGTTGTAAAACAAAAAAAAATCCCAATTAATCCATTGCAAAATTCTACATTCTAAAGTTTGGTTAAAGTCATCTGGTTTAATTCTGTAAGCTATCTAGAACATTTTGTGCCAGAGTTCCAAGTAATACACCCATAGCAAACATAACTCTGAGTTAGGTAGATTCCTCAAAGAATGGTTTTATTTGGATATTGGCACAGGCTGGTGAAAACTGACTCTAAATGTTCTCATGGTTTTCACCTAATTAAAAGTAAAAGTTTCGTCCCTCCCTCCCAACCATCAGTCACATGGTCCAATCAAGTTGTTATCTAGTTGCTTAGTAACTTCACTCCTCCCCTCTCTGTGGGAATGTCCTTGGTTCCCAGGAGAAAGTGTTTTGTTTTCACTACAAACTCCAACTATCTCTATTCCCTCCTTCCTATCCCCCAGCTCCAGTGTGGCAATGGCCTTGCTCGGGTCAGCTTCAGGGTTGACATTTTGCTTCTTGGGCAAAGTGGAGACAGCAGATTTAATTTATTTATTTAATTTATTTATTTGATTTGTCAATCGCTTACAAGATAATAGGTATAAGTATATACATAGTTGTGAATACATGAAATAGGTACATATAAGAAAAATAAAAGAAACAATAGGACAGAGACAGTAGGCATGTTGGTGCAGTTATGCATGTCCCCTTTTATACTTTGATTGCAGAATTGCTAATTCATAAACTCTATGATTCTAGGAAAATAAACTCTGGACATCCCAAGAAAAAATATAGCATCACTTATTACAATTTGACTGTGTTCTTTCCATGTTCATCTCTGAAATCTGTGAACAGCCAAGGAGCACTCCATCCTATGGCAGTGGTGCATCTAATAAAATGTGGAATCAATCTGTGTATGAATTAGATCATTCAGATCCACATATGAGATGCCTAGAGGAAGAACATCACATATATATTACAATAACTCTTGTTTGATTTTAAATTGTTATTGATATTAAATTATTTACCAAAAAAATTATACAGCCTCCACTTAAAAATAAAACCTCAAAGTAGATTACAATTAAAACAGTTCAAGCAATAGGAGTAAATGAAGCTGGTCTTTTACAGAGCAAAACTTGCTGGTTATTTATTTTATTTTTATATTTTATTTTTTTTATCCTGCCTTTATTAGTATTTAACTTAAATAACTGAAAGTGGTGAACATGTCTTGTATACGTTTTTCCTCCTATTTCCACACAACAACAATCCTGTGGTGGTGGGTTGGGCTGAGAAAATGATGGGTATGTTATTGTGCTTTTATTTTTCCTGCCACTTTGCATAATTTAATGAAATTCTGTATAAATTCTATATAAATTTCAAAAAAAAAATATTAAACCACAGTGATAAATGAGATGATAAAAGAGTGCTTTATTGCAAGTCATCTTCAGACCAATTCTATGTTTCAAAAATACACATGTTCCAAAGAGAACAATACATATAATTTTCCAAAACCAATAAAGTCTTTAACAAAAGCTTAGCTCTACCAGATGATATAACAGCAGGATTTCTATTGTACCATCCAAAGAAAATAGTGGAAGTGGCTTGGACATGTTGTTGGGATGTCAAATTAATCACAGAAATTATTGCAGATTCAGACATTAGAGGAAATCGACCGTGAGCAGAATCGATGAGAGAGAGCATAACAAGCAACCCAAAGACAGCAGGTTTAAGTGCAGATAGAGAAAACAGAAATGTTTCTATATTAATTGTTGGGTGCATCACTACACCCAAGGCTGATTAGTAGGCTTATTATCATGGCTTAATTGCTTGGCCATAAATTCAGAAACTAAATATTGAATTCAGCTTCCAGGCAGAAGTGGTTTGACTGGCAAGGGAACCAATGTCTCATTTTTTATATAGGGAGGGAGGGATCTATGTGCTGCTCTCTGGAAAAAATTATGGCTGGATTGGCTCCAGACTTAGCTAGAAAGCAAAGCAATAACCCGGTTATTATAAAGGTGACTACTATTTTTTTCAATAGGCCTACTCTAAATGTAGCTAATTCCAGAAATAATGCCATATTTGGAAGGGAAGTGTAAATATGGAAATGAAGGGGAGAGAAAAACTAATTGCTTATGTTTGAAACATAACATATCCCAGTACAGTGTTAAGCCAGACCTGCTTAATATTGACTATTGGTATAGTTTAGAGGCAGAGGACTTGTGTATGCTGTTCTATCAGTGCCCCCCAATACACACTTAAAATGGCCAAGCAAAGCTAATACCTATGGACATTAATGTGCCTGCTTTCCTTTGTGCCTTCCAGGTTCCCTGATTTACCTGATCTTTCTAAAGCAAGTTTAAGATTTGTGGACTTCAACTCCCAGAATTCCTAAGCTCACATGACTGGAGGAGGAATTCTGGGAGTTGAAGTCCACAAGTCTAAAACTGTCAAGTTTGAAGACCCCTGTTCTAAAGATTCTTCTAAATTTAAATGAAATTAAATGGGAAGATAGCAGACTGCAAAGTGCCAGCCTTAGACCTAGAGGTGTTCCTAAAATTAAAAATAGTATCCAAAAAAGTTGAACCTCTGGAGTATTAGAGTATCATAAAATTAAAGGTAGTAGAGTCATCATGCTAATTTTCTTTTTGATAAACGCTTGCTTTGTGATTGGAAATGCCTTTATGATGGCTTTATATGTCTCTTCAGTTTCCATGACAGGTATAGCATTTTATAGATTTGCCTTCATCTCTATGGCAAAGTTCTTAAAACATTACAGAACCCCAAATGCAAAACCCATTCCAGTAGAATTTCTGTTGTTTTCCATAAACTAAGCAGCAAGCTAACTTCATTGTTTTCATTCCAGGTACTAAAGACATTGCTTTGGGGAAAACAGACTATGCCTTTGAGGTAAAGACAGTAAACAAATTGCTACTTGTTGAAAGGAACACTTCCATTAGTTACATAAAAAGTGACTTTTGTGTGCATAGTTTCATAAACTATTTTTACTGAAATGTATTTTTCTTGACTTTTCCAGATGGCTGTTTCCAATATCCGATATGGAGAGGGAGTTACTAAAGAAGTGGGAATGGTATAGAATAGTTTATAATATTTCAAAAAAGTGGTTGCTTAATTCTTTTTTAAAACATAGGAAGAATTTTACATGCATTATATCTATATCACATGAAACAGAATTATCACAAAATATCCTGCGTCTGCCATTTTTTTTTGGCTAAGTCAGTTAAGGATTATGAGATTCGAAGTGAAAACATATGGAGAGTCCCTGATTTGGAAAAGTTCCTTTGGGTTTTTGGAACATTGCAATCAAGGAATCAGTGGTGCGTTTCAAAATAGTTTACCACCGGTTCGGTGGGCATCGCTTGGTGGCCTTGCTTTGTGCATGCACACACATTTTGCATGTGCACGCGTGCCAAACACACACTTTGCACAGGTGCAGAGGCTTTCCGACTCACCTCCTGCAATCCTGCATTCTCCCTGTCACTTCAGCAGTTGATGCACGGCAATCTGTTGTGCCGTGCAAAGCAGCTGCGTTTCAAAAGCAGGGAATAAAGGTCAGCCTGGGTGGGTGGCTGGACCCAACAGCAGCTCCTCAGAGAGAACCGGTTCTGTCTCCACCGATCTTCAGCGCTACCAGTATGCCAGAACCGGGCCGAACCAGTAGAATACCACCACTGGAAGGAATTAATTATACTCATCCAACTGTCTCCAAGGCATCCAACTGGAAAAGATGATGCAATAGATATCCTTGAGAGCATGTTAATCTGTTAATGATTCTTTCCGTTTCAGAAATCCACATAAAATTGCAAGTTAGTGAGGCATAATTTGGGAGCCCTAGAATGGGCAGCCAACTACCAAGTTGAATATTTAGCATTTTTGGAAGCCATTTTCAGATTTGTCTTTTCCCTTTCCCTTTCTTTGATTTAACTACATTTTCATTTACTATAGGACTTGCAGAATTGGGGTGCTAAAAAAGTTTGTGTGATGACAGATAAGAATCTTTGTCAGCTTCCTCCCATGACAGCAGTGTTGGATTCTCTGACAGTTAATGGCATAAACTTCCAAATCTATGATAACGTAAGAGTGGAGCCCACAGACCAAAGGTATTTATTCTTTCCTATGTTTGTGCAGCCTACATGAATAATTAGGCAGAGATGGAGAAGGTATGCACTCTAGATATTATTATAACTCCTAGTCTAGGGGTGGGGGTAAACACATTACTATATTTTATAAATTGTAAATTGGATAAGTGTAAAATAAATTGAAATGTTTTCTTTTTTTCATTTCAAGTTTCCTAGATGCCATTGAGTTTGCCAAAAAGGGGGAGTTCGACTCCTATGTTGCCGTAGGTGGGGGTTCAGTCATAGATACTTGTAAAGCTGCTGATCTCTATGCATCAAGTCCAAAATCAGATTTCTTAGATTTCGTCAATGCTCCTATTGGAAAAGGCAAGCCTGTTACAATCCACGTCAAACCTCTGATAGCAGGTAAGGAAAAGCTCTGGACTGGGGGGAGGGGTAATTGTAAAACAATAGAGCTTGTGCAATAGGTTTGAGTTCTCATATCATTACTTGAATAGGTTTTGTAAACTAATTGGATCGGATTCTCTGAACTATTTGGGGAAATCACATCAAGGAACTACTCGCATAGCTAGAGAAACTTTCTAATGATAACATATAGTTTTCATTATAATAGGTTGCTCTCTTTTTCTTCTCACTCTTGTTTTACAGTTATTTTTTCCTAATTTTCACCATTTTTCCCAGAATGATTCTACATAATAACATTATATTGCTCCTAAAGCAGATACTGACATATAATATAGCAGCTGACAACCTTGCACTGTATAGACTGTTTGATAATTCACAATGGTTGTTTCACTGATGAGTAAATAACTTTTATTCATATATATGCTATTGAATTCCAGATGTAGTTGCTTCAGCTTCTGGAATAATATTGTAATATTATTCATCAGTTCCTGAGGGCAGCATATTCCCCACCTCTGATGTATGTTATTGTGTGTGTAATGATGTGTAACTAAATGTACTATTAAATTTAATTTGCTCTTTTCCAAAGTTCCTACAACAGCTGGAACTGGAAGTGAAACCACTGGAGTTGCTATTTTTGATTACAAAGAATTAAAAGTAAAAACTGGTAAGGGTTTTATACATATGCATTTATTTTTATGTTATAATACCTCTTGGCTTTCTTAAAAATTTCTTTTCTGAAATTTTATTTAAATCTCAGTAATATTCTTAATTATTTGAAAGGCTCAAATACTTTGCAGACTCTAAATCATTTTAACTATTATTGCAAAGTCTATTTAGAAAGTTCTCATTTCTGGGTATACCTATATATTTTTCTATATTTAGGCATTGCATCTAGATCCATTAAGCCTTCTTTGGGTATTATTGATCCATTACACACTCTCCATATGCCAGAACGGGTGGCAGCTAATAGTGGTTTTGATGTACTTTGGTAAGTGTATTTCATACAATTTTTTAGTTATACATTATTAGATAATTTCACAATTTGAGACCATACTGTGTTGATATTGTATGTGGGAATGACCTTGGGAGATATGAGGAAGATGTGTAACCTTGGCAATGGTCCAATAAGAGGCAGTTCAGTCCACAGGTAGGGGAAAAGCATAGGAAGCATTTCAGAAGAAAAGAAAAGCAGTGAAACAGGTTGGCTGTTCCTTGGGTATAGTTTGTACGTTCAACAGGTTGTGGCATTGAGGCTCTCAGATGGAATCATGAAGTCTGTTGCTTTTGCCTTACATACAATCAAGGTAGTCATATTTAGTTGGGAATGAGGTCTAGTTTTTGCCTCATTAACTACAGTTCCAGCTGTATTTCCGTTTTTCTAAGCATTCAGCCAGAAGTCAGTCTGAGGACAAAAAGGTGGAATAAGTAGCCCATTTGATCCAATCAGGACAAGCTCATTTTATATTTTATTGAATCATACTGTAAAGTACTTCAAATTCTTTTGTTTAAATTGACTTTAATGAGCTATGAGAGAATATTTTTGGTCCCAAAGAGGCATAAAAGAAACATTTGGAAAACATTCATCCTCTATGTAGTTTATTATTATTAAACCGTCTATGTAGTTTATTGGTAGCGTAGTATGATGCACATTTTCTGTGGTAAATAGTTGGGAAATAGTTGGACTAAGTATGAAGATACATTACCATTTTACCATTTTAAAAATAGTTTGCAAATCCTAATACTGTAGGAGACAACCCATAAAGTCACATTCTTGTGTATTTCTCCCCACTTCCTCATTCAATCTGATAGCCATGCTCTTGAATCCTACACTGCTCTTCCCTACAACCAGCGCAGCCCTTGTCCTTCAAACCCAGTGAACCGGCCAGCTTATCAAGGAAGCAACCCCATCAGTGATGTCTGGGCTGTCCATGCATTACGGATTGTTTCTAAATATTTAAAAAGGTACAGGTCTTCAATGACCTTTTATCCTTGTATTATTTTTCCCCTTTCAGTATCCAAATGAATACTTAAACTTTAAAATATACAATCTATGTTGTGTGGGTTTTTAATCCTATAGTATTCTTCACCAGTAATAAATAATGGCAGAGAATGAATAATAATCAGAGTACTTCCTGAAATAAGTTTATAAAGAACAAATAAACAGTTTGCAATAATATAGTGCTATCTGGATATGTAGATTACAAATCCTATTGTTCCCAGCCAAATATTTGAGGAATTGTGCAGAGCATCAAATTACTGAAAGACTGGCAGTTACAAAGTCTACCTAAGCAAATCTGACACATCACAAAATTTGGATACTCACAGTCCTCCTTACTAAGCAAGAACACAAAATCTTTATGATGCTAATTCAAAACAAATGTAATCCATCACACTCTTGATCAAGATAGTTTGAGTTTCTTCTCTAACATGTACATTTTGAATATTGATATTGTTACATCCTTTCTTCAAGGAATATTAAATGTAAATGTTCTTTCTTTCCACTCCTCAAGGATTCCTTAAAAAATTCTATCAATTTTTGTAGATAGGTGAAGAAGCACCTTCAGTTCACTGTATATGAAATAGATAGAATCTTTCTTTTATCCATTTTCTGATAAATGAGAACCCATTTGTAGATTAAATAAGTTGTCTGGATAGTCTGCTGCTGTCCATTCCTACTTGCAGAGCATTTCCCATCATAAGCTATGGTACCTAACAGTGCTACAACAGTCACTTATTCCCATTCCTACATAGCATAGCTAGTGATAGAGTTGTAGTATGATGCAGCTGAAAGCCACCAGACTTAGGAAACTGAAGCTGGGTTTTTCTGCATGAGAAATAATACGGTTGCTGCTATGATACAAACAAAGGGTTTATTGTCTATGAAAGAAATGAAGAGTAATAATTTGTTAACACTTAAGAACATATCTTCTACATATAAACAAATCTGGTTCCTTGACTAAAATATTATTGTTATGGGCAGAGCCATAAAGAATCCAGAAGATCAAGAAGCAAGGTTTAACATGCATCTGG
Organism: Bungarus multicinctus; assembly: GCA_023653725.1. Classification (NCBI taxonomy): domain Eukaryota; kingdom Metazoa; phylum Chordata; class Lepidosauria; order Squamata; family Elapidae; genus Bungarus; species Bungarus multicinctus. Next base: position 60,785,850 of record CM042846.1, read on the forward strand.
CAAGTGCTTTTGCTGGCATTGGGTTTGGAAATGCTGGTGTTCATCTTTGGTAAGTTAAGTACATCATTTTTATTTACATTAATAAAACAAATACTTGGTTAAAAATTAAAAGGCTTCAAAATAAACAACCTAGGTAAATTCACTTGAGTTTTGATTATATCACCATTATTAAATTTTCCTTTGCACAACTGAAATAAAACACTTGAGAGGATCGGGAGGTGAGGCGCTCACCAATATTTTTTCTGTACCTTTCTCTGGACAAATACATTATTAGTAACTTGTATGTGTTCAAATTGTTTACATGATTTGTTTATTCCGTAATTTTGATACTAACTGAGGCTCTTTGTTCTTTCTAGCCATGGCATGTCTTATCCAATTTCCGGTTTAGTGAAGAATTATAAAGCAAAGGATTATAATGTGGATCATTCTTTAGTGGTAACAATTTAATATACCTGTTAGTCCTTTGTCTATAATGATATGTTTGTTACTATGATTTGTCAGTGAATTCTGCCGATGGCTATTGGTAATATAAATTGTCTAAATAAAATGTGCTGTACTGTGCTTTGATTTGCTTCAGCCACATGGTCTTTCGGTCATCCTCACCTCTCCAGCAGTGTTTACCTTCACAGCACCAGCATGTCCAGAGCGCCACTTGGAGGCTGCCCAAATCATGGGTATGAGTCTGATGATAAAAATCATAAATTAAAAAAAAATCTGCCAGAGAAGATGGAAACACTGTTTGCCCTTCCTGACAATTTGACATTGGAAACTGCCTAGGAAATGAAAAAGCTGTTCTCATTTAACCTGTGGAGGATACCGAAACTGATATAGGAAGATCATTGATATTGATCCTGGTAACAGAAGTTAGCCTGGTCAACTTTAATTTTATGTAAAACATTCTATTTCTTTTGATTGAAATGCCTTAAGAATGTAAGAAGGGGATGGCTGGTTCAGTCCAATGGCTCATTTCATCCAGCCTAGAAAACCAGGTATATTCCAGAAGTACACAAGTAAGACACGAAGAGAATAGCCCACTTTGATTGTTCTCCTTAGTGTTCCCCAAGCTTTTAAAATATGCTGCCTATAATGCTGCATGCTACATTGCAATTTTAGTAGGTCAACCTCCATAGGCATGTCTAATTCATTTTTAAAATTCAAATTTGTGTTGGCCACACATCTTCTGATAGCATTGAACTTCATAATTTAATTATATGCTACTCTTTTTTCATGCGCATATCAGAAAGTTTAGTGTGAGTAAAGTACAGGAGACACTTTTCCATCTTGCTTTATATGAACACTGAGATTGACTTAGCTTGCCTTGGTAAAGAAAAATAAAACATGAAGGAAGATAGGTCCAACAAGCAAGGGGAAAAGACATTAATTTGAGAATGTTGACAGGAGTTAGATTTGAATTAAATTAGTTAGAATTAAATTCTCTGAAGTGACAGAACAAAACCACAATGGAATGCTGAAAGTGGCCTCTCTTCTAAACAAGATTTCAGCAGCTGTCCCACCTCACTTACCTGGGTGCCATTATCTCTAGCTAGCATACCTGATTTAGAATGAAAATTCTAAATATCTGGGAAGCTTCAACTTGGGTTGGGCAGCTTTCAAATAATGGGTCTTACTAAATGCAAAAATGGCAAACAATATATTTTTCATGGCAGCTAAGTTGATCTCTCATTTTGCTTCCCACTTTACTCAGACTATATTTTTTAAACCACTTTAATAGAGAAGTGATTTCATGAACTTTTAAGTTGATGTTCTTAGAGAAATGTTTTAGTGTGTAAAGATATACGTTGATGAGGTATTCAATGTTATAAGTTACAACACTATTTCTTCACAGACTAGATGTTTCTTTTATGTTTTAGGAGCTAACATCAGTAATGCCAAGATGAAGGATGCTGGGTTTATTTTGGCAGACACTCTCCGGAAATTTTTATTTGATCTCAATGTTGATGATGGCTTAGCTGCCCTTGGTTATTCAAAAGCCGATATTCCTGCTTTAGTCAAAGGCACCCTGCCTCAGGTATGACATTTTGCAAGATCTGCTTCTCTGAAAATAACCACGAGGTCTTAATTGATCATATTTCCATGCTGGCGCTTAGAATATTTTTTGTTTCTTCTAGCAACAATGTATAAAGAACAAGTTATTATAGGGCTGCACTTTTTTTCCATAGAAATTTTGTCTCAAAAAGGGAGTAAAAAGAAAAAAAGTAAACATTTGCTTATCCAGGAACATTTAATGATAATAACACTTAGTCTCAAAAAATGGCTATCCCATTGCAACATTTGATAACAAACAGCTATGTATATGTATGCATGAGTTAAATGAAGTTATGAGAAAAAAGACATGAAGCTATTACTTATTCTTTCAGGGTCAGAAATGGCCCTCTGTAGGCCTTCTCTAAAGATCCCTAGCAATGTATCTTGAGTGCTATAAGTCACCAATATTTGAAGGGCCTCAAATTCCCTAAACCTATTAGTTGCAGTATGAGGTTTTTTTTGTCCTTATTTTTGCTGTGTCCATTTCATCCAGTTCTGACAATCAGATTGATCATTGAATTTTGCTAATATGAGGCAAAATTTTCCTTAGGACATCTGAGATATTTTTCTATGTCACATATATTTTATGTCATAACTTTACAAACTTTCCAGAGTTTCAGAAAGTTCACAACACAGTCAGTATTTCCACTGAACATTCAGATTTGTTACGTAACCCTTTAGATCCAATGTAAGTGGCTGTTTGTTCAGCTCATGGCTAAAAAAGAACAGTAATATAGCTGCTGAACTGTGGACATGCATCAGAATCTAATATTCAAAAAGAGCATTCTATATACCTATATATTTATATACATAGCAACAGCAACAAACATTATGAGAAATTTAATTAAATATGTCCCAAATCATCATCTCTTTTCCAGTGGTCTCTTTTTCACCATCTTTTGCATCGTCTGCCATCATGTCATAATAAGCCTGCTTTAAGCACAGAGTCCTGGCTTCCCTATTTATTCAAAACTTAATTAAAAAGATCTTTATTCCAAAATAAATAAGATTGCAGCCTTAGTACTGAAATGCTAACATCATATATCATAAAATAACTGAATGTATACTAGTAGGATTAGTGCACAAGGCAGATTGTCTAATAAAGTTTTCATTGTGCCAGATCTTATCTGTGATGTGTATTCTACCTAGCTATTGGTTTTGTCTAGAACTTTACAGAATGTAATCTTTTTCTTCTTATAGGAAAGAGTGACTAAATTATCCCCTCGCCCTCAAACAGAAGAAGAGCTCTCAGCCCTGTTTGAAGCATCCATGAAATTATATTAATTTGTTTCTGATTTTTTCTTTTTAACTTTAAGCAGTGTTTTCTCATTTCAGGAGATGAATCAATTCAAAATATTATATGGGGATTATATGTAAATGTTATTTCCTATTAAGAGCTGTAGCATTCATGTTTATTTTTATACAAGATTATAATTGGAGATATTCAGATTTCATTCACTAGTGATCACTGGAACTAATTACTGATAGTTTTATCTTATGAGAATACAGTAAAGAAGTTTCTGATTTGCCATTTCACTACCTCTACACCAACTGGGTCAAGCAGGGATACATAATAAAACTTTTATACGTTCAAAACTTTCTGTTGTGTATTTTACTTTATTATTATTGGTTGTTGCATATAGCAGTTTCTCTTCATAATTTCCATATAAACAAGGATGCTTTGTAGTTTTTATAATTGAACGCGTGGCTCTGTAATATTGCACCCAATTGATTTTGTACTAGAACTGTTTTGCGGCAGTATATTAAATGTGAGTCTGAAGGTCCTCTGATATTTATTGCTTGTAAAAGAGGGTGGCAAAAGAGGAAATTGTGGACAGTGTTTCTCTCCGCTAAGGCTACTATATCTGATCTCCAAACATTAGATTACCAGAGGATTAGAGCAAAGAGATTGAGGACTGAAGAATCTCTTAATTCCTTGATGTCCTCTAGTGATTGTCTGGATTTTGTCTGGATCAATCCAGATCCAATCCAATTTTTTCAACCGAATCCAATGCACTTTCTAACCCAGGGTAGTAAAATACTATGTAAGATGCGTGGTAATATGTCATTTTTTTTTCTCCCTCTCTCCCGATGTCCCTCTCCCTCTTTACTCCCTCTTTACTGAAGACTACCTGGGTAAGTGTCTGCAGTTTCCTTAGCAAGATTTCAGAAGTGGACATTTAGGAATTACGGATTTTTTAACTGAATAGGCTGACCAACCTTGCAAAACTGCAATAACCAAAGCTCTTTGGGAAAAAATATGCCTGTTACATTGTTTGATGGGATTTGGCATACATATCCTTTTATGGAGATGTGCTACTACAGATATACACATATGCACCCTATCTATAATCTGTAACAAGGTATAGAGTCTCTTCTTGTATTATATTGCATACTATCAAATTAAAATTAACTGACAGTAATCTTTGCATACTTGATGATGGGTGCAAGTTGTATGAACTAGGTAGTGTTCCAAAAGCTGCAGTCCAATTCCAGCTCCTTGATAAGAGTATTTGTTGACATACTGCAGATATAGTTTTTATAAATAAAACGTAATTAAAACGTCTCTCTTAACAGACAGAATACACATAGGAATCTATGGCCTTCCAGATGCTGGATTTCATCTCTTATTAGGCCAGGGCAGGTCAAGGAGTACTTCACAAAATGTTGAGCATATCTGACCTTGAAAAGCCATCAGGAACATAAACAAAAATTGAACATCCTCATGATCAGTAGCTATCATTTTTTTTGGTAATGTTATTTATTGTTTTATCGTAAAAAGTAAAATATAAAACAAAGCAAATGCATACGTTCAACCCTAACAATAACAAAAAAAGTAAAATAATAGTGTACAAAAAAGAGGAAAAAATGATGTAATTCTTGTACCCAAAGCTTTTATTCTTAAGCAGAGTATTTTGTTTCTCCTAAATTTGCAGGGAATTATAACATTTATTTGAAAAAAAATGATAAAATCTTGGATTTGCCAGTAGAAATATCCTCTGGAGTATAATAGCTTAATTGCACTACAAAAACTAACTTTTGATTCAGGGTATATGGATAAGTTTTTTGAAGCATTTTCTTTACTGAATATTTGAGAATATCAGTTGGGGAAAACAAAGATGAAATACGTTATAGTTTTCCATTCTTGTATATGCTTCAAAGTAGATCTTTTATTATTTTGATTTACTTTTCAGCACTTAAAATAACTGTCATCTCTCCTTTGCTCACTGGTGACCAGAAAGTGGTCCTTTTTAGTTTTTGGTAATAAATTTCTTTTGATTGTTTGACACAAGAACAATGAAGGATTAACAATTCCATTTGTAGCAATGAAATTCCCCATCTGTTTAGAGAGTTTGTGTTCAACAAAAACTGGATGGAGACAAATGAACAAGCCAGCTGAGTCTGATGTTAATGACATCATTCATGAAAAAAAGAACATGTGGCATCATAAATCAAAAACTAATTGAACTTTCTCCTGATCGTATTGACTACTTGCTGGACATTTTAAATATTCCAAAAGGCTCTAGAACAATAACTTTCTTTTCATTCGAATTCTTTGTCATAGGAGAAGCTTCAGTTGCTCAAAGGAAAGTCAAGTAGTGTAAGGCTCTATTTTGTTGTTTTGTTTTAAGCCACAACTATTCAGGTATTAAAAGCGACTTAGGCTAATTCACAGAATGTTGATCTCCTATTTCTAGGGCACAAGTTATAATTCTAACCGCTTCAATATGCGGTCATAGAATATAAAAAGAAAAGCTCTCTAAAGCTTCTATATCTATCATCTATCTGTGAATCTCTGTATATCTCGTTCATCTTATCTATCACTGAAAACTAAAATACTTTCCATGGTATTAGTAATTAAAGGGATCATAATAATACAAAAACTAAAATATTTTTTATTAAAAATAAAAGCAATTATGTAAATGTAAAATAATAATAAAACATCCACAATAGCCATAAACAGCATTCATCAATTTGTATCAGGAACAGGAACTTTCTTAAGTAACAATAGCAAAAGCTGGAAGAAAAAATCAAAAGCCCTCAACAGCTTATTCTTTATCTTGTGGGGAAGGCTGTCTGCTGTCACAAAGGAAGCTATTCCACAATACTGGAGCCATTACTGAGGAAATATTATTTCCTGACTTCAATCCCCCGACAGCATGGAAGTACATGATAAATAAGAGCCTCTTTCTCAATTTCCATATGAGGATGGACCAGTTCTGGTTGGAGACAAAAGTCTGGAAAATACCTTGAATTAAGCCATTTAGCACTCCATACGTCAAAACAAGCACAGAGTAGAGGTGTAGTGACCAGGTCATGTTTTACTGTTAAAGAGGTAGGACTACATCTGAATCAATAGTTGAGTCTTCAGAGCACTTTCATATGGATGCTAAATAAGAGAACTGATGTTCTGTGTGCTGTCCAGCCAGTGTATGGGAATTGGATATTTAGCAATTGTGAGCTGTCCCCTTAAGGGAATGCATCATGGTAAATGTAGTTAAGGTATCCTGGGAAATGTAGTCCATGTCACGTGACCACATCTGTAATCCTGATTGGTCATTAAATTGACCCTCGATGGGTTGGGGGAGGTTTCCTCACTCTTGCCTGAACTCACGGACTTGTGGTAACTGTTCTACCTCTACCGCTACAAGATGGGAGAAAAGAGATAAGGAGATAACCATCTTTTTACCTACAAGACAGATATGCAAAGGATTGGACATTAAGAAGAACTTCGTCACAAATGTGAGTTATGAGGATACCTGATGAACCCATAATAAAGACTTTGTGTGAATGTTTTGTTAAGTTTATCTGCATCTGTACAGAAGACAAAATCTACCACTGTACAGAATACAGAACAGTAAAAAGATGGTTATCTCCTTATCCTTTTCCTCCCATCTCGTAGCGGTAGAGGTAGATGAACTCTATGATATCCCTTAACTGAGTGGCACCAAGTTGCCTTTACAACAACAGAATGAAATTGTTCAGTAGGAAAGGAATGGAACTACTGGAACACAGTGCCTCGGTCCCCAGTTCTTGCATGTGATTAATAAGGATAACCAAATTGTTGATATCACATGACACTGAAAGATCCAAAAGGATTAATGGGAAAACACTACCTCCATCTAATGTAAATCTTGACAAAGATAATTCATGAGCATGACAATGCAGTTGGCCTCAATCCTTGGCTGGAAAAATGTAAATAACCCTTTACTATAAAGCTGTTTCTCCAAAAAGGCAAATAAATGCTGGATATTTCTAATATACTCTGCACTGTATTTTATATAATATTTTATAGTATCACTCTGCTGAACATTTAATTCCCATAGCATTGTCTCATTTATCTTTCCTCCTAATCTTTTCTATTTCTTATCCTTCCTATTGGGTGTATATGATTTATCTTGTTGTTTATAACTTATGATTGCAACTATGATTATGACCTATGACCTATTACTTGCTGTTTGTGAGCTTATGCAGCAGAGACAAATCCTTGTATGTTCCATCACACTTGGTCTGTTCTACTCTATTCTGTTCTATTCTATTTTCTATTCTATTTTATTTTGATGAAAATGTAACACATGTATTGAGAAGAAGCTATTGGAACTTGATTAGCATTTATTCCATCTGGTGATTTTAGCATGAGTGTAACCCCACAGCAAATCAGACTCACCTGTTAAAATGCTTAACTATAGATATGAGTGATTTAAGCAAAATGTTTCTATTTGAAAATATTGAATTTGATGCTAAACAATTAAGAAATATAGAGCAATTTGCTTAGTAGTTTGGAAAATCTAACATATTCAAATAATCATGTTTTTTGGTCTCAACATGTATTAATTTTATGTCTTTTTATTTCTCTTAATAACTTAATATTTCTGATTTCATTTTTCACTGATTTCATTTCTCTAAAATACAAATAATTACACAAATACAGCCCAGCATTCCTTTAGCTTCCACTTACTCTGCCTGTGGGCAGCTGTAAATTATATATAAATGATCAGGGCTAAACAAATAAAATATTACTAGAATGGCACTGTGGTTTTAATGAATAGTAGAACCAAAGTCTAGTAGAAGAATTTATACCCACGTGTATAGGAATACAAAATAGAAAATGTTTCAAGGAAGACTATGAACTCACAGACTTAACCTGTGTTTTGTATACTTGGACATTCTGATCAAAAGGTTTTGGTAATCTCATCATAGAGCCAGATGAGATTACAAAAACGTATTGATCAGAATGTCTATGGAGGTTCTCAATCATCCAGCTCATGGTTGTCCCAAAAGGCACTTTTTTCAAACATCAATTGGACCTTTTTTTAAAAGACATTTCATTTCTCATCCAAAAAGTTTCTTCAGTTTTAACTGGTGGGGGGATGGAAGGATTTATACTTTTTGCAGTCAATAAGTCATTATTAATCAGAAATTCAGAACTATTGCATGAAGACAGCCAAGAGAGGAGAATGAAATTGTACAGATTTACAGCTGCAGTGATGAAAATTTAGAAGTCTTCAGTGTGGATTCTTCCAAATCAGATTCTTCCAAACCAGCCAGGAGAAGATAAGTTGGAAAGAGTTTTTGAAGGGTCAAGGAGATAACCAGTGTTGCGGCTGGGTTCTCTGGAATTGGAAGTTGAAGTCCACACATATTAAAGTTGCCAAGGTTGAGAAACATTGGACTAGGCTATTGTCTCTAAAGAAAGCTGACAATTAATACTGTACGATAATCGGCTTGAAATTTCTCGTAAGTTTTATTTCTGTGCAGTGAGACTTCTGTTTTACTGCTTAATTAAGTGTACTGCTAATTAGGGGATACTTCAGGCATTCCTTCACATGTCTCTTGAAGGTGTAACTGGTGAACTTATTACTATTGGACATGGAAAGTGCTATGGGAGCTTGTAATTAAATTGAGTGCTGTGATCTCAAGCTTCGATTGAACATAGAATTCATGTTGTTCTATTTGTGCTGAAAGAAGGAAGTAAGACAAATGATTTTTATAGATCCTTCTTTCCTTTCCTTCTATTTCCTGTAAAAATTTCTGAAGAGCTGAGGAACCATTTGGATTAGTATAAAAGATGGGATATAAAACTCCAGGAACCAAAAAATTGGAACTTGAAATCTATCAACAGGTGGAACTTTTCTATTGCTTGGGAGATTCTGTGCCTAATTGATTTGCTTCTGAATGGCTTTGGAGATATTTTTGGAGCAGCCACTTGCTGGGCCTGGATGCAATTAAGGTGAAAATGTCACTGTTTTATTCAAAATGAAGCACTCATTCAAGCTCTGGCAAGTAGAGACTTTCTAACATGCTGACACTAAGGTAGAGGTACATGTCTCATATTTCCTAGTCTCTATCTTTAAAATAGTCTCTTTGTTTTTGCCCCCTATAGCTCTGCAACCTGTCCACAATCCCTGCTGTACAGAAAAATATTGTACCAAGACTCTAATGGAATAGCTGGGCTATTATTATACTTGCATTAATTATGTGCGTCTTTTTAAAAAAGTGAAATCTTCATTTAAATAAAAATTGGAGGAAGCACTAGGATACCCTTAGTAAAACTCAAGACTACTGCAGATTTGAATGCTCTGTAGCAAAGGGAAAGAACTTGTAACAAGCAACCTTTGATCCAAGGTTGCTTGTCACAAGTTCTTCCTTTAAAAGCCCAATCCAGGTGGTATCTTCTTTCATTCTTATTATGACAAGAGATGACTTGAAAACTATTCTTTGCACTGAACTGTTGTGCAGTGAACTTTCAATGTAAGAACTGAATATTCTATAAATAGTTCAACTTTATATTTATTCAGGATGCACAGGCATGTCTATGTATTTAGACTTGCTCAATTCAATCATGTTTTTGATTCTCTAGTTAGGGAAAACATTATGTCATCCTAAACTCTTCTTCTTTGGTATATTTTCCTACCATTAACTGAATACTGTTTGCATCTCAATTCTCTTATTCAGCTTGGCAGATGTTGTTCATTAGATCTGTAAATGTTATTTGAAGATTTGACATGTTTTTCCACTTATTGCATTTGCTGACCCTTGTTGATGTGAACCATTAGTTGCTGTAGGGAAATTGCTCACAAGATTAACTTCAGGGCCACTGTAACACTCCAGGCATCTAACAACTAAAGTCACTGAAATCCATGTGAATGTGGCAAATCTAGTTTAGTTGAGTAAGGCATAGTCTTATCCTGTTATCTGAGAAATGTTTCATTCTGTAACTCATGAGAAAATGAATGGCTACTTGGGACTGATAATTGCCCCTCTGTCCTATAGATCCATGTCCCTCCTGTCTATATATGATCTGCCAAGATATGACATGTGGATAAATCCATGAAATGAATTCATATTTGGGAGATGGTTCCGTCTGCATTGAATAAAGTGGTGGTGCCCCTCTCCTCAATAAACCATCACTAGACCTAACATTTCTGGAAATTTTTACCCAGTTTCCAACCCTTTCTTTCAAAACAGCAAGGTATTATCTCACCAATTAATTTTGGTGCTGCATTTCTCTTCTGAATCCCACTCTGACTGCAGTGTGACTTTAGCAAGTTGTACCATATAATTTTCCTTTGGCAAAGACAAATGCAAAATAGGACTTACTGTAAGTAGTTCAGCCTATTGTTCATTGCCATCTCATCATCTTCATCAACTATTACACTTACCAATTCTGTCTTTCCTCTTGTTCTGCACACATCCAAATAACACCTTTTGTTATTTTGGGCATCCATTACAAGTTGCAGATCATTCTGAGCTGTAGCTTTCATGACCACATACTTGAATATTTAGGGTATGGTTTTGTCATCCCATCCATCTGGAGTAATATCCTCCTCTTCTCCCATTCCCACCCTCAAAGTTCAAACATCTCCAACTCTGGTATCTTTTCAATAAGCCTTAAAAACTGGCTTTTTCTCCACATTCAGAATAAGATGGTTCATATATGTTTGTTTCACCCTCCCCATATTGCATTTTCTTATTTATTTAACATTTTGTTTTTAATCTGTACATATGGCATAGTTGCTGTGTACTGGATGATCTTACACATTAAATAAAGATGCAAACAACAGACAAATACAGATAGTCCTTCCCTGACAGCCATTCACTAATGACTGAAGTTACAATGGCACAGAAAAAAGTGACTTATGACCATTTTTCATACTTACGACATCCATGTGATCGAAATTTGGATGCTTGGCAACTGGCTCTTATTTTTGACATTTATAGTATCCCAGTTGTTCACTTAACAACTATATTACTAGCTTAACAACTGCAGTGATTCACTTAACAATTGTGACCAGAAAGATTGTAAAATGGGCCAAAACTCACTTAACAACTGTCTTACTCAGCAACAAAATTTTGGGCTCAGGTGTACTCCTAAGTCAAAAACCACAGATAATTATTTTCTTCAACACATTGGTTTAGAACTCTGGAAATTGCAGGCCAAACCAATTAAGAATGTCAGTTATAGGAAGGCTGATATAAAACCCTTCCTAGTATCTCCCTTTCTTGATTAGTAGAAAAATTTATAAGCTAAAATGTTTTCTGAAAAGAATTATTTGGAAAGCAGCAAAGCTATCAAGCTCTTACCAATTCTTTTCTTAGGTCAACTTTGTACAAAGCATATACTCAGAAGCTTTTCATGGCTCTACCGAATAATTTTTTTGAAAGGGACGGGGTAGGCATCTGGTGAAACTCAATCATTGCATAAGCCCCCCCCCCCCCCCCAAAAAAAAATACAAAAGAATTTTTTTTCCAAGCCAACAATTATGCAGTAGCAATAATCTCAGAGAGTGTGCCAGATGACCCGTTTGTTGCACTTATAATGACATGCCATCTGGTGTTTAGAACAAATGATGCCTGGCCATTTGCCAAAGAGGACTCCTCCCTGGTGTTGAATCAATCTATTCTGTTGTGGCAAGCTTTGGGGAGCTCTACTCTCCCACAACTGAATGCACTACATTCACTAAGAAATGTCTGTTGAGTGTTATATATATATAACAATATTTTTCTGTTATGAATCAGACGAGAATCAGATAGACACTGGGGGATGGGAAATTTTGTGTTAATCTATATTAACTTCTGCATAATGGTTATCATTCCAAATAGTTCTGTGACATGGTTAACAATATACAGTATATAAGGGCCTAAAGATTCAGTGAAATAGTCTGTCTTCTACCCATATAGCTTGCCACAAACATTTTCATAATTCATTAAGATACAAAGTAGTGCATCTTAGTATATATATTATTTCAAAAATAATAGCTGCACCCAGAAAAATTGTATTGGAATCAGTCTGTTTTCTACATCATCATATTGCAAACGCCAAATGTGTCCCAACATGCAAAATATAATTAAAGGCCAGTGTGGCACAGTTGTAATTAGAATCTTAGTTTAAGCTTGGCAAAACCTAGATTCTGATCTCCGCCTACTGATTATTTTCCATTGCACCTTGAATCCCACATTGAGCTCCTCAAAGGAAAGCAATGGTATCATGTAGGAAAGGCAACTTACTTTCCTGTACACATTAAGGAAAGGAACAGCTACCTCCCAGTTATTAACTTACAGGAATTTGTATAACCATCCTATTTCTACAAACATTCAGAGTGCTTAAATCAGTGACAAGAACAAGTTAGCAGCAGATTTATTAGTAAAACCAAAGGTAGAAAAGAATCAAGGATCTCCATGGGGCGGGGAGACATTTTTGTAGGAAGATAATAAAAAGAGTTTATCACAGCTACTACAAAACTTTGTCACTTCCAGATATTTATGCTTTAAATTTGCTGTATAATGCTTACACATAGCGTCCTCAAAATCTCCCCTACCTCCAATCCACACTTCTATTAATTTAAAAAGTTTGCTGAAATTTAGAGCCTATATTCTGGCTTTCATTTTTAGGTATCACACTCCCTCCAATCACATATAGGTTCTTCATTATACACCACTCCCACTCTCAGTAATACTGTAATGACAAATTAGTTTCCCATCTCCTGTTCTCACCAAAGTACAAGGCAAAATTGTGTTTCCAAGAATTCCATTATTTGGTTGTTCCAAAGACAATAACTGAGTAAGTAGATTAGAGTAATGGACTTTGGTGAAAAGATGGCCAACTGAGGACATGTCTAGGGAAGGATCCCTGAAGAGTTTTCCCCTGGACTGTAGCTTTTTCAACTTACCAACAGAAGGAACTGGCATGACTCTCCTGGCTTAGGGAAAGTCCTAGAATTATCCCACAAGAGCCTCCAATATTTATTTATTTATTTATTTATTTAATCTAATTTATATACTGCTCCCTTCTCCCAAAAAGGGACTCGGGGCGGTGAACAGCCATAATAAAACATACAATTAGAAAAGTTAAAATAAATTTAAAAGTTATTAAACAAATGGCTGAAGCCAATAAAACCCCATACAAATTTTAAAATTGAATTAAAAATTTAAGACCCTTCTCATAACGTTAGGCCAGACCGGCCTGTTGGAAAAGGTGGATCTTTAGTGCGCGTCGGAAAGCTCGCAGGTCAGCAATGGCTGGTTATCTCCATAGGTAGTTCATTCCAAAGTGAGGGTGCTCCCACAGAGAAGTCCGCACTCTCAGGGCCGCCAGCCAACATTGTCCAGCCGGCGGCACCCCGAGGAGGCCCACCCTGTGGGAGCGCACTGGCCTGCGGGAGGCCGATGGTGGCAGTAGGTGGTCCCGCAAGTATCTGGGTCCCAAGCCATGAAGCACTTTAAAGATGGTCACCAACACCTTGAATCGCACCCGGAAGGCCACCAGGAGCCAGTGCAGCTCGTGCAGGAGCGGTGTAATATGGGAACTCCAAGAAGCCCCCAAGATCACCAGTGCGACCGCACGCTGCACCAGCTGAAGCCTCCAGATGCTCTTCAAGGGGAGCCCCATGTAGAGAGCATTGCAATAGTCTAGGCGGGAGGTGACGAGGGTAAAAGTGACTGGCCGCAATGTGCCCTGATCCAGAAAGGGCCGCAACTGGTAGATCTGCCGGACCTGATAAAGCCCCTCTGGTGACGGCTGATATATGATTGTCTAACGACAGCTGTACATCTAGGACTCCCAGATTGCGCGCCCTCTCCATGGGAGCCAGAATTTCATCCCCCACGGTCAGCGATGGAATAAGCTGACTGTATCTGGGCGCAGGGAACCACAGCCACTCGGTTTTGGTTGGGTTGAGCCGAAGCCTGTTGGCCCCCATCCAGCTCTGCACGGCTTCCAGGCACCAGGTCATCACTTCAACGGCTTCGTTGGGGTGGCCCAGGGTAGAAATGTATAGCTGAGTATCATCAGCATACTGATGGAATTCTACTCCGAAACCATGGATGATCTCACCCAGTGGCTTCACCAGGGGCAAGAGCACAGACCCCTGAGGCACCCCACAACACAAGGGCCTCGGGGTTGATCTCTGCCCTCCTGCCAATACAAATTGCGAGCGGTCGGAGAGGAAGGAGAACCACCGTAACACGGTGCCTCCCACTCCCAACCCCTCCAACCGCCGCAATAGGATACTGTGGTTAACAGTATCAAAAGCCGCTTAGAGATCTAACAGGACCAGGACAGAGGAACAACCCCTGCCCCGGGCCCTCCAGATATATATAGCAAAGGTCTGCAAAATGTTTCAGGAGCTGTACTTTGAAGCAGCCTGCATGCCGAAAGCTGGAGGTAACAGGGCTGCAATCAGCTCATTGTTGAAGAAGCAGCTGTTTTGATATTTATTTTTCAAACGGACAGTAAGTTGTTCCTTTCATTTCTTAATCTTTTTAAGGACTATTAATTTTTATTAAGCTAAAAGCGGCTCTCTTTAGCCACAGCCTGTTAAAAGGTTAAAGAGGGAATTAAGAAGATGGAGGAGCAATTAGAGATGTATTTGAAAAATCTTTAAATAAAATCCATCAGTTCAGCTATGCTCCAAGAATGTTAAAAAAATGAAGTTTTAAAAAAGATGTATAGAAGAAGAAAAAATATTCTGAGGGTAATTTGAAGGAAGCGATCTAAATTTAATGAGTTAATTGGAGTTAGTTGGTATTTTATTGGTCTCAAAGTTTAAAGTATATTATGTTAAGAGGAAGTTTAAAAAAAATATTAGAATGTTTTGATTTTAGAAATATTTTTAAAGAAAAGTTTAATGTTTTAAAATGGATGAAAAAAATATTTTTCCTTTATTAAAGAATCTGAAATTCTGAAATTTTGTTAATATAAATAGTGATAGTTTATAAAGTGCAAATAGAAATATATAATATTACCACAGCAAGAAAGATAAAGCAGAAATAGTTAAATTGATTGCTTTATTCAAAGAGGAGAATATATTTAATTATGTTTTTTATTTGGGTATCAGTTCCGGATTTTGTGATGGAAAAAAAATGAAATTTTGACTTTAGTTTTGCTGATTAGATAGATTTGTTGTTATAGAATTGGCTAGTTATATATTAATGTGTAAAAGTAAAAAGTTGAGGATGTAATATAGTGCACTAATAAAAGTCAGAAGTCAACACTTTTTTCTTTCTTCCCTTGTACTTCATATTTTCTTTCCCCCTCTTTTTCCTTCCTTTAATTTCCTATTTTTATTTGTATTTTATACATTGATAAAACAATAAGTCTTGAGCAATGGGAATAATATAGAGAAGGCAAATAATTGATTATGTGGGAAACAAATAGTACATACAAATTCACACACTTCCTTTAAATAAAATAAATATCCACTAAGAATGTACATAAATGTTTTATTTATGGTGTTAATGTGGGATTGCATTTTATGCAAAATGTGTTTGGTGAAACCAAATCTGTAGTAAATTAACAATAACAATCCCCAAACAATATCCACAAACAGCACTTCATCAATATTTTAATCTTATAATTAAAGCTAAAACTTTAAAACACGCATATTAATAAATGCTGTTACTCTCTAACATGCATGCTTGGCTCTTGCAGATATATTCCACTTAAACATAAAAATGCAAATGCGTCTAAAACTGAAAAAAGTACAAAAATGTTTAACACATCAATGGCTTAAAATGGGAAAGGGGGAAATGTGCTAAAAGCAACAAAAGAGCAATTAAATTAAATTATCAACCAATAGCAATTCCATTTTATGCTACTAACCAGAGACCTATGTTAGGTTTTGACACTGGTGACTTTGGTACCATTAAAGAAACCCTACTTGTAAATGTACATACCTTGTGTGAAGCAGTATATATAGTTTAGATATAAAAAAAATAACATGGATAGAATCCAAAAACTGCAAGGCACTGTTAGTGTGTGTACTGCAAGATTTGTATCATCTTCACTCCTTTTCTCATCCCACCACACCTTTCTTCTAACATCCATTCCAAAAGAAAAGAAAAAGAAAAAAATCCACCAGAGAATTCTTCAGAGTACTTCCAGAATAATTCAGGAAGCTATAATTTGAGAGGGAAAAAATCCAAAAAGCATGCTTTAGGGCAACACAAATGCACACACCCTCTTTGGACCTTGGCATATTGATTGCAATTGAGACAACCCATTTAAGTACAACTAAGAAACTACATATATCCAGCAGTAAAGGGATTCATACATGTGTAAACTACTTTATGAATTCCCATCAAACCTGAAATAGCTTACTTAGGGTTAGACTAATATGCTTTGTAAGGAGAAAATGTTGGGCATGCTGGTACATAGTCATCTGAGTAATAGTCTCTCTATGCAAATCATATTCACTGAGCTCCTTTATATTTTAGGGAGGGAGTATTCTAAAAATCTCACTTAAAGAGAGAACAAAACAAACAATACCAAAGAGTATTCCAAACTGTTTTCTCACATGTTGATGAAGAAATCTGTTTTCTACCAAATTATTCTGACAAATGCTAACATTTTTTAAAACTGGCCTATGAAAGATAGCAAGATGAATATTTTTATATAAATATTGATTTAGAATAAATAAATAACTATAGTATAGGGGTCTCCAGCTATTTTTTAAAGTATAGATTGTTTTACATACCAAATACAATATTAAAATAACGGGGAAATTCCTTTTTTGAGTTCTTGGTAGTATGTGGTATCAAGTTTCTTTCTAATAATTGTTTTTCTCTCTGCACAGCAACAGTTGATATCAATATAACTTGAGAACATGCCATCATTCTATTTGTCATTTTACATACAGTGCATATGATGCTCGCTCTTTCCATCTCTCATAGCAGCAAGCAGATTCTGCTACTAGCTATAGCAGCACACCCAAAAGTGGAGAGGAAGAGTGTCAGATATATAAATAGCTAAAAACTATAGTATACAGTATACAACTCTACAGTATGGAATTCTATTTATCTGTCAGTATTAGGTTGACAGCACACCATTATGTTCTATAAGAAATTCACTAAAAAAATAGCTACAAGAAGAACAAAATCAAGACATTCCTTCAAATAGGACAAAAAATAAGTGCAAGTGTCTAAAACAAGTAAATTGAAGCAACTCCCATAACCTGTGAAGATTAAAATCACGAACAACTCTTAAATTAAAAAAAAAAAAGACTATTCTGCTTTTTAAGCAGTTTTGTAACTATGTTATTAGAGCTCCCAAGAGCAGCTATAAATTATTTTAAAGGCAATTCCAAATTTCAGAACAAGCAGTCATGGACACTTCCCCTTTAGCTTTGTATATGTCTAGATATGGGAAAATGTTGAAGTGAGCTAAGCTACTATAGAAATAGACCAACAGCATGTGCCAAAACTATGGCAGTAATTCATCAAGCATGATCATAGACACAGCTACAGCAGTTACCCACCTATAAGTCAGTTAAGTTTTCCCCATATCAAAACAGACCCAAATGTACCAGGGCCCATGGCTGCTTGTTTCAAGAAAAGTAACTAAGTGAACCAGTTTTTTCCCCCCTCACATTTGTAATAAAATGCAATGGGATTAATGCCTTCATTAAAGCCACAATAAGCCAAATTGTGTCTTATCACATTGTGTTTCTTCATAAAGGTTGCCCCTTTAATGTTCAATTTATGGAATATGTAAAATTAAAGTCAGGCGGATTTTAAAATGACTTATGTAAACTACATGATTGAAAAGGGAATAGTGCAATCTTTAAATAGATGAAATGCAAATTAATGTACTTCACAGATTGTAATATTGCTGTAATATTCCAATGTACCAAGTTAACTCTTTCTTCTTATGTCAACTAGAGCTATTTTATTACAAGCTTTGAAGACACTGTATGTGTTTGTATGTACATACGCATATATACAAAGAGGCTGAAATTTGTTTGTGACCACATACCATTTCAGGTGTTGATATTATCTGAGCAGCTTATCAATTCAAACATCCTGTCACAGATATATTCCTCCATTACAATAGTTCAATGAAAAGTGCTCATCCTCTCTCCTTTCTTTTTCACAATGAAATCTATGCTACCCTGGAAGAACAGCCTAAGTCCAGAACAAGTTCTCTTTGAGATTTGTTCTGGACTCATGTTTAAAAAATATCATCGTTCCATCAGCTAATTCCTGTATCACAACTTGTTCCATTATCTTTATGTGAACTGCCATGCATTTATGAACAAGGAGCAAAATAGAGCATACTATGAACGACCAGATGACTTGCAGCTCCTTCCCAAGTTTTTAGATATTAACTTCAGCCATGAACATTCTACCAACTTTCCAAAATTGTTATCATGGTGGCTTTTCTTCTTTTCTACTGCCTAATGGTAATTGTAGAATGAAGAGCCACTAGAAGCTTGTTTGTATATTCCCTAATGTTTGCCTCAATATTTATGGAATAGCAACTCTCTCTCATAAACTGAGAATAAGCCATTAAAGAAAGCAACCCTTCTCTTCCTATCTTAATGGCATAAAGAGAACTTTTTTTCCCTTTCATAGTGGCATTCAGCCAATGTTGATCCATTTCTTTTGTCCCGATCTTCCAAAACCACATGTATATATTTCTTACTGCCTATGGTATATTTTGCAAAGATCCATCAAAATGAATGGAATCCCAAAGGATATAGAAGGCAGCATCAGATTTGTGTATAAGAAACCTAATAAAGACTGGCAGTAAAAAGCAAAGTATAATGAAATATGGATGACTGGAATGCAAAAGGGGAATACAATTCATCTCCAAATGAACCAGATAGAACTGAATTGATATATTACTTAGGGCTAAGGCTACACTAAAGAAAGTAGGAGGCAAAATGCACATCTATATAATTTCTGAACAAAGGGTGGTAAATTACTATTGCTCCTTTCTCTATTGCAGCCAAGAGCAAGTTTATGTTGCTTTGCAAAACAGGAAATATATGGGTACTAGATGAAATTGCAGCCTCAAGCTTTAAAATGAAACTAAATTTTACACAAACTGTCTCACAATTTACAAACACTATTCTGCTCCCACATGCTGTACAATACATTCAACAAAGGTCTCAGTTTGAGATTAATGAATACTGACGCTTTATCCTAATAAAAATTAAATTCATATCTTTGTCTTCTCGTACTAGAAGTACCATTCTCAAATAAATACATATAACACTGTAGTTAATTCTGTGCAGCATACCTGGTACAAGTAGTGCAACTGTCTATTCTTCCTTTAGCTCCTTTCTTCATATTCAAAATTGCTACATTAGCAAAAGCATTCTCAAAAAGTACTGTACATATTTCTTTCACAGATTACCAAACATCTCTAAGTCTAATCTATAGTAAAAGTTTCTTTAGAAGAAAATTAGATGTATTTACTAAAGAATAATTTAGAAAACCGACTGGTAGAAAAAATATGTAGTCATTTCCTTTACCATTAAATTTAGTGGTCTTTCAAAAGACCATTTAAAAATTGCTTTTAAAAAAGTATGGGTATGATATTTGCATCCCTTGTATTTTTCAAAAAAAAAAGGGTATTACAATAAGTACTGCAAACATATTTCAGCTTAAAGTCTGTAATAAAAAGGGTGGGAAAGCTAGATCGACATGTTCTTAAGACAATCATAAGATGAGAGCCCTTGAAGTGCTGCCAGAAGCTGAGTAGGTGCTCAGGTACCTTCTTGCTTGCTCAGTCATAATAAGTTGATCTTCTGTCTTCCCATAAACAACAGCTTCCCATTCACAATTTGCCTGTTATACAAGTCCAGTTAATAATTACATTCAGAATCAAATCAATTAAATGCCTTAAAGCCAAGGGCTAAAAATAACCAAATATTAAAATAAAAAAACAAGAACTCAACATTTCTCAATTTCACTTAATGACTCAAAAAACTGCCATCCTTTGTCCCATTCTAAGAACTAGATATAGGAAAATAGTACTGGTCTCCTGACTAGCCTAAATAAACATGTAAAATTATGTAAAGCACTTTGAACATAAAACTTATGATTAGAACCAGTTAACCCATAAAATGGTGTAAAACTCATGGTGAGAACCAGTTAACCCTCCCAATGAAGCTACACAGGCATGTATGTTCAGGCATTGCCATTAAGAAGGTCTGTGTATGTCTTCCACAATTTATTCAATCTTCATTATCTAATTTACTCAAAAATTGGAAGACAGTGGCGATGTAGTATGTATTGTGTGTGTATAAAATTATGAAATGCATTAAATTAATTATGCAACTGAACACTCAGCAACTGTGTTCTAAGGCTTTGGTAAAGACATTTTACTGCAACAGCAATTTTTAACTTAACGTATATTTCTCTTAATTTTGAGTCCTGAGTCTGAAGGAGCAAGCATTTTGCAAACACAGGATATTCTAACACCAGAACCCTTGATTTTTTAATACATTAATAAACAATAGAAATATTATAATCTATAAAATTATTTTTCCAAGACAAAGTAAATAGAGTTAAATATTAAGACTTTTTAAATACTGACCTGAAGAGGTTTTTCTCCTTTAATATTCTTTGAAGTGTATGTATTCAGCTTTTTTTTCCATGCTACATTCAGTTTTGCTGAATTGGAATCTTGTTTCTCTGGAGTTGTGTTGTCTCTATTGTCATGTATTTCCAATAACGGTATCATTAGAAGTGATGTAGTATAGATATTCTCTGACTATATTTCAAAAAAAGTTTAATACAACTAGTATCTTGCTGGAGAATTATAAGTTTATATAGTTAAAGCAGCTTAAAAATACCATCCTGCAGGCTTGTATATTGAAATTGTGAGGCAAAGCTTTACAAGCATTCATCATTTTTTAAAAACTAGCACAAAATATTAAAAACAGGCTTTCATTAATCAAGAAGCTTCATTCAATTCCAAGAATTCAAACTTAAATTATTTAAAATTCTCAGTGAAACTATTCTAGCATCATTAACCTGAAACAGAAACTGAGAACTTCTGCACCGGAGACAAATTTCTTGTCTATCTTATTTACATTTAGACAAATAAAGCATTCCATTCTATTCCATTCCATTGTATCCCCTTTCTTAGAGCAAAGCAGACTAAAATATAAATATAAAACTAGCTACAGATAATATTTGTTCAATAACCACTCATTCAGCAACCATTCAAAATTATGATGGCACCAAATAAGGAGTCTTTACAACGATTCCTGCAGCTATTGCAACATTCTCATTGTCACATGATTGTGGTTTGGGCAGCTGGCAATCAGTTTGCAATTATAACCATCAAGTATTCTGAAACTTTGCAAGTGATTGTCATTTGGAAACTGTATTGCAGCTTCCAACAAGCAAATTCAATGGGGAAGGCTGCAAGATGTTACAAATATTGTCACATGACTATAGAATGCTGCGACTGTGTAGGATTGATCCAATAATGGCAACTGGAACTGCTGAAACTGTCATTATAAGTCAGTGCCATTCAGAAGAAGTCATGCTTTTTAAAAAAAAATGATTTATAAGTTTTTTCTTTAAAGTATATAAATAAGTGCTTAATAATGAAGTCAATACTTTATGATCGCATTGCTTAGCAATGTAATTGCCAATCCCAATTTCTGTTTTTAAGCAAGGACTACCAACATTACACTTGCTGAAATAAAAAAAGTTAGGCCACTGCTTATTCTTACAATTACTGATCATTACAGTTTTTACTATCAGTTCTTTTAAATACTAAAATGTTTTCTTGCAGTAATTGTTGACAGGAAAAACATTGGTTAAAGTTCTTGATGCTATAGCATATTCTAATCTGTTTCTATTTATTATGAAATATTTGAATTCCTGATATTATGGTACTGACCTGCATATCTGAAACATTATCTTCTGCAAAAAAAGGGTCACCAAGTTCTTCTTTTTCCCAAGGATCCAGGACCAATGATTTCCTGACTTTCTTTACAGAAGTGTTCTATGATCAATATTTTACAGAAAAAGAAGCAATTAAAATTATTTCCATTGTTCCTGAAATTCTAGGGCTACATGCAGCATAATTTACCTCTAGTTTGCATCCTTTATGGACAGACTCTTCCTCTTCCTTGAAGAATATATCTGTTCCAGTTTCCTCTTTTAAAACCTCTCGAATATCTTCTTCCAAAAAGGCAAGAGGCTGTGACTGAAATTAAACGATTAAAATAACAGAAAATAGCAAGTTCATCATTTTTCATTACTGAAATCCATTGTTATTAAACTCACATTTTATATTTACAAATTCAACTTTTAATATTCTGATTAAATTATCAAGAGCAAGCGGCTAGATTTGATAGTCTAAGTGGTCTCTTCCAATGCTATGTTTCTAAATATTACATTCCATTCTTCATTAATTTAAGTAGACAGAATTTTGAGCCATAACTAATATGTAAACTCTGAATTAAACTTTAAATGGTCTAAGTTTCAGTCTATTCATGTATCATTTCAAGGCAAAGATTTAGGTACAATATTGTATTGGGACCAGAAAAAGTTTTCATTTCTTCTTGACCTTGGAATACATTGCAAGACTGGCCTTTTATTACCTTTTAATCTAAATTGCTTAAGTATTTAAGGGACATAAAATGAGGGAATACCTCAATGCAGGTAGTCCTGACTTAACCATAGTTGGGACTGTGAACTCATTTGCTAAGCAATACAATTGTTAGATGAAGCATTATGTGATTGCAAACACTTATGATCCCATTTTTGGTGCAACTGTTAAGAGAATCGCCGCAGTTGTTGAGCAAGACACTAAGTGACCGTGACTTGTGATTTTACTGCCACCTTCTCCACTGAATTTGTTTGTTTTAAGTTAGTTGTGCAATGTGCAGATGGCAATCATATGCGGGATGCTGCAAAGGTTGTAAATGTTTAAGGGTTGTGAAGCACATGAATTTCAATCATACGGACATGGAGACGCTTGTGATGGTGATAAGTGTGAGGACCAGTCCTAAAATTACTTTTTCAGTGCCATTGGTCACTAAACAAGACAGTTTTTAAATGAGCTACCTATAATAATAGTAATAATAGCCACCATTCAATATTTCTCTTGGAGACCAAAGTTTTAGATCAGACTATTTTAAAATACAGTTGTCAATTTAACAAATTACAAATTCTATTTTTATGTTTTTAGAAATATTTATCTTTTATGATTTTGTTGCCTTTAATGTTGTAAGCTGCTCAGAATCACTTTGAAGTGAGATGGACAGCAAATAAGTTAATTTATTATGTAAAATATATAAAAGACACAAAATGTATTCAAGATATACATTGCTTGGACTGAGTATGTTACATCTTGAAATTCAGATTTTCTTTCTTATAGCCAAAATCCACTGAATCAAGGTTGATAAAATTGACTAGTTTTATATTTTGTCCAATATACAAGGAATTTAAATAAAATTTTTAATTTACAGAATTTATAGAAATATAGTTAACATAACAGTTTAGATATTATAACACGTTTGACCTTTTCCAAATGTAAATTATGTAGCATTGCTCAACCATCAACTTTTAATCATAAATTTAGGTTGGTCACATTACATAAGGGATATGAATCAAAATGGTACATACCACAATTTTCAGAGGACCATATTTCTTTTCTTGAGCAGCTAAAGCATTCTTAAATGGAGTTGGAGTTCTTGGTGTTGTGCCCAGTAGTGATCTTCTAATAGTAGGTGTCCTAAAACTATATAAAATCCCAAAGATGTATAAACAATTTTATATGATAATCAAAATAAATTGTTCTGAATAAAGCTTTATGCAGAATCTGTTTTAACCTTTTACATTTTGCAGTCATTTTTAGTTCACTTAAGATTAATTTAATATTTAATTCCTAATTCATATTAAATTATGTACCTACCCAGCATTTTCCTTTTGATCTTTGGGTATTACATCTTTATTATGTAGGGGAGTTGTAATAAGAACTTTTTGGTTACAAATTGGAGTTGATGTAAATGGAGTATTTTCAATATTAAACTGCTCATTTCCAGAACACGTATTGAAGAACTGTATATAAATCAAGAATATAAAATATACAATTTAACTCCAACTGTTTAATGTCTGCAGTGCTTATGAACAGCTCTATAGCAAGATAATTATTCCCTATCTTATATTATAATTTAAAATGTTGTTCCATAGCTAAATAGAGAGACCTTTGCAAAAAAAAAACCAAAAAAAAACAATATGATTTACTTGTCATGACATTGCATTCTTTAAAGCATCACTAGTTGTAATCACTATATTTATTTACCTGAGAAGGGGAAAAAGGTAGTGTTTTTACTGGTGTTTGTTTTAGCATAGTATTGTTGCTACCGAGTCCATCATTCTGTTCATAGGCTGGTGATTGTCCAGTCCTGATTTTCTTCTTTTTGCGTAAAATTGTAGGAGTACTGAATTTGGCTGTATTTGGAGATCTTGATTCTTCTTCATCACGTATTTTTTTGCCATCAAGTACAACACTTACATTAAACTGGCACTCCATGGCCCCATCATTATGCTGAATACGCATTAATTTTACTGGAGCTTGATTGACTGGTGAAGGAGCCGCATCAGAAAGGTCGAAACTGGTGACATCACTCCATGCTACAGGATCCTCCAATATCCATCAACAGAAGAGAAAAAATATATACTCACATCTCTTTAAAATAAGAGCTATTTATCCCCAATTGAACTGTGATTCAGCTATATATTTATCATTTTAATGTATAAATACAGATATTA
Organism: Bungarus multicinctus; assembly: GCA_023653725.1. NCBI lineage: Eukaryota > Metazoa > Chordata > Lepidosauria > Squamata > Elapidae > Bungarus > Bungarus multicinctus. The sequence goes on from CM042846.1 coordinate 60,810,921, forward strand.
ACTTAGTTCTAACATACTTTTAATCCATTTTTATAATCTAAAAATATAATCATTTTATCATTACAGATAGTACTTGCTTCGTTCAGTCATTCGTTCAGTGACCATTCAAAATTACAATGGCTCTGAAGGGACCTATGACCCATACTCAAAGTTCCAGGTGTGCCCCCATAATCATGTAATTGTGATCTAGAAACTTGGCAACCCATTCATACCTATGATTTATTGCCAAACACCCTGTGACCCTGTAATCACCATTTGCAACCTTTCCTGCTGGCTTCTTCAGAAGGTCAATGGGGAAGCTAGCAGGAAAGGTGCTGCTTGCCTGCCAAAGGGACACCCTCTGGTTTCTGGAGTCTGGCTGAAAAACTCCATCCTGAAATCCAAGCAGAATTTTGGCATGGAATGTTTGTAGCATGGTGTGTTTGTAGCCAGTCTCCAGAAATGAGAGGGAATCGTTTCTGGACACTGACTAAAAAAGCATTCCAAAATCCAAGCAAAATTTTGGCAGTGGAGATTATAGAATAGGGAGGGGTCAAACTCATCATCAGCCCTGAGTCCCTGCACACCCACAACAGATCTAAGTCCAGTCCACCTTGAAATCTTTTCTTAACTCCCACTAATTCTACTTGACCATTAGTAGTTCAGATTCTTAGAGAGTTCTTAAGCCTAAAATAAATCTTTATACTCATTTGAACTGCCTGAATTTCCTCATTTCCTCAGTTCTTGACATTTACAGCTCAAAGATGTAGCACAGTGAGGCAAGGAGAATAGGATGTCTTAGAGAGGTGAGGAAGTGGCCCAGCAAAGGCTGCGTAACTCTTTTCCCTACTTGGGGGCTGGAAATCCTGCTTGGATTTTGGCAGCGAGCATTTTCAGCTCCTAAGCAGAAATGCTCGAGCATGCCCTGCATTAGGCCTCCCAGTCTTCCCCTCACCAAGGCAACCCATGTTCCTTACCGGAGACTCCATCTACTTCAGACCTATAAGGTTGCTTAACAACTGGAACTGGAAATGTCGAGATTATAGTCTCTAACCAAAGCAGTCACGACATCTTGCTTAATGACTGCTTCACTCGATGACCAAGATTCCAATCTTAGTTGTATTTATTAAACGAGGACTAGCTGTACTTTCTCAGATAATCCCAACAATTCAGATGTTCACTATCTATTATTTCTCTCACAAAAATTAATAAATAGCAATATCTGAGTTTTATTGAACAACATTATTACTAATAATAATCTTAGTAAACTATTAAAATTTATATTTTTATCTGATTTATTATATTAATTTTATTAAGACTTACAGACTCAATGAGCTCTAGTGTCTCTGCAAATTCAGGTATGGTCTGTAGAGATGAAAGCACTGCATTTGCTTCCACAGCCAAATATTTGCTAGGTGAGGTTTGCTGATTTATTGAAGCTTGTGTATCATCTATATCATAAAAGTCATTTGTTTGCTCCCCAAGGCTATTTAAAGTATTTGTCATGTTATCTTCCATGATGAAGTTTCCAGACCAATTTGAAAAGTTTCTGGCTTGCTAAGAACACAAAAAATATTGCTGTTTTATTGAAAATTAAGCATGAAGTCATTCAAACTCACTATAGAAGATGTATGATTAATTAAATTCATTGGCAATTATGGAAGTTGTGATATAAAATGGGCCAGAAAATCAAGTAATATAATTTTAATTAATCTGTAATACATTTACCTGAAAGTAAGCTCCATTTAATAAAGTGGCTTATTCCCCCCTCCCCAAAAGAAAATTACAAAGGGTTATGGCTGCTGATATAACCAAGTGGCGCATTCTTAAAAGTCATACTATTTTGTTAAAATATTATTTCCGCCTACTTATTAAGCCATCTAAATCAGAGATACATATTTGAATCATTTCATATTGACCACTCTGACAGGAATGGCACTTGTGTCTAATTTTAACCTGTCAACTATCTTTATTGTGGTCCAAGAAATCATACTGCTAAATTTCTGTGGTAAACTGTCAGAAACTAGAGGTGTTTCATTTCACTATTTTAGGATATATACTCATTCCTTTAAACCAAAAATAAATAAAATTAATGATCAAAAGTACCAAAAATAAGTCTCCTAGGCAGGGCAACATCCACTTGCATGACATCATGGAGTACTTCACCCACCTGCTATGCCCTTAACTTGATTTTTTTTGAAGGCTGCTAGCCATCAAAATATTGCTTGCCCCTGCCTAGAGAAGAAAAGCTGGCTTAATAATTTTGCCAAATGATAGAGGAAGCATGCAATATGTAATCCTCTAGCTACAAATTATGCAGTAGTCTTCATGCTTCTCTCTCTCTCTCTCAATATATATATAATATATATATATTTGTTTAACTTTCCCTGAGCCATCGAAGGAGATATAAAAAGCACAGAAAGTAGTACGTAATCCTAAAAGTCACAAGAAAAATATAAGCAATATTCTATGCCATCCAAACTTTCTCAGCTGCCCATCTGTTGAGAAGTGAAACATGATTTCTTCAACTATAGTTCAAATCCCATTACAGTACATTTGTTCATTAATTAATTTTAAAGATGTAAAAAAATTTAATTGGCAAAATTATGTAACAAAAATGTTACATTTATGCAAGCAGCTCTTACCGTGGACACTCTCTTTCTCCTGATTTCATTTTCAGCTGACATAAGTAGCAATTCAAGTTCTTTAATTTTTTTCTCTTTGTCAGGATCATCATCAAATGGCTGCTAGAATGGACATTGAGGGGAGAGGACACACAAAGAGATAGAATTACATTTAGGACACATCACTAGGAGATAATTTATAAGGGGCATTAGAATGAAATGATAACAGGACTTTTGTTATAATTAAAATTATCAGATTTAAGTAAATAGTAGAAATGCAGCTTATAACATGTGCTTTAAATGAACTTAGCTGTCTGATTTCCAACAATATGCTTCAGAATAATTTCAGAGCAAAATTGAAATCCTGACAGAGTTATAGTAGAGTCTGTGGTGCTCTGAGCTTGGTTGTTTGCTGCAACAACCCCTGACTAGGTAGTATCATCAGGGGTAGAAGAGAGTGGGGTTTGCTTCCTGTTTATATACAGGAAGCTTCCTTGCCATTGTTGATGAAATTGTCCTGAGCATTATCAAACCTGAACTGGTACAGTATTTGAAACTGGACCTGATTATTATCAAATAGTGGGGAACTATTATCCTTTTAATTTATTGACACTTTATCAGTCTGATTTAGATCAGCCTGGCACAGACGTATTTATATATTAGGCTATAGAGCTAACTTTCAGAATAACAATTTAAAAAGTAAACAAAATTTGGCAATATTTTAAAATACACAAACAAAATAAGCTGAAATTCTGGAGGCAAGTAATGGAAATTTCATACAGTAGACCAATATATTTGATACTACTTAAAAAAAAGTCCCAGATTTATACACATGGATTTTATCTGCTATCCAAGATCTAAAAATAATTCAGCTGCATTAACATATGCTTTTTTTATCAAAATAGTTACATTTCCTTGATGGAAAAAGTGTTCAAATTATTGGACACAATAATGTCAATCCTTTCAAAATAACTGAGGTTGATTGTATTCCTGGTAATAAGGTCCCTATTAAGAATATTTTTTCATATATCGATTAAACAGAAATATTTTTGTGCTGTCATCATGTCAGAGAAAGAGTAAAATGTGAATATAACTACCCAACAATTACCTGAATAAAGTTTGAAGGAGCTGCAACATCTAAACAGCTGCTTTCTGTTGAAACATACTGGTAACCTGGTATCTAACAAATCAATAGTTATTTACACAAATATAATCAATTATCTCTGCACAATTATTTCTACAGAATAACTTAAACATTTAATTTTAGAAAAAAATAATTTGAACATGTTTGAGAATTACTACTTTGAGACAAAATAAGAATATTAAAATGAAAAAAATTGAAAACCAAATATTTTCAAGAACAAATATTTACAGTTTAAAAATATATCAAAAATACATCAATAAGGCTAAAACAATGCTGAAGGTATTAAAAATTCTGGATTCTTTCAAGTATCTCACCTAAATTATTTTAAATTATTTGCAGCATGAAGCTCTCACAAACATTCTCCTATAGCAGGGCTGTCAAACTCATGGTCCCTGGGCTGGATGGGTCATGTGCTGGCCATGCCCAAGCCCGGTTTAGTGAAGGAGGGAAAAGTCGCAATGTGTCATGTGACGATGCCGTGAGTTTGACACCCTTGTCCTATAGTAAAAAATATGGCTATAAAAAATTGGGAACCTACATGTGTCTGAACTGGTATATAAAATTGATTTTGGGCATGCAGATGATCCGTAGATACACAAGTTTTGTGAGGAAGTTTTGATAAACAAGGGCGCTCTGTCTTGATTCCATCTTGTAAATATCCTTCTTGTTCAACTTTTCTTCGCATCGTAGAGTTCCAATGATTTTTTATTGAGTTGTCAGTCCTAAACAAATAATCGGATATAATCCTAAGTCAAGTTCTCCATAGTTACACTAATTTCAGTGGAAAAGAATGAATTCTTTTTGAATGAGACAATACATTTTTAATAAGTTGTACTATGTCCATAACGTAAACATTGTATTTATTATGTATTGCATAGAACTGAAAATTAGGCAGCAAGAAATGTTAAAATGCAAAATTAGTTTTCCAGAATTTTCTAAAATAAAATTTCAGTTTAAATGTTTCTAAAAGAGGTATTAAAATATTATAATACTTTTATATTATCCCTTCTGAAAAATGTGGAAAGAAACATCACAATAGTAGTCTTCTAACAGAGATTTGTACAAGTATGTTCCAGAAGCCAAGGTGTTTCCTGAATTATGCCCTTCTCATTTTTAAAGTTGCCTTATGGCTTTTAGGTCTTTTTTAGTAGTTGAAGATGTCTTCTTCACCACTATTCATTTCAGTTATCAAAGACTCTGATTTGAGGGGCAAAGAAAGTAAATGTATCTTGCTTCTCATGCGGGGGGGGAGGGGAGGGGCATTGGTCTGAAAATGTCTGGTGAGCTTTTCAACATTTCTCTGTATCTGTGTTCTCTGAGCCTTTCAAGTTCTCTGTGTCCATGCTGCAGGATGGGGCAAGATTACATAGGATCACTGAAATCTGGGCTGATGAAAACTAGGAAGAAAGAGGTTTGCTGGGAGAGAGGACAGTAGTGATAGTTCTTCATTTTGGAATGAATTAAGATTTGAACCACTACTGCCTTATTATTATAATAGCCTATTATAAAGTCCTATCGGCATTTTCCTAGCATGGGATTTTCTGAAGAAAATGGGCAAAAACTCTATACTCCCAAATTGAAGAATTAATCCAGTTAATTGTGCTGGTTTTCTACCATAATGAACAGTTAGAAGTTCTAACTGGGTTAATAGAAAATATATTAGTATATTGTGCAAAAAAAGGCCACATAATAGCATCATTTTAAACAAACAGACGATTAGAAAAAAAAAACCGACCTTCCAGGAAGCAGTTTTGCAATTTCAGCCCATCGATTTCCTAAACGTTTATGAGCTTCATAGATGATTCTGTCTTCCTCTTCTGTCCATGAAGATTTCTTTACCTCTGGATTAAGATGATTGTGCCATCTTTCTCGACATTGTTTCCCTATCCTTCCTTTTAAGTGCTTTGCAATCAAAGACCAGCGTTTGGGGCCATATTTCTGAACAAGTTCAATCACCTGGAATACAAATTGAATGGCACATTTTCTCCAGCATTGTTTTAAGAAAAAATAGTACCCATGTAAAAGAAGCAAAGGATCTTATTCTATTTATTTAATTATTTAGCCACAAAATCATTCTGACTTCCAGTGGCTTACATTTAGGACACTGGTGCTAAGGGGAAGTGTAAAAATATAATGGATTAGATCCCACATAATGCTATTTTATAGCATACTTTGTTTAAAAAGCCATAGTAGCTCACATTATTCTGTAACAGGTTGACTGATCTAAGTGCACATACACATAAGCATACACATACACCTCACATTATGATGTAGCATTATGTATAAACCAGACCTAATATCATATTTAAAAACTAGCTGGTGGAGTGCAGTATTAAAATAGAATATCTAAACAGGTAGGATACAGAACATAGTTTGAAATAATCTTACAAAGCTAAATTATAACATTCCCTTCCAAATATATATTGGTGAAATGAGATATTTAATGTAAGGAAATAGAATATTATATATGTATCTACCCTTTACTTCCAGCATGTCAGGTATGCTACAATGTCATAAAATCTTACAGATAGCTGTAAGGAAGGAACATCTTCTCTATAGAGGCATGCTTGCCCCAGGCCAATCTTTTCCCAGGTATCTTTATAACTGCCCATTCTATGCATATTTAGTGGCATTTGTGTCTTATAGTATCTTCTTTATGCAATTTCTAGTGCTATGCAGCACTTCAGGCTTATTTCCCAAAATGTGTTTCAGGATAGGCAATGACATATATACAGCATCAGACTACACCTTGTTAAAGCCACTGCATCCTTTCTGGAATCCACAGCGTCTCTCCACAACTTCATATAATCCAGAGAAAAGACATGGGTCAGTTGTAAAAATATACTATAATATACTACCTTTACAACAGTGAGTACCCCTAAAAAATCTATTTGGAATTAAACCTAAAACGTTCCATAGCCTTACTATTTATTGTACTTTATTGTTTTGTTTTTAACTTCTAACTTTGCAATCCACTTAAGGAATATTTTGCAATCCACTTAAGGACTGTTGTTTTTGTCTTTTATTAATATTTTATTTCAAATTATATTATATTTATTATAAATTTATGAATAATGAAGAAGCTTAAAAAACAAATTACAGAAAATATAATTAATTTGGGAAATCTTTATTTGTATATAATTAATTTTATTTAAAAGGTATTGCCAATTTCACATAACATTTTATTGATTTGATATATATGTTATCATTTCTTTCCAAAAGAAACAATATTAATAATTCTGTGAGGGAAGATGTTAATTTAAATTCTTGAACAATTATGGCAATAACTACCATATATAATGGAGCATAGGAATAAAAGAATATTTATAGCTCAGAGTTGAAATGAAGGGTCCTTGGTGCTCTCAGCTTGGTTGTTTTCTTGCAGACGTTTCATTACTGATGATGTTACCTAGTTTGGCTAATGAAACGTCTGCAAGTAAACAACCAAGCTCACAGAGCACCAAGGATCCCTTAAACATAGGAATGTTAAGACATATTGGGTAAAATATATTAAATTGGAATGTATTCTAATTAAAGGCCAAGCACAGTTCCTAAGCTAAAAAGAGAAAGGAATCTCTATTTTACGCAGCAACAAATATGGATGCAAACTTTTATAATGTTCTTATTTATATCCTACTTTGTATTGAACTACGTATGGCAAAACAGGACAATAGATACCTGAATAATAGTACTGTCCTTCCTGAAACAAAATTAGTACTTAGGAGCAATATAAATATAAATCCGATACCCTCTGATCTTCTTCCTTAGTCCAGGGGCCTTTAATAAGTTCTGGATTTAGGACCTTCTGCCATCGATGCTGACACTGAAAATCAGAACGATTCTGAAAAAAATGAAAAAGAATTATTTTCTGTGTAGCTTGCCATCCTGATTGAAGATGTTATAGTATTCTAGGAATCCTAACAGATGTATATAGAGAGCGGTCTTCTTTTTATCTGCTTATTGTTTATTCAGACAATGATGCTCAGACTTCTGAATAGTTGAATACTAAATAAGAAAAAGTTTCCACTTACTTGTAAATGACTAGAAATAAATGTCCAGTCACTTGTACCATGCTGTTCTACTAGTTTTTTAAGTTTTTCATCCTGTAATAAATGATAAAAATTTCCATCAATAATTTTTCAACACTGAACCCAAAACTGTATGGAAGATAAGCCATGTTACAGTTGAACTCACCTCATCACGAGTCCATTTTACTCTGTTACATATCTTTTTTGCCCCTTTTTGTTGTGGTACTTCATAGTCATGATCTGCATAATGAAGTTCATCATCATCTTCCTCACTGCAAAGTGCAAGCTATTATTAAGTTAACATTGACAGTAAATTTATGCCTATGTCTCACATGATTTAAAGACTTAGAGTCAACATTATAAACTAAAAAGTACCACAAACTTTAGGCATTTGTTCATACAACATTAATGACTGAACAGCTAAAGTCTATGTAAAAGTTTAAGAAGCAACCAAACCAATCCTTTAAATATTAATTAAATATTTATTAAAATATATTTGCACTTTTAAAATATGCAAGATCATAGTAGGCATAATGTGAATAGTGTATAGGAATACTATGTTTACATATCTCTACATTTTTTAAACAGAAGACAATCTGGGAAGAATGTCCTAATTAGAATATTTCTTACGGTAGTTGTCTTTTACTTAGTGTAAATTTTGTCTTTGATGGGATGCCCAAATTACATCCTCCCCCATTTCACATTCTTGATCTATGTCAAGATCAAATTTTAGTGCTTTCAGGAAAAAGAATGGAGAATTTAAGCATATCCTGAAAGATGGCTTTAGTTCCAACAATAACAGTTTTTCCAGTGTGCTTGACACCAATTGAAAGCAAATGTATCTGTATACAATATATAATATGTATTACACAGGCAATCTTCATACTGGCATAATCAAACAAAGTTTAATTTTGTGATAAAACCCATGAACTAGTGTTATAATTCTTATTTTGATTTGAGAATACCAAATATACAATCAATCAATCAGAATAGAACTGGAAGGGATCTTTGAGGTCTTTTAGTCCTCATGAGTATACGTGCATGTTTAATGAAAACTAAGCAAGGCGAGAACCAAACTTGAACGAAAGATAAATTTTCTGACAGTGAGAACAATTAATCAGTCGAATGAGTTGTGTCCAGAAGTTGTGGCTGCTCAACGCTGGATATTTTTAAGGACAGATCGGACAATCATTTGTCTGAAATGGTATAGGGTTTCTTGCTTGAATAAAGGGTTGGAGTAGATCTGCAAGGTCCCTTCCAACTCTATTATTCTGCTTCCATTATTATAAATTGTAAACAGAGGGCAATACTGATGCACATGAAGCTCTGACATTTTTTTAGCATTTGTTCTTTCACTTATGCCAGGAACTTGCTGTTAGAAAAAGTTGTGTTGCTATAATTTGTGAAAAGAAAAACTGAAGTAGTTACTCATTAGTGTATTTAAGCAAAATGCATAATTAGGTTTTTGACTAATGAAGGTCAAAAACTTGTCCCTCCAATTAAAATTCATCTTTCAATACCCATTATTTACAGTGATGGTTATATTGATATGAGTAATGTGCACTGTTGAGCCATCAAATTCTAAATATAGTACTCCAATAAGAACCGATTTGTTCAATTAAGAATGAAATGCATAATAACCAGTCAGAACAACCAACAAATTTCACTTGAGAAAGTTTCATGAATTGATTAAGGATTATTGACAGATCACTCAAGAGAAAATTTCTGCTAAGAACATTTGGGTCACATAATTGATATTCTTCAAAATTGGAAGAGTTCTGGAATAAGTGTTCCTCGTATGCTGATGGCAGAAAATCTCAAGAGTTGAAATTTTCTGATTATTATTATCATATTACAATGAAGAGTTTCTTCACAGCATCATGATAATAAAGAAAACATAGGCCCATTCTTATAACCAAAAAATAAGCATTAGTTCATGGGGTATTATCACAAATCTTAACTGTGGAAAAAAGTTCAAAATTTGTGCTTTGGCAGAAAAACGTATTACAGTTTTGGGTATTACAGAAGGTATTATTCCATTGGAATTCCTTAAGCACCAATATTAAATTATAGTGCTACACTGCAATATTCAAAATCTTTAAATAATTATTAGAGTTTAGAAGTTTAAGGAAATCTTGCTAAAACTTGATAATCCTAGGCCTCAAAAGTCACAAGACAGCCAAAAGCCAATCTAATAGTTGCATATCATCTTCTTAATCTGTCCACCATAATCCAGTGTAGGTGACATGCAACTTCCAACTTTTTTCAAAATTGAAAAAAACATCTTTCAATTTGAGTTCTTAACTCAAATGAAGAAGTAGAAAGGACTGTCAAAAGACAAAGCATGGAATTCTTTCAGTTTAAGAAGCTTGCCCATAATTGGCAGAAGTGTCTAGCAAATAGTGGTGATTATGTGGAGAATACAAATACCAAAAGTGCTAATTTCAATAATGATTCTCCTATTTCATTTATTAAAATATCCTTATTTAAATTACTTTTTGGAAATGAAGGCATTACTTTTCACTCATTATTCAAATGCCTAGACTAGTTTATACATGCCATTTTTCCTATATCAAAATAATATATATAAAAAAATATTTTTCTTCAAGGAAGTTAATTGTATGCAAATATTGCACATTAGGAAACAATAATTAAACAGCAGCATTCATTTTCAGAACTATTAAAGAAAACAAATGTTTTCACCTTTATGTTTCCTTGAGAACAGTCTGCCATCTACTGGCTTCTTAGAGAACTATTACTAATATTTACCAAATTAAGTGTTTCATTTACAATTTTTTCAGTCTTCTTTGCAAACGGTTTAAGCAAGACATTAAGTATTATCATATAAAATAGAGAATTAGACAAATCCCCTTTTCATAATCTTTTCGCTCAATTCCTTTACAATATTTATTTGTGTCCAGCAAAAAATCATATTAAGAGTATTTCTCAGTCATTAATATTTTCATTTTAAAATCTTTTAGGAAAATTTATTGATAAGATCACAGTCTACAATACTACTATATTATTTTTTCAATTGATTCTCCCCCTTTGAGTCAGAGACAGCAGTCATGACTCTCCAAATATGGTGAATCTACAATTTGCAACTCTTTTAATCATCTTAGGTCAATTCTTGAATTGAATCCATTTCAATTCTTGAATTGGTAGTTCTCTAACTGCTTCTAGTTGGCACAATAGGGGTTTGGACATTATCATCTGTCATAACTAAACAAAGTTATATAAACTATAATTAAAGTGGATCAATTTCCCATATCTTCAAAAGCCCATCACATTACTTCTATATCTTCTATTTATTTGGAAATAAGTTCTGCCAATTTCATATGATTTACATAATTGTATTCACAATTCATAGTTGACAAAAGAAAAGTCCATATAAAGAAGACAAATCATAATGTGGGTAGGAATATCTTTGAAGGTAAACTGAAAAATCCACCTAAGATACTGATTGGAACTGGACAAAAGAATGATATGATACCAATGATATGATACTTTGATTTCCACTTTAGGCTCAATTTAAAATCTTGGAATTAACCAATGAAATCCACCAGTAAAGAAATATCTATGTATTTATTTATTATAAGAGGCTTCAAACCAAGTATCCTTACTTGCTGAAGAATCATATATTGTTGCTTAGTAGCCAGCTGTTTCAATAATTCAGTAAAATGCCTTCTCTTGTTTTACTGTCTTTTTATTACTAATAAAATTTCTGTACCTTGGATCTTTTACTCCTCTACGTATTTTTAGTGTTAAACTTTATCATTTTTACCACAGTTTTAGATTGTTCTGTATTTATTATTTTCCTGTTTTTCCCTTTGCATTTAATCTTATTTTTCTTTCTGTTTTTGTATGCTGTCCTCTGAGAAATTGATAAACAACAAGAAATTTATCCTGCAAATATGTTAGTTTGAAACAAATTACAACTATTAGTTATTTATTTTTCTAATAAATAAGTAGAAAAGCAAGAAAAATTTTCAATACTTTTCTTGGTTTATGTGCAAGTTTTGACTGAAGGTGAATACTTCATTGTTCCCTTCTGCATTCCTTAAATATTATTTTGCTTACATACTCCCATATTTTAATAATGTATACGAGAAAACTAAATCAGCAAGAATCATACAGGGAACACATTACTCTCTTTCAGACTTTCCCTCTCACATACTTTTACTTATTGTACAAAAAACATTCAACACTCAAGAAACAAAAAGCAAAAACGGAAGAAATGACACGATAGGATAGCAGGAATATTTTTGGTCCTTATAATTCCCCCCCCCCCAAAGATGTGATTTGGCATCAAGCGAGGAAATAACCAAATAGATGAAATAGGACCATCTTTTCACCCTGTGTAAAAGCAGCGTAACAAAACCTTAAACCATCATCACTAGAAAGATCCAGGCCGAGGCATAAGTGAGAACGGGTCAGAGCTGCCAGGGCACGTGGAAGCGGCAGCAGAAAACTTTCCATGATTCCTGGGGGAGGAGAGGCGGGCTGGGTCAGAAGCTCTCGCCAAGGAGGGTGGCACGGCCTGTTCCGCGGCGGAAAGAGTGGGAAACGCAGAGCCGGGCATGGAGGATGCCAAGGCGGCGATCGGGAGAGTGTACGGGGCCACTCACCTGCGCGGCCTCTTCGCCATCCTTCGCGTGCACCATAAAGCAAGCAGAAAGGAACGGGGATGGCCCCGCCGACCAGGAGCGCTCGCTCAATCGAAGCCGCCGGGCGATGCCCGACAGAGGGGGTCCGGGGAGGGGGGGCGCTGCTTTTTTAGCCCCGGCCCCGCCCCGTTACCCTTACCGGGGGCATGGCCCGACACCCAGCCAAAAACGGCAGGCGAAAGAATCGGGGACCAAGCGAGCGGAGCCCTTGTCCGGCTGCCACTGCTCGGTCCTCCGCCTCGAACGCTTTCCAGAGGCGCTGCCGAGCTCGCGGGGTTTTTGTTGTTGTTGTTGTTGTTTTTCCCTTTCCCTTTTCGACCCTGCCGCCGAATCTCGCGCCCAGCCTCTGTCCGGAGCCACCGTTTGAATCTGCGCACGCGGACTGACACCCCATTGGCTGCTGCAGAAAGCACGCGACCAAACGGGGGAGCTTGGGCGAGGGAGGAAGGGGAACGGCCAGTAAGAGGAGAAAGGTGGCGGGATACTGGAGAGGTTGGCGAGGGAGGAGGAGCTACCGGCGGGCTCAAGCTCAAGGGCTGCTGGGAATGCGAGTCCTTGCCTCATCGAGGGCTAGAGAAAATGAGAGTTTCCACCTGTTTCCAGCGGATAGTATATTGCGTTAGTGAATGGGCGATTTTTCCTTTTTTTTTTCGCACTGTTTCAAAAGAAAAAGGTGAGGCACATTTTCGGCTTATTTTCGGATTGGCCTCTTAACGTTGGCTGTATAAGCAGAACCGCTCAATTTTAAAGTATGCTTTCTCAATAAACGCTAATTTTTATCAGAGAGGATACAAAAGTTTAACCAATCTGAAACAAGTTTAAAAATCCAAAAATGAAAAGTAAGCCTCCTTCGAGCCGGAATCGAACCAGCGACCTAAGGATTCCCGTGCGACATCCTGCCTCTACAGTCCTCCGCTCTACCAGCTGAGCTATCGAAGGGACCTGGAATTCGCTTCTTAATGCCTGGCATACAGATGTGCGTTGCCAATAATGACGTTGAGGATAAAAGTTTTCAAATAAGGCCACGAATACAGCTTTATCTTTAATCCCTATTCTGTGGTACCTGAAAATATATTTCCGGACGATAAGTATGTATCGTCCCTATAATGTTTTCAACTTTTCAATTCCAGCTTAACGCTGATCAACCATTGAACGCGATGAGATTTGCTTTCCAGCGAGCGTACGACCCTAAATCTTGACATGTATACTGAAATAAATATCCCTGGCTTAATTCACTCTTCCGCGCTCAAGACTGGGGGCAAAACAAAGCAACCTCAGATAAAGCAGTCGATTTGGCTATTTGTTTCAAAACTGTGTGGCACAATTCCCAGATCCATAATATACATTTTAAAGAAGACCCGTTTTCTTGTCTTTCTAAAAGTCTTGTCTTTTTGTTTTATATATAAAACAAAAGGAGTCTTTTCGAATAAAAAAACCCCTATGTTGGAAATTAGGAACAAATAACGACTACTAACATACACTGTCTAAAGAAGAAAAAACTTCACCAGTTGAAAATTATTGCTTTTTCTAAACCTATATTTAGAAACCCAGTTATCATTTAGTTTAGAAGTGATTGAGCAGTTGCAATATTTCTAACACGGAGCATAGCTTTTTAAAAAATATACATTTTTCTGTGTTTTAAAAATTATCTTCCTATACATGTCAGTAAATCTTCAATTTTATGTACCTTGCAAAAAACGTTGGTTAAGAATTAGGGTCACCAAGCAATTAATCCAAGATTGTTACATCAATTTTGAGGCAAAGGGGGAGGTGGACATGAGATCTCTAACTAGGTCAGTGTTATTCACTTTGCTGGTATGCTTTTATTTTTTAAGGAAGTATGTTAGTGATGCCAAAGTCAACATATATACAATGTTGAGTACAGTAAAGGATCTTATTACTTACACACTCAGTTGGTGATGGCCTTGGTGTCTACAAAGAAATTGTTTAAAAATATCTTTGTGAAGTGGCTACGCATAATTGACATATATATTGAATATTAATTAATATTTATCTTTGCTTCCAAAATAGAAAAGTTAGCAGTTCCTACATTTGCTTGATAGGCCAAGATATATTTTAATTTGCTAGCCTAAAGACACTAATGGCTTTCTATGTCTGAAATTAGATTTGAAAGCTAAGTATTTTCATATTGCAATATAATACCACTGACAAATACATTATGCTTCAAAGAAAGCATCTGCTATACATATGTGAAATAAAATTAACCATTGAGTACATCTGCCACCAAATAATATGTATTTCTCTAATATGTATAACAGTATCAGTTATAAGGAGATAGTCCTTGACTAACCAGAAGTGAGATGAGAATTTCTGTTGTTAAGCAAGGCAGTTATTAAGTGAGTCAAGTTTACCTTTTTTCCAGTTAAGCAAATCAGTGCAATTAAGTGAATCACACATTGAGTCCAGTTTTCCCCATTAACTTTGCTTGTTGGAAGTCAGCTAAAATCACAAATAGTGACCATATGACCCCTAGACACTGCAAACATCATTCAATTGCCCCAGTTTTGATATTGGGACACTGTGATGGTCATTAAGTGCAAGGACCACCCAGAAGTAACTTTTTTCAGTGCTTTTGTAACTTTGAAGGATTGCTAAATGAATGGTTAAGTCAAGAACTAGCTGTATGTGTATTTTTATTTCTTTGTACTCAGGACATCATACTAAAGAAAATTAAATTTTAAAAAGTAGCATTAAAAAAACAAAAAAAACTTTCCATTTCCAATTTTCACTAATAAGACTGTTATACAATGATAAATAGCCCCTTAGGTCAAGAGCCTATAATGTCTCTTCCATATTCTTCATATGTAGGATGAGGTACTCAGTATATCATTATTACTGAAGGTAGTTAAATTTAAGATCAGCCAAGTATTCTATGGGTGGAGATAATCTAGAAGTTCTTTAGATACATTTCTCCAAGTTCAAAAAAGAAAAGCAGGATATACATCTATGAACAAATCCACAGGCCCATTGTCTCTGAAAAGTTATTCTAATCCACCCAACTTCTTTATGTATACTTCTATGGTCTCCAATCTATAATGTATATGAATTTAAAATAATACATGTGATTGTATTGTCCAATTAACAAATTTCCAAATTAAAATGTCCCTAAGTAACTGGCATTCTGAAACATAGACAGCTGAACAGCTACTTAGGTGTAAAGTTTGAAAGAGATGCAGTTCTATTTGACAAAGGGATGCCACTGGCATTATTACTCACATTCCCCTATACAAAGAAGTTTGCCTTGATGAAAGGCATGGAAAGTTGGCCTATAATAATCATCTCAATAACAGTAACTTCATACAAGGACTAGGAAAAAATTGTTTGGCTTAGATTTTTAATATTGGAATCAAAGAAAATTCAAAATACTGTACAGTAAAATGTAATATAATACACTGTTATAATACACTATTATTACATTACAAATAAAAAAAATTAGTACAGCAATCACAAATAAAATTCAAATGTGCTGAATGGCCAGCATTGTGAACATGGTATCATTACTACTCTAGCTTAATTCAATATGTAAAGCACTTGCAATTTTAAAAGATATCCTAAATATATACAGTGCTAATGCTTAATATACATTTTTTAGAAATCCAATTACTTCCAAAAGTGCACTCTTTTCTGGCAATAATCCTGAATAAAATAAAATCTAAAAATATCAGTTACAGTTCAATATTTTGCTACAATCATGGGGGCAAAGCAATTCTGACTTAAAGAATTTTAAATGCAGCACCTTAAAATATAAAAGACTATGAGATACCATAAAATTATTGGAAGAAATATTTTTGAATATACACCTCCATCTATCAGGCTACTGATGAAGTTCTAACAATCAGCATATCAAAATTATCTAAAAGAAAAACCAGTATAGATTGAGATCTTACGTATTGTACGCTGAGCTGAATATGGAGAAACAATCATCAAAACACTTTGCTGTATCATAATTAAATTCTTTTCTGATGGGAAAAATAGTCACTTTGATCTTCAAGAAGCTACATTTTCCATATAGCATTATTAGAATAAAAGTATAACAATGCTCTTCTGTGTTTTTTACTAAAACAATGAATAGAAAGCATACCTCAGGAAATCCTGTATCTTATTTCATATAACATACTGTTATTTTCAACCAACTGACTAGAATTTTTATTTTTAAAGTTGCAGAAAATAGAACATAAGAAATATTTTGTATTTTTTAAAATCAGAATCTTTTGTTACTTTTTTTCTCTTGTAAATAATGAGGTACAAATCTTCGAAAGTTAAAGAAGACATAGTCCAGCACATAGGATGTTATTTTTAATTGCACATGGTCTATGTTTAAGTTTCCAATACAGAACTGTAACAAGGGGATATAATGTCTCATAAAATACATTTACATCTAAATTAAAACCTGCAAAATGCCTTAATGCCAGCAATTTCTAAAATGTATTTTATTTTTATTTGCATTTTTTCATCTGGTGACACAGAAGCTATTCTCTTAGTAAACCAGTACACTGAATACTGCCAAGCTTCTGTTGTACTAATATTTATATTATTTACAGAGAAAATTGGCTTGCTATTTAATAACAAATTTGTTTAACCTGAAAGGAACAGCAGTCTGACTTCAAAAAATCATGATCTTCCAGTTATCAAACTGGATACCATTCCCTTCAAGAAAATTGTGATATAGTTATGCTACTTATTTCTTAAGGAAATTCAGTTCAGACATCATTACTATTTCTTTTGCCAGATCCAACATTTTTCTCTATTAATTTTTGTATTTGATTAAATTATGAAACAGGCAATACTACTGCAAGTTATATGAACTTAAGCTTGCTGAAATTCAGCAGTTTAGCTGCAACAAGATGCTATTACAATCAATGGTTTTGAGCATATATTTGTGCACCTCAGTCTCATGAACTTTGATAAGGATCAGCCTACACTTTGTGTGCACGGTTGTAATATTAAACCTTAATATGTAATGTTTACCAAGCATTTACAGATTCAGCAGAAAAATTCACATAGCTCCTAAGTCTTTAATAGTTAATTTCTTAAAATTGGGCGCTTCAAAAATTTGTCGTCACACAAAGGAAAAGATACAGAAATGAAGAATGTATTCTCTGCCTAGAAAAAAAAGTAAGAGTATTCCCTAAAGAAAAGTTTCTATGGAAAAGATATTTAACTCTTAGTCAAACCAAGCAGATCAAAATTAAAAAGCTACTTGTACCTCTCCAGCTTCATAACTTATTCTATTCATACATGAAGTTTCAGTAAATGATACTGATCGCATTCTGTTTATTCCCTAGTATCATTATTCTATTTCTTCATTACCAAAAGTGACTGTCAAACCATTTTAACAATTTATATCTAAATCAATAAAAAATAGCCAGTTTTTATTCAGAGTCCTAGAAATGTAAGCTCTATGGAAATGCTAACATTGCCAAAAAGTATTTTCTTCACAACAGCTCTAGCACCATAACTCCAAGCATTATATGACAGAAGCCAGATTTTTTTAAAAGGATATCCAATGTTGATGTCCTGTTGTCAGAAAGTGTTGCTTTCTTGTTTACATCAGCCCCAGCTTATTCTCGTTACATGCTAGTTTTGAAATTCATTATGGACTTAGCCTATGACAGAAATTCTTTTCACTTTTTGAATCCCTTACGAATGCACAACTGGTTTCTTGGTGTCATAGCCACTTGGCTGTGTATTTGCTAGCAGTTTGTAGTAGTTTTCTGATTATACAGGCATCTTATTCGGTATGGCCTGATCAATTTTAAAACTGTATATTGACATATTTTACTTCTTGAAGAGCAAAATTATATATTTAAAAATACCCATTCATGAAAGTGTGGTTTGAAGGCTTTCTACACAAATAGTGCAATAGCAGATAAAATCTGGAGGATTCCCTCTTAGGATAAAAGACAAATGGTATGTGAATGGATAAGATATTCGAGTGAACTGAGGCAACTGTATCTCTAAGTAACTTTCTCACATAAAAAAATAAGCCTTCCCTTTTTGAGGGTATTTAATCATAGCATTCCTTAGTAATTTTGTGTGATTGTAACTGCAAAAAGTTTAAACATACTTTAAGAGTACAAATATTTATATTATAAACTTATAGACAGAAAAAAGTCATATGTGCCCAAGCACTGGATTCAATAACTATGAATTTAAGATTTATTTCCTATACTTTTCTATATTGTCTTTCACCCTTTCAAGTTTATTTTTATCAGATGTAGTAGTAATAATGCACATAAATAGAAATATGCAAAGAGGCAAAAAGTGCAACATTAGTATCAACATAAACTTCTGCTTTTACTGAAGCAAAAAGTGTCTTTCTTAAAAAGTAGATCTGGTGAATATGCTGCTTAAAGTGGATCCAGTTTAAGTAAAGTGGTGTATTACAATAAAAGCTCTACGTCCTAGGCTTAAGGAATTTAAAAGGAGT
This sequence comes from Bungarus multicinctus, assembly GCA_023653725.1. NCBI lineage: Eukaryota > Metazoa > Chordata > Lepidosauria > Squamata > Elapidae > Bungarus > Bungarus multicinctus. Next base: position 60,829,814 of record CM042846.1, read on the forward strand.
TTTTATTAATTCACTGAGAAACCCCTGATGAAAGTTCTGTTAAATTTGATTAATCCAACATAGGAAGAAGCATTAATAGGGATCACAGATAATCAATGCCTACTTGTAAAATATTCCTGAATCAAATCAATTTTTTATTATTCTGTTCTTAAAATGCTTGCATTTTATTGTCTTTGATTATGTAAAAACATAATATAGCACTTTAGCAATTCAAAACAAAACATACTATCACTTGCCAATAAAGCAAGGAATTATAGCTCAGACATCTTTATTTTACTTTTCTTATATACTACCTTCCATATCTTCCTTTACAATTTTAAAGAACTATCAGTAAATGTACTTCAGCATTTTGAATTATCTAACAGATATAAATTTGATTTCAAATGTTAAGTATAAGCAAATGTTGTTTAATGAAATATGGACCAGTATCTGACAAACAAGTGCATTGTCAGGTTTTATTTTCACATATCAAACTGAAAAAATATCTTAATGACTTCATAGGGACTGTAGGATTAAGACTTCAATGGAATTAAAACAACTACAGCAGATATTTTTTTCCTCAGTGCTTGTTCTAATAACTAATATACAGGTAACTGAGAGCCAACCTGGCAGCAGAATGTCAAAATAAAAGTTACTGTCTATCACACACTTGCTATCATGCAATGAGTAACATATAATCTTTGAAACATACAAGATTCAATAACTAAATTAATGTGGTCCAGCCAACAAACTACATTTGCACAGTAATCTATTGTTGATATCAGCTGTTAAACTTTTCATGAATGATCCATTGGCTCAGTTGTATTAGTGATTTCTGCATCTTGGCTATCCATCTCTTCAGGTTCTTCAACAGAATTTCCTTTTTGGGCTTTTGATCTTGTGGAGAATGGTGCTGCCAATGCATTTGACATGTTACTATCAGTTATTTCTGTATTCAAACGACCACTGCCACTTGATAAAGTAAATGATTCAGTTAAACTCATTTGAGGGCTCTTTGTTTTAACTGATGAACTTGTTGCCTCTAATTTCCTTTGAGAAAAATCGTTTGTTGCCAATTGCTCTGTATTTTGATCTCGCAGATGTCTATCCATTGATGCTTGAATTGAAGAAACCATTTCCTGCAATTTTTTCCGCTGTGCCTCAATTAAATTAGGATCAAGTTGTCTACTATCTCTCATTGTTCCTACTCCAGGAGCTATCCGTATAAGTTCACTATTTCCAGAATCACCTGTGTACATGGAAGGGTCCAATTTAGCAGAATTTTTACTGAAATCTGTACCTATGGTTTGCTTTCTTCCAAGTGGAGCTTCCCTAACTTTTGGATGAAGCTGCTGGCTACTAGCTCCACTGCCTAGAGAATGTCCTTTTCCTTGAAATGCAGTTATATTGTGGAGTTGTTCTGATTTCTTTTTAACTACTCCACCACTACCTAATTTTAGCAATCCATGTGAAGGACTTGCTTCCCTGCTTCTTGCAGAAGCTTCTGCTCGTACTTGATTTAGTGCCTCTTTAACCAAGTCTTCCACATCAGAACCTACAGGGAAATGACCAGCAGCATCCACACAAAGTTCCAATCTATCTTCTGTTGCATTGTATACAAAGGTCTTGCCTGGCAAGTGTGGAAAAGTACAGTGTTCACCATCAGCCAGACCTGCAAGAATAATAAAAATGCATATTTATGACTTTAAATAAAGCTTATAAAATCATGAAATATAAAAAAGTATTATTTATATACCCCAAATATATTCAAAAAATACAAAATGAAAAAAAAAGACTGGCTAAATAAGATTTAATCTCCTAGTGAAATGTGCATGTGGATTTTGCTTTTTAATGTTCATTGACTTTAAATCGGGAAATTTTATATAGCCATAACAAGACTATATAAAAATATATACTTGAGTTAAATACTATTTTATCTTTTTCCTAGTGGCATTTACTTGTTCAGAAAGAACACAATGATAGTCTAAACTTCAGTGAAGAATGTATGATAGACAATAACAATATGCAATATTGAAAATGGAAAATTGTAATTAAATTCTGTCCATTAAATTAAGGTGAAGATTATAAAAATAAAACATCTAAAACGGATTCTTCGTTCATTTTTTTTGAGCAGTAGGAAAAGAAAGTCGGAAAGTCATGAGGGAGGAAAGTATCAGGGAAATCCAGCTCTAGCACCAAATTCAGTTCCTGTTCTTCCCTTATAAAATTTATGGGCAAATATATTTATGGGATAGGAACCAATATGGCTAAGGAAAGCAGACAATATTATCTTGTAGCTTATGCCATCTTGCACATTATATGCCATTATATAGACATATAATGTCTGTCTCACCTTAGCAATAGCAGAAGTGACAGATAGATGAATCCTATTACCAAATAATATCAGCACATCCAGTGTTCAGATCCTTAAGTTTTACAATACATTTGTCTTCCATTTTAATTCTATCGCAATGTCCTTTTCAGTTCTTGACTTGAATTCATTTTTCAGTTTTGGGTTCTAGATCAAGAACTTCAGCATACAGATAATTAGACATATCAGTCTAAGATAGTTAACACCAAAGTGTTAAATATATAAAGCACAGCATGGTGGAAAAGATACATTAACATAAAATTAGAAAGTATACCCATTGTTTTCTTCATTATATTGTAGAATACACCACCCTGCTGGAACAAATGAGGAAGCCCCTTTGCATAAGACCAAACATCTTCCCCTGTGAATACAAAATAAAAATTAATTCAAGAAACAGAAGACAGATAAATTTTTCAGTTATACCATGTTTTCTAAAAATCAGGATAATGTGCTCTCTTCATTCTTTATAAAAAAAAGTGACACTAGAAATCGTGTCTTACACTGTATTTTAACTGCAAGTTCCTTTGAAAACCCTGCAAGAAAGGAAGATATAAATATTTCAAATTAATGCATGATACAGATATGTAAAGAATTCCACTTCTAAATATCTTGATTAGGCACATGCCCTCTTGGTGTTTCCTCTGAGATCTGGATGGACGCTACTCTGTTGTTATTCAGAACAAGTCTGAAAACCTAGTTCTTTACTGAGGTATTTGGCAAGGAAAATAAGACCTTTTACTTCATCCCATCTGGTCTGTCTCACCTGTCACCTTTTGATTTTATTGCAATTTCTTTATTTAGTTGCAAACTATCCAGGCTTGTCAAACATCATCCAGAAGTACAGTCCAGCTAAATTTCAGCATGGTTCAGAGAGAGGACAAAACATTCTGTTGTTCTGCAGAACACTCCATTCTCTATCACTGAACCTTGCAAATCCCAACATTCTATATGCACACTAGGACTGCAACCATAGTGCCACTTCTTGAAGGGTCATAGCTACTATATCCTACTGAAGGTTCAGTACAGCTATTTCAGCAACCTTCCAGGCATGCCCAAAAGGCATCTGTAACAAGATCAGAAATTCTACCAGAAGTATCTTTTGTACGTTAAGAGATTACCTTGAAGTGCTTATATGTCTGTCTCAAAGTTAGTAGATCAGTAGAAAATAGTTCACTTTTTCTACTAGAGCTACAGGTTAGATAAGGAAATCAAGAAACATCCCAGAAGAGAATGGCAAATCACTAACAAATTTTATTAAAAGGCATAAGCTTCCACAGCTATAGACTCTTCTCCTACAATGTCAGGCAATTCAAGAATCTGTCAGAATGTATAAACATCTGGAGATGAACCATTGTAATGCCATATTTACTTGAAAGGAATATGATTCTGAATTTGAAACAATCCTCTCATTCCTCCAAAAATATTAAACAGAAGTTATTTTCCTGTCTCCATATTTCATTCAGCCTCGATCTAAGATGATCTCTTATATTCTTTTTCAGATACATATGGAACACTTTCACAATTGTAAGAAGAGATACCGCTACTTATGATTAATCCAGGAAATAACCCTTAATAAAAAGGTTACAGTAATCCCCTCCATTACTAGGATATTCCCAATCCAATCTGGAGTGAAAACCAGATCAAGGGCATGCCTTGCCATTTCTGTGGCACAATGATATTCCATTTAAAAAAAATCATTGCCAAGCCTTCCACCAAGTCTTAAAATTCACATTTAAGTAACTTGACAGCATTTTGTATGCAATTAGTAAACACAATTCACACAGTTTAGAAGTAATGGGAAAAGAGTGTCAGCATGCCTGTATTTATTTCAAACTTAAGACTCTCTCTTGCCTTTTTCTTAGTTGATGCATACAAGGAGACAGTTTCTGCTTTTGAACAATTTTCTGTTTTGTTCAAACTTTAATAAATTAGTATTACTTGAAACTAAACTAAATAATGGTTTGATAACATGATTTATAATAATCCAATTTTAATAATCCAAAATTTAGATGTAATTGATCAATGTTGTTAGTTTGAATAATGAACAATAAGAATAATAAGTCCTGCTCATAAATAAAGAATAGAGAAAGCATACAAAATTGAGTTTTGTACAAGGCATTTACTTATGCTGTGATTTGTAATATTTGAGTCAGGTCATTTCAAAATAGATAATTCATTATAACATACACCAGTCTGATACCTCCAGATGTGTTGGATCCAACATAGGTAATTATTATAAAGATTTCCAATTCTGACAGTAATAAATCAGTTGGAAAAAGACTATCATAGTTCATTCCTTTTCATACATAGTCACATGCATACAGCCACATATATATTAGATGCAGACTTATTTATCTTCCTCTGTCCATTTTTTCTGTCATATATCAAAGCATTGCAATTTATGTTAACCCAGTTTTCAGACTTTTTTTGTTTCTCGCTTATCCATTTAGAGACATTAGGATAAGGAAGAAAGATTAAATATTTAGAATAAGGAAAGATACCTGAGGGATCATCTTTTTCCAAGGGTCTCTACCCATCCAGTTAGATCGAGCAGAATGGGCATGCTACAGATCCCATCAGCCAAAGAGTATCAGCTGGCAAGGATAAGCTTTTTCTGCAGTGCCTCTTTAGAATGTCCCAACCATATTAGACTTTTGTAAGACACTCAAACCTGGCTATGTTCCCCTGCCTGGGGTAGGAATATGTTAAGGACCTCATTTCCAGGCTGTATTGCTTACTGGCTAGGTATCTTTGTCCTATATATATTTAATCTAAGTGTTTTTAGTGTTTTAACAAGTTTTTAGTATTTTTAACTGTAATATATTTTTTGAATTGTAAGCCTCCCACAGTCATTGACTGAGATGGACAGCTATAGGAATGAATGAATGAATGAATGAATAAATGAATGAATGAGTGAGTGAGTGAGTGAGTGAATGAAGCAAGTAAGCAAGCAAGCGAGCAAGCAAGCTACTTTCTCTTCCTTACATCTTTTCAAATGTTATTCAAGAGGAAAAGATGATCCCAGGAAAAGGATTGAATTTTTATTGAAAATGTGTCTTTGGAGATTCTCAGTCATCCAAATCATTGAAAATATGATTTTATTTGAAAGAATAAAATTGTTCTTCTCATACAAGACATGTTGTTAAGCTTTCAATTCATAAGATTACACAATGAAGCTTCACTTTTTTTAAAAAAATTGCACTGCTTTATTTATATTGCCTGGATTGGAAAATCCATTTCAAATTTCAAGACACAAACAGTATCACAAGGGACGTACTACAAAAGGAAGTACATCCTTGGAGTTTTCTAGAAACCTGAGGCCATTCTAACATTATCCAAAATTCTTTTTTTTAATTGCAGTAATATAATGGTTAAGACACATATATCAACAGATTTCTTATATGTCATACAACCTGCAACCAGTTATAGGAGCTGCAAAACATTAATCTGTTAGCATCACCATCAATTTAAGTGAAAAGGTTTCCTAAAATATAATTCCTAGTAGATTTTGTCAAATAGCAGATACTGCTTAATACAACAAATAACTTACGTGAATACATCAACTTTGTGAATATAGAGCAATTTTCAGATTTAAATGCATATTTTAAGAACACTTATTCCCCATGGAGTTTAATTCCCTATAAAAAAGTATAAACCACAAATATGTCCCATGTTGTACAGTGAACAACAATGTACAATATACATTAATATTATACTTTAAATAAACTGAGATAAAATTTGTGCTGAATATATCAGAAAGTATTTCAACACCTCAAATGAGCATTAGATAAGCGCTTCATAAATAGCATTCAAGAAAAACTGAAATAGTTTTTATCTAAATTTGCGGCTAATAGTTTTTCAAAGTTTCATTAAGACACAGTCCTTCTCTAAAAATAATTATTTCAATGACTTCAATCAATACAGGATTGCCACATTACTTAATATTAAAATGCTCCTAACTTATAGTAACCAGTATGGTAAAAGACAGAAGTGTTTTTATTATTACTAAAGAACTTATCTGGACACTGTATATTTCTAGCTGTGCAAATATTTTTATACTTATATTTTATACTTATAAAGAAGGAGATTAGTATTGACTTACCCATAAATGTTGCAAGAAGACACAAAGAGTACATTTCCTTGTCTATTTGCTCTTGAAGTTCCTTGGAAGAAATTCTGCTAGTAACAGCAATATCATCATGCTTCACAACATGAGCCGAATGTACTGAACTAGCCTGGTTACTATCTTCCTTCTCTTTAAGAATCTCTATGGTTATTCTATCTCCATGTAGCAGAGGAACAGGTTCATTTTCTTGCCCTTCTTTAGGTGGCAGCAGCTCCTTGGGAGGAAAGCCAAAGCGAATACATTGCAAATGTGGAGGAATATTAAATTCTCTAGCTATGCTTTCCTGCAATTCTAGAAATGTTGTAGTGGATTTCAAAGTGAGCATGATCTGTCGCCCATCATTTGTTGTTATGCGAATTTTCTTTTCTTTCGTAGATATTGGAGAATAAGGAGTCTTGGTTGGAGTAGCAGGTGCAGAGGATGACCCATCAGGCATAGTACCAGGAGACACAGTTCTAGCTGGGCCTTTTTGTACTTGCTTCCATTTTTCAGTTTTTCTTTTTTGCATTATAGGTGCCTGTTCTGCAATGTTTTGTTGAATAGTTCTTTCAGTTTTACTCATATTCAGTTCTTCTTTGTGCAGTGTTTTTGTTTTCTGTCCAGTAAGAATAATTTTGGTTGGAAGCTGAGATGCCAAATCTTGTCCTTGTTGCATATCATCGGCTCTTCGGGCATGAGCACTATCAATGTTTACAGGAGTATAATCATCAGGGTTCTTTTTGGCTGTTTGATGCAAAATTGTATTGACAACTTTCTGGACAAGAATCTCACTACCAAATTCTCCAGGAAAGTGCTTAGTAACAAGCTTCATTGCAACATCATATACATTGCTATTCAGAGATAGATCACTTTCATATTGGAACCAATACACTGTTTCTCTTACCACTCTCCCACCCCACTCTAAAGTAATAGGGAAAGCTTCAGGGAGATTGTCATATTCTTTGCCTTCCCAATAATGTTTGAATCCACAACCACATTTGCCACCTGTTGATCTAGTATTAGTTCTGTCCCCATCCAAATATACAACAGAGCCATCACTTCTCACACGACGCACCAATGTGCCATGACACCAGTTACAGGCTGTAAGACTACTCAAATTGTAGTCTGGTACTAGTACATCCTTTACAGGATTATAGGAACATACCAAACTGTTCAGAGGAAAACTGTAATTTTTATCAGGTCTTAACTGACCATGGGTACTTTTTGCAAGATTATACAGCTTCCCTCCTGGAGCTAGCCATTCTGGAGGAACATGAAGTTCTGAAAGAGCACAACAAATGAGACACTTGTGAAGTCGGTTGTCCATAACTGCCTTTTTAGCAGCTGCTGTAACATCTTCAGGCTGAACTCCTATCACACCAGTCCGTCGATAGAAGTACTGATGTACATCAGCTACTAAACTGGGATGAATGCCATGCTTATCCATAAAAACTTCCTCCATGGCTGCAACTAGCCTCATCAAGTATTTATCATGCAAACTTCTGTCTCCTCCAATCACACAGCTACCATCGTCTTCCAATTTGATATACTTTTTAATAAGGTCTTGAGGCACTCCCCAAGCTTTAGGAAGTAATTTCATAGGCAATTTAGGCAAAGCAGCACCTTTTATTCCAACCAGAGGAATATAATGATTACGCCCAGAACTACTCCAGGCAATACAAATTGGTTTGTTCAGCATGCCATCTTTCCCCATGCATTTTTCTTCTGGTATCAATCCAGGAAGGAATGTGGCAGAATAGTCCCCTGAACTACGCATTCCACTCAAGGAATCCAAGAGAATGATGGGCCGATGTAAAACATTGGCTAGTCCAAAAATGTGGATGTTTCGAAGACCCATCGGTACACCCTCAGGAGGAATAAATAAGGGGTCACATTCATTGATTATGTCTTCCCATTCTGCAGCATCAATAAAGTCATGAAAAAGGGGTTTATAGCGGCTGAGATTCTCCATAAAGTGCTTCTTGAGGTTCTCCCGCAAAGCATGCCAGAAGAGTTCCCTACCTACTAGTGCTCGGGAAATTGCATGGACTAAACAATGGCCATCACCGTCCACATGGACTGGGATGAGGCACTCCTGGCTATTATTAGCCTTCTTAATATCCTCCAAGGTGTCCTGCAAGTACAGGAGGCTACCAGAGCGATCTTTGCCATATCCTACAGTGTCAACATGCTCAGGCTCAATAAGAAAGGCACGGTCTCCAAGAAGAGCACAGTCAAAAACATCTCCTTGGTTCATCTCAGTTAGCAGTTTAGCTTTGCCCGTCTGTTTATCCATGCCATAGCGGGCCAGAATGGGCGATAGCAGCTTGCAGTGATAGTTTGACAGGCCCATAACTTTCACCAGCTCGGTGTTCTTTCTAGGGGGCCCCGCCCCACTCACTCCTAGCAGTGCGTTCCGCAGCAAATTGTGCAGCACCAAGTCGGGATCCGTCACCTCCTCCACTCCCAGCAGCTGCCGCTGTTCATGACGCCGCCCGCAGTCCGTGCACTCGATGCTCCCGCTGCTTAGAGGCCCGTGCGCCGGAAAAAACAGGCGCGCCTGACAGTTGGGGTCAGGACAAGTGCCCGAGAAGATACGCCGGTCCTTCTTCTTCGGGACCAGTGTTGCTGCTGGCTGCTGCTCCTGCTGAGGCGGCTGAGACATCGCTTCGCGCCTCCTCCTTCTCTTTTGCCTGCCTGCCTGCGGCTGGTCCCTCTTTTTTTCACTTCTTTCGGTACGCCCCCCCTCACAGCTTCATCCCCGCTTTTCCACCAGCACGCACAGAACCTGACAAAACTCGCCCTCTTCTTATTACTCGGGACAAATCCAGCGGCGAACACGTAAACCTCCGGTACTACCGCTTACTGCCTCTTCACTACCGTGGCCGTTGCCCGCGACGTAACGGCCTTTCCCCTCCCTCCTTCCATGCAGACGGCGCAAGCGCAACCGGCTAAGGCAGATTGGAATTGTAGTTTTCTTTTCCAAGGAAACCAAGCGGCGTGGTATCGAATTGGGTTAGTCGGAAACTACTACTACCGGCATGCAACACCGTACAGGAAAAACTCGAGAGAGGAAAGAGAGAGAGAGAGAAAAAAAATGTTTTTCAACAAAGACGACTGGGAAATGTAGTGTTTCCGTTTCAAAAAAACATTGGAGCTTCTGTGAGAATGGAAACTGAAATGAATGTTTCCTAGAATGCTTTGCTCTTGTCTCGTGACTATTTTCGTTAATCGTAATTTGATGTAAAAAAAAGTTGTCTAGCTAGTGCGAAAAACAACATTTTTCTCTTCGTAAATCGATGTGAAGGGTATCTAAACCGGATTAAGTGTTTTGCCAATGTAAGGGATGATTCTGTTATATCACTCAACAACTGTTCAGCGGATTCAGCAGTCACTATTAAGGCAAAGATAATTTTTGTACTACCTTTGGTGTGTTTTAGTTCCAGTATTTATTGCAGTTCCCATTACATATATATATAGTATAACCAGGTACTCAGGAAACAGTTGATGAAGTATAGACGATAGTCAATCAAAGCATATGCAATAATATATTAATCCTGCCACAGAACTGTTTATTAGACTGATAAGCAGTGTAGAGTAGCAACAAAGACCTTAAAAAAGATATTTGTTTATAGTATTCCACCTTTATTATTTTTACAAATAACTCAAAGCAGTGAACATTTACAATACATTTTCTTCCTCCTATTTGCCCCACAACAACCCTGAATTGGGCTGAGAGAAAGTGACTAGGCCAAGGTCACCCAGCTGGCTTTCATAGCTAAGGCAGAAGGATTTACCGCTTTCTAGCCCAGCAGCCCGCATCCTTTGGGGCATCCTTTGGGGCACCAGGGACCAGTTCCGAGGAGATTTTTCTGCAGACTAGAATTTTAGAATTTAGAATTTATTTGATTTGTCAATCGCTTACAAGATAATAGGTATAAGTATATACATAGTTATGAATACATGAAATGGGTACATATAAGAAAAATAAAAGAAACAATAGGACAGGGACGGTAGGCACGTTGGTTCACTTATGCACTCCCCCTACAGACCTCTTAGGAAAGGGGTGAGGTCAATAATAGACAGTCTAAGGTTAAAGTTTTTGGAGTTTGGGGAAGAAACCACAGTCAGGTAGAGTATTCCAGACATTGACCACTCTGTTGCTGAAGTTGTACTTCCTGCAATCAAGTTTGGTGCGGTTAACCTTGAGTTTGTATCTATTGTTTGCTTTAGTGTTGTTATGGTTGAAGCTGAAGTATTCATTGACAGGTAGGACATTGCAATGTATGATTTTATATACTATACTTAGATCAGACCAAAGATGGCGTAATTCATGGTTTTCTAGGTCTAGAATTTCAAGTATGGTGGCATAAGGTATTCTACAACGAGTAGAGGAATGGAGAACTCTTCTTGTGAAATATTTCTGGACTTTCTCAACTGTGCTAATATCAGATACGTAATGTGGGTTCCAGACTGATGAGCTATATTCGAGTTATTGGTCTAACAAATGTTTTGTATGCTCTAGTTAGTAGTATGAATATTACCAGAGAAAAAGCTACGTAGGATTAGGTTAACAACTCTTAATGCCTTTTTGGCTATGTAGTTACAATGGGCTCTAGCACTTAGATCATTAGAGATGAGTATTCCAAGGTCCTTTACAGAGCTTGGATTATCAACAAGGTCTTGACTATTCAGCTTGTATTTTATTTTCTGTTGTTTTTTTTTTTGCCAATATGTAAGACAGAGCATTTATTTGTTGAGATTTGAACTTGCCATTTGTTTGACCATTCTGATACATAGTCAAGATCTTTTTGAAGAGTAGCAGTATTGTCTGTGGTATTGAACAGCTTTACATCATCAGCAAAGAGAACGCAGTTGCTCTTAATATGATCAGAGGTCATTTATGTAGAGTATGAAGAGCGTGGGGGATACCACTATTGACAGGTACAGAAGTTGATAGGACACTCCCAATTTTGACCATTTGTTGTCTGTTTGATAGGAATGCTTCTATCCAACTATGCAGTTGTCCAGAGATACCATAAGATTTTAGTTTTAGTAGTTTGTTGTTTACCACTGAATCAAAGGCTTTACAGAAGTCTATGTAGATTGCGTCTATTGTTTTGCCCTGATCGAGCTGTGTAGTCCATATGTTTTTGCAGTGTAAGAGTTGCAGATTACAGGATAGTTTTTTTCTGAAACCAAAATATTTATTAGAGAGTAGGTTGTGTGTCTCTAACTAGAGGATAATGGATTGGTTAATAATTGATTCCATGCCTTTATAGGTGACGCAGCATAAAGAGATTGGTCTGTAATTTTCAACTAGGCTGGAGTCTCCCTTTTTGAAGATGGGGATGACCGTGGCTTGGTTAGGCAAGGAGCTGGTCCTGAAAGATTTTTCAAAGATTATGCTTAGAGGTTCTGCTATGGCAGTGGATAGCTTTTTTAAAGAAGTAGGCATATATTCCATTCATCCAATAGATAGAGATGGTTTTAGATTGCCTAATGCTTTTTCAACATTGTCTTCTGTAAAATCTATATGTATTAGATCATTGTAGTTTTCTGTGGAAAACTAGAAGAAGACTAGAGGGTTTCGCATGCTGCCCACATCCCATGGATGGAGCTTCCCTTGTTCATGTGGCCCAGTTTCTGGCATGCCTCGGATTGGTGCTGGTCTATGGACCAGAGGTTGGGGATACCTGCTCTAGCCTATTGCCTTAACCATTAAACCAAACTGATTCCCTGTTTCCATATCATAATGTTCCTATATTTACAAAAAAGAGAATCATGTAAGCAATGATTTTGTCTGAGTCATTATGGAATTGAAAGTTGGATTTTGAAACAGGATAGAAAAAATATTGATGCTTTTGAATTTTGGTGTTAGAGAAAACTCTTAAGAAAATCACAGCTATTCAGGAAAAAAAACATGGATTATGGAGCAGGTCAATCTAGACTACTCACTCAAAGCATACATAACCAGGTGCAAATTATCATATTTTAGAGGCATTATGCAAAGACCTAGCTCTTTGAGAAATCTATAAAGATAGGAAAAATGGGAGGATAGAAGACCAGAATCAAGATTGAGGATTATAGTAGCAATTGATGCACAGTGGAAGATTTGAAGGAACAGGTTGAAAATAAATGGTTTTGGGGGGGGAATCTATGAAGTTGCTGAGAGTTGACACCAACTTGATGATATACATTCAGTCAATTATTATATTCCTATTTATAAATTTTATATGTAATCAAAAATTGCAATCAGTCTTATATTAGAGTTTATAACAAATGCTTATTCATCTCTGTTCAGTTCAAAATTCTCAGCAAGCCTTGAAACTATAGGTTTAGATGTTATTTGTTGGAACTGAATACCAAACAGCAAGCCATCCTTAAGACTTTCTAAATCTCACATTGGCTTTTTTATGGATGTTACTAAGCCAAAATAGTTTTTCTTTCAAATGCTGCCATTGGTGTCAGTGTTATGGGAATTTTTATGATGAATAAATTACATTAGGAAGACAAACATTAGTGGAACCAGAAATAGTTTGATGGGATATATATTTTATGAAAAAAAACAATTCATGCTTTATGAAGGAATTGGAAAGTATTTTTTCAAAATAATTTTAAGAGGGATGTCATAAAATGGCTTTCAAAATCATTTCAGATGGAATTGTTTTTTATTTGCTTTTTCAATTATGTTTCTCTATATATTTGATAAAACATGTTCTGCAGCAACATTGTGGTTTTTAGTTTGATGCATAGCTCAAAGATTTAACAAATCCCATTTAAGCCTTTTTCAATTTCAGTATTTCTCCACCCCATCCCTGTGCAACACTCAGCAATGTAGAGTTACTGTTTGCATGCTATTCTTTTTAACCTGTTTTCTTTAGTTTCTTTTACTTATTTTTTTTTACTTTTCCAAACTTTGTGTTAGTTCTTCAAAAAAAATTGATTCATCCCTCTTATTGTGTTATTGTATTATAAAATTATGTTAATATAATTTTATTAAAGACTGCCCTTCCCATCTGTGTCCACCACTAGCTGGCTAGGAATTATGGAAGTTTAACAGATTTGGAAGCATCACACCGGAGAAGGCTCAGATTAGTATATGCAGTATTACTTGTAATGTTATCCCTGGGTTCCCTTTGGCTTATTCCTTTTGTAATAAGCGAATGAATGCAAAGTGTATTGAAAAAAATGTTTGTTTCCTTTGCTTACAGGAAGCAATTGATCTATTTTAGGGGTCCTCAAACTATGGCCCGCACGCCAGATACAGCCCGCTGAAGCCATTAATCCGGCCTGCACAGGACCATGAGGCTGCCCCATCCACATTGCTGGGATGGAAGGAGAGAGAGAGGGAAAGATACACACAAACAGAAGTCACCCCCCCACCCCAAGGCAGCCACATCCCTTCACTAATCTGCTTTCCACCCCCAGGAACAATTAAAGTTTAATTTGTATGTATTTTTTAATGGATTGCTAAATTGGCCATGCCCACTCAGTCACATGATCACCTAGCCATATCCACTCAGCAGTCTGGCACCCCAACAGTCTGAAGGACCGTGAATTGGCCCCCTTTTTAAAAAGTTTGAGGAACCCTGGTCTATCCTGAGACATCTAAGTTTTTTAAAAAATGAAGCCAAGTCACAGTGTCATGGCAATATGGCCATTTGCTTTGGCACTATCTAGTCCAGTTTGCCTGGAAATAATATACAGATGCTTTTTTGTAGGATTGCAGAGACACAGTTCTAGATAACGTAAGGATTAGACATAAGCTGCTATAAAACAGTTATAATCCACTTGCCATAGTGTTCACGCTATGCACTTGATGGCTTTCATTCTATTCCTTATTCACACAGACAAAAATAATGTTATTAACTTTATCGTGGCTATTTTAAACACAATTCATGTACTGAGCATAGTGGTACTGTATTAAGAACAACAATAAGCCACAAATTGTATCAATGCAAGCTTAATAGAAATATGACAAACATGAATATGGTATGTGCAGGTAAGGTACCATTATATTCCAAATTCTTTCTTAGAAGTAAATAAATTAAATGTACTAATCAACAGTGTGAAGTAGTAATCTTCAAAGCAATAATACAAATCTCTGTTTTGGGTTCTTTTGTGAATATATTCAGTGAGCTCACGAAATAAGGAATCTATTACCCCTGAATGACCTTGTTTTCATCTAGATTACTTTTTTCCTTGTCCTCCCAACTCCCACTCTGGTGCTTTTCTGTTTTACGCAATATAATCAAGAGAAATACTGGCAGTTTCTGCTACCAGGACACAAGAGAGCCAAGAATTCCATTAGGAAATTATGAAGTGAGTGGCTGAATCTTTTCCCACCGCCAAGAATGTAAATAAAGGGAAGTATTGTCAAAAGTGCAGTTAAAGACAGGCCTCCAGATAATAGTATCTCACTGTTGTGTCAGGTGTCCAGCAAGAGAAAAGACAATATCTTGAAGACAGAAAAATGACTCTATAAAGCATGGGTGTCAAACTTGATTGTGTCACATGACATATCATGACGTTTTTTGCCTTTGCAGAGCCGGGGTGGGTGTGGCCTGCGTGTGATGCATCTGGTCCGCGGACCGCCTGTTTGACACCCCTGCTATAAAGGAAGCCAGCAACCAATAATTTTACAAGTTGTAACTTGCTATGACAGGTGCAGTATTACCTTTGCCACTCAATTTGGATAGAAAAATCACTATTATGTTCACTCTAACCCTGGTATCTGGTGACATTGCATCAGTGGAACCCAGAGTCAGGAAAGACTGTAAAATTAAATCTTTAGAGTCATAAAATACTTGTTTAATTGTTAGGATGAGCTGAGCTACAGAAAATAACATAACTTGTTAAAGACGACATTGCACAGCTATTCCATATGTTGGGAACATCATTTTTCCTATATAAATATCTCTCAGGAAAGCATATACTAATAGAGGTTTTTGAGACAAGAATATTTTAAATCTTGGAAAAGATTATATAATCTCAGGTTATCTAAAAAACAAGAGATATGAAATTTATGTACATATTAAGTTAGGTAGAACAGAATATTTTATTAGCCAAGTGTGATTGGACACACAAGGAATTTGTCTTGGTGTAAATACTCTCAGTATACATAAAGAAAAGGTACATTCGTTAAGAATCAAGAATCATAACGTACAACACTTAATGATAGTCATAGGGTACAATCAACAATCAAATCATACTAGGAAACAGTAAATATAAATCGTGAGGATACAAGCAACAAAGTTACAGTCCTACAATCACAAGTGGGAGGTGATGGGTGATAAGGAGTGATGAGAAAATTAATGGTAATAGCAGGGTACACTTTGTAAATAGTTGAACAGTGTTGAGGGAATTATTTGTTTAGCAGAGTGATAGCTTTCGGGGAAAAAGAATACCAAAAGAAGAACTCTTCAGCAACATTTCTTCTTTTGGTATTCTTCCTAACTTAATATTTACAATATTTACAAGCAACTTCTGCTATCCAAAATGAGAAGTCAATTTTTCTGCACAGTTCAAGACAGACTAATCAAAGAAATGCTTTACAAGCCTTGCTACAGCCTTGTCTTCCAGGACAAGGCACTTGCTATGCTATAAAAGCACAGGATTGCACCTACAAGGTCTTCTTCCTCCCAGAGATATTCAGCCCAAGTTTTCAAAGAGTACCTTGATTGTGCTTCCAATGCTGCCCTGCTCTTGGATTATGGTAAGACTGATTGATGTGTTGAAAAGAGAAATGTAAGCAAAGCTTTTGCCCCAGCTAAATATCTATATTTTTCACATTGAAAACTACCATAGGATTTTCATCTTAGCAAGGTTTCGTGTTCTGTTTTCAGTCCTAAAAGAAACATATCAATTTACTTCCTTTGCAGACACGTGTTGCCCTTGTCATTTGGAAGCAGTTGAAATTTTCTTCACAATTTGAATGATTAAATTGATGATTAAATAGAATTCTTTATTGACCAAGTGTGATTGGACACACAAGTAATTTGTCTTGATGCAAATGCTCTCAGTGTACATTAAAGAAAAGATACATTCATCAAGAATCATAAGGTACAACACTTAAAAATAGTCATAGGGTACAATAAGCAATCAAATCATACTAGGAAACAGACAATATAAAGCGACAAAGTTACAGTCATACAGTCACAAGTGGGAGGGGATGGGTGATAAGGAGTGATGAGAAGATTAATATTAATAGTAATGCAGACTTTGTAAATAGTTGGACAGTGTTGAGGGAATTATTTGTTTAGCAGAGTGATGGCGTTTGGGGAAAAACTGTCCTTGTGTCTATAGTTCTGGTGTGCAGTGCTCTATAGCATCGTTTTGAAGGTAGAAGTTGAAACAGTTTATGTCCGGGATGGGAGGGATCTGTAAATATTTTCACAGCCCTCTTTTTGACTCGTGCATTATACTGTCCTCGATTGAAGTCTCTTAAGTCTGTGTCTGTCTTGTTGGTTTGCAGAACCAAACCAGACACTTATAGAGGTGCAGATGACAGATTCAATAATGCCTTTGTAGAACTGTATCAGCAACTCCTTGGGTAGTTTGAGCTTTCTGAGTTGGTGCAGAAAGAACATTCTTTGTTGTGCTTTTTTGATGACATTTTTTGATGTTAGGTGTCCATTTTAGGTGTTGTGATATGATAGAACCTAGAAATTTGAAGGTCTCTACTGTTCATACTGTGTTGTCTAGTTTTGTAAGAGGTGGTAGTATGGGGGCTTTCTCCTAAAACCTACCACCATTTCTACAGTTTTGAGTGTGTTCAGTTCCAGATTGTTCCGATCACACCACGAGGCAAATTGTACAGCCTCTCATCTGTATGCAGATTCATCGTTTTCTCGAACGAGGCCAATCATTGTTGTATCATCTGCAAACTTCAGATTTTAACAGATGGATTGTTTGAGATGCAGTCATCGGTATATAGGGAGAAGAGAAGGAAGCACACAACCTGAGGGGGGGCTGTGCTAATTGTACAGGTATCAGATGTGATTCTACCTAGCTTCACCTGCTACTTCCTGTCTGTTAGGAAGCTTATGATCCACCTACAAGTGTGTTCAAGTACCACTAGCTGGTTTAGTTTGTTTAGAAGAATGTCTGGAATGATGGTATTGAATTCTGAACTGAAGTCTACAAAGAGGACCCTTGCATAGGTATTTGGAGATTCAAGGTGTTGTAGGATGTAGTTCAGAGCCATATTAACAGCATCATCTGTCGATCTATTTGCTCCATATGTAAACTCCATGGGATCTAACAGCGGATACGTAATCATGATAGTATTTTTATAGTTGCCAAATTCTGCTGTGTTACTAGCAAATAAATGATGAAACTTGAAAATTTACCAAATTCTTTTTATTATTTCCAACGTTTCTGCTATTGTTGTTGATTATTATAAAATTGTATAATTGTTTTCAGTTTATTAACTACCTGATACAAATTGCTTATAAGTTGGGATAATAAAATTTTTAGGTTAATTTGCTTTTTGGTCATGGACTACAATAAAAGTTCTGAACTGATCCAAAGTGATTAGGATACTATATTCTAATTTATAAAATATATTTGTACTTAACTGTTACCCTATATTGACTGCCAGATTGACACTTCACAATTAAATAAATGGTTCAGAGATATTGTAATTAAGTTTCAGATACACTAATCTATTTTTTGCTGAATCAAAGTTTATTAAACTATAGCTTACTGATTTTATATAAAATGAGTTAAGATGCTTAAGGGAAATGTATTATCCTTTGGGGGAAAAACACATGTGAGTACTAATGAAATGAAGAATCATCATGGCTCAATGGATCAACATCCAGTTACTCATATATAGAACATTCCCAAAGGTTTCTAGATCCAAATGACTTGGTGATGAGTCTAATGTATAAAAATACTGTATATACTTTTCTGTTATCATCTAACATACCTCAAACAGACAGCATATAAGCAGCAAGTGAACTCAATCTCCCTCTCATTATGATGTTATCTAGCTTAGTAACAAAACATTGGCAAAAAATCAAAGAGTACCAAGAACCCAACTTTATCTCAAACTTTCTACTTGTATAAAAGAGACCATACTGAGAGGGTCAGAAAGAAAGTTGGGGAAAGTTAGCACAGAATAAAGAGGTGTTGTTTTAAGCTCTCTTTCCTGTTTTTCAGCTTACTAATTGAGATCATCTTCAAAAGCTTTCCTCTGTCTGTCCCTACAACTAAGAAACCAGCTTTATCTTTTAGCAGTGACACAGCTGCTTTAGGCAGCTCATTTTGCATGACATTAAACCATTATATCTTAATTATTACTGTATCTTGCAAGAACAATGAATGGGGAAGAACTTTTGAATATTCTGCTTCAGATGCCAAAGCACCCAAACTAGGCTTATCTAGTTTGATTTAGGGAGAGTCCATCTCATAGTACAGATGTTCTTTGGTCAACACTACTGAGTAAAGTAGGTGGAATGAAGAACTTGTAGAAATATAATATTTATGGGACTTTCTACCCAAGAGGCAGCTTGCCATGTCTAGGCCCGGGACCTTAAGAAAGAGCAAATGAAAGCCTTTGCTATATGGATTCTGGGATAATTAATAAGAGTATTATATTAGTCAAGTTCTAGATGAAATGTTCCAGGAATGGTCAGCAAGCAAAACCTACATACTGTATTTTGGATACATGATGCCAGCAGATGATGAACTAGAAAAAATATGTTGGCAAGGATGAGGAAAACAAGGCAAAGGCAATGGTTAAGTTGGATGATATTAAAGAGATTAATGTGTTGTCCTTGGAAGAGGTACTAGCTATTATTAAAGATGGATCAAAATGGTGAGCATTTGCCAACGGGAGTTGATCCCAATTCAATGGTAATAAAACAAATGAACTTTATTTGTTGCTTGCAATTTTGTTTTTAAATGGTCTATCTGGGTAATTTAAATTGTCAAGTGTTTTTCTGGTGCTATTTAATGCAAGGTGCCTTAAAATAGATGTAAACGGATTAGGTATTTATAATGGAAAATAAAAAATGTGAGACAGTGAACTCTTAGCTTCTTGTCATTTTTAAATTTCTGCTGGGGCTCTTGCGATTTTGAGTCATTATTGATATTGTATGAAGCTATTCTACGATGGATGACGGACCAACTGCATTTTACCTATGGGACGGTCCTTGACGGTGCCAACCGTCCTAAAAACACAGATTAAAAGAAAAATAAGGACATACCAATTTCCCAGGCTCTGAACCTGAACTACTTAGCAGCAGTTTCGCCAAAAAGCAGAACTCCTTAATCCTGGCAGGTATCCGCCAGGGGGCGAGAGGTCTTGCCGAGTTCGTGTCAAAGTCACATGAATCCAACGTAGGAACGCGTCCTCGAGTGACCTGGCACGGATCTTGTACTGGGAGAAAGAAACCTCATGGCGTCTCTAGCTGTTGTTCCCACAGCAGTCGGAGAAGGAACTGCCGCCACCTCCCGGCCCGCTGCAAGGAGAGAGACGTTCGTACCCAGGGCAGGATTTTGCTGGTCTTTTTTGTCCCGCGCTGACCAGAAACCGCGGTGAGCAAAAGCTTCGGGCGGGAGAGCGGCGGCTAGTCAGAATCAACCCCCCCTCCCCCAGGGTGGAGAAAGCAAGGCTCCACCCTGAGCAGGCACGGGTCTAGGGAGCGATTGGGCGCGTCTCTCCTACAAACTAGCTAAGGGACGGCGCCCCGGGTTAAGGAGGCTATCTGACGACCGCGTGGGGGTGAAGAAACATCTCTGCCTGAGGTCGGGAAGCCGAGAAGCGGCCGGAGATGGTTTGTATTTGAGGCGCGCCCTCTCGGGTTACCACGTCAGTAGAGAAAGAGCCCCAAGCGGCCAGTCGCGCGCAGTAAAAAAAGAAAAATCGGAAGAAGGAAGCAAGAGCGATGTCAGCTTGAAAACGCTACTAGTCTCTTGTGGTAAGCCAACGTGCTTTGGGCTGGGAAAGAGGAAAGAAGTTAGGTCGCAACTGAGTTATGTGCAGATCTCGCACCCCCCCAGTTTGCTTGCTTTTGAGGAAGCAAGTAAAAAGAATCCCGGTCACGCAGGACAGAGTTATTTTAATTTTCTCTGTGAGCTGAAGATTTGAATTGTTCAAAATTTCTCGCATGCCGGTAAGGTAATTCCGTTGGTTGAAAAGAACTCTGTGTAAATGCTGAGTGATTTTTTTCGCTGCTAAACAAGGCTAGTGATGCGAGGTGTTTGATTCTTTACTGACCCTAAAAACCTGCTTATATTTGACTCTACATCTACACTACAAGAATGTCTGTTTTTCTTATCCCTTCTTTTCTTTCAGCTGGTGCTCTGTATGAAGGACTATTTCCAAAAAAAATGATACTATAAAATGGATTTTGAAAAGTTGCCAAGGTAAGAAAAAAAGATCTGTCATAACAAGTCTGACAGGATTTAACTGGGATATTTGTAGCTTTAGGAAATATTTTTGTCTATGTCAATATTACGCTATTGCATTAGCATAAAGAAATTAGTTTTAGGTAAAAAAAACATACAGTACATACTTTCTATATGTGCAGTAAAGAAAAATGTATTGAAAATTATTTACTTCCACATTTATGTTTTTTGATTAATTGCCAGATAAAATTATGCTTGAATGAGATCTAGCCTTTTTATACAGGTTCTTTTTTGACAGTTTTTAGAAACAAATTAATATATGGAATCAAGAAAGAAAATTAAAAAGAAACCAACTTTCCTTTAAATACAAGATTATTCATGGGGATATTTTGACTTTTGAGTCAGCTTATTTACAGTCTCTGGCACTGTAATATTTTACACACATTAAAATCAGTAGTGCAGAAGCTACTCATGACTTCATTTTATTTTTTTACCAATAGATTTTCTGAAATATTTCCAGTGATAATTATTCAGGTAGTAAAATATCAGATACAGAGAGAAGTTTCTTAAGACATATTTTAAAAGAGGTTTGTAATTGGGAATCCATAGGACACTGTCTACTGGAATACTGTTTTATGCAGGTCTTAAATTTAGATGTCAGTAATTTTGGGTTGCTTTTTTTTGAGACATAATAAACTATGTTTTATTTCTTACTGGATGTCATATTGAGCTTCTAAAGTATTCAGAAGCAAAAAATGTTTTTAAATTAATGTTGAAGATGTGGCAGCTATAGATTAAAATATAAGAACAGTTTAATACTAATTTCATCATACTCCAGTCCTTCAAAACAGTGAAATTAACTCAGTCAATATCATTGCTGCCAGATTTAAAATGCTGAGAAATCCATAGCTGACCAATCAAATTCTACAAAAACTCGTATCTAATTAATGCCTTATCACGATCCATTTTAATTCCTTGTATCTTGTATCTCAAATATCTAAACAATTGCTACTGTGGGGAAAGGGGTAAATAAAGCTTCACATTTTTTACAACTTTTCATCAAATAAAAAAGGCAAGTGAAAAAAATGGAGGTGGCTGTGTCGATGTAGCAGTAAACAATGCATTTACAGATCACAATGACAATTGTGACTAGAATTGCTAAATGACATGGTAATAAAATGCAATATTATGGGTAGCTTGATTGATCACAATTGATCCCAAAGTTTCTGTTGCTAAGTAAGATAGTTGTTAAGTGAGTTTTGCCTCCTTTATGATCTTTCCACAGTTGTTAAATGTACTACTGCGGTTGTTAAGTTAGTAACATGGTTATTAAATGAATCTGGCTTCCCTAGTACCATTTAATTCAGGGTCTTAGAAGTTCAAATAGTCATTGAATAAGAGGTTGTGATATTGGACTATCTGTATAGTGTAATTCTAAGACTCTCCAAGAGAAATTTGCAATATACTTCGCTTACCTTGAAATAAGAACCATAATGGTATTAGCTCTTTAGCAGCTTCCTTAGATTGTAAGTAATTATTTTCAAGCAATATTGCCATGAAATCATCCTTTACAGGATGAATTGAGATGAAAAAAATTGGATGAGACAGAAATAATAAAACTACAATATAATCCATGATGCTCTAGTTAAAACAACAGTCCCCAAAGCAAGCTGCATCACCAGCAGAGTCTGCCTAACATGACCCAAGGCAAAGCCACATCTTCAAAACCTTATAAAAGGCTAATGGTTAGGTCCATCACAGCAGTGCGTTTCAAACATTTTTACCACCTGTTCAGTGGGTGTGGCTTGGTGGGCGCGCTTTGCGCGCTCACACACATTTTGCGCAAGCACCAAATGCACACTTTGCGCAGGCGCAGAGGCTTTCAGACTCGCCTCCTGCAATCCTGCACTCTCCCTGTCGCTTCAGCAACTGCTGCACAGCAATCTGCTGTGCCACACAAAGCAGCTGTGCTTCAAAAGCAGGGAATAAAGATTAGTATGGGAGCCTGGGCAGGCAGATGGAGAGAACTGGTTCGGTCTCTGCTGCTCATCGGTGCTACCAGCTCAGCAGAACCGGGACGAACTAGTACAATACCATCACTTGTCCATCAGATCTCTGGAGCAATAGTTTTTCAAGGGGTAGGCACAACCACAGTGAAGGCAGGGCTCCAGGGTCCAACGAAATGACATTGTTTGATAGAATGGATCCAGAACAGTCTACTAGACTGGAGAAAGAGGCAGAAAGAACGGAAGACAGGAAATAAAATAATTGTTTCTCATTTAGAACCAATTTAGGATTGAGACTTTCTTTGATGTGGCAGGGAGGCAAGTCCCTTCCCTGGTAACAGAAAAGCTTGCAGCTGGGTGCTTACATATAATACCTGTGTCCTAAATCTCACTAAATGGTTAGTGAAGGAATTAACCATTACAAAAAGCGATATACTGTATTTTACTTTTGAATAAACCCATATGGAATTATGAACAATAAATAAATGCATAGAGATTTTTAATAAGCTGCTGCATGTTATGATGCTTTCAGGTTGCACTTAGTACTGATAGAATCAACAGTCGTTTGGTTTCTTACCCTCTCTTTCTGAACAATATGCAATTCAAAAATTACCTAGATCTACATGCTAAAAAGTATAATTAAAAAAGAACATGGGAACCTTGTTAGGTAGAAAATAGAAGTGCAGTGAAACATGGTAGATTTTTAGTTGATCATATTATCCCACCAAGTAAATCTAAAAATAATACATAAAAATGCTAATATGATAATCAAACATTATCAGTTTTAAAGTCTTCTAGAATAAAGTATTATTCTCAGTTAAAGGAAAAGGAAAAATATCGGTCCTTCAATTGCATGCAGTAATA
Organism: Bungarus multicinctus; assembly: GCA_023653725.1. NCBI lineage: Eukaryota > Metazoa > Chordata > Lepidosauria > Squamata > Elapidae > Bungarus > Bungarus multicinctus. Next base: position 60,853,500 of record CM042846.1, read on the forward strand.
AAATTGAAGATTAATTTTAGGAGATTTTGTGTGGGTACATTTTCAAATAATAATTGATTCCTGGTAACTGCCTGGATTTGTCCTTGCAGTTTTCTTGACAAGATTTTAGAAGTGGTTTGCCATTGACTGTTTCTTGGGGTTGAGAAAGAATGACTGGCCAAAAGTCACCCAGCTGACTTTGTGCCTAATGCAGGATTAGAATTCACAATCTCTAAGTTTTTAGCGTGGTGCCTTAATCACAATACCAGACTGACTATTTAAAATAGATCTCTAAAACAATACCATGTAAAAATGCACCTCTAGAACAACAGCATGTTCATACAATCACATGCTGAAACTTTTCATTTGTCTTTCATTAATTTTTACATTTAAATTTTTAAATGTACTTTTAAATAGCTAACCATTGGCATGTGATTGTATAAATATGGTATTATTCTAGAGGTGTATTTTACAGTGTCCTCCAACAAATATACCATGTTCTTTCCTTTACTACCCAAGTACTTAAATATTCATGATTCTGGAGTTCTGCACAAATGATGTATATGGCTTCTGTCAATTTAGTCATATATACCATATACATTTCATTAATGTTCAAACCTACAGAGCCAGAAGTAGTGAAGCTCACTTTGCACAGAAGTGGGCTGTAGGAGAATGAAGTTACCTCAAGAGGTTATTATGTAGTGAATTATTTCTGCTCTGTTCCTGAAGAATGAGGCGATATTTCAGTTCCCTTAGGAGTAAACAAAGTCTTTACCTCTTATTACCCTCCAAAGGACAGCATTTAACTAACTAGTGATTTTCTGGGAAGTACAAATATGTTTTGTTGTTATAAAAAATAAAATGTGAAAAGGGCATGTCTGCCTGTGAATTTTTAAAGATTAGTAAAACTAGTGACATTGTTTGAGTTTCTTAGAACCAAATATTTCAGAAAGTCAAAAACTATGTTTAATCCTTTTTTTTTAATAAAGGATGACTGGAAAACATTAAGCACATATAAAATAGAAGTAGAATTTGAAATAAATTGAGAAATCTTAGTCTGTCCTGTTATATTGAAGTTACTATTCGGTTATATAATATTACATGACTCCTAGGACCTAAAGAAATTTAAGCTGACAACTTTATCATAAAACACTCACTGTAGTTTTCTATATAGTTTTCCAAGATATTATGAAATAAGACACAAAAGAATAGATATGGGTATTTACAATTAAATTGTAAAGTGGAGATTATTGCTATGAGTATTAAATTTTTAAAGTATGAAATGTTTTACAGTTTTGTTGCTTGTGAGTTTATTCTCTCTTAAAAATAAACTGAAATAATTAATAATCTAAGACTATCAATGATTTCTCTATTTATGAGTAAAGTTATTTTGATACTAGGACTAATCATATATATATATATATATATATATATATATATATATATATATATATATATATATATATATGCGAAATACTAATGCATCATCACAAAATCTCCAAAACTGAAAGCTTATAAACTTGAAATTTGACAGATATGTTCCTTTTGGCTTCTAGGTGCTCACTAAGAAAGAGATTTTTCAAAATGATCGTCAGAGCATTAGTATTTCATATATTATTTTTAACAGATTCTGATGCTAAGGAGTTCTACTCCCCCTCCCCACCTGAAAAGAAATCTGTTCCAAATGTAAAACACAAGCAGAGGAGAGGAGTTTCAGTTTCACAGCAGTAACCAGCTTTAGTACAGAACAGTTGAGCTAAGCCATTCCCAGCTCCTTGCTGTCTCCTTCTTGCTCACACAGCAAATACTGTTCCACTGTCCATGTTTCAGTTTCCAAACAGCCCTCAACTCTTCCACACACTGACAGGACGCTACCCAGATGAATACCGATGGATGCTGGTAGGCAGAGGCACAATTACCCTTCCCCCCTTATTTTCCTTCCCAAAAACTAAGCCCGATCACATAGTTTCATAGTTAAGTACAGGTATAGAGATAGTTGGATTATAATTACTCTGCTGACTTGGAAATATGTTCTACTAAATATGGTGAAGCTTATTTATGATCAGGTTTGAGCTCTAAAAGAGAGCTTACATATAGGAATGGGATAAATACAGTAGTTCAGATTTTCTACAGTCTTGCTCAATTTATGATATGGCCAGAGATAATTGCAACATTTTGCTTCTTTTTAAAGGGTGGTTGTGACATTTCTGGGAAGTGAAACAACATTGAAAACAAAGAAGTGACAAGTGTTAGACAAAAGACCCTTGAAAAGTAGTACTAAGCATTCTTGCATTATAAAAGGAAATGGTGACTTAGGTATTATTACATGCAAACAGAAAGATTTTTAGTACATGAAGAACTAACCAAAGAAATCTTTCTGTGACCGTATCATACAGCTAAAGAATTTGTCTCATATTTGCTGTAATGTTTTTTCTGTTCTTGTAACTTTATTTCTTTTGTTCAGATAATTGTTTTGGAGGCACTGTCCCAAACATGTCAGAAACTGTGAGAACAATTCTGGAGGCAAGCTTTTGTCTTGTTCTTAGAATTCTTCCTACAGTTGAAAATATGTAATAACATTCAGTAGGTTAATTTACAGTTACACCTTAATGTGTGCACCTGGTGCAGCTGGTTTTGAAATCCAAATTTATAAAGCAGGAGTTTGATTCAAATTATTAGAATTCACTGAATGGATTAGACTGCTGACTCACAGCAGGAAGTCAAGATAAAACAAATCCCCACAGAGATACTAATTTGTAATGCTTGGTGCCTGAAGGTGGTTTTACACAGATGTGGTTGCTTTGTATCTCTAGTGCTGAAGCAGATCTCAAAGCACTCCATAAGAATGAGTGACAAAGAAACTGAGCATCAATAATTAGACTGATAGTGCTATTCTGAGACCCACCGAACTGAAATATTTAATACAACTGACTTAGTTTAAAACTCCATGTGGTGGTTATGGTAGTTTCCTTCCCCCAAAAGAAGATAACCTTAAATTTAATAAGTATTCACAAGGAAAAGTATATATGGACAGACAAAAATCTGGTCCAAAGCCATTTTTCTCTACCTTGCCAAATTAAGATGATAACTTTTGCAGAAAGTTCACCTGCCATTAGGAAAGTCAGGAGAAAGGGAGAGTGATTAATTCAAGCTAGTTGCCTGTAAACAACATATCACACTTATAAACTGAATTCTTATCTGCAAATTTCAGCTATTCTCTTTCCCATACACTTACACTACAGACATATACTGTATGTATGTTTGAAGCACATATGTATACATAACACTTCCAGAAACAGCAAAGAAAAAAACTTGAACCATATTGCATTATTATAGGTGAGCTTGTGTTGAGAAAGAAATGTCCTTATTTTCAATCATTTGGGGGAATGTTGTAATGTTAGATGACTAGGATATTTCATGCCCATGCCTTCATTTATTGCCAAATACCACTGTATTTGAAAACAAAGCCTGTTTTCAGTCCAAGGTTTAGACTAGCATGACTATGAATCCCAGAATTATTTTACATGTGGGTGAAAACAGTACTGTGCTTGTATTCATAAGAGTGGAAGAAAGCTGCTCGTTGCAAAAGCTACCTCTCCTGAACAACTCTTTTTAATCTTGTTTTCAAATATATTATCCTTGGAAACCAAATATCAGGTGTTGGTGTTGGTATAACGCTACATATGCAGTAAAATCTATTTGAAAAAAAATTGTTGGAGCATTGTAAACTGGTCAGTGTGACCATTAAGTTTATTTATTTGTATTTCATGTTTCATTTGTATTTAGGCTGTTCCCCAACTGGCTCTGAAATCTTGAAGGAGTTTGTTTGGAAAGAATGGTGTAAATTTATAGAGGTCAATGAGGTGGGAAGCACAACTAAAATTTTGCCTCAACCTTAACATTTCCATTATATTAACATGAAGATGGGAAAGCAATTATTACACACAGTTAAGACCTCTTTTGGCAGTCTACATTATTCTGCCTGGCTTAATCTATTGATCTAAATGGCAAGAACTGGATCATCTCTTAAGTATTTAATTGCTTTCATGTGCAGAATAAACTTGCTAAAGCTGCACCTACTTTCAAGGAATTCTTTACTAGGTACATAAGAAAGTTTTTTGTGGATAGTTCCTAAAGCATGGAATGTTTTATTTGGATCTTGTATGTTTATTTCCATTTGTTTAGTTCTGTCCAACCTGGATGCATAGGCAAGGCATATTATTATTTGTAGGAGAGATTCATGATTTAACTTGATAACTTAGATTTGAAATATTTACAAGAGAAAATAGTCTTGGCATCTATATAAATATTGGGATTAAGTGATGTGGAGCACCTGTTTAAATCACATCTGTTCTATAACATGGGAAGAAAATAGCACATCAGTTTAAAGACTTTCCCTCTCTTTTGCTTTGTATATTAATATCATATGCACAAATAAATACATATATATATATAATAGTATGTAATTTCAAACTATGTAATCCTGGAATTGAATTGCTTGCACTGAGTTCCATTTTTTTCACATTCAAGGCTGAGCAAATTGAAACTTCTTTTCTGTTCTAGCTGTCAGTGTATTTTTGTATGAGAATATTATACTGTAATTATATAACAGACTGTATGCCTGTCCTTTATAGATGAGAAGTGATTTATTTTTGAAATATTTCGTTAGTTTTGATCCTCTCAATTTGGAAGTTTGACTGCATAAAGAAATGAATTTCTTAATATGATGTTTTTCCCCTGAACTGTTTATAATCTACCAGAATCATCAAATTTATTTCTTTGCCCATTATTTGATATTTACATTTCATCATTTGATGCTTAAATTTTAAATGCAGGAGGCTTATTTCTTGTATTTAGAGCAACAGCCTGTGTTTGTCAAAAGTAAGCCTACTCTTGAGATAAAACTATAAATTTTTTTATAAATGAGATTATTTATTTATTCCAACATGTTTGAACAAGCTCTCCAAAATCTAAGCTTCTGGGTGCACCTGAAAGCCTATGAGCAGATCTAAGTCTGAGTCACAGACACAGTCACAAGCCAGGTTGCATAAATATTGTAATTCAGAGCCAAGTTTTACATTTTATGTTCATCAGCAACCTACATATTAATTAGCAGCTTAAAACCGTAACAGTCCTTTTACATTTGCCTTGTCATTTTACATTTACTTTTGATCTGTGCATACATTAGGATCCTATCCATTGAGGATTATTGATAGAAGAATTAATTAGTATCTAGCTTTTCAAAGGAAAATTCCAGGCTGCAACATATAAAACATGATATGTTTATAAAATATCATATTTTATACTGGCAGAAATTAACTACTCTGAAATAATGTTTGGGTTCACGTATTATAGTAAACCATAGTGTGGTTTGTTTGGGGCTGTTGTGTTGGCCAAGCCCCGCCATGTTGGTTTATAAACCATGTTCATGGTATAGTGTTATACACAAATTCAACCATTATTTTGAATTATTATCTTAGGAATACAGCAAAAAAAATATAGGCTGACATTGGAAAGCATTGGAAAATATGCAGGCATTGGAAAATATGCAAATAGTCTTAGTAACCCTTCTCCAAATTAATGATATTGGGCTATGTGGGAAAGAATGGATAAGAGAAGAAATAACATAAATATAATTCTACATTGATCATTTTGGAATTATGTTAGTGAGATTATATTTATTGCTTGACCATAAAACCTCAACCATAAAAGTCCACCTTCATTATTCTGTTCTTTACCTGCAATGGTATGACAGTATATGACTATATGTTATTCTTTCAATAGGGTTTGTGAGATTTGTCAGGAGATTAGAGACAAATAAAATACATAATTATTTTGTATTACAGTTTACATACATGTAGTGACAGAAATATTTCAGGGTTTTAAATGTCTCTATAGAATGTATTTTCAGATATTAAAAAATGTTTCTTGTGTCTGCATGCATAATCTCCAAGCCTTTTTAAAAAATGAATACTCTTGTTCCATATTCACTTTATCGAAATGTGGGCTTGGAGTGAATTTTTAAAAGAGGAAGTCAAATTTTATGTGCCTTTATGAACTACAACAGTTCTTGTTGCTCCTTCCTAACATTTCATTTTATTTAAGGTTTTCATGATGGAATTTAAGTTTACACAAAAACGACTATGTGTTTTAAGTCAATGCTAATGATATTGTCTACGTCCTGGTGCGGTGGTCTTGAGTTTCTGCTCGGAAGCAACGTAAAATGGATCTGAAGGAAAGCTGTCCAAGTGTTAGCATCCCCAGCTCTGATGAACACAGAGTGAAGAAAAAAAGATTTACTGTAAGTATAGAAACGGAAAGTGCTTCATTGTTTGAGGAGACTTCAATGCTACACAAATCAGCAGACAGGCCTAATTTAACCATCTCTCACAGGGTACTCCACAGAGGCTTTAATTCCAAATCAGTTATATATTCCTATAACCCTCCGCTATTCACCATTAGGCAACTGAGACCATTCACTTCTGAGTCATCCGTGGTGCAGCATATATTGCAAGGCTTGATTTTAGCCTGCAATGCTTAGAGCTCCATATTGCTTGGGGATCCAGCTGCATTCTCACTAAAAGGAAACCCACCTCCTGGCTCCAAGGCACTGTCCAGCATTTATGGTTATCTTGTGAGCACCACAACTACAGAACAGGGAGGGGGTACTATGAATTATGTCAGCTCCCTCCCATAATGATAATGGTGATGTTTTAGAAATAATTACAGTATGACATTTCAAATTTTTATTAGTTTATCAAAATACATAGAAAAAATGAAAATAATGGGAAAGTAAGGGAAGAAAAAGGGAAAATATAGGATAAAATCTATTTCTATTTATTTCTATGTCCAAAAGATATAAATAAGAGATGTGAAACAAATTTGATCTGATGCAGAAATATTAGAACCAGAAATACTAGATAATAAAAATGTGTGGTTTATAATACAGAGAAGGAAGCTAAAGTGGAAAAACAAATGACAAGCCAAGAGTCAACCTGGATAAAGACTTTCAACAGGATATATAAAAGAAATTGGCTAAATTTTTGAATATCAACGTAGAAATACAAATGATAAACCAAGAGAATCATGTGAATATGAGTAGTCTTTGACTTATGACCACAATTGGAACCAAAGTTTCTATTGCTAAGAAAGGATGTTAAAGGAGTTTTGCCCGATTTTACAATCTTTTTTGCTGCAGTTGTTAAGTTAATCACTGCATTTGTTAAGTGAAATGTGTTTGTCAAATGAATCCGGTTTCCCCCATTGACTTTGCTTGTTGGAAGCAAGCTGAGAAAATTGCAAATGGCAGCCACGTGACCCCAGGATATTGCAACCATTGTAATACATGGTGGTTGCCAAGAATCCAAATTTTGATTCCTTGTCCATATCTATAAACTGGGGTCCAGTCAAATCTATTAATATTTAGAATAACCCAAAGCCATAAAAGGGTTTCATGATTATGCATATGGCATGATGTAATGTACATAAACAAATTGAGCATAAAAATATTGTCATATATTTATGTTGGCTTTAAACATTTTGATATTCTATGTTGCATATCAAATTTACTTCATTGACTATTTAAAAATCAGAAAGAACTAACACAGATTCTTTTAAAAACTCCTTTAAATACAAATACATTACATTAGATTATTTCCCTTCTTTGTTAATCTTGGTGTTTTATGCTTCTCTGTTCCTTTCATTGTTTCCTGTTCTTCTTTCCCCACCCCATTTCAATAACTCGTTTGGATCTGATTTCTGTTTTTCATGTGTAATTTTGGCATTGGATTTTCTTTTTAAGAAAATCTATAGAGCAAATTAGTTTCATAGTGTCTGTTGAGAGAATTTGTAAATATTTCAGGTTGTAAACACGACAACATAATACTCACTTGTCCTCATTGAATTTAACTGAATAGCTTCATGAAGGAATATGATGGCAATAGCATATTGGTTTTTCTGTCACTGCATTGCAGCCCTTATCTGTCTGAAATAAAAAATATTAATATAGTCAAAACATCTGATTTTAGGATAAATCAGATAATTTTCTTAGTATTACAATTTTAAGGTAACTGGGAAAAGCAGTTGTAGTGATTTTGCTTGGAAGAGATTGACTTTTTTCCCCTTGCCCTATTTATCTTTGTATAATTAAGCTACATGTCTTTTTTTTCTGCCCTGCAAATCTTTACAATTGGAAGGAGATGAATAATTGATAATACCGGTATCAATAAAGTAGGCTAAATCATTTTCTTGAGAACCTGGAGCAAAATTCAGGTCCCATCATAAACAGTATAAACACTTATAGCAAAGGAATATTTCATTAATCAATATTCCCTTTTCTGGGGAAAAAACCCACAAAAATCTGTACAGCAACAGGAGAAGCTATTAGCATGCATGAAGGTGGTGAGATATTGGGCTCAGCTCTTAAAGGGCATCATATCAGTAATGCAGTTTGCTATGAACCCAAGCACAGTTCTATTAGATAGTTAGATTCAGATCAAACCTTAAATATTCTTTAAGATCTTATAGGTCTATTATTAACACTAGCACCATTCAAATTTTGCTTAAATGCTACCTGCAAAAATCCAGTAAGAGAAAAGGAGATTCTGAATATGAGAAAGTAGTAAAAGCCTGAATAAGAAAAGGACAGTCTTTAAAAATGAAACTGTGCTATGGTTATTAAAGAAAGCATTCTAATGCCTTCTAGTTCAGGGGTCACCAAGCTTTTGGACTTCAGGGACCACCAAACTCATACTTTTAAATTCCGAGGACCACTAATACAATTTAAAAAAAAAAGATAATATATTTAATATAAAAAGTTTATTTTTATATTAAATTTAATATTTAAAAATTTAATTTTTACTATACTATATGTATAAATATATATATTTTTAAAATATAAAAATGCTTATTTAATTATAATAAAATCCAAAATGCTTAATCATAACTGTGGGGCAGAGCGAAGGGAAAGGAGGGGCCTCTCTCATCCTTTGGGGAGAACGATGATTTAATACTGCTGGGATTCAAAAGAAGCCACATGGTGCCTGGAGGCTGGGAAGATCTGGACGGGGAGGAACCAGCTCCCCCTCAAATGAAAGAAAAGGAAAGCCCCCCCCCAATCTGGTCTCCTGTCATCTCATATCTCCCCCAAGTCAGAGGAAACTTCTCCCTCCTTTTCCAGGTGTGGTTGCCTGGAGTTGGAGGAAGGGAAGGAGGGCTGGAAGCGCTGAGGAAGACAGGCTTCTAATAACCAGGCAGCACCCCCCCCATGCCAAAGTCTCCCCGAGACTAAGCTCCAGGTTTCTCCCGCTGCTTCCAAGCAGAGAAGGGTCTCTCCCTGTGTGGAGGCCAAAGTGGGGTTGTCGAGCCTAGAAAAGCTAGAGCTCTCACCTGCACAAACAGGCTGGTTATTAGGAGCCCGTCTTCCTCAGTGCTCTTTTGGTCTGAGCATTTGGTTTCCCCCCTGCCCCATGCCAAAGGAAAGCCAGCCAGGCTTCTTCTTTCCTACCCTTCCCCCCTGCTCCCTTCCCTCTATTCAATCCTACTTCGGGACAGAGGAGAGCATGCTGGAAACGTGTGTTGGCATTTCCAACACTCATTTCTCCAGCTCTCGCCCACAATTCTTTGCGTTTCTCCAGACCTGGCTTGCTGAGGGGGTAGAGTAGCCCTGACATCTCTGCTGCCCCCCTAGAAAAAGAAAGCAAGCAGATACATAGCTCTCGCTAGGGCAAAAGAGCAGAGATCGGAAGGCACAGACAACAGAAAGTGGCAGCTTCCGTCTTCTCTTGCCTGTGCTTTCCTTGATCTCAGTTCTTTCGCCCCAGTGAGAGCTATATTTCTGCTCGCTTTTCCTATGCTTTCCCCAGGCAGCGATGGCTGGGGACATGGGGGGGGGGCAGCAGAGCAGAGCTCCGAGAAGGACGATGAAACTGATGCCGACGCCCCATTCCGGACCTCTGAACTGGACGGTGAGCGCAGACTTGCCCACTCCACCCCCTCCCACCACCACCAGCTGGTACTTTTCCTGCTGGGCTGTCCCTACAGCCCATGGCCATCAAGGAAGAGCCCAGGCTAGGAGAGGCGAGCTGAAAGGTGCAGGGGTGCTGTGCAAATGCAAGTAGCACGGCGCTCCTGCACCTTCCGGCCATCTCCATTGCCGCTTCAGCCCACCTGTGCCGCCAGCCCCCTCTTGCTGCAACAGCACCATTACCTCGTCCTGGCTGGTGAAGGCTGCACTGCTTTCTGCAGGTTTGTGTTCGGTCGAAGGGTGGGGGCCAGCAGGTGGGCAGGCCATGTGGGTGATGCAGCCTTGTGTTCCTGCGCAGCCTGGATTAATTGCTTTGGGGGGGGATATTTCTCTGCGTCCTATCAAAATTTTCTCATGGACCATCAGTGGGCTGTGGCCCACCAGTTGGCCACCACTGTTCTAGTTTATTAACTCCAGTAGAAAAAAATATTTGTAGCTCAGGGGTGATCTGTGGGGTCCTTGGTGCTCTCTGAGCCTACTTACTGGCTTGCAGTTGTTTTATTACTCTACTAGGTGACATCAATGCTAGTGAGTATGGGGTTTGCCTCCTGTTTATATATAGTACCTTGCCCTGCTAGGGTTGGTGGAGGTATAGTTTTTTCTTTGTTTATTATTTGTTTGTCTAGTGTTAATTCTGGTGTTAGTCCCAGTTTATCTGGGAATTGATTGCTGATCTTTTTGTTACCTTTTTAATATTTTTATTTCTTTTGAATGATGTGTGAGTGTTGTTTTACCTCTATGTGCCTGTTGATGGCTGATTTGCCTGAGTGCCAATTGTGCCAATTGATCTAGTGGTAAAGGCACCAGGCCAGAAACTAGAAGATTGTGACTTTTAGTCCTCCCTTAGGCATAAAAGCCAACTGGGTGACCTTGGGTCATCTATTATAGCATTAAGTTTTTTGATTAAATATTAAATAGTAATTTAGCAAGTGGGATGTATATACAATAATCCCATACATTTTTATAAAACTTCTCATTAAAATTGTTTATATCAACAGGTCTACAAAGTCTTGGTCTCAGTTGGCACTAATGAATGGTTTGTCTTCAGGCGATACGCTGAGTTTGACAAGCTGTATAATACAGTAAGTAGGGATGTTGTGCTCAAATTAGTTTGGGAAATTTCTCTGAACCAATTTCTTCTGCTATATTGTTGGTACATCATGATTGAGAATTGAACTGATTTCTGATGTTAAATTATATCATATGATTTATGTGTTTCAGCTAAGGAAACAATTTCCTACAATGAATTTGAGAATTCCTGCTAAGAGAATATTTGGAGATAATTTTGATCCTGGTAAGCATATCTCATTTAGTTTTCATTCTATCTTTAAATGTTTCTGCATCAGTGATTTCAATTAAGCATTTTTGAAGGTTTTTTCCTTAAATAACAGTATGTAGAAATTCACATAATATGTAGATATAAATGTACAATAATGCAATTTATCATCTGAATCAACAGTAGGCAATCTAATTCCCTCCAAATGTTTACAATTCAACTCCATTTTGTTGTAGCAGTATGATCAGAGAAAAGAGATTGTAAAAACTGGTTTAAATCAAAGCATGGAACTCTGCAAACACAAGTGCATTAAGCATCAGACTTCTAAAAACAAGGAATGATGCTTAGTACATTAAATTTGTTTATGGTCAATTAGGATATATTCTAATCAATTGCAAAGTTGTGCATTTCTGATAAATATGGATATAAATTCTCCATTAAAGTAGTTCTGTCATCATCCAGAACATTTGTATTTGAACATTTTTCACTTGCATATAAGAGCTTTTGATTTATTTTTGAGGATTTTTTTATTTATTTGAATCTGATGTACAGAATTTGATCATATCAGGGTTTTTTATATACAACATATCTTGTTGCTGAGAGACAGATTGTATTTTTTATTTTTATTTATTTATCTGTATCCCAGTTTTATTAATTTTATAAATAACTCAAGATGGCAAACACATATTCTTGCTTCTATTTTCCCCACAGCAGTAATACCCCTGGTGAGATGAGTTGGGCTGAAAGAGAGTGATTGGCCCCCAAATCACCCAGCTGGCTTTTATGGCTAAGGAATAATAGACAGACTGAATTGTACCCTGTGAATGATAAATTGTGATTAGTTTTATTACTGTAATCAAAGCTAGGAATAATTTAGTCTTTAAATAAATTAATCTGAATATAGGTAGTTCACTAAGGCGGGTCTAGAACTCGTGTTCTCCCGCTTTTTAGTCTGATGCCTTAATCAGTAGTTCAAACTGACATTGTATTGTATTGTATTGTATTGTATTGTATTGTATTGTATTGTACTTTACTGTACTGTTACTGCTTGGCTACCGGCATACATTTAGGATAGTTGCAGCATCCTGAGATCATCTGATTGTCATTTGTAATCTTCCCAGTTGGCTTGCAATAAAATCAATGGGGAAGCCAGATTCATTTAATAAACACATGATTCACTTAATTACAATAATTCAATTAACAACCATGGCAAAAAAAGATAATAAAATTGGGTGTGACTCACTTAACAATCAACTTGCTTAACAACAGACCTTGTAGCCTCAGTCATAAGGTAAGGACTATCTGTATTGTAGTCTTCAACTTACAACCACAATTGAGACCAGAAGGTCTGTTAATACCTGTATTGTATTATGTTTTAGTGTATTGCATTGCATTACATGCCAATCTGTTAGCAGTCATTGGAAAAATTATATACCTGTCAGTGCTAGTACATATAGATAATATGTTTTAAATTCTGATGGATTATATGTAGCATATTCTAGTTTTGGAGTGTTTGTCCTCTGTAATTAAAATCTTTCTTTTTTTTTCTATTAGTATCACAAACAAATATAAAGAAACTGAATGTGAATGTTTGTTTTGTACCATCCAAATGATGTAATAGGCTTACCAATATTTACCAATCATATTCAAAGAAAAGCATTATCTCCGCTGGAACAAAATTTTAGCTAAAGCTAGGAAATATTACACAAGGAAATTTAAAGTATTTGTATATTTATTCATAGAAAAGAATTCCAGTTTATCTCTGATTACACAGAACTTCTTTCATTTATTTATTTATTTATTAAATTTTTTATACTGCCCCCTCTCCCAAAATGGGACTCGGGGTGGTGTACAGCCGAGATAAAACCACATAATTAATAAAAATTTAAAATAGATTTAAAAAGAATTAAACAAGTGGCTGAAATAACACAATAAAAACAGGGTAAAAAGTTAAAAATTACCACAAATTTTAAAATCCTAGTAATTGATACTAGGCCAGACCGGCCTGTTGGAAGAGGTGGGTCTTTAATGCGCGGCGGAAGGTCTGCAAGTCAGTGATGGCTCGCATCTCCGGGGGCAACTCGTTCCAAAGGGAGGTGCTCCCGCAGAGAAGGCCCGCACTCTCGGGGCTGCCAGCTGGAATCGTCCAGCTGACAGCACCCCAAGGAGGCCCACCCTGTGGGAGCGCACCGGCCGGTGGGAGGCCAATGGTAGCAGCAGGTGGTCCCGTAAGTACCCGGGTCCCAAGCCATGGAACGTTTTAAAGGTGATCACCAACACCTTGAATTGCACCCGGAAGGCCACCGGAAGCCAATGCAGCTCACGCAGGAGCGGTGTAACATGAGAGCTCCGAGGAGCCCCCAGAATCACCTGCGCGGCTGCATTCTACACTAGCTGAAGCCTCCGGATGCTCTTCAAGATATAGAGAGCATTGCAATAGTCTAGGCAGGAGATGACGAGAGCAGAAGTGCATTCATTGCATTCTATGTAACCTAGGTAAAACATCTGAGTTTCAAAGCAGCTTTTATATATTGTTTCCCTTATTGTCAGTTTCTCCAAGTGTAACAGGACTGAACATAACAGAATAATTAGTTTCTGATTTGAGATGCCCTGCCATCTTAAGTTTTCCTACTAGCCACACTTATTTCAATTGGTTTTCCATATCTGATTTCCTACACAGGACAATGTATTATGTGTTAATATTAATCAAAATGTGTGTGTATTTATCATATGCTCAGATAACAAGAGCTGTATAGGAATGATAGGTTTTTTAAAAAATTAAGTATCTATTCAGTAGTATCCATTTCACCATATCCTCCTCCTTTAAGTGAGTGCACCATTACATCTATAGTTTAAAGGATTTGGAACCTAGAACTAAAGAGAAACCTCCTGACAGTTAGAACAATTAATCATTGGAATTAATCTGACTTGCCTCCAGAAGTTATGAGTTCGCCAACACTGGAGGTTTTAAAGAAGAGATTGGACAACCATTTGTCTGAAATGGGATACCGTTTCCTGCTTGAGCAAAGGGTTGAAGTCTTCCAAGTCTGTTATTCTGTTATCCTGTTATTCTGGTACAAAATAAGACGTTTTTAAAATAAAGGACCTATTTATTATTTAATCTAATCTGTTTTATCTGTCCACTGGTATTTATGGGATGCTGGAAATCAGCCCTAATTACAAATACAAGAGCAATTTTTTAATTTTTTTTTTAATGAGGTAATCTAAGAGATGTATATATTTACATTTTGAAGCAGGCATTCTAATATCTGATCTTTTCTCATTTGTTTTTCAGATTTTATTAAACAAAGAAGAGCAGGACTGAACGAATTCATTCAGAATTTAGTGCAACAGCCTGACCTTTGCAATCAGTAAGTGAAACTTTTTTTTAACCCTCAAAAGAATAAAATTATGTGATAAACTATATTGTGGAAATGACAGTCCACAAGTTCCTTCTAAGTGATATACAGGTAGTTCTCAACTTACAACCATTCATTTAGCAACCATTCAAACTTACAACAGTAGTGAAAAAAATGACTTACAACCAGTACTCACACTTAAAAATCATCTTCATGGACACATGATCAAAGTTCAGGAGCTTGGCAATTGGCATGTATTTATAATGGTTGCAGCATCCTGGCATCATGTGATCGCCAATCACGACTTTCCCAGCCAGCTCCCAACAAGTGAAATAATTGCAGGAAGTTGGATTTGCTTAATAACCATGTTGATTCACTTAACTGTAATGATTCACTTAACAAACATGACCCAAAAGATTGTAAAATTGGGCTCGACTCACTTAACAACTGCTTTGCTTAACAATGAAAATTCTGGTCCCAATTGTGATTGTAAGTCAAGGACTACCTGTATTATAAGAGAATGTCTATAACTTTTGATTACCAGATGCTGCACAAAATGACATGGAAAGTGATCACCAAGGCATTCTTTTGGCAGGTCAAGGTTAGAGTTCTCAGATGTGGTGTTCAATATTTTTTAAACCACTGCAGAATTGTTGCTAAAATCATTACTTAAGCCTTTAATAATTGGTAGCCTGATCCTATGCTTTGATTCACATAGAGGTAAAGTTTGAATTTTTCTGATTGAAGGAATTTATGACTGATTAAAATAATTCTTCTGAATAATTCTTCCATAACTTATGACCAGTCACTTAGCAATCATTTGCTATGAACAGTTGATTAGCAACCATTCAAAATTAAAACAGTCCCCCTACCACAAAAGCTACTTATGACCCAGATTCAAGGTTATGATGTCCAGGAGCTCCCATGGTTGCATTGCTGCATTTTGGGTGTTTGGCAGCTGGCCCACATTTACAGCCAGTTTGCAGCATCCCATGATCACACGTCTGCGATTTACAATGTTTTTGCTGGAAATTGAGTTTACTTCTGTTTCCAAAAACCGCCCCATTGTAAACAGTGGGTTCATTTAATGACTGAGGATTTCATTTAACAACTGTAGTATTCACTTTACAACACCACATTCACTTAATGATGGCCACAAGAAATGTTAAGAAATGTCATAAAATTGGGTCTGGCCATTGAATGACCTGCTTCACAACTTTCACAACAACACCCTAAATTGTGGACTCAATTGTGGTCATAAGTTGAGGACTAGCTGTACTGGTGGCTCAGTGAGGCCTAATAAGTTTGGCAGTTACAATTAGATAGAAAGTTGAGTTGTGCACCATGGCCCTGGAGGTTGGGGACACCTGCGGTAGGTGATGTCCTGTCCACAAGGTAAATAAGAGAATTAGATTCAGACTCTCCTTGCCCTATGGTTGTGTCTTCTCTGGAATACATAACCAGTGGTAAAGAGGTTGGTGGCTTCACTGTTGGTTTGCTATGGCTTATTAAAAAGTTTTGAAAAATGTTTGGATTATTAATTCTTTTGAAACTATTTTAACTGATCAAATTTCTGTTGCTTTCATTCAGTGATATATAATTATGGTAGTGATTTCTAATGTTATTAATATAAAATTTAACAAATTAAAAATTAAAAATGGCAACAATATCAAAAGTGTTATAATGGAAATTGCTTTTTCCTAATGATGTTCATAAGTGATCTAATTAATATATATTGTATCAATGGAAATGGAAGCTTCAACTTAATTAGCTCTGATGTAATATAATTTCCTATTTGATTTCACTTTTCAACTAAGTCATGATCATAATTTATGTTTTGTTTTGTTGTATATGTTATTCACATTGAAAATATATAATAAAACATTATGTAAACAGTTAAATTATCTTTCCTAGTCCAGATGTAAGATTATTTCTTCAGATGGACAATCCAAAGCACCAATATGATCCATCTGAAGATGAGGATGAAAGAAACAGTCAAAAGGTAACTAATTTTTTGCATCCTGCATTTAAAATATAGAAGTTACCTTATTTCATCAACGTATTGGCCTTTTCCAATGTCTCTCTTGATTGATATTTCAGTGAAATATAAAGCATTGTCTACTTCTCTTTTCAAATATAGTAGCCTCACAATGTTGTTATTTCACGTTACTTGGAGATTTGTAGTCCTTCAACTGTATTCCTAAACTATTTGTAATATATAACTAATCACTCTTCCTATATTCTGAAGATACCAATCTTTATGTCAGTAAGCATACTGTACATTTTGGAATCTTTGCATTTTCATCAGTGAAATTACAAGAACATCTACAATACTTTGTATTAAAAGAAAATATATAAGAACAGCCACTATTCCTATAGTATCTCTGGCAATTAAAGCAGCTGTAACTAATACTAATCACTACCATCAAGTAGTTGATATAAAATTCATGTCAACACTACCGCCTACTTCCTGCTGCAATGCTCAAGCAAGCTCCATTGAGTGCTGACTCAGCCATGGTCAGAGACTGCTGCAGTCTAATTATCAATAAAGCTTTGCATTCAACCTGTAAGAAAATGGGCCCAAATCCACCTCAGCTTTAACCCACATCTGATTTTGAACATAATTAAGGGTGTCTTGCCACATTTTATATTTTTCATGCTTATATCATTCACGGATTTGATACTGTTGTCCTATCAGAAGATTTAATATGTCAGTCATGTTCTGTGGTTACCCTGCCAACAATCAGATAACTGTACTCTGATGAGTTGGTAGAGGAATGTTAATTTTCTTCAGTAATGTGATTTTGTCATGTCATAAATCGAGTTTTTACTTATAGACAATACTGATTCTACTTGCCAGGACAATTTAAACAAGGCCAAGTTATAATATGTGCTCTGTAAATTACCGGTAGTTGCTCTAGTTTTACACTAGTATGTATATTTGCATAAGCAGTTTGTTATTAACATTTATTTGTTATTCATTTGAGATAAACAATAGTTTATTTAATAATAAATATAACACAACCATTATTGTATTCATAACAATAACTTATAACATATTAATCCATTAATCAAATAAATTCATTTATTCCAACAGTATAATGTGATAATTGCACAAAATATAGAAAAATAAACTTCATATCTACCAAATGCAATTGTCTTTTTACAAATTCAAGTTGTTCATAGTAACATAGGCTTGTTGGGTGTCAGCTATATTTTTCATTGGTAACAAGTTTACCCATAGCTCTAATATGCCACCTAGTCTCTACCACAATTCCCATCTTCTGTCTGTATAGAACTCTTTCAAGTTGTATTTTAGTTCAGCAGAATTTATGGTGTTCCAGGACTGGAGTAGCTGAAAAGTGAACCAGGCATTTGTTTCTATCTTTCTATGGTGAGATTGACAGTCTATGGGTCACATTCATCTTTGCCATTACTTTTTTTTACACCTCAGTCCTGGATAATTCTACTGATAAAATTTGATAGCAAAATGGCAAAAATAATCTGTAAAATAAATGTCTTAAATATCTAGTAAAATTAATCCTATCAGTTGTAGTTTTAAAATCTTTTAAAGGGTCTGGAAAGTTTGATCCCAACAAAAGCTGTAGTAAGAACATGTATAAAAGAAATCATAGAGTTCAGTGCAATCCCTTCCAAATACCTTTTCAGAATTTGTTTTTTAATCACTGAGTTTTCTTTTTCAATCTCAAAGTTGTTTATGAAAACAAGGTGGATTTTCTTTTGGACAGCACACAGAAATATGTGGGGAATGTAGACTTTACTCCTAAACATAGAAAACTGCCAGAGAAACATTTTTTTAAAAGCAATTTATACTCACTGGTGTCAGGAATGTCTCTGTAGTGTTAGGGATTACAGTAATTAACCTTTGTCCTTTTAAACACAAAGTTACAAGAAAGACTTCTTTCCCCAAAAATACTTAATTTGAGTATACTACAATGTAATCTGAAATGTTATGATTAGAGTTTTTTCTAACTAATGAATTATCTATAAACTTGATTTGAGTTTAATTTATATTTTTATTTTTAAACAGCTAAATTCTACCTCACAGAATATCAACTTGGGGCCATCTGGAAATCCTCAGTAGGTTTTAGTTAAATATAAATTAGCTTTTGCAATTACTTTGTTAAAGGGGGGCTGGGAGTAAAGAGCACCCTGCATGTAATATCAATTAGGAGCAAGTTTAGGAAGAAATTGTTGTAATTTGGAACTAAGAAAATATTGCTTGCAAGTTATTGAGTACAAATAAAAAAGGGAAAAGGATGAATTTGTGGAAAGTCAGTAAAAGAAACAGTTACGTGGAGGATAATGAGAATGCACAAGCATAAAATAAGAAATACTGTGTAGAATGATTGGTGTTCTAGTACAGCATATATGTGATTGTTAAATCTGAACTGTGATGGAGAGCACAGTGAACACTGAAGGAATAGTTACTGGGCGGGAATCTGGGAAGATAGGAAGAATATGTGGCATGACTGCCATTCAATTACAGTATTAAATAGTTACCTTTTATCATTTTGATTACCTGTTTTTCTTTATCCTGAAACCACTCCAGTGCTAAACCAACAGACTTTGACTTCCTGAAAGTTATTGGGAAGGGCAGCTTTGGTAAGGTAGGTTTCCTTTTATTATTATATACTCTTTGCTCATACCATTTGAACATTTTTTTTTATTCTATCGGTGGGATATCTCCTTTTGTTGATGATATGAAAAGAAAACTTATAACTGCATGCTTTAGTTATCAAAGACTCCAGTTTCAATCCATGGAATCTCGAGTGATTTTTAAAACTTAGAAGTACTCACATCACTACATTATCTCTATATAGCTGCTATTTCTAAGAACTGGGAAAAATTTACTTGAATTCTTCAACAGGGAGGAACAGACTTTCTATGAAAATTCTTCTTTAGGTTCTTCTTGCAAAACGAAAACGGGATGGAAAGTTCTATGCTGTTAAAGTGCTGCAGAAGAAAATTGTCCTAAACAGGAAAGAGGTAAAAGGGAAGAGATTTTGTTTTTCCTTCCAATTACAAAATTATTCCTACTTACTTATTGATCCTTCATTTCCTCATAGCAAAAACATATCATGGCTGAACGCAATGTGCTCTTGAAAAATGTGAAACATCCATTCTTAGTTGGACTGCATTATTCATTCCAAACCACAGAGAAGCTGTACTTTGTTCTGGATTTTGTTAATGGAGGAGAGGTAGGTATACTTTTCAGTCTTTATATAGTAGTCATATGTCATCAATTTTGGCCTGCAGTTTAAGAGAAATTGCAGTAACTAACTGTAGTGGCTCAACATAAATCGATTCCCACATTGCAAATAGAGATTCATTTGCTGCTAGGCTGCTTTATTGCTTTATTGCATTATTTATGTGTACATGGAATATTTAGTGTAAAATTATTGTATTCATGATTTGTATTAACCAAAAGTTAGTGAAACATGGGTAGTATTCACAAATAATGTGAAGCCAAAATCTTCAAAATCATGATTGCTGATTGTGGTTATGTGTAAACTAGACCATTGTAGTAGTTTATTTAGAAATTGCAGCTGTAGCTTGCCAAGGCTACAGATGTGAAAAAACAAGGAAATGATTAAAGGAAGGATGTGAATAATTATACATAATGTTTTTTCACTGTTTTGATAGCTGTTGATAGACAACTGCAGAATATGTTTTTATTATTAAGAATAAGAGTTTTCTTTTAACCTGCTCCATACATATTTACAGCTCTTCTTTCACTTACAAAAAGAACGTACCTTTCCTGAACACAGAGCCAAGTTTTATGCTGCTGAAATAGCCAGTGCACTGGGCTACTTGCACTCCATAAAAATTGTATACAGGTAATGACTTAGACTAAAAGGGATAATGAAATGAATACCATCATTTTCTATTAATATATATTTACTTTTTCACTTTATTATTTGTTGTTTATTTCTTATTAATAGTTATACAAGAGCATGATTCTTGCTGGAGATTTTACTTATAATGAATTTCTTTCTTTCTTTCTCATTTATGCCCAGGGATTTGAAACCAGAAAATATTCTTCTGGATTCATTGGTAGGCTGTAAATATTTATTTCTGTTATCCAAGAAATTTTAAATAAAACAATCACTAGTTGTATTCATTGTTTGACTGTAGATTTTCAATTTTCAATGCAGGGTCATGTTGTCTTAACAGATTTTGGACTCTGTAAAGAAGGAATTGCTACTTCAGATACTACTGCAACATTTTGTGGAACTCCAGAGGTAAGTTAAATTTACTTTCAAACTCTCTCCTCTCTTTCTAAGAAAGTTGTGGAAAATAGTAACCAAACTAAGCCAGTAGTTGCATAAAATGTACTATAGTGTGTTATCTAATTATCAATATCATAAGAAAGTTAGCAACATAATTGCCCCTTAGATTTGTAATGGTACTCCATCATGATCCCCATTCAAATGAGGATCTTTTCCTCCAAACTTTGGGCTAGAGTAGCTAGCAGGCTTATTGCAAGGTTTAGAAGTTATTTATTTAAAATTTTTGTTTTAAATAAAATTAACTACAAACTTAAAATAAAACTACAAGCCATAAAATCATAAAAGCCGAAAAGGATTTGTGCCTCTTAGTGATTGGTTGGAGCTATTTTTCCCTTACAGTACCTGGCTCCAGAGGTAATCCGAAAGCAACCCTATGATAACACTGTAGACTGGTGGTGTCTTGGAGCTGTTTTGTATGAAATGCTGTATGGTCTGGTAGGTAATCTCATTTTTCAAATTGCATACCTGAATCAATGCCTAAAAATATATACTAGATACTAGAAGGAAATAATTTCTTAGTATATGTTTTAGCTCCTGCTGTTGGAAACAGGATACTGACTAGAATGATTCTGATCTAGTAGAATTAAGTTCAAAATGAACTTAACTTTAATTAAGCTTAAATTAACTTTTAATTTTTGACATAGAAATATTAAAAACATAGTAACATCTGCAATGCATATATGTGAATAGGCTAGTTTATTCCCAGCCAAGTCTTGTGGTTTAGTCATTTGCTTCTGATGTTCTCTCAATTTCCTGACTGTAATGGAACAGATTATGTCACCAAGCATAAAAGTATAAACAACTGAAATAGCAATGATAGCATGTGGCTCCTAAAGTGAATGGGATCATTTAGAAAAAGCTGACAGTATCTAGGACATTTCTAACATCTTTTCACTTATTCTTTCATTCCTCATTGATAATAGGATAGCAGAGATCCTTTTTGGTTTTTGTAGTAACTATATTAAAATGTACATTTTTAGGTCTTTAGAAAAATGCCTGTTTCTTCATACTTCAAACCTGTTTCCTGTCTCAGTTATAAAATATTTTGCTTACATCAATAAAGCATATATAATAATTTTAAATGAGAATATTATTCATCATGTCACAAGCATTTTTTGTTTAAATATATTGGACAAAAAAGGAATATAACATCCAATGCAATAGGATTTTGATTTGAGATCCTTAAAAGCATCATATGTCAGAACAATAGCAGCTGTTGCCAATTAGAACCAAGTTATTTTTCTCCTATGATCCAGAGAACTGTTTCTTACCAATTCTATTTCAGATCACCCTGAGTGAGGTTGCTTGTTTAAAAACACAGCTACCTGAGAACATGTTCTTTGTGGTAAATCTACTACAATGGATCTACTTTTATAGCATAATAGCCATCAACAATTTTTTATTTTCCTAAATTTTTTTTGAATAAGTTATCTTCAGGATCTGGTGTCAAATTTTAAACTATAATATCTTCTAGATCGGATAGAGAAAGTATTTAATTTAAATTATCCCCTGTTTATTTTAATCCTAGCTACTAAGAAGCTCTTGTGGCAGTTTAGAAACTGTTCCATTCCATGAGTACCAAGCACATTTTAAAAAGATGGTTCAAGTCCTAAAACAAATCATTTTTCATATCTTTATGACATGCACTTGTTAAGCAGTGTGCTGCTTTTCTCTTTGAGGGTGAATATTCTATAGCATGGGTGATCATTGCAATAGCTCTCTTTCCTTACATTTCTTGAACAAGTACATTATTAGTTTTGTTCTGTTATCTTTCCCTACAATCTCTCCAGCCGCCCTTTTACTGCCGTGATGTTGCTGAGATGTATGAAAACATTCTTCATAAACCTCTCCATTTAAGGCCAGGTGTCAGTCTTACAGCTTGGTCTATTCTGGAAGAACTCTTGGAGAAGGAAAGACAGAACAGACTTGGATCTAAAGAAGACTTTGTATGTAAAATACCTGATTTTAAATCAAGTAGTAAATAAAAAACATTTTAAAAAATTAATTTTGTTACTACATGAAATGCAAATATTTGTTCTTTTTTAAAAATATTATAGGTGGTCTGAAATATTTAAATAATCAAATTTGGGTACTGCATTTCATTCCAATATACAGAATATATTTATTTATTACATTTATTTGCCATAAATCTCACTGCAAGGTGACTCTGAAGATTAACCCAATCTTCATTGGTTTGGATGGGATTTAAGCATAATTAATTTTATTTGAATCAAGAGTTAAACAACATGAGGTGTTGCCAAATAAAAAAGTTTATGTGGGTCTTTAACAATTAAACAATTTATAGAATGTTGCCCATCTTCATTATAATTGTGTTTCATATAGATGCAGAGCTTTTATGGTACTGAATTTCATATACGTATATATACTCAAGAGTTTTTATAAACTCCATAGGATTGTTTGACATTTCCCATTTTAGGGAGTTAGCCTAAGCCCGGGTCAGGGAGAAAACTCAAGCCTTCTGGGAGTGGTGGGGGAGGGGGAAGGCCTGCAAGCCAGTGGGCTTTGCCAGCCAAGGCCTCCCAGCTTGTGGCAGGTTTCTATGTCCCAGTGGGCCTAGCCAACTTGCAGCACTCCTGCAATTGTAAGGGCAGGTGTGCTGCCAAGTGGCTCAGTTTTGCTCACATGACTATATGGTTGCTGCAGTGGTTGGAATTTCGGAAAGAAAATACATGTCACTTCATTCAACACTGTCATAATTTTGAACCATTGCTGAATTAACAGTCCTCAACTGAAGACAACTTGTAAAATATACACTAATAACTCTGCAGTTTTTGAACTGCTGCCTTATTCAGAATCCAAAAAGGGAAAGTTGATAGCATCTTGAGGAGGGGTACTACATTACTGCTTCCTTTATGCCTACAATATGATCCTCTCATTTAAAGATAAATTAACCATTGTTTAATCTTCTGGGAACCATGGCCAACCAGGAAGGACATGGAACTGGAGGAAGCACTGACATTCTCCTGAATACTGCCCACTTAAAATTCACAAACTCAGACTCCTACGTCAGATACAGATAATCAGAGTTGGAAGGGACCTTGTAGGTCATCTAATCCAACCCCCCGCCCAAGCGGGAGACCCTACACCATTTCTGACAAATGGCAGTCCAATCAAGGCAAGCAGTATCTTCACCTTTCTCAAGAAGTAATTATCACCTTCCCATACTCATAGTGCCATAGAGACCATGAATTCCTGATATCCATAGAAACATAACCTATAAACATGCAAGCTGAAGTTACTTCGCAGTAAAAGCCTAGCCAACCTCCCCTCCAGACCATCAGACATGAGATCCAAGAGCTTTGGGCATTCTCTGCTGGGCAGCTGTGGGGTTAGCAACAGCTCTAGCTTTATTCTTCTGCCCTGATATTCATGCACATATATTCACCTCTTTTCAATGGAGGAATATCTGATTACTATAAAGGTCTCATACTAACTCATCACAACACTCCCTTCCCTTGGAGTTCGGTATATCAGGAACCTTTCATTTAGTTTTATGTTTCATTTTTTTTTAAATACTTAAGTATATATTTGTTTAAATAGTCAGCAACTCTAAAAAATATCTGGGTCATTTAATTTTCCTTCTGATTCTGATTGCAGATTGCTTTTTTCTCCTTCTTTAAATTTATCTGTTTTAAGAATAAATTAAGCAGTTTCTAAAATTGAAATTATATAGTGAGCAGAAAGTTAGATGAGAAAGTATTAAAGCAAGTTATTGTAAGGCAGTTATGTCCATCCTATCCTCCCTTTTTGTGCTCTGGCTTTGTTGGTAATGAATAGCACCTCGGAACAATTTACATTTACAGTATTAGAAGCACAGTCTATTATTAAGGATACATGATTCTGCCCCAAAACTTCAAAAATTAACACTAATATGTGTTAATACACAATCACCAAAATGTTTAAGATCATACATAGGAAATTCAGCACAAGATCCATAATCTTTTGGAACCTGATTTTAATCAGAACAGAAATATTTGTTAACTTTTTGTGAATGACCAGTTTTCTGACACATTTAAGACAAATTATTATATAGCTTATATTAACCTTCATTTTGTATTTCAGCTTGAAATTCAAAGGCATCCCTTCTTTGAAACTGTCAGTTGGAATGACCTCTTACAAAAAAAGATTCCACCACCATTTAATCCTAATGTGGTAGGTCCAATTCCTACTCCTTATTCATTAAGTCATCATAGTTAAGACGAATGAAAAAAAATCATGAAAGGAAGGGATGAATAGAAACTGAACATAGTATTGCATAATCTTAAGGAATTATTATTCCTTGATTGTTGCATAATCTCTAGAAACAAACATAGTATATTGTGCATATTAGACTGTATCCAACTATTAGCAACTCCAGAAGATGGTAGAGAACAAGAAGGCCTGGAGGAACGTTGTCCATGGGGTCGTGATGGGTTGGACACGACTTCGCAACTAACCACAACAAACTATTACCCTTTATTGATAGAATGAATGAATTCCTAGTTTCCTTTCTCCACTGCCTTCAAAACAGAGAGAATAACTGGAAATCTCATTGTACAGGTGGATTTACTGTTTAACAAGATAGGCTATAATATCTGTACATGCTAATCTATTTTGTTGAAAAAATCTTTAAAATCATTATAAATTGATAATATATGGAAATATAAGCTTCTTCCTTGCAATATTTTACATATGCTTTATTTTCTAGTTTGGTCCAGATGACATCAGGAATTTTGATGCAACATTTACAGAAGAGATGGTACCCTGCTCTATTTGCATTTCTTCTGATTACAATATTGTAAATGCTAGTGTATTGGAAGCAGATGATGCATTCATTGGATTTTCCTATGCACCACCTTCTGAAGACTTATTTCATTAAGCTGAAGATTGGAACATTGGAAACTATCCCTAGAGGAGTGATGAAATTATATGATTATAAAGAGTTTCTGAAATATATGCTACAAGTGCCTCATTTGATCTGCTGAAGAACAAATGTTTTCTGCTGTATTACGAGGATAATGGGCATTTTGCATTCCATTTTTAGACTGTTAAACATGCTGCACAAAAATATTTTTAAAAATGCATTTAAATAAAAGTTCCTAACCTTGAAACTTTTAAAACAAAGATAATAGCTGTTTTTCATTCAGTTTACATTAACCTATCTATATGAGCTATCTCTATGATCAGAACACCCATTTAATGGGCTTTGTAATACATTGAATTTCTATGATTGAAATACAGCTATGCAATTATTTTGGTAAACTTCTGTTTAAAAAATAAACTTAACTAGCATTTGTTTACTTAACTGGCAATAATCATACTAGTTTACTAACTAGAAGATATAATATATACAATATCACTTGTTTAATGTAAACTTGTGCCACTGTAAATATAAATGAAGTCATTTATCCAATCACTTAAGTATTTCATTCATTCCATTTACCAAACACAAGAACATATTTTCCAAGTTAATGATGGAGCAAATTATCATTTAATATTTGTTGACAACACATCTCACAATGACCATTTCTCCTCTTCTTGTAGAAGAAGCTAAGTGTCTTTCTCCCCAAGAAATAAAAATATAAGCATCACTGTACAGCCATTTATAGAAGTGAAACTCCTTCCTCCTATGTTGAAAGTTAATATATTACAATTAGATTATATTAAAATATTATTTCGTTATCTGTATTTTAATTTCAATTTCTTTTTATTTGCTCCCAAATAATGTACTAACATATAACTTGTTTATTTTTGGACATCCATGCACATTTATCCCAGTATAATCAGTGATTTGAGGGTGAGAATGAGCTTCAAAACAGTTTAATTGTGAAATTTGAATAGCAAATGCTTTTTTCTTGTCTTTAACAGCCTCTGGTTGAATATAAATCAAATCTTTGCTTTATAAATTATTTTCACTTTAAAATATAAAGGTTTTTTTTGTTTAGTTGTCCCATTCAAAGTAAAAGAATGAAGGTATTTGAGACAATCAACATAAATTGTAATATTGTTACTGTTTATTTTTCCCACTAATAAATGGAATTAATATTGATTAAGAAAATGCAAGTAATCATATCTTAAAATACAAATTAAATATATATTTAAGATAATAAAAAGAAGGATGTGTTATTTCAGGAAATCTGATTTGAATAATGTTTAAAAAATGGTAACCTGTGAGGTTGTTTAACAAGAAGATATACTAACTCTCTCTCTCTCTCCCCCTCTCTCTCTCCCCCCCGCCCTCTCTCTCTCTCTCTCTCTTTATATATATATATATATATATATATATATATATATATATATATATATATATATACTTTGTTTTACAACACCCTGTTAAGCCTCAATTAAGGGAGAAAGCATACTGCTTTTCTGTCTTTCGGCTCATCACCAGAGACCATACCGACAGAAAGCTATTTGTTTCGTTGTCTTTTCTTTACATGTGTGTAAAGCTTACATGTGTGTATCAGCTTAAAAACCTTACACACACACACACACACACACACACACACACACACACATATATATATATATATATATATATATATATATATATATACTCTCTATTATTACACTGATTACCAGTCTGACTGTAGCAAACAAAATGCAGGTAGTCCTCAACTTACGATCACAATTGAGCCCAAAATTTCTGTTAAGTGAGAAATGTGTTAAGTGAGTTTTGCCCCATTTTATGACTTTGCCACAATAGTTAAATGAATATGACTTTCCCATTGACTTTGCTTATCAGAAGGTCACAAAAAGTGATCACATGGCTCTGGGACACTGTGACTCGTAAATATGAGTCAATTTGCCTAGTGTCTGAATTTTGATCATGTGATCATGGGGCTAGATATAAGTGTGAAAAATGGTCATATGTCACTTTTTTCAGTGCTGTTTTAACTTTGAACGATCACTAAATGAACTGTTGTGAGTTGAAGATTACCTGTGGTATATATACAAACAAAATCAAAATATACAACCCAAAGCCCACTTTTATCTTTACCATAGCATTCTTCATTGGAGTCCTAACTCTTAAAGAGTCCAGTAAGCTCATTTTAATCGATTATGTTCCTCATACAAGATCCAGTTTTTTCACACAAACCATATATCTAATGAAGTAGCTAGTCAGGTTCATAAAATCTTGGAGAATATAGATTATGTGGATCAATTCTAAATGTATTACTGGCCTGGTTTGGGTAGCAGAATTGCCTTGATCATCCAGCAGATTACCTGTCCATGTGAGTATAATTTTGATCTTCCTGGATCACTCAGCAAATATATGAAGCCATTTAGTAAAGTTGTGAGTTGGGTGTCATCAGTATGTTCACACCATCAAAAATAGTTTTCTGCTGGAATGACATCTATATTAGAGTTTTATTTTTATGTATTTATTTTTTATTTATTTGATTTGTCAATCGCTTACAAGATAATAGGTATAAGTATATACATAGTTATGAATACATGAAATGGGTATATATAAGAAAAATAAAAGAAACAATAGGACAGGGATGGTAGGCACGTTGATGAGTATGATGCATTATTTTTCAGTGATCCTATTCCATACTCCGGAGTTGGCATGAGAATATGATTTCAGCAAACTTCTACTAAGCTACAGTATCCCAAACATATCAATTTTGCTGATCTTCTTTAATTTCTATATTAATCCATTGAGTGAATTAATAAAGGGGCTTTGGGATTAGAGACTGCCTATATGCTAATGATGCCTAGCCCTTTTTTCTTCCTGGCATTGTTTGCTCGCTCAGTGTTTGCATGGCCCAGTACCAGGCTGTGGTGGTTGGGGCATCGGTTTTATGTCATTTTCTGAATTTGGTCCAGAGTCTCTCAAATATGGCACTCTAAACTAGGCCTAATGCTCATGATGGACTCTAACCAAAACAGATCATCATTGATTTAGAAACTATTTGAACTGATATAGCGTAAAACTGCATTTGCCTTTTTTGCAGTCAACTCCTGACAATTCCTACTTGGTTTGTAATTGACTATTTTTTCTAAAATCTTATATTAAAAGGAGGGGAGTATATTGAACACATGGTAATGCTTCAGAAACAATAGTTGTGAATAGGTAAATGGCCAGTTAAACTAACAAACCAATAATAGTTAAACATTTTACTATGAACTGGCTATATACATAAAAAGTATTTGCTTTTTCCTGTAGGTTTGCTTATAATGTGGCATTAATACAATAGCTAATCAATGTAAATTAATGTGTCATAAGCTCTGTTTCTCAGCCTGAGCAATTTTAAGCTGTGTGGACTTCAATTCCCAGAATCCCTCAGCCAGTATGCTGAAGTCCATCTAAGGTTGAGAAACCCTGAATTAGCTGATCTGAGGTAAATCTTATGCTTGAGTTTGTCAAAGCTGAATATTTTGTCAAGCACAAGGTTGCTGTACAGCACTCGGACTGGCAGTGGGATTACTAAGCGCAGCAAGTTGGAAATCTGATGTTGGGTTTTGGTCCCGAGGAAGAGAGGAAGGAGAGGAAGATTTGCTGTCACCGAATGAAAGACGAATGAAGCAGCATTGCCAGTGGCAGAAATACATGAAAGAGAGGAGGGAAGCGGAAAGAAGGCTCAAGGAGGAGAAACAGGCATAAACCTTTAAGAGAAGATACAGAATGTTTATTAATTAAAGAGTTAACAGTTTGAACAACAATGTCCCATAATCCATGGCCCAAGAGAGATGGGAGGAATGGGGGGAGATGACATGTCAATATCATTCATTGGAATAATCATCTAAAGGGGGCTTCTGGGTCCATTTTCAAAATTCAGCTTTATCTTTGTCACATGTTACAGGATATTTTTAAAAGGGCAAAATTAAACAGATCACCCTACCCAAGAGTTTGGAGGTGATTTTATTTATTTTATAATTAAGAGGATGAGTTGAGCTTAACTTTCACTTCATTTTAAACTTACCACTTTTGAGATCCAAAATACAAGCTGTTTCCAAATACAAGCTGGGAGAGGTGGGGTATTAATCCAATAGCTACCTCCAGAACGATGCATCCACATTGAGGCCCCGGGCCAGCTGGCAGAGTCAGGTCTTCAGGCTCTTATGGAAAGTCAGGAGGGAGGGTGCAGATTTCACATCAGGATATATGACGTTCCAAAGGCCAGAGCTAGGAGAAAAGGCTCTTTTCTGAACCCTGCCAGCCCAAATTCTGTTAGGCGTATTTGGCTTTCTCTGTTGATTTTTCTTGTTGGAAGCAAAATGTTGATAATGTGATCATGAAAATACTGTGACAGTTGTAAATGTGGGGACCAGTAGTACAAGGACTGGACTTTTTCAGCACTATCACAACTTTAAACAGTTGCTATATGAATGGTCATAAGTTGTGGATTGAAAAAGGAAAATAAATTAAGGCTGAAGAAAGATTACAGGGATGGGAAAGCATCTACATTATGATAATTGTTAGTAACTAAAATTTCCTGCTGGGACCTTATTAATTCTAACATCTGAATCAACCTAACTGAAATTGGCATATGGGATAGAAAAGTTATGTACTAAGGGTGACAACCCGTGGTTGGTGAAGCTATTCTCTTATTTAGAAGCTTAATGTGAAAATAATATGTTTGTTAAAGCATCTGTAAATGATATTTGTGGGGAATAGGGGAAGAGTTGACCAAATGATTTGGATCCATTATTGGTTTTATTATTTAAGAAAAAGTCAACCAAGTAGCTCAATTCAAAACTATCACCCTAAGTTAAAGGACATTTTTAAGACCGATCATTAGATTTATATTAGTATAATGCAATGGTTCATATTTGAAAGGGGGAAAGTGCTTTATAATCAGTTTTGATGAGAAAATTGAATTCCAAACATACTCCATTTGAAATTAGAAACTTCATAAGGAATGAAGGTGGTTTCATCACCATTATTATATAACTATTGGAAATATTATGTAAAACATTTAGTTTTTCAGTACTTCAATTTTCTTTAGCATAGCAAGATGTCATGTTTCATTATTCTAATAGTTTGCTAATTTTCTTTTTATTGCCCATTTAATTATCCCACAATTATATATTTTTGTTCTTCACAGCAACATACACTTGTAATCTAAGGATTGGATAGAGAAACAAAATTATAGTAAATGAAGCTGGATTTTCTGAAAATGAAAGAAGCTGCTTTAATTTATCTTGACAAGAGTGGTGGTCTTCAGAAATTTGTTAATGACTGCAAATCATATTGTAATGGTATTTACCTAAAATTATTATTAAGTAATGAGAATTATTTAGCTGAAAACAGTAAATAGGAAATTTTAATATTTATTCATATCTGGCCCTACAGAATCTAGTCAAACTTGTGCTGTTTTCCGGTTTCTTATATTGGTAAACCCATCTGATATTACTGAATTGGATGCTACTCTTGGAAATTGTATTTTGCATCAACCTGTGAAGGGTACTCAGATTTTTCAGTCAGTAAGGAATCTTTTACATTTTGATCAAATATTCTATGAATATTCCGAACAATAATTTTCTTGTAAATTGAACTGAGTTTTGAATTACAGGTATGTTTTACTGCAGTTAAAACATTGTCATTAATTCCACAAATAGAGTCTGAAGCTCAGGTGAGTTTTCATCATTATTTCAGTCCTATTTTTTCTAAAATAGTGGCAATAGTTTGTATTTTAATTACATTATGCTAGTATATGACAAAAATAAATATTTGTTGTTGTTTTAAATACCTAGCTTCCTACCCTCCTATTTATTTTTTCTTATTGGTGTAATACTTTTTCTGAAATATAATTCTTAAGGACAAAATGCATTTATTGTGAATTTATTTATGGTAATATTAGATACAGAAAAAAAAAGAGAATTTGTCCACATGCCTACAAACTTTCATTCACACAGGCCTGTTGTGTAGTAACTTTTAACATAAATGGCAAAAGTAGGTTTCTATGTATCATCATCAGTCTTGTTCCCAGTCTATGATCAATACTGAAATACTGGATGTAATTGGATATTTTGCCTGCAAGTATATTTGTTTATATCTCAGGAATAAAATTACTAAAAAAAGATGTGGAACTAAACTGATCTGTAGAAGATTTTAAAATTTATACAAATAACCTACATTTTAAAGAACTTTTATTTATATAATGTAAGTCAACTACAATACTTAACTAGATGGGACACTGTGTTAGATGACACGGAATTCATCTTGTTTTGCTGAAAAATGTGCTTGCATTAAAAAAAGTTGGCATATAAAAATATACAGGATAATTTGACTTTTATGCTTGTGGGTGAATTTTTTTTTAAAGAAATTTTACTTCAGTTTTCACAAAACAAACAAAAATAAAATATCTTTTTTTAGTGAACAGCTTGGTTCCAGGTTTTCAAATCTCCATACAGATATAATCTCAGTTACATATTCATCTTTTATCTTTCACATTCAATTTCATGTCTTTCACTTTAAATATTCTTTATTAATTTTTTCCCTTAAATACTTCCCACAGGCTTATTTTATAACTCTCTCATTCATATCTAAACCTATTACGTATCCTTTTCAAGGTTTTCATATTTTCAAAATAATTATACTTATACCTTTATCTGTCCTGTGTACAATTTCAATCCATATCCACATTTCAAATATTACAAAACAAGGTTTCCCCTATGGTTGCCAATTAAAGTGTGTCACCTTCATATAGCTGATTCCCTTTTGCATCCCATTAAAAATTCTACTTCTAAATTATCCCATTAAACAATTGTAATTCCAATCACCTAATAGCTATATTATAACATAAATCCCTTTTTTGTCAGATTCCACATAGTACTTCCCCTTTAAATTACCTCTAAACAATTTTAAGTTAAAAAAAAAGAATAAAAAGGAAGATTTAATCAGTTCAAATTCATCCTTAAAAAAGGAAAAACTGGTATTATTTCCCTTACAACCCATCTCATAATTCATTTCAATCATATTTTATAAATCCTTAATATACATTAATATAATTCAATTGTATTTTACATATTTTTGTTTTTTATTTGATCTAACTGTTATCGAGCATTCCATTAAGTAACAATCCCTGTTTCATCTTCCATTTTTATTACATATATTTTCCTGTTTCTACATAATTTCTTATTTCTAACATATTTATGCAATCCCTTATCACCATGCAGAATCCTCTATTTTAGTTGTATTTTCAACCATTATTTCTGTGTCTATCAATCAAATTATTCCCTTTAATTCTTGTTCGTTTCACATATTTCTTTATTTCCTGATTCTGTTTTTTATAACTTCCCGTTTCTCACTCCAGTTTTTGTCCCCTCCCTCTTTAATGCTTCCTTCTGTAATCTTCCCTTCTGCTCTTTCCTTATATTTTGTTTATTTCTCACACTGTTCCTTTTTCTGATTACTTCCTTTAATCTCCAATTTTTAAGTCCCTTTTTCCCCTTTTTGAGTTTCAAACCTCATTGTCTCCATTTTTTATTAAAGATGGCCTCTCCTTTATTCAAGTCTTCTTCTTCCTCTGAAGTTTTTAGCTGATCCTCATAGTCCAAAACTACCATTTCCAGAAATGGCAGAGCAAAGCCAAACAATTCTCCTTGTAGTTGCAATTGTTCCTTCATATTTTTTAATTCCATTTTCAGTTCCAAGTAAAGTTCTGCCATCTTTCAACGTTTCCCAGTACTTTTAGACAACCAAATTCTATAAGATTGCTTCCCAGAATAAATTTCAATTATATCCAGTAATAATCCAATGTTCAAAGTTTCCAAAATCATCAAACAATTCCAGAACAGTTTTTTCTTGCTTTTTTCTTTGTTACAAAGTTCCAAGCTTCACTTTCACTTTCCAGGGGCTCTATTTGATTGTAGCAAAATTTCATTTACTTCGTTATCCTTTAAAAGTCTTTTAAAAGTTCACATTAATTTCTTTCAGCATCAGGTGGCACTCTTTAGTATGTCCAAGTTCCACCCCCTTTTTCCCTTTGCTTTTTCTTCTTTTCTGGCTTTTAAATTTAAAAAGCTCCTTGTTTGCCTTTTGACACTTTCTATTTCAGCTTTAAGGTTGCCTATTTAGTGTCAGGATCATTTTCACTATTTTCCTCTTCTAACTTTTCTTTCAAAATTCAAAGCCACTTCCAGTTGTCAGATCTTTCCCGCCCCCCTTCTTTGCCGCAGTTTTAAAAGTCTTTTCAAAATAATTAACTATTTTAGCTCCAGGGTACCTTGTATTCAGATGTTAATCCTGCTTAGCCCATCACCCAAGCTGTCTTCCTTCTCCACTCCTGCACAATTCTTGTTCAGTCAGATCTTCCTCTTTGTGATGGCCATTTTGGCCACCGCTGCATCCGCCTTCGGAGACGAGTTTTATGCCTCGCCGAGGAGGGGGAATGTGGCTCCCCTCAACTCAGCTGGCATTCTCTCCTTTCTCCGCCACCTCTACAGGGTGGCTTCAGTCCCAAATCAGGTAGATCGGGGCCATCCAGCGGGGAGCACAGACCAAAACTGCGGAAAATCACAGATTTTGGTCTATCACTGAGGGAGCCTAACCGGAAGCTCCGCTTGTGGGTGAATTTTATATTCAGTTAAAATTTGGAAATAGAATGGTTTGATCAGTTAATATTTTAAAACATACCCTTTTTTGCAAATGTCTTGTTAAATGTCTCTTGTGTTATGTAGATATAATCTTTCTGTGTCTGTGTTTCTGATTAATTTTGGGGGAAACAGACTTTATATTGTATAGTCTCATCTGCTCAGAATTCATGCCACTCTGCTAGACTCCTTGGGCATGTCTAATTGGCCATGGCTGGGAGTAGTGCAGTTATTTTATTATTTTCCTCCATTTTTATGTGAATTTGGCTACATCCATGTTTTAATTAATTAGCCTTGGCAATACACACAACCTAAATGTGTTTCTTCTTTCAAAAAGCATTACTTACCCCTGCTTTCTTCTTGGAATAATAACAATATTTAAACAACTGTTCTATTTGTAATCAACTCAATCATTTTTTAATTCTCTCTTTTAGATGAACGTAGTCCTGAAACTAACACATTTACCTTCCTTGCCCTGTTACATTCTCAGTCTTTGCAAATTTCCATTTGATTATACTACTCAGAGGTTTTATGTGACAGAGGGAATAGTGATTGCAATGAGTATCATAACGAAGTATACACAGGGAGCAAAATTTGTTTGTTCTGAAGAGACATGTCAGTTTTCTGAAGGTATGCTAGCAAACTTGAACTCTAATTCTTTTATTTTTAAGCCCAACTGTAAAGCCTATAACTTTGTTTTGGATACTATATTTCATTGCCCATGATTCATATGTTAATCAAGGTTATTTTCCTACAGCATATAATAGACAGCAGGAGGAAGCAGAAAAAGGGCGTTGGTACTTACCTGATACGCCCGTTCTCGGTGAGCTGCGACAAGCATCCAGAGATTGGGAAGTGCTTAGTCTCTGGTACGATAGGCTGAGCTTAATTGATAGGACGCTGTGGCTCCTCCCCGTCTCCTGTGCAGTGTCGCCAGTTTTTGACGAAACCGAGGAAGGGTATCCTCACCTATGCTAACGGCAAACTGATTAAAAACTATACAGCAAGAACATAACAACGTTGGTCGGAGCAGGAACAAACAGACGGACAATGGATGGGGCTGGATGCTCGTCGCAGCTCACCAAGAACGGGCATATCAGGTAAGTACCAACGCCCTTTCTCCATTGAGTTGCTCCGAGCATCCAGAGATTGGGACATACCAAAGCTTGGCTGTCCTAAGGGAGGGTCTCCGTCTGACATGGAACCCCTTCTCTTTCAGAATGTACCTGTTGTAACACCCTCCTACCAAAAAAGGCCTCAGCGGAAGCAAATGTGTCAATTTTATAATGTCTAATAAAGGGCGAAGGAGAGGCCCATGTTGCCACTCTACAAATTTCAGTAATAGGAGCCTGAGTGGCCCAAGCTGCTGAAGTTGCCGCACTCCTCGTGGAATGTGCGGTGACACCTCTGGGCACCAGTAATGAATGAGATTCGTACGCCTTGGCTATTGTTGCCTTCAACCATCTGCCAACAGTCGATGGTGACACCTTTTGTCCCAAGGTAGCTGGTTGAAATGACACAAACAGAGCCTCTGTCTTCCGAAAAGAAGCTGTCCGGTGGATATACAAGCGGATGGCCCTGCGGACGTCCAGTCGGTGCCATTGCTGTTCCAGACCCCGAGAAGGGTTGGGACAGAAATTTAGAAGAATTAATTCCTATGCTCTATGAAAGGCTGAGTTTACTTTAGGAGTGAACGTGGGATCTAGTCGTAGTACCACTCTGTCTGCATGGAAAATACAGAGGTCCTTCCGGATCGACAAGGCTGCAATTTCAGAAATGCGTCTAGCCAAAGTGATTGCCACAAGGAACACCACCTTGTAAGTCATATAGAGGAGACTTGTCATACTCAGGGGCTCAAATGGACTCCCCATGAGAGCTGAAAGAACCTTGTTAAGATCCCAGGTGGGATAACGATGGATCGTAGGAGGGCAGAGATTTGTAGCACCCTTCAAGAAACTCTTTATTCTAGGGTGATGAGAAATAGAAGAAAAACCCTCCCATCTCACCACTGAAGCAATAGCTGCTACTTGCCTCCTTAACGTGTTTGGGAAAGTCCTCTATCTAGACCCTCCTGCAGGAAGTCCAGGATCTGTGCTGGTGAAACTAAACATGGATCTATCCTAGATTTAGTGCACCTTCTATGAAAAATGGCCCACGTAGCATTGTAAATGCGGTTCGTGGAAGGTTGTCTGGCCACCTGAATGGTAGCGATCACCCTTTCAGAGAACTTCTCTTGAGCTAGATGTGTCCGTCAACCTCCAGGCGGTTAGTTGTAGCCACTGAGGTTCGGGGTGTTGTATCGGACCCTGCGTAAGGTGAATCTTGTGTGGTGGGATTCTCCAAGGCTCGGCTACGGACAGCCTCTTGAGGTCCACAAACCATGTCCTCCTGGCCAATGAGGAGCCAACAGAATCAATTCCGCTCTCTCCTCTAACGACTTCCTGACCACCTTGGGTATCGGGGATAGATGGAAAGGCATAGAGAAGACCTTGGGGCCGCTGACAACGGAGGACGTTGAAGTTCTCTGCCCCTTGAGATGGGTACCTCGAAATGAACCTGGTGACCTGTGCATTTTGGGGGGAAGCAAACAAATCCACAAGTGGAAGATCGAACCTCTGAACTATCTCCTGAAATAGATTGGGATGCAGGCGCCACTCCGATTGATCGATTGTGGCCCTGCTCAGCCAATCTGCAGTGGTATTTGTTGTCCCCGAAATGTGTTCCGCTATGATGGAACTCAAATTCCTTTCCGCCCAGCGGAACAATCTCTCTGATTCTGCCATGAGCTGTTTTGAACGTGTACCCCCCTGCCTGTTGATGTGAGCTTTGGTTGTGACATGGTCCGTGAGGATTAGAACATGACCCTTGCTTACGTGAGGAAGAAATTCGCGAAGGGCCAAATGCACAGCTCTGAGCTCCAGCCAATTGATGTTGTTTGATTGTTCTGCTGCTGACCAGAGTCCCTGATTCGAAAGAGACTGGAAGTGCGCTCCCCAACCGGACAGACTGGCGTCCGTGGTAATGGTCAACCTGTGAGGCTCTTTCAGAAGGCAACCTTTGTTGATTGATGGAACTGTCCACCAATATAGGGAAAGACGGACTCCTGCCGGGACCAGCACCTTGACCCTGGAACTGCTTCGTCCTGATCTTTGATAAGGAAGCAAAAACCATTGTAATGATCTGGCATGAAATCGAGCCCAAGGAATAATCAAAATAGGGGAAATCATCTTCCCCAATAGCGTTGACAAATCCGCAATGGATACACGTTTCAGGGTTCTGACACTTTGAGCTAATGACCTAATACTCTCCAGTCTTTCAGAGGATAGAAACACTCGTCCCTGAACTGTGTCTATTATTGCGCCTAAGTGTGATAATCGGGTAGAAGGAACCAATTGGCTCTTTGCCCTATTTACAGAGAACCCGTGCTCCTGGAGAATTCTTAATGTTAGTTGCAAATCAGATTCTGCTTGTCCAAAGGAAGAAGATAAGAGAAGGATGTCATCCAAATAGCAGTGTAGCCTAATGGAAGAATTCCGTAAATAAGCAGCTACAGCCGCCAAAACCTTTGTAAACGACCTAGGGGCGGATGACAGTCCAAAAGGTAAGGCTACGTATTCAAAATGTCTGCCATTGTAGCAAAATCTGAGGAATTTGAAGTGAGAAGGCCGAAGTGGTATGTGTAAATACGCTTCTGTTAGATCAATGGAAGATAAAATAAGATCCTTCCCTTATTCCGAGGAGAATGGACTGTAACGTGTTCATCTTGAATTTGCGATGAACCAGAGAGCGGTTCAATCGCTTTAGGTCCAAAATTGCCCTCCATCCCCCCGAACTCTTCGGAATTACAAAGAGAAGAGAGTAGAAGCCCTGACCATGTTGATTCTTGGGAACGGGCTGAATGGCTTTAATTTCGAGAAGATGATCAATCGCCGCCTCCATAAGGTTCCTTTTGATAGGATCCCTAGAAACAGGGCATTGCATGAAAGAGTTTGGGGGAGTGGAGGTGAATTCTAGAGCCAGGCCAAATCTAACAGTGTCACGGACCCAGGAATCCCATGTAATGAAATCCCAATTATCTGCAAACAGTTTCAATCCCTATCCCTATGGGGATAGATTGCCTGGAACTATCTTGGGCATCTAAATCCTGTTCCTGCCGAGCCTTTAAAGAATCTTCTCCCCTGTGTTCCTCTACGGGATCTATTCCCGAAGTCCTGACCCTCTGACTGTCTGACCTCTCTAAACTCGGGAGTCCTCTGGAACCTATTTGAGAACGTCCCGCGATAATAGGGACGAAAGGAACCTCTCCGAAAGGGCTGGTAGGGTCTATTGTCAGAACGACGGATGAGGGAGGGAAGGACCTTCTTTTTATTCCTTGTCTCAATCAACAGGGGATCTAAGGCAGCACCAAACAGTTTCTTCCTGGAAATTGTCGACGATGCCAATTTCCATTTATTTTTGGAATCTGCTTGCCAATTTTTTAACCATAGGAGGCGCCTGGGCCGTCGTTTGAGAAGCCATGGCCCGAGCAGAAAATTTAACAGAATTAAACGTGGCGTCCACAGAAAATTCTGCTGCAACCATTAGTTTGGCAATGTCCTGATGCACCCTGACGTTGGAACCTGGAATGGTGTCCCTCAGGTGACGTAGCCATCTGAGGGAGGTCCTGATGAAGAAGGATGCGGCAGTAGCCGCCCTTATGGCCCATGCATCTGACTGATGAGCCCTTCTAAGTGTGAGTTCTATTTTTTTGTCCTCTGCCCTAAGGGCATCTTCTGACTCAGTGGGAACAGAAAATGGGGAGGCCAATGTAACAATAGGGTCATCTACCACTGGTGTATGGAGATGATCTGAAAACTCTGGATCTAAATTAAAAAAAATGTCGAAATTTGTGGGCAGAGGGTGCATTGAAGCAGAAGACCACTGTTTCTGGAATAGATCCGAAAACATCCTTGGGACTGGAATAACCTCGACTTCATTGGCCGGTTGCGAAAAAATGAGGTCTTCCAACTGTTCCTGAGTCTTTTGTTGTGGATCAGAGAGAGGCTTATTGAGTCTAGCCGTGACCTTGGCCTTATAAAGGAGGGATTTGAACAACTGAGGCTGAAAAAGACCTGTAAAGGTAGGTTGGTCAGGCCTGGCCAATTCATCATCAGACATATCCCTAGCTTGGGACTCTTTCCCCAGCGGAACGTCGCTATCCTGCATAGACACTGACTCTAAATGATCCAAATTGGCCTCACCTTCGCACTCCTCCTGAGCGTCACGTGTCTGAAATGCTAAGGAGGGCTCCCTTGGGGTAAGTATCTGAGGACACCGAAGAATCGATCTGTCTGAGGATCGAATGGATTGATTGTCATATTCTGACGATGGTACCTGTCTGGTCCTGTTGGCTTACCAGCTGTGATCCCCCTGCTTATCGCCAGCTCCATCCACGACCTCAATGCCTGAGGAACCTCTTCTGGAAGAATCTCTTCCTGTCTTAACCTGGCTGCTGTCGGAGTAAAAGTTGCTTCTGGAACTCTTCTCGGAGGCTGTGGAACACTGGATTCAGAGATATCAGATGGGTGAGATGGCACAGATAAATATAGGTATAGAACCTGAGGGGATGTACTGTGGGGAAGAGATGCCCTCTCTCTCTCCCTTGAGTGTCTTTCAATTTGCTTTTCTAACGCTTTCTGATGCCTGGAAGCATCCTTATCTGTGGCCTTCGAAGGACCCTTAGACTTTTGGGACTTGCCTTGGGTCCGAGGTTTGTCCCCCCCTTTGCTTGCCATTGTAATAAGTTTGTAAATTATATGCAAATTATATATGTATATGTGTGTGTGTATATATATATATATATACATATATATCAATTGTACTTGTCTTTTTGCACTGTTAGGGTCCTGCACCCCCACTGGGACAGGGAACCCAATCTTATAGTTCTTCTCCCCTCTTATTTATTTTAAATATTTAAATATGTTTTTAATTATTATTATTATTTTTTTATTTTTTTAAAAAAATTCCTAATATCACAATATTAATAAAAATACTATATAACTTATTTACAGAGTTATATATACAAGGCTGAATAAGCCAAAGTGGAAAAAAAAACAACGGCTTCTAAATGCTTTAGATATACAAAGGGGTCCAGGCAGAAGTTCCACAGGCCTCAGGCCTGGGTAATCTGCACTTGATAAGATACAACTTTGCTTCTTTTAAGATATAGGAAACAGATTGAACACAGAACAAAAACAAGTCTCCCAGCCGGAGCTGAATGGAGTGAGGATATATGAATATAAATACAGGCTGCTTCCTCCCAGGGGATCGAGCCAGCCATCACAGGAGAAATAAAGAAAATTAGGCCTCACAAAGCCACGTGTTGAGGCCTGGCCCCGGGGAACGCGCGCTCAATAATGGTGGACTGTCCCCTTGTTAAGTTATGGCGCAGATCGCAACTGGCGCCAAAATAAAGTAATCAGCA
The DNA here is from genome assembly GCA_023653725.1 of Bungarus multicinctus. Lineage (NCBI taxonomy): Eukaryota > Metazoa > Chordata > Lepidosauria > Squamata > Elapidae > Bungarus > Bungarus multicinctus. The sequence goes on from CM042846.1 coordinate 60,894,460, forward strand.
ATACCACAGGAAATTATAGAGAAAAACAGAGCAGCGACAAAAAGGGCTCGGGCCCCACGCCCTCACCCCTGCGCTCTCTTGGGGAGGAATCTGACTAAAGGAAACCCAATTTGCAATTCAATGGCAAGAAGGGGAGGCAAACTAGTGCGATCTCGATCGGGACGCTTTTCAAAGCACCCGCGATCGCTCTGACTGCTTTGGGGCCGATTGCAGTCAGAGAGAAGGAGAATTTGGAGAAGAGAATTAGAAGGGCCAAAAAACGATTACCACCAATTGTCCTGCTTTGAGCAACAAAATTGCTGCATACCGTCTCCAAGGCTGAGCAAAAACTGGGGACGCTGCACAGGAGACGGGGAGGAGCCACAGCATCCTATCAATTAAGCTCAGCCTATCGTACCAGAGACTAAGCACTTTCCAATCTCTAGATGCTCGGAGCAGCTCAATGGAGAATAATTATTTTCTTCAATATTCATCCTAACACGATTCCCCTTATTTAAAATAGATTCCAAATAAGTTAAACTGTTACAAATTTTAACAAGTTCAGAATGATTTCTTATATCAAACAATCAGAACCAAGATGTTTTAAAAAGCTGCATGCATTTTGGGAAAAATGTTTAAATATGACATAAAACATGTCTGTATTTCTACTGCATTGACTCACAATGTAAGGTTCAATGAATAATTGTGTAGTTACAACTGTCCTCTGAAATAAACTTATTTTTGAAAGTTGAAAAAGTACTTTCTAATTTTGATTGGATTAAAAAGTTGGAGCAGTACTTGTCCAATTTATGCGGTCCTAATTTCTCATGGGGGGGTCAATCTCCTTTATGCTTATATAAAAAAGGTATATACACCTTTATAAATAATTTCTGAATTACTGGGGAGTGAAAAGGAATGGGATAGTAATTCCAATATAGTGCTGGCAATGAAAGTAATTGGGTATCTTGATTTGCAATTCTTGTATATGCATTTATCCATATGTCTTTCAGTAAAACTTTGGGCAAAGTAGGCACCCTAATAGCATTCAGGTGTTGTTGAACTACACTTCCCAGGATACTTCATTTTTGGCCATGCTTTCTAGGGATGCTGGTAATTATAATTCAGCAATGTCTAGAATATCACAGATTGATTTCTCTGTCAATTGTATTGAGCATATCATTTTGTATATGACGTACATAATTCATTATACTGGGTTAGGTGTATTCGAGTGAATTCCACATATAAAGTTCAAAAATTATAAAGTGCTTCCTGTTTCTACTAATCTAATTTTGGTGGAGCTTAAAACGCACATTGTAGCCAAATGAGGCAACCGTATAAAGATACTATAATAGGGAACTCTCTGGCTAGGGTTATAAAGTATATAAAAGGGATATTTTCAGCATGTTATGGACATATTTTGTTAAAGTGCATAGATTTTTAGCAATTTTCTGATAAAAAAATATGAAAAATATTACCTGCTTCTGAATTTTTAGAAAACTGAATTCAAACTTTTGTATGATTCTAGGGTTTCAGTATATAAGAGTACATACTGCTGGAGCTACAGAATCTGCAACACTAAGAAATGATTTTGTATGCAGCTTATGCATGTCACCACTGAAAGAAGACAAGAAATATCGAGTACTTGGTGGTAAAAAATAAATCTGTTATTAATTCAACCTGATACATTAAAGGGCTCCATAGTATTGGTATATAAGGGGGATAGACAACATAGAGAAAAAGGAGAGCACACAGATGTGAACTAGGTTTAGAAAAGTATATGAATGGCAAAATAAATCACTGATTAAACTGTTTTAGGACCAATTCAGCAAATAGATTTATCTGAAACAAAAATTGTGTATTTTTGTGTTTTATATATTTATTTATTTATTTATTTATTTTTAAGATAAACAAGTGGTTGAAATAATTGACTCTAAAGCAGTTAGTGTGTTTCAGGGATTTTCTGGAAGTAAAACACATTTAAGATTTCAATCATTTACAGTGTTTCTAAGAGGTAAGACACATTTTTTTTGTTGGCTTTAAGCATTTGCATTGTTTTTCAGGGCAAAGCCTTCTCAGTAGAAAATACATACAAGAATAACAGGAATATTATATTTCCAAATATTTTACAAGCATATCAATTTATAATGCATCCAGTCCAAACACCCAAAGATTATCCTCTTTTTTTCCATCCATCTGTGCTATACTTATGCTATACTTATACTTATACATATATATGTCCCAACTCCTACACTTCCCACCCAGTCAACTCCTTCTTTGGATGAACTGATTTGAAATTCTGCTGTTACGATGGAAAGACTATAGCATCTTGGCATCATTCCCTTTCAGAAAAAACTTTTAGACTTTCCTTATTGTTTTCCAGAATCCTTCACATGTGCATGATAGGGTACAATTCACAGGTCAGAAACCTGAATTTAAATCCAGGAACTTCTTTTCAACATTTAGTTTCAACATTTTCAACAAGGTTATTTGTTAAGTTCTTGGGAAAGATACTTCCTGCATCAATTATAATTATATACTTTAAAATTATTGTATGAATGAGAAGTGAGGCATAATTACATGTTTTACTTTTGAAAATATTCAACAAGGATTTGATTAGAATGGGGAGACATTCTACTTTCTTAGTGTATTTGTCTTGGAAATAAAATATAAATGTTATGATGTGATTATTTTAGATTTAATTTTTGTATCAGACATTAATGAAGAGGAAGTAATAAAAATAAAATCCAAGACTTCTTTAACTATTGCAGCAGTATCTTGTCTTGCTGGGATTTGACTTCTCTTTTCCATTTCTTATGACAAAATTGTTCTATGGTAATCTAATATATTTTAATATTCTTAAATATTTAATATTATTAATAATATTACATATTTAATATTAATTTATCAGTTTCTCCTTGCTATTTTTTGTTTTCATGATCCAGTTGCATATATTTTTCTTAACAAAATTTAATCCCCTACTTAACTATATATTTCTCTAATTATACAATCTCCCTTAGCTAAATAATATAAACAAAACATTTAATTCCTGATCAGTTGTTGTGTTATTTATCTGAGAAGCAGGTTGTTCACAAACTTTAAAAAAATGTGAAAAGATTCATTATTTGATTCATTATTTGTAAGCACACTACTAAACTGTCACATCACCATAGTAAAAGTGTATGTTGCACAAAGCTGGAAAAAAAGCAATTTAATTTTCTTGGCAGAATTTGTGATTAAATCACATGCATTTTGACCTGTTTTAATAATGTCTTCTATTAATTTCAAGGCCAAAAGCTTTAGCAAAAATCTTCTTCTCCTCTCCACCCTAGCTTGTATAAGCCCCCAAGTTTAGAGCAGTAAATATTGAGCTATGACTCTCAATTACTTTGACAGAATACTTTTCCTTGGCTTTATTGTGTATTGTTTCTGCTGTTGAATTGGCAGAAAAGTTGACATAAATTATACTGCCCCAACTGAATTTTACTGTGCTTTAACAATGATACCAAAATATGGTGTTCTGCTTGGAGAGTTTCTGCAGAAAAATCTCAGCACAGCAACTGATGTACTCCTTTGCTTTCTTTCCCATCCCGGTCATCAATTACTTTTTGTAACATATAACCAAGCAGGGGTGGGAGACTAACAACATATAAGCATTCTCTTGGGGTGCAAGAGAAAATGGATAATTAGCTTCTGCAGAATACATCTGTAAGCCATATTTTTCTGGAGGGTAGGGGAATGGGACTATCTGCTGGCAGATCAAGTGTTGTATTTAGATCACACACAAACTGAATCTGTCAGTTGGAAAGGTATGAGGGTTAGGATTACAGAACAATGGAAGAAATCAGTTATGGGAGATGAGTTGTCCTAAAATCCAGTTGATAGGACTATTATACGCAAGATATAGGAATTCTGCAGCACAAGACAAACTGAATGTAAAAGTCTATGCTTAGTGAGAGGCCAGGAGACTGAAAGTCCTATTTTTAAAAAATTAGATGATACCATATTACAATAATTGTTAGCATTCCAAGATATCAATATTCCTATTCAAAACAAATAAAAAGAATCATTGAAGTCACATGTCTACTGTCTCATTATTCAAGCCAAAATGCTATATGGGTCAGTACCTAATTACTAGATGGAAGGACAAGTGTTCAAAAAAATGGTGAAAAAGAACTCACTAGAGTCTTGTCCTGAACTCATCATTGCCACCCTCATCAAGACTTGAAATATATCTATTTATTTATTTATTTATTTATTCGTACTTCTATACCGCTCCCTCTCCCAAAAAGGGACTCGAGGCGGTGTACATCCAACAAACAAGATAATACAGATAACAGAAGTGAAAATCAAATAAATAATCTAAGATGGCTAAGAATCACCCTTATTAAAATTTTAAAATATAAACCCCAATGATTTTATTTGGCTAGACCGGCTTGTTTGAACAGCAGGGTCTTAACTGCGCGCCGGAAGGTTAGGATGTCTGACATGGCTCGTATCTCCAGGGGGAGACAATTCCAGAGGGATGGGGCTCCCACAGAGAAAGCACGTAGTCTCGGGGCCGCTAGTCAACAGCGATCCAGTGGTGGTACCCCGAGCATGGCGACTCTGTGGGATCTATTAGTATTCAACCCGGTAGAATAAATCCTCACCTGCCTATTTGTATTTTTCCCAGATGAATTATCCAATGAAATGAAAATGGGAAGTCAATATAAAATTATAGGAATCCCAATCTGTATGCAAAGCTGCTTACAAGCCACAATTTGTCTTGAAGCTAACAGCATATGTCCTTCTAATTCTACAGGTAGGACAAAAGGCCAGTGAAAATAGACAACAAAATATACTTGTTCCAATAATAGGAGACTGAAATGCAATTGTCTCTTTCTTTTCATCCTAATCTTCTTCTGCTTAAAAGTTTTCAAAATATGATCTAGGGACTTCTGAAGGTCCCTGGATCTGTTTCAGGGGGAATGTAAAACAAACATATACATACATACATACATATATACATACATACATACATATATACATATTAAAATGTCTATTTTAATTAATATAATAAATACTGATAGATATAGCCTACCTATTTGAGGTTTATAAACATTTTTAAGACAGGTACTGAAAATGGGAATCCCTGTTTTGTTTAATATATTTCCTGTGAAAAAAAGTATTAATTTTCAGCACATTCAATCTCTATATAAGAGAGATAGGGAGAGTAATCCCTGGTGAGCTCAGGAGCCAAAAGTTCCTGAGAAAGAACAACAATTGTAGGGAAAGAATGCTAAGCATGACTTCTAGAATTCTTTTAATCTCTTTAGTAATAACTCTCCTCTGGGTCAGCTAAGTGACATTGATTTCATGGCATGTCATCCATCCATCCTGGATCATGTAGGCATCAGGAGAGAAAAGCTATGCAATGGGAACAGTTGGCAACATTCTGAGACATTGCTCAACTGCCCTTCCAGTAGAGATGCATTGGGATTTTTTACTCTGCAGACCCAGAGCGGAATGGGACAACTTGCCACAGCCAACTCACCATGGCCAACTTGACGCGGGATAACTCACTATGGAACAATTTAACAATTCAATTTAATTATTTAAAATAAATATTTTAATTTTTGTCATTCACACTTCATTCTCTCCCACCTTTTGCATCCTTTAATGATTCTATTGCACCATTTCTTCGATATTAGTGTAACTCTTGTCCTGTGGACAGTTGGTCACAGCAAATTGTCAGACCCCACTCCCCAATCTGATATATTTTTAAACTTGGCTTTTTCTTTTGTCAGCTTTTTCTTTACACAAAATTTGATCCCATTCTGTTCAATTTATTTGTTGCAAAATTAATTTTCATTGGATTCAAAAGAATAAAATAACTAAACAACATTAATATTGATCTCTTCTTGTTTTGTACTGGAAGAGATATTGTTAACATGAATTTTAATTTCAGAACCAAGTATTCCTATCTTCAAAAACAGACAATTATACTGAAATCTTTTTCTGCTCTAATTTTGTTGTTAGCTAATTAATATTCATCTTGTATTCCCTGAAATAGAAATCTCTCAGGTCCACTACTGTTTCTTACTAGAATTCATCTCCCTTTTGAACTGGAATTTTGGAACCTGATATTCCTTTAGTGCTATTTGTTCATATTGTTTCCTGATGTACTTATAATGAATTGAATTCAGAGTGGTGTTCTGCTGGTAATAGCAGTTTCACTTATATCTTACCTTTACCAACATCTGAATTTCATCCTTATAGATGTTAAGGTTTCTATTTTGTTTTGTTTTGTATCAGGGCCTTCTTGTATCAGTGAAAAATTTAAGTACCTGCTTTCTTTGACTTCAAATTCATGTTGGAAATTTACAGCACTTCTGGCTGATAGTTTTGCTTCAGAAGTTCTTCCACCTGGCATTTATAATATTCTGAAATTGTCCATAATGTTGAGCTTAGTACAGACTATTGATGGAGATGACGAAACAGCAGACTACTTAGATCTTCTGGTAATAACAAATGATTCTCTTATACTGGAGAGGTAATTATTCTTTTTCTTATGGAGAGATTATTAGCTTTCCCTAGTAGCGCTCTCCCCCCATCTCTCTCACACACATCTGTACTGTTTTATTGTACGATCAATAACTGATGTTGCTATAATCTGAATTATGTATATAACCCTCTTTTCTATAGATTTATTCAACTGCAATTCAATGCCAAATATCTTTACATTTATTTATCAAAAATACTGCAAATTCACTAGTGAATCATCTATTTTCCCCAATCATCTAGAATTATGAATTATAGTATATGTCTTGTGCCTCGAGGCATTCGGCACTTTCCATCTGGTGAAGTTTTTCCAACTGTATCAAAAGATAAACATGGGACCGGAAGTGCTATTATTCAGGCTGGTAGTGCTTTAATGGCTAAAAATGGAATATGCTTCATTGGAGAGCTAACTTCATATAAGAAAGAGAAACTTGAACAACTACAAGCAGGTATGGCAATTAGCAACTACTTGTAAGACCAAGGGTAACTTTAAATATTTTTGTTAGATTGCCTTACAGCTTTGAAATCCCAGAGAAATTATTTTAATCACTAGAGATATTTCTGTACCAGTCAATCAATCTGTACTGTGCAATCAATATTTTTCAATTACAAAGCTGTATGTAAATTTTACTTAGGAATATAATGCTGTATGTTCATTCCACTATATTCTGGTTGAGTTGCAAGAATGGACATACACATAAATCTTCACAGAGCTAAGAATGCCTCCTTGCAACACTCTTAAAAATATGGCAATCTGCTTTAAACCAATTTTTCAATCTGGTACCTGACATCTTCAGATACTAGGATGCCTGTGTATCCTGGAAGCAATATTGGCAATGCCCTATATAAAACATGCAAAATATCTCAAACTTATCACCAAAATCTCACAATCTGATTTTTGTGAGATTTCAGACTTGAGAATGTGTCTGGGTTTTTATGTTGGATAATGATAGCACTTAAAACTGCTACTGCATGTGACAAGGTCACCAGGTTATGAGGCAGAGTTCTTTCACATTATTTGTTTTTATTTTAAAATTTCTTGTATGAAGGGTACAGGCATATTATGATTTTTGTAGTGTGCTATATCCTAATTTGGATTATTGCAAAATGAAATACATTGGTGTAAGAGAAAAATGTCATGCTCCATTGCCTGGTACATAAATATACATATAAAACTACACATATAATAATTCAAAAGGGAGCCTAATCTTGTTTTCTCTACATTCTGGCAGTTCCAGCAGACCTGGGCTATGATGATTTTCTTGTGTAGAGATTGCTATTTTCGCTACCAAAATAATTCCATAAATATCTGTTGAATTATTGGAAACAGAATGTAAAATACCCGATTTCTTTAACAGAAGCTCTCCATTCAATGCTGGTTCGTTTAGTAAATAGAATGAATTTTTCTATTCATCAAGTCTGGATCCAATCCATGTAAACCTTTTGGGTGATACTTTTGAGAGGAGCATTATAGAAAGAGCATTTCTAAAATTGGGAAATATGAAATTTATATCCAAGTACTTTTAAAAGTAATGATTTAACACATAGGGTAAAGTAAGTTATATAAACCACCATATTTTAAGTAGCATTTTTCTTCTTGCTGTTTTGATTAGTACTAGAGAGCAGAACAATTACTAAATTCATTCCAGGAAAGAAATATGGAGAAACTACTGATCAGAAAGTTATTTTTCCAGTTCAAACAAGTTTCTGGTCATTTATTGATGTGGATTCATCTTCAAAAAAGCATATACAACTGGATAATACTGTAATTGGCCAGTTGGTGAGTCTATACTTAAAACAGTAATTTTACAATATTAAGAACAGTAATACTTTTTAGAAAAGCACTATAGATAAAATGCCAATTTAGCATCATGCATTTTCTAAAACGTGTTAATTTTCCCAGTCAATAAACATATTTTCATTATTCTATAACACCTGGTATCACCCAAATACTATAAACAAATTAAATAAAAAACCATGTTATAACAGCATAAATAATATTCAAGAAATTATTGCCATAACAAATATAAGTGCATCAAGTAATATTCTGAAAGTTCCGTTCTGAAAAACATTAAATCTTGCATTTTTATTTTTAAATATTTTTAAAATGTTAAAAGTTTTATTCTAAATTACTTTTTTCAAATTAGGACTTAAGCTTGATTTCAGCTACTCTTATAGATGCATTTGGACTTTTGATATACTGCAATGAAGCATCATGTTGTCAGTCTCCATTTCCTGTTACGAATTTCATTTTAAAAAAATCTATTAATTCAGAAGAGATTTATTCTATCACTCAACAATTCCAAACCCAAGATTATGAGGAAGTAAGTAGAAATTACACTGTTAGAAATTATAACAAAAAAGAAACAACTTTTTAATTAAAACATTTTATTAAAATATTAATATTTAATTATTAATTATGCATTAAATGAGTGTTTCATAAAACATAATTTATACTGTCATTTCAGTTTCTTGCTTTTTCAAAGAATTTGCATGTAGAATTATGTCCAGAATCAGAAAGGTTAATTCATGGCTACTACCTAGCAAGTCGAAGAGTCAGAACACAGCTCATGAATGGACCTATTCTCTCAGCAACTTCACTAAAAATCTTGTAAGTTGACACCTGCTAATATTGGGCATTTTGGCTTTAAGTTGGACTAAGATGAAATGGAGATGCACTAACTAGCAACTCCTGATCTCATTAAACATGTATCCCTAAATGTGCTTCAAGTTGCATAGAAATGTTTATGCTTTCTCTATCCAGATATCAGTCCAAACATCAAAGCAGTGTTGTTTAGAACATACCTCAAAGGTGTGTCTAGTTTGTACAACTGTGTTGTCCCATGCACTAGTCAAAGGAAGATTTGTCCACTTCTGGGGATCCACATATTCAATGTCTTCTCTGATAGCATTGTTAGCTGTTAGCTGTTTATCCCTAGTAGCTATTCAGATTCTGCTCAGCGGGTTTTAAGTCCAAGCAAATGAGTTGTTTTCACTGCAAGACATTCTGCTAGTGATCAGAGTAGACCCCTGGATTTTTCCTATCCATAATTTTCTAATAGGATCAAGGTTTCCATAAAGTGCCACTAGACAGACATATTAATCCTTTTATCAGTTTATTTGTTCAGCAATTGGTTTTGTGTGTGTATGCGTGTATGTGTGAATGAAATAGTGGCTATACGTATATATTATGTACATGTTGGAATCATAAAAGCAGGATTTTCAATGATAAAATTAGTCATCTGAAATGTTGTACAATGGATTTAAAAGTTTTATTTTTGTTTGTAGGATTTCGTTGTCTAAAGCGCATGCCAAGCTGAGTCTAAGGACAAAAGTACTTGAACAAGATGTTTTAATTGCAGTATTATTATTTGAATCATCTCTTACTTTAAAATATGGTAAAAAGCAAGCAATTGCTCATAAGTCCAAATAAGATCACATTAAGATCTTTAACAGGAGACTTTATATACATAGTTGAACACACAAGGCCAAAGATGCCAAATAGCAGGCAATATTACTCATGGAATTTCTTTTCAATAATGTTATTGAAAAGTAATAGTAGGAGATATTTTACTATTTGCCTTCTGGTAGCAATGTTTCAATTTTCAGAATTGATTCAACATAGCTTGTTATGTATGGGGTATTTTTGGAGGGGTTAGTTTGGAAAATTTAAGTCTGTTCTGCTACTGTTGAACTATTAACAATCTTTCTGGTTCAACTTTATGAAATCTGTAATACTTCAGCATCTGAATAGCTATTGAGCCCCTATTTTCTTGAGGTAGAAAATAAATGTTTATATTATTCTTAAGCATAGTGATATAAGTAATAGCTTTCCAAATTAATGACATAGGAAATTGAGCAAATGCAAAAATTTGCATTGGTAACTTTTATTCAATAGTTATAATAAATTTCATTTTCCAGGTACTATGTAATCCATATTACAGCTTTTTAAATAAGGTTTCTTTAAGGCATGATTTGGAACTTTTTTTCTGATGAAAAACTTTCCCTGAGGGATAATCCAAAACCAAGAGGGGATGTCACCACTGTTCCCACCCTGGTATCTTCTCTTCCAAGCAACAGGTTGCAGATCAGATTTCTTGGGACCTTATTAGCAGTCTGTATTGCTCTATTACATAGAGAGATTGATATTAGGGTGGAGAATGAAGGTAATTTTAAAGATAAATGGAAAAGCATTTTTCCAAAAGGCTACTTATTAAATTATATTTCATATGTGAAAGAATATTTAACTCTAGTAACTTTTCAAGTTACAAGTTTATAATTTGCTTTTACAAATTTATGATCAAAAAGAAATTCCTAGACAAGCTTGTGATTTTAAAATTTTAATTAATTTAAAGATTAATTCATTTTCTTTACACAGGTGCTTCTGTATTTTGTGTGGCTCCTAATGCACTTTTTCCATTTGAACTCAATTCTGAGAACTCCCTGAATCAAAGAGATATTTATTTGACGGAGTACCACCAGCAACTGAAACAGTTCATTGCTACATATGGGCCTGTGACACATGTTCTCAGCAGTGAGATTTAGCAATACACAATAATGAATCCAATTCTCAGGAAAATTAATTCATTCATCTAGCCTAACTTTGGCCTTTCAAGTTATGTTACAGAATACATTAATGCTGCAATGACTCAATTAATGCTGTAATGTTTCAAATATAACCTTTTTTAAAAAAAATCTTGCATTTCAGCTTAAGCTAACATTCTATTCTTGCAGTACAGTAGTTGTTTTCCCCCCTATATCTTATTAGATTTTTCTTACTTTGAATGTTATAACAAGCATAATAATTTGTTTCAGTTGTTACTTTGAAATTGTATTCAAAATCCTCACATCGGATTTTACTCTCACCCCCAAAAAATCAGAATCACATTCTATAATATAAAAGAAGAAATGAAATTTAATAGAATTCAAAAATATACAGGGTGGTATTCAATCTCCCACATAGTATAAATAAATGGCAATTCATCAATAAAGACTTTGATTTGATCCAGTGCTCACTAAGGTGTATAATAACATTAAAAAAGAAAGATATACATATACACAAGTCAACTATGGTTGTGAGATTGGATTTTACAAAGATGTAGGAAAAGTTTATCTACATGGCAGGTCTGCTTTCCTCGCCTAATTTTCATGCAGAAACAAGAAAACAAGCTAACTGAAAAAAAGTTACTCTTTCCCGGAAATCTGATAAACAAATATTATGAAAAATATCCTTAGGAAAATGCTGAAGTGTTAATTGTCCTATATAGGTTTTTTAATTTAGAACTACATCAACATCAAACTAAAGTATTTGTTTAAAACTAATTTCATATTGGTAAACAATCACTCTTCCATTTGTCTTGTCATATCCTGCAAAGAAATAGGGAGATTAGTATATCACATTAAACAGCAGCAAATTGCATTTATATTAAGGTAACATTAAATAAAAATAGTTCAAAGTTTCATTTTTGTTTTCAAATTAGCAAATCTTTAGAATTTTCAGTAAAGATCTCAAATAACATGTTTTCATTAAACTAAAATTAAAAAACACATTTAACTTCAATTTTGTAATAAAAATATTTTGAATACATAATTTCAATCATTTTGATGACCATCATTTAGCATTCAAGATGCAATAACTCTAGTCATCTAAATAGTTCATTCAATTTAACTTTTAATCAAATTTGCATTTTTTACAAAAATACCCACCCAAATTCTTACATTCATGTGAAATTTGCAATCATTTCAAATTGATAACTAGTGTTTAAATATAGAATTCTCAAATTCTGAACAGCAGTTCATGACTACTTGGGGAAATATGCTAATTAAATCACTTTGGAAAGACATTTTAATATATAGTATTTAAATGTTCTAAGCAAATACTTTACATGGTATATAATTAAAGCTTTACTGGCACCTCAGAATTGGAAATACACATCACACATTCAGATGGGTAAACGGCAAAAGGAAATCATCATTGTGCCAGTGATAAAATATATATCCCATTAATAAAACATGTATTAATTTTTTTTCCATTTTAGTACTGATTTGCAAATATTTGCATTTATTTCAAAGGGTAAAAAAATAAACAAGCAAGCATTCATGTAATTTAAATCTTCTAGAAATATGTATTCAACTTTCCAAATGTGGTTTTATTAATCCAAATCACAATTCTCACTCTCTATATAGTAAGAGCAATACTCACCATTTAATATGGGATCCAGTGAGGCATACTGATTGCTCAAAAAAAAGGAGAAAGAAATAAACAATTGGCAATATTTAAATATACTATTTTTAATTTAATACAATGGAAGCATTTAGGATTTTTTAAATTTTGCATTTATAAATATATTTTATTACTTATAAGTGCTTGGTATGCAAGTATGTAGGAGATCTCATTCTACCTTGTTTTCCCGAAAATAAGACTCTGTCTTATAATTTTTACCACAAAAAGGCACCAGGTCTTATTTTGGGAGGATGTCATCTGGCAAGGCTTTCCTGAAGGCCTCTACAGCAGGTAACAGAGCTCCGGATCGATCCAGAGCTTTGTTATCAGCTACAGAGGCCTCCAGGAAAGCCTTGCCAGCCTTGCTGGTTGCAGAAGAAATGGGCTGACAAGGCAGATGTTGGGGTGTGCGAGGCTTGGCTACAACTGTCCAAAGGTAAGTAGTAGGAAAGCTCCACACACCCCATCCCCACCCCAGCTTAATTTTTACCTGTACACTCTGGAGTGGGTGGCATCTTAATTAGGGCTTATTTTGGAAGTAGGGCTTATATTGGGAACACATGTAAAAAAATCAAGCTAAAACTTACTTTCAGGGCAAGTTATATTTTCAGGGAAACGGTATCTATACTATCCTTAAAAAACAAAAAAGCACAGCTAAAACACTGGATCATATCCTTGCATGTACTTTGAATCTTTTCTTCTCAAAAGAATATGTAACATTACTCTCTAAATTTACTATTACTATGTTGCTACCGTGTTTCTCACAAAATAAGGCAGGGCCTTATTTTTTTTTTTGAGCCCCGAAAAAACGGCTAGGCCGTCTTTTTGGGGGTGAATTAATTTCTTTCCCCCCCCATCAGTGGGTGGGCGGCAGCGGTGTGGTTGTCAGCTTTGGCAGGGCATTTTAAATTGCAAGACCTTTGGCACCTGCCACTGCTGCTTCCTCTGCCGCTCTTGCTTTTCGTTAACCTCCACAGTTCCTGCCGGCGCTGGCGTAAGAACAGCAGCAGCTCCGGCGGGAACGTGGAAGCGTTTCTGCTACTGCTCGGGTGTGTGCGGAACCCTCCTGTGTGACACACTCTTTGCTTGAACGAGTATGAGCTTTATTTAGATGTATCCCCCCCTGCACCCCCACCCCACCCCACCAGCGTGCATCCGTCTGTCCGTCATACGCACGCACAAAAGCGGAGAAAGTGGAGAAATGCGCTGGGATGAACGCATCCGCACTGTCAAGTCAAGCCATCCCACCGTACCTCCCTTGTGCTGGCATTCGGTGATGAGTTGGCGCCGCTGCCACGTATGTCCGTCCCGCTCTTTCTTTCACTCGCCATGTCTTTCACTCACATCGCCAACAGCAGCAGCGCCAGCGGGAACGTGGAAGCGTTTCTGCTGCTGCTTGGGTGTGTGCGGAAGAGGAGGGGCGAGGCTGCGACGTGCGCGAAAGACGTGTGTGCGGAAGAGTTAGAGGCGAGGCTGCGACGTGCGCGAAACCACCCAAGGCCCTAGGCAGCTGCAGCCGCTCTTTTACCTGGGACCGAAACAAAAACGTGGGTGAACCGCTGTGTGGGGGGAATGGAAAGGTGCACGCGGGTGGTGGGGGTAGTGCGGAGGGTGGGTGTTTACCCTTTTGCTCCTCCCTCGCGTGCTGCCGCTCCGTTCCACCTCCCCCCCTCCTCTCCCACGGCCGGATACTCACGAGCTGGGGGGAGCGGGCAGCACTGTTTGTTGTAACGGACACGGAAAGGAGGGGGCTCCCTCTTCCTCACGGAAGATTCTTGCCAACCACGATCCAATTGCCCCCTCCCTGCCACCGCCCCTCCCCCTCCACCACCACCACCACCTCTGCCGCCGCCATCATCGTTGTCAACGGGAAGAAAGCTCACAACATGGCGAGTGAAAGACAGAAAGAGAGGACGGACATATGCAGCAGCAGCCCACGAGTGTGCACGTGCACCGCCAACCCATCGCCGAACGCCAGCACACGGGAGGTATGGTGGGATGGCTTGATTTGACAGCGCGTGCATGCGGACGCGTGCGTCCCGGCGCATTTCTCCGAAGTGTGAGGGGCTCATTTGGCATCCGCTTTTGCGCGTGCGTACGATGGACGGACGGACGCTGGCGGGGTGGGGTGCAGGGGGGGATACACCTAAATAAAGCCCATACCCATTCAAGCAAAGAGTGTATCACACAGGAGGCTTCCGCACACATCCGAGCAGCAGCAGAAACACTTCCACGTTCCCGCTGGCGCTGCTGCTGTTCTCATGCCGGCAGGAACTGTGGAAGCCATGGAGGCAGCTCCCCTACCCGAGAAGCAGCAGAAACGCTTCTACACTTTCTGCTGGCACAAGAACAGCGGCAGCACCGCGCAGGTCACTGTTAAAGGCAAGTTTTCCCCCCTGCCCTGCCCCCGAGCATGTTTTAACTCCCGGCCTCCCCCCCAGCATGTTTTAACCCCCAGCCTCTCCCCCCAGCATGTTTTAAACTAAGCCTAAATTTGGGGGGAGGGGCTTAATTTCATTTCACGCCTAGAAAACATGCTGGGTCTTCCTATTGGTGGAAGCCGTATTGTTGGAGAAACACAGTACTTCATAAGGGAGTTAATATTGTCACTGCATTATTTTGTGTTTGTCTGGTGAGCTCCCACAGAAGATTCCAGAATATACCGGACTGGTTATCATGTTGCCTTAGTAACAAGATATGAGTGTCTTGTGATGTTTGGTTTATTGCGCATGTGTGCAAGGGAGGAGTTTTACTTTTACTTCACTTTCATTATACTTCTCTCTTGCTTGCTTCTCAAAATGTACTGCTTTTTCTTTTGTTCTTAGTTATTTGTAAATAAGGTATGCTGGCAACAGAAAAACACGATTCATTTCCTCTAATTTATAAAGCTGACTTTTTTCGCTTTGACAAATATGTATCTATGGTATCAACTACTATTATTACTGAAATGAAATACAAAAAAGAGTACAAAGGTTGGATATTTACAAAGAGAAACGCAGAATGATAAATGTGTAAAATATGTTTAAGACAAAAAAAGAAATGGATTGGCCAATGGACAGGAATATATGATCTGATGAAGCAGCTAATGTTTCTGAAATTATCATGAGCAGGCTACACCGTACAATGAACTTACTAAAACTGCAACAACCTTCATCTGAATGCCCCAAGACTTTAAAACACCCAAAATTCCCAAAGAGGGTGCTGGCAAATGATATAGCTCAGTTACAAAGAGAATAATTGAAAATAACTTGCAGTATGTTGAAGTAGTTATAAAATTCTGAAAAAGCCTTTATTCTACAATAGACTGATTGGGCTGCTGCTGTTCCAAAACATATGGGGAAACTATGAAGGAATAATTATATCCAGAGTTAAAACTATTTTATTCATGCACTATTCTAATGAATGAATCTTCTTATTGTTACTCTTGTTTAATAAGAATGAAATTAAGGTTAAAGATTACAATTTCCACTCTTTGGGACTCCAGCTATCTGAACTAGTAACAACATTCCCTACAGACTTAGTTCAGGCTGACAGCAGAAGTACACTTTTTTTCCCCCAAACCATCAAAGTCTCAATAAAATGGTATTTCAAGGCTTAAATTTACTGTTAAAGAGTGAAGAGGTCAGAGGTCATGGCTTCAAGATGACTCTCTAGCTAATCCCTGCACTGACAAAGAAGCAATTAATCATTAGAACAGGAGCATCTTAGCTGTTGCGACTGATTTATGAAGACATCAACTGCAGTAATTATCACTACTTGCACAATTCATCATTATTCAGACAGCTTGGCATGGTGGAAATAACTCAAAATAATCAATACTCTAGAAGTATATTTTTCCTAGTTTCTTTAAAACCTTAATTAAAAGCCACCAAATCGTAGAAAATATACATAAATGGAACCAGGAATTAACAATTTTACACACAACTAAAAGACAAATGCATTAAAATACCTATTACACATACACATGCTTCAAAAATGAAATTTATTGTTTGCTCCAGGGGTTGTAAAACTTTAATGCATTTTATGTCCAATCAAAAAAACCTCCTTCCTATGTATTATAATGGGCACTTTTTTGAAAAGGACTTTTTATTCTTATAGGCATTATTTTATTATGTTTATTATATATTATGAATTTTATGAAACTCTGCTGTATTTTACAATACATCACACAATATCTCATGCACAACAAACACTTTATTTCTTGTTTTGAGGAAAATAAAAATAATAGTGGAAATGTTTTGTTACATTTAGACTCTTGTCATTTTTCTGCCTTAAGCAAAAAGCACTTTTTGCAAAAAAAAATAGAAAGCTCCAGAAAAACACAATACATTAAACTTCAAGTAAGGGTAGTCCTCATTTAATGATCATAATTAAAACTAACTTTGTCACTAAGCAGAGCTGTCACTAAGCAAAATGGTGACTGTGCTTATGATCTTTCTTTTTACTTACTACTTTGCTTTACATACCTGCAAAGGTCATAAATGTGAGAATGTGAGTGCCATCATAACAAGCTACAATGGAATTATGAATGGTCCCTAAATGAGGGCTATCTATATAGCATGATAGATAGACAAACAGACATAAAAACTCCTGAGAATACTATGGACACCCAAGAAAACAATCTGATATATCATTGAACAAATCAACCCACAGTTCTCACTCAAGGCACAAATGACCAAGCTCAAAGTATCTTTCTGCAGACATATTATGAGAAGATCTAGCAGAAGAGGACAACCAGCAGCAAGATGCATATGTCTTACAATGGCAATGAATGCACCATTAGGAGACTTGAAGGAACAAGTTAGAGACAGATAGAGAAAATCTATGTGATCAGTAGTAGTTGAAAATAATTTGATGGCACATAATCATCTTCATAGCATGATAGCAGGTCTTGGTCAAGAAACATGGACAAAATAAATTCCTAGAAAGAACTAAATACGCTGAATATGATTTTAAGACAATAGCAACGAAACAAGAAGTGTTACAGCTATTTTAAGCTTCTAAAAGGGAAGCTCTCTTCTATAGTCTTTCTCTACACTAAGCAGATGGAAAACAATAGCCCCAGGCTGTCTTGAAATCAGTCAACTTAGAAACTACCACCAATCTTGTTTCCTAGTGAATGTCTATTTTAATAACAACTAAAATGTCTTTTCTGCTTCTTAGCTATCGATAGTGGTGCAGTTCTTTGTGTTGACACAAGATCCTTGCGTTAGAGTTATGTAAATCTTTCAATGGGTTGATTCACCACACACAGAAATGCAACATGCAGAAAGCTTGGAAAGCATTCTTATACAATAAACATGAAAGATGTATCAGCTTTAACAATTTCAAAAACTCTTCTATAAAAATATTCCTGTGCATTCCAAATCAATTCTTCTGAAGAACCTGTAATTTTTTCTAATTTTTAAAAATTTTAGTTTGGAGAAACAAGTTATGCACTAAAAATAATTACAAGGAGTGTAAGAAGTATGCCTAAAACATTTTTTTTAAAAAGTATGATTATCTTATTTGCACAGATATACTTTAAAATATCTTTTTGTCTACCAAAATATATTTGGAAAATGCTTACTATGTTTCACAATTTAGCACAACCAGACAGTTTTTTATTGATATAGTGGGAATTTTCAGGTTCAGTTTTATAGGGTTTTTAAAAAATATTGTGTAGCGCTTCAAATTTAATTCTGTATTTTTTCAGTAGTTCCTCATTTAACATAATAGCACAGCCAAGAATTTGGTTACAATTTGTGTTATGTATAAGTTTATGACAAGCTCAACTTTTACCTCACAATCAAAATTACAGGGAAAGATCTTTCTAATTAGATGCTAGAAAATTACTATCAATATATTTTTCTGCTAAAATCTGTGTAGTAATTCAGAACTTTTTATCTGACTTGTAACACTAGAGCCATGATGGAGAACCTATGCCACGTGTGCCAAAGTGACATGCAGAGCCATCTCTCTGGGCACGCCAGCCGTCACCCATTGCTCTTCCAGGTTCCGGCACGTGCATGTGTTCCAGCCAGCTCGTCTTTGTATGCGCACTGGAAACCGGAAGAGTATCTCCCTGGCATGCATGTGCATGTCAGCCAGCTGGTCTTCTCATGCACATTAGAAACTGAAAGACCAGGTGGCCAGTGCGCATGCTGGGCTTCCAGTTTCCAGCACTCCCCCCACGCGCACCAGGGAACTGCTCTTCTGGTTTCCAGTGAGCGCTTTCTCTCGTTTTGACACTCAGTGCCGTAAAGGTTCCGCCACCGCACATATGTTCTGTTTCATCAAACTATTTTACTGTTTCTGTAACATCAAGATTACTTATGTATAATTATGTAATGTCATGCTATCACAGATAAAAATCAGAATGTGAATATATTCTTTTTCAAATAATCATTCTACTTCTACACGTCCATTATTCTATGTACGCTATCCTAAGAACATCATTTACCTTACCTACAATACATTATGGCATCATATATTATTATTAGATAACCTGTACCGCCTTTGCACAACTGCTTTATCTCATGACATTGGAGGATTTGTAGCAAACCAGGGTACAGTTTAACAACTTTCCTGCCTTTATTATTTGTAAATAATTCAAGGTGGCAAGCACACACAATACTTCTTCTTTCCATTTAATTAACTGTAAATATATTGAACTGTACTAACAACTTCAGTAAATTCAGAACTAGTATCTAATTATTAAACAAAATATACTGGTTCTAGAAAAAAAAAGCTTGAGATGGGGTGTTGGTTCTTACCTGATATGCCCATTCCCCAGGAGCTGTGAGGAGCATCCAGGCTAACCCTAACCTTCAATGTTGCCGCCATATTGTCATTCTTTCATGTAGGTTCAATTATTCTAAGTTTGTTGTTTCATGTTCAGAACAGCAGTTCTGATATTTCACCTTTCTCCCAAAAATCTGTCATCCCAGCCTAGTCAAAAAATTCTGGAAACTCCTCAACATTCATCATTGGCATAAAAAAACTGCACTAGTTTGCAATTTACAGTAGCAATATACTAGAAAATGCACTATTAATTTGTTCAGTATGACAAATGTAAAAACGTAACCCAGCATAATTGAGTAGTATTTTACAGATTCCAGTACTGCCAAAGTCAGTCTGTTTAAAATTTTGTTGGATTAAATAAATTTCCCCTTTAAGTGTTTTTATATTCTCACTTAAGATTAGATAGCTATTTTTCTTAGATTCTTATAAGTTGCAATTAAATTATTGCATCTGTTGTCCTTGAATTTATTATCACTGTTTCACATGAGAAACTGATCTATAATCCCTCAAAGTGGTGGATTTAATAGCTATCGACTAAGCCCAATCTGAGTCACTGCACCAATCTCGAAGGGTAAATTTTTATTTAAGGAGCAGTTGCTTCATTCCCAATCATTTTTCCATTCTATACCAGTAGCGCATGACAACAAAGTAGATTCAGCTCAGCAAGTCCAATTTACCCGGCCATGTTATTAGACAGAAAGTACAATTCAGCAAATTAGTTAATCGTCCAGTAAAGAGCTGATAATGTAAACTACATAAAAGAAATTTTGAGATTCTGCAGGCCAGTAATGACAGAAGCAAATAAATGTACAAAAGAGATCAAAGCTTAAACTCTATTCATATTAGGCGTCTCTCCAGGGGAGCCTAGTGATTTTAAGGGCAAATTATTAAAATGAGCCCCAAGCCCTCAATTTTCTAAAACCTTGGCCAACAAACTAATTCAGTGCCATGCCAACCCATAAAAAGAGGGATGGCTCCTTCTTACACACCAGTCGTCTCCTAAAGAGATGAGTTGGTCTCTGACTAGACCAGGTGGGGGGGAACTTAGCCCCTCCGCCGAGATGGACAAAATGGCGCAAAGCACGGTCTATTTTTAACAAGTTCTCTGGTTTCTTGAGGGGGTGCGCCATCGTCTTTCTTTTTCCGTTCGACCACCCACATCGGACCGAGAGGCTCCGAAAAATCTCTTGCGCAAGACCCTTTTCCTGGCGTACCAACCGTTTGAGGAAAATCCGAAGCTCTGATGTCTCTGCCAAACGTCTACCACTCAAAGCCCTCGGTACCGTCCGCTAGAAGGTGCCCACTCGTCGGAGTCTACTCTTTGTTTCATCACACTTTTCGGGTCAGAAGAACCAAGGAGCCCAGCGGATCCGGGGACGAACCTGGCAAAGCGGAGGCAAGAGGAGGCCTATCCGATCGTGCTTGAGGACGCTCAATCGCAACCCATTCCAAACGAATCGCGCGCGCACGCGCGCCCGGGGCTCTTCGCCACGCGGCGAAACAACACGCCAAGTCTCGCGACGAGCAGGAGCCACAACGGTCCTTTTTTGAGGGCCACGTGATCAAGGGGGTTGACCTCTGTGGGCTGAATATTTTTTTCCGTATCTACATAGCACCGACGTTTAATGCAAACTAGTCAGGACTAGTTTACAAAACACAAATGAAATGGGATACTTTCGGATACTTCTTTTAAAGCTGCTTTTTAAACGAACAAGCCGACCACTCGTTTCTCAGTTTCCTTTCGTGAAAACGGCGCGACCTCTCGCGGTATAGAATCGGCCCTAAAAAAAAAATATACAGGCTCGCGATGCATTGTGGAAAACGTAGTTCCAGAGGCGGCCATACCTGCCAATCTTTGGGCTCGGAAAGGTAGCCAAGCTGGAACTCCACGAGCTGGTAGGTGATACTAGGAAGGAAACAGACATCTCGGAAAGCGCCTTATTACTATTATATTAATTGTTATAACCGTCTATTCCAGTTTTTGAAATCTAGCAAAAAAACATTTAAAAATACAACACAAGGAGAAAAAAAAATCACAAGAGTCTTGACAAGTATAACCTTTCTCAAGGGCAAACATTTATGGTCCGTCTCATGCAACATTACTGACTTGAGCCATATTAACAATAGATGAATTGGACCAGTTGATCCGGTTATGGCTCTTTCCCACTGCTATCAATTCTTCACTGAAATGGGAGGAAAAACTAGAAATAGTTCTTGACTGACTACAATTGAGCCCAATTTTTTGTTGCTAAGCAAGACAATTGTTAAGTTAGCTTTGCCACAGTTGTTCTCGGTGTGGAAGTTGTTAACAGTTAAGTTAGTAACACAGTTGTTAAGTGAATCTGGCTTCCCCATTGACTTTGCTTGTCACATGACCCTGGGACACTGCAGCCATCATAAATAGAGGCTAATTGTCAAGTGCCCAAATATTTTATCAGGTTATCATGAGAATGATTCAATTGTTTTAAGTGTAAAAAATGGTTAGAAGTTACTTTTTTCAGTGCCATTGTAACTTTGAACAGTCACTAAACAGATAGTTTTAAGTCAAGGACACCTGTATCAGCATATTTGCTGCCCCACTTGCCAATCTCTAGCCTGCCATTTCCTCAACTTCCAATTACTACTGGTTGCTTGTTACTAGGATGATGGATGACAAAGTATCTTGAAGTTACTTAGAAGGTGGGTGAATAAAGAGAAATACTATTTTAACACTATCTTGTCCTCCTTATACTGGTCTATGACTGTAATAAAAGATATTGGTCTATGACTGTAATAAAGATGTAATACTGGTCTATGACTGTAATAAATATTTAAGCACAATGGCTTAAGCTTTTTCATTCATGGGAATAATGAAGGCCCTGTAGAAAATAAAGATACTGCCAGGATACATTTATGCCATGTGCCAGCAAATGTGGAAAAGTCCTATAATTTGTTCACATGTTTATTTGATATCACTGTGATCTCAGGGACATTCAGAAGCAGAATATTATT
Organism: Bungarus multicinctus; assembly: GCA_023653725.1. Classification (NCBI taxonomy): domain Eukaryota; kingdom Metazoa; phylum Chordata; class Lepidosauria; order Squamata; family Elapidae; genus Bungarus; species Bungarus multicinctus. Next base: position 60,916,976 of record CM042846.1, read on the forward strand.
TAAAATTATCCTGAAAAGAGAAAATAAGAATATTTCCATTTCTTCCATTGTGAATTTGAAGAATGCTTCAGCATCTAGGAAGAGGCTGAGGAATTGTAAAGTTGAGATCTATGAGGTGGGAGACAGATGTTATGGGTATCATATTTTAGTATTGTACAGTGTTCCTTCTATTCCTTTTCTTTTGCATATTAATGGTAAAGGTACACTGGTATAGACCTGCCCTTTCATTTTTATGTTAGTGTTCCCGCTATAAGATTAGTTCCTGGATTCATATATCCTCAGTCTATTGTTTTCCATTCATTGTAAGTACTTAAGTGACCTTAAAACATAATGCCATATTGTTTGCTAATACTAGGAATGGTAAACAACACCTACAAAACTCATACATGAGCTAAGAATGTTTTTTAAGAATAAGCCAAAATAAAAATTGAGAACTTGATGGCACATAATTGTCATCATTACATCAAAATAATATGATTTCAGATAAAGCTTTTCTTTAACAATAGAGGTGTACGTTTTTAATACTAAAGATAAAAAATACATTGCTATAAGTGGCTTGATCCATAATGATAATTTACTTAAAATCCAAATTTTACTAACAGATGTACAATTCTTTAAAAAAGCATATTTAATTTTTAATCCTTTAATCTGATTTTTTTGGCTTCCCAAAATGTTTGTATTAAAAAAAAAAGCAGGGTAGTTTTAAAAAGTATCTAACAATAAACATTTGAGACATAATTTTGCAAATAATTTATTCATACAATAAGAAAAATTGTCTGTACTTGTAATCATTGTTGCTTACATGCAAATCTTTTAAATCAAATTAACCAAATATGCAACCTTCAATATTCTTTGGTGAGCATCATTTATAAAGCATATATATACGTTGAAGCAGAAGCAAGTTCTTTCCCAAAATAATTGGTACTTTTAAGATACAAATAAACACAACCAATAGCAAATTATACTATAGATATAATAGCCATATTTAATCTACAAAGCTGCGTACATTATTTTTTGCCACACTTGTGTTTTGGAATAACTTTTGTTTCTGCTTTAGCTAGTTAACATTTCAACATTTTACAAACATTTCAGCAGAGAAAATTAAATAATTTTATCTAAAAAAGCATGTAAGTAATATTTCCAGTGGGAGAGCTGTCTTTATTTGTAAATAGCAAGAGCAAAGAATCTTCAGGCACCCCTACAAACTGATAGAAAGATAGGGCATACATTTTTCAGGATCCATTTCATTAGATGTATGAATTGTTATAAATTAAGAAGTGACTATACATATACAGTATAAATAAAATGATCAAACATTTATGAAAAATAACAATATGCTGGAAAAAGAATTTTGGATATATTTAAGAAAGTGTGAAATCTTATTCTTCAAAGCAATTTTTTTTGTTTTACTCTATAACAACAACAGAATTTCATGTCTAAAATTCATACATCCTATTTTGCAATGTTATTTCTTGGATTAATTCTTCAAAACACCAGGTACCTTAATATTACCTTTGAACATGACAAATGCCGAGGACAACCTGTGTGAGAAGACTATTGCCTTATGTCATCTAACATAATTTTGTGACACATATGGGAAATTATGAATATATTTGAGTATATAACATGGATCACTGGAATACTTGAAATAGTTCTGCAGAGTTCTTGTCAGTTAAAAGACTCCAAACTTAGATACATTTTTTTATTTATCAAATTTATTTCTGCTCATTTCACAGTTCAAGGTAACTAAGCGGCTCAGCTTTTAAACATTAGCTTAAAAATCAACTATTTGGTTATCTTATTTAATTTCTTCAGAATTGGGGAACAACAATTCACATTTCATAAATTATCAACAAAGGTTGCAGAATGCCTGTAAATTATCCACTGCATTATATTCAGCCATTTCTTCACACAGAAAAGAATATGTTCTCATAAATAAGATCACACATGAGCTGGTATAGCTGGTAGCTATGGATTTCAATAGCAACATTCACACAATGAAAAGTATATTTTGCCTTTTGAAAAATAATAGCTACATAAGAAATAAATGAATTACAGTGCACAACTGATGTGTTGTCCTAGGCTGTGAAGAAAGCAATCTGAATTAACAGGCTGAATTTCAAGCCTACCATTTAAGGATGCTGGTCAATTGGAAGAAATATCACAGATATTGGAAGACTCAATTTAAATATATCTGGAATAATAAATATAACAGCATTTAAGAAAAAAATCAGGATTACATTTGAGAATTTGTTGAGGTTTCTCCTTGAGTTACATTTTCTGCTTGCACTGAGGGATTCAAAAATTGTCCTGATGCTCCAATATATAGGCGTGATCTCATTGGCCATTTCTAGAAGATGAAGATGCAAGATAGATTAATAATGCTTACACAAATGCAGGAAACCAGCAGCTTTATTAGCAATTACATGAATTAAGCCAGTTCATTTAAGGATACATTTATCAGTTATGGTACTATAAATTCTTCCATCCTTTATAACCTGCTATTTGAAGCATGTGTAATGGTATGTGGGAATGCCCTTTGGAAACAGAGAAAAACCACAGCCAGAGAAACAGCTGGATAAGAGGTAGCTGAGCTTGCAGCAAAAACGTGGGTGTGGCAAACTCAGAAGGGACACTCTAGGTTTTGGGGTGTAAAAACAATGGTGGAAAATATAATTTCAGATTTACAAGATCTGTTAAAGAAACTTTACAGTAATAATTCAGTCAGTTCATCTGGTAAGTTTCTTGTCTGGATCGCCTTGCAAGACTGACATCATGAGAGGGAGAGCTATCTAGATTGGTATGAAGCAGGAAGGAGATCTTGATACCTCATTAGATATCTTTAGATTGAGCTCTCGTGTTATTGTGCCGCATGTCTACAATTACTGACAGTTTATCTCTACAAAATATTTGCAAAGTGGTGAAAGAAGGTAAAAAAATAACAATAGGTCATTTATTAGCTTTAAAACATGTCCTACATTAGATACTATTGCTCAAATACTCCGTTTGAAGAAGAAAATATCATGGGTGTTTTCATCCATGTGTGTTTGCACACCAGATTTTCTTAAAAATATGTTTTCATAAAAGTACACTACATCCAATATGAGATTAGTAAATACGTCTATAAATGTATATTTTAAAAAATGCAAAGTTTAATAGGATTTATGTAATCCTACACACACACACACACACACACACATATACACACAAGCACTTTGATCCTATGCTTGATTATTTCAGATAAACACAACTAAATGGGATTTATTTTCTCATATACACATATCAGAAAATAAATCCCATTGATTTAGTTGTGTTTATTTGAAATAACCAAACACAGGATAAAAGTGCTCATGTCACATGTATATACAACGAGCACAGGTTTCCAACAGTGAGATTTATTAAAATAGCAATAATTGCTGGTGCCATTTACTTCCCAATGCTATTAGCCAGACCTAATGTAAAATCATAAATTCCATTAATCTGTGAAGAAATGGGGACTCAGCTCCTCTGGTATTATAAATTAATTTCAAAAAATTAGAAAGCCACTAAATGATGGCAAAGAGATATAGAGAAACATTGCAATGCCATTCAGTTTTGCAGTTTTTACTTGTTTATCTTGCCTGTGGCCTTGCCAAATGGAATAATCTGGTAGATGATATCTAAACAGAACTTCATATTGCAAGTAAAGTGGCATTTTGAAGACTACATTGTGAAAAATTTCTTTTTCTAGAACTTCTGTGACATGTCTCTAAAATAAATTATTTATAATATTTTTCAAAGGTTTACCTCTGACATAATAGACAGCCTATTGAATAAAAACATACAATTCAGAAACGTTCAGTAGTTAAACATATTGTAATGCAGAATCAACTGGATCGTGCTTATGGCATGTCTGTTAGTCATGGCCAACATCTGGTTTCTTGACATTTATTTGAAAAGGTTCCTGAGATGTCAATGCTGTTTCAATTATTTTAAGCACCTGTTTTACTTTCTACTCTACATTATCATTTTTGCTGTTATGTACTCCTATGCTATAACCAGAATGACTTTTTAAAAACAAATCAAAATATAATTATTTTTTTGCTAGCGGAAAAATGCGTAACTAATTATATATCAAGCCATCATTGACATTTCAGTAAAACTATTTTTAAAAAGTGTATACAGGCTCATTCAAGATTACTGTTAGATAATGTTAGTCTTGGAAACAAATAATGAAAGGACTACTTACACCAAGGTCCATTTAGTTTGGTTTAAGGTAATTCTTGATTACTAGGTCTTTAAGTAGTAGTTTCCTGAATTAAGCTAAGTGTAATTTATTAAAGAAATTACTTATTAAAGAGCTAGTAGTAAGAGAAAGTCCTTTTGTAGTTTGAACTTGCAATATGATGGTTCATAAGGCAGTGGATTTCACATTGGGGTAATTATTTCCCAATGGGATATATTTGGGCATATCCTGGGGGAAATTTGTAATAATATATTTGTGAATTGAGTATCCAGTTTGGGATTGCCACTGTCATAGTGCTTGTGTAAACAACAAAATCTATTTTTGGTGGGAATAATGACATTATTTGAGATCAGAAAAAGGGATATCCGAATCAAGCAGTTTACAAGCTATTGTCATAAGGCATAAATTGCTTCGTAATAAAACCTTGTCCCTGGTGTTGGGCATAATGGTTATGGTACACAGATGTTTAATGTATCTATCTGAAGTGTCATATGGAATCATATCAATGAATTGTGGTTCAGTTGATTCCAATTGATTCTGCTGATTCTATAAGGCTAAAGCTTTCTTGTATAGACTAGTGTACTTGTATATTAGTACTGGTATGCTCTTTTGCCTGAAGATTTCTGCACAATGAAAAGGTTTTCAAATAATGCTATGATTGGACCTTCTAGGGAAAAAAGTATTACTTGGTTTGCCCCTGCTTACCTTAACAGGGTGTAGGTAGCCATCTCCTCTCAAGGTTCCCAAGCCCTTGCCAGGTAATTCTTCTTCATCCTGCAAGCTGCGGGTGAGATGGGCAATGTAGGTGGTGGCTAGAAGCAGTACATCCAACTTGGAGAGCTTAGTGTCAGGTGGTACAGAGGGCAGAGTTCTCTGTAACTCCAAGAAGGCATGTCGTAGGGTCTGCACTCGGCTACGCTCTCGGGCCGCATTGGCTGCTGCAGGTCTCCCCAAAGTTGCCCCACTCTGTGCCCCTAAGGAGTTAGTGGCAGATGTGGAGGGTGGCAGAGAGGCATTTGAGCTTGGAATATTGACATTGATGTTCTCAGGTACATTTTTATAGTCCATTGGTAAGACAAAACCTGCAACCAACATGATGCAAATTCCTACCTTATACCTTGGATTGTCACAACCACATTTTATTTTTTAGAACTATATTGCTATCTGATTTTTATGAACCGTCTGTTACAATTTTCAGTATACTGCAATATATTATCTTAATGTGGTACCCGTGCCAGCAACCACTAACCTTGCAGTTTTATTTTTAAGATAGGAGAATTCAGCTGAAAAATCATCAGCACGTAGTTCTAACAACTGATTAACAATTCTAATGCATTCTCAGAAAATAATGACCATATTTAAACACTATATTAGGACATATTTTAAGCATCTTAACTTGAAATATATTTAGCGCCAACATTTATGATCTTTCAGAAGAAGTGAATCCCATTGAATGTGACATAATATCTAGCTGAAATGATTAGTGTTGAAATGTTAATAAAGTGTTCAGTTAATAAAGTGTTAATAAATGTAAGAAGTCACATTGTGCACAACTCCTAATTACTTTATAGATATATAAAGTACATTTCTTTACAGTAATGTGGAAGTGATTTTCTTTCTGGATTTTTAGATATTTCTATGTATTTATTTTTTACTTCCCAGTAGTCCCCAAACTACAAACTGGGATTTTCTGATGGTTTAAACAAGTAAATACTAAAGAAATTAAATCCCATCTGTTTATTGAATGACTCTTTTAAGATTAAATGCTTCTACCACACTAAAATAAACAAATAAATATACAAGAATATAAGCTTCAATTGTAAACTCATTTATTGAACTGCTTTCCTCTTTAATAAACTTTAATAAAAAGCTTTTTCTCAGTTACAGATTTTTTTCTATTCAACCAAAGATACTTTTCTAAAATTGGAAATCGCGCAATGCAAGAGAGGAGACACAGAGGGGTAAAAAGAAGGTAGGATTGGAAATAACTGTTCCCTAAGACGTTTTTTCTTGAGAACTCTAATTTTATTGCCTCGATTTCAGTTTCAAGTTTCTAAATTAAAATGGAACAATGGATTAGTAAACAATAAATTATATTAAACATAATATATTTTTCCTGAGTTAGCATACATGATTGCCCTACAATTATGCCTTTTTGTAAAGGCATAATAGGTTTTCAAATGTATCCAATTCTTCTTTGTTTTAAAATATTTATTAGCATTTTTTATTTTAAAGTATTTATTAGAACTCATTAGTTCGGATTTTAAGTTTTAGTATTTAACATTTTGCTTATTAAAACTATAAATTAAAATTATTTTATAACGGGCTATTTTATTAAAAATCTTATATAGAATAAATACAATTCTCAGGTTTTCAATTAAAGTTGCATTTCTGCAGGTCAATGAATTTGTTGGATATTTAGGATTCATTTATACAGTATATGGTTTTATTTATTTAGTATTCATTTATATACCAGGAAACAAATATTTTGCTGCAGAACACTATTCTACACATTTATTTGAATTGTATATAGCTTTAAATATTTCTGGGGCTTATTTCCACATACACGTTTAACACATGAACAATCAGACTAAGTAGCCCCTATAACATTGGCATATCAATTCAAAACGTGAGATCAGTGGGGAAAATCCCACCGATTTGATAGCCATATCTAAGTTCACGCTACTTTTATTCACAGACCTACTTCACTTATAATTTATCGATATATTTTTTAAAAATTACGATTATATTTACATGCACACTAACCATATAAGAACAGTCACTGGACACACTTAAACCCACTGTACTTCTAAAGTAAATCACCAGAGCAAACCAAAATTCATATTAGCGCTCCTCGTTACAGATTACGGAGGCTAAATAAATCCTTTAAAATGATTTGGATTGTCTTTTGCATCGGGGAGTTTTGCAACGCTTACGTAGTCTATTCTCTAAGATTGCCTTACTTGCACAATATTTTCTTACAAAGATATTGAATTAGAAACAATTCAAAGAGGAACAGCAGGATACGAGCGAATAAATGGTGATTATCCGGGAAGTAAGTTCAGAAAAATGAGGGATCCACACAAGACTTGGAATTCAAACTGCTTTGAGGATCTTTAATTCCTCAAAGACATGACCTATCCTATCGTAAGCCTATTGGCAAGATCGCACAACTGCGGCGTAAGGAGGTGTTGTATAGAATTAGGGGGCGGCCAAATTCGTGTATCTACCCAAAGAGTGCGAGGGAGCACTGAGAGAGTATTAAAAAGTTGCCTCAGAAAGAACTTACTTGATCTCCTGGGGCCCCGAACAGGGAGACAGGGTACCGCTGCTCTCCCGTTGCAGATCCAGTCCAGGACGCGTGTGGGGAAGCCCCGGGCTTTTATAAGCGTTGGGGAGCGCGCCCATCAGCGCTCGGCTTTTGCTGACGCCTCCCTCCCCCCGTCGCGTCGCCCTCTGCCGGCTCTCTGGCCTGCGGGGAATCGAAGCTGCTGCGCGCGAGAGCCGGGACTGCTAAAGCTGCAACGGGTCGTACCCGAACTAAGCCCCATCTTAGTTCGCACCCCGTGCTCCGAGATCCACTTCGCGACAGACGACTCGGAATGCCTTTGAACGACGATTTTAGCAGGTTGCAGATCCACGCAATTTTCCTGGCGTCGTGAAACTCAGCTGGTTTCCCATTGCTTTTCCTTCTGAGTGTCTCGGCTTCTCAGATAGGCTTATTAGTCTGGCCTTCACAGATAGCCCAGTGCCCAGGTGGGCAAAAAGAAGAACCTCGCAGCATTTTACAAAAAGTGTGAAATATTAACACGGATTAGAATGGGACAAGGTCACCCTAACCTTTCAGCCAACATAATTCACAACCTGTTATAAGATGGCCAGTAGAATAAGCAAGCACATAAGTCACTTCACATAACCTCCTTATCTGTATTGAGAAACACTGGATTGTTTTAATATTAGTCACTATTTTTAAATTAAATTTATACATACTGATGTAAAAGTGTGCCATTAGGAAGGCCTGCGCACCTTCCCACAAATGCAATGAGACTTCAAAGTCATCATAGATCCTATCATATTGAAGCCAGAGATCTCTGCTTTGTAAATCAAGACAGCTGTCCATCTAAAATATTTGTTGGACTTCAAATCTCACAATCTGATCAGCATCTATTCTGTTTGAAGATTATGAATGCTCACAGCCAATACAGGATAGCAGCTTAGGAAAAGCTAAATTAAATACACCTCTTTATGAATGGCATAACACAACATTTGTGAAAAGTTAGCTGGCTAATCTTTTTCATTTCCTTTGAATATCAATAGAAAGGTTGGAGATTTTGCTTCTCTCACCATCCAAAGATGAATATATGTGCAGAAAATAATTTGAATTAGAATTCCAAATAGCTACCTGCCTTTGAAGACACAAAAATGCATTTACCAGAGGCTTGATAACATTGTACAACTGTAATCATTGGATTTTCAGTAATCGAACTTATATATTTTTCACATTATCTTGTTTTAAGATGGAGAGCATATTGATTTTGCTATGATCTATGGATTAACACTCCCATTTATCCACCCATTAACTACATTTATTGAGCAGAATTTGTTTCTAATTGTAACTGCAATTATGAGTTGAAACAAAACTACAGAATCTGTGCTCCTGCTAGGTTGCCTGGTTGGGTAATGTAGTAGTGATTATTGCTGCAGTCTAATAGCACTTTAAGCACATGAAAGACAAAGCAAAGCAGATCTCATTGTAGAATAAGGTAGTGGCAGCAGAAAAGGTTTAGATTTATCAAGCATTGGATAAAATTAGCTTCCCCGAAAGTTTTGAAAATTTAGCATGTGTTGTTCTACTTCATTTCTGTCTTCAAAAGGCCCTTGGTACAGTGAAAACAAATGTGATGGGTCCCCTCAGGCACGACTTGGCAGCAGCAACATACATTTTCAGGCACATTGCCAAGATTCAATGGTGGATGAAGGAGTGTCATTTCACAATCAACAGACAGCTAAATGAATAGCTCCCCCCAATCCCATACAAACTCCCAGTATATCACACAAAAGATAGAAAGCACACCATGAAGTATCTGAGAGGAAGATTCTAGATTTGATGTAACACTGAATGACTGACAAAAATCTCTTCTATGAGCTTTACATTGGATCCTCTCTGGCAGGAACCAGCAGATTGCATTATAATAGAAGGGATGTCAACACAATTGGGGAGGGAGCAAGGTATATAATTATGAGTCAATAAAATCTGTATCTAACACTGTTAAAGTAGCTTGCTAACCAACTTTAGTGTTACAATAAGAAGATGACTAGCTTCTTCGGCACAACAGGTAGCAGCATTAGCAAATATGGTAATCTTGTAAAAGCACCTTATTGGAATAGAGATCTTCAGGAAATCCCTGATATAAAATGAAAACTAAAAAAATGCCAATGGCAAATCATGTTGATATTGTTGTCAAGATAATACTTAATGCTACCAATACTTTGCATACAATATTTTTTATTCTCTGGATAAAGCTTATATTGAAATTCCATATTGTAGTGCACGGGTGTCATGTTTTTTCCTTTTGCAGAGCTGGGGTGGGTGTGGCCTGCGCATGACGCATCCAGCCCATGGGCCACCAGTTGCATAGTGTAATACAACTTCACAGAACTGGTATACAGATGTTTATTTCATTCAAAAAATAAGGTTTCTTTTTTAAAAATTATAAGATACACATGTAGCATTATACCTCAGATTATAAATTGAATTAATAAATTAACTTGTATGGTTTTTATTATTTATTTCTATCCTGCCTTTATTATTTTTACAAATAAAACAAGGTGGCAAACATCTCCAAACCATCTTCTTCCTAATTTCCCACAACAACAACCCTGTGAGGTGGGTTGGACTGACAAGAGTAATTGACTCAAAGCCACCCAGTTGGCTTTCTTGGCTAAGGCAGGACTTGAACTTACTGTCTCCTGCTTTCTGGCCTGGTCCTTAAGCAATAGACCAAACTCGTATTCCAAAAGGTAACCGAATTTATGAGTTAGATTATCTTTTTAAATCCTAGAGAAAACGCAGGTAATGGAAAACAATATAGAGCAGCTGTTCTTAACCTGAGGCTCACAGAACTTTTGGAGTTCATGGATAGATTTCAGAAGTCCATGAACTTGGATATGAAAAATACACTAATCTTTAGAAAAGGAAAATACTATACAGGTAGTCCTCAAATTACAATTGAGTCCAAAATTTTTGTTGTTAAATGAAGCAGGTAAGTGAATTTTGCCCCATTTTATGATTTTTCTTGCTACAGTTGTTAAGTGAATCACTGCAGTTGTTAAGTTAGTAATATGGTTGTTAAATGAATCTGGATTCCCCATTGATTTTGCTTGTCAGGAGATCTCAAAGGTGATCATATGACCCCGGGAAACTGCAACCATCAAAAATGTGAGTCAATTGCCAAGCATCTGAATTTTGATCACATAAACATGGGGTTGCTACAATGGTGGTATGAAAAACAATTGTAAGTCACTTTTTTCAGTGATGTCGTAACTTCGACCAGTCACTAAATGAACTGTTTAAATTGAGGACTACCTGCAGTACAATAGTATTTGGAGAGTTTTGGAAGACTTTTGACTATTATGGCATTAAGAAACTGGGGAATTATATATATATATATATATATATATATGAAGCCATATGGGGTGGGTATGGCCTATGCATGACGCATCCAGCCCATGGGCCATCAGTTGCATAGTGTAATACAACTTCACAGAATTGGTATACAAGTATTTATTTCATTCAAAAAGAGAATGAGAGGAAACCATATATATACTGTATGCGCGTATTGGCCTTTTGAATGATGCATGAAATGGATTTTTTAAAAAATTATACCGTGGAACTACTCAATGCATTTCTGAAATAGCCTTCTGCCTTATTCTGAAAATGAATAAATATATGATGAAATCAGAAGTAAAGCTGATGTTTTAGTTGAGTTTCACAAGGCAAGATAAGACTGTAGTGAGTTCAACACAAAGCCCTCAAGGTTTTTGCTGTTTTACAGAAGCATGCCAAATCATTTATTTGTTTCTTTTCCAAATAGAAAAACAGAAAATCTAAAAAAGTTCACGTAATTTTTACACCTATTAAAATTATATCTGTGCATAGGAGGTAAAGAAAAATATTCCTAAACATAACTTGATTCCCAGTACCTTTAATGATTCCTTCATGTAATTTTCTATATAGAAGATATAATGTGATTTAAATCTTGCTTTTTCCCAAGATTTTCTTCTTAATTCTCAATAAAGACTCAGCATTTGGAATTAATGGTGCTTTTCGTTCAAGTTTGAATATGTATAGAATTGTTTTTGATTCGTAATGACTACATAGATAATTTGTTTGACAGTCTATTCTTAATTTAGTCTTTCAGATCTTCAAATGGTATACTCATTGCCACTGTAACTGAGTCCATCCATCTTGCTGTTAGTCACCCTCTTCTCTTTCCTTCCACCTTTTCATGCATTAGAGCCGTTTCCAGAGAAACATATCCAAGTACAAGCCAGGAAAAAACTGCATAGTTTTTCAAGAACAGCCCAGGTCATCTAAATCAGAGGTGGTATTCAGCAGGTTCTGACCAGTTCTGGAAAACCGGTAATGGAAATTTTGAGTAGTTCGGAGAACCAGCAAATACCAATTCTGACTGGAGATTTTACAGTATCCTTCTCCTGCCACACCCACCAAGCCATGCCCTCAGAACTGGTAGTAAAAAATTTGAATCCCACCACTGATCTAAATGGTCCCTTCTAGACGGTCGCATTTTTACATTTTAAATTATGTTTATAAACATAAATAGGAGTTTAACAAGGTTAAAGCCAATACAGTAGAGAAAGATGCACCTCCAATTTTGTAAATTTTAGAAATAAGCAATTCGAGTTATTTTAGCATATAAATGAATGAATGCAATATATTTTCACCGTGGTCATAAGAACCATTTTGGGATGTTGTCATTCAACATCCACTTTTTTATTGCTGGCCAGATAAACAACATATAATATTTATGTGTGTATCATAGAATACAAATTTGTTATTCACAACAAATAATTGAAATTTAATTCATTCACTTCATTCTTGCAAGTGTAATTTCCTTCCATTTAGTTCCTATTTTCTAAAGTGCTTTTTTTTATATTGTCAATGGTATCAAAATAGAAGCATTATATTCAAATGAAATAACTATATTTTTATTTGTACCTTCTAGAGATCATCTGTGTATTTAACCTTTGTGTTTTGCTGAATTATTCTAAAGTATATAAAAAGTTTGCATTTATTGTCCAGTTGCCTATTCATTTGAAAGAAAAGCCACTGAAATAGGATCAGCAAAGTCCCAGTTTCATGAAATATAATTGTTTGCGTGTAAATCAGTGATAAGCAAAACTAACAAGAAATTAATCTAATTTTGAAATTATTAAACTGAAATATGTTATCTAAATATTTACTGAAATGTCAGAGCAAGTTTTTAAAATAACCAAGCAAGTATTGTTTCATTGACACAACTCAACCAGTTAAGTATTTTTACATCTCATTGATTTCAGTGAAGACTTCCTAATATACTTAATAGCATAACTGCAAGCATGCCTAAAATAAGTGAATAATGCTAAACTCTTATGACTTCATGGACATACAATATACAGTGGATATAGAAATTCTATATATACCCTTGTTAAAATGCCAGGTTTTTGAGATGAAGATTAATCACTTCAGAAAAAAAACAGAGTTTAAACTCTGAACACAAAGTTACATAAAGATCATGATTTATTTCCATAGCAGATAACAAATAGTCACTCTTATATGTGTCAATTTCTGTTTGTAATAATATATTTACAAAAAAGTTTTATTTTCTAGATTAAACTATAAACTGTTGAAAAAGCTATTCCCTGTTAAATGCTAAACAACTGAACTACACCGCTGAGTTCTGGTATGAAGATTAGCACATACAGCCTCTTTAAGGAATTGCTGACAAACAAGATGTGCATCATCACATAAGCTGCTTCTTTGAACTCAAATAGCTAGTTTTGAATGTCAGTTTTGATGTCAGTTTTGGCCCATTTTGGCCAGTCCCTCAAGCAGAATCATATTCTAATTTTACCTCACATGTGCTCATACTATTTTAAATTTATTTATTATTTATTAAATAAAATAAATAAATAAATAATACTATTTTAAAGCCATTTTGCAAGATAATATCCCACCTTAGATACATGCAGTGTACACTTGCTATAAATTTAAAACTGGCAATAAGCCAGGCTTCCCAATCATGCAAAACAAGATGTGAATTGACTCTCTCAATAATGGATGCTCTCAATAAGCCATTAACAGGCACTTTATTTCACTTTCCACTAGGAAATAGTTGTAAGGATGGTGAATTAATCATCTTCCTAATAGAAGCCTGGAAGGCATTTGCATAATGGAAGCAATGCTTATGCAATATCCCTAGATACCAATATTAAAATTACTCTCTAGGAAAATTGTTTAGGTTAGGATGTAGTAAACTTTTGCTGGAGGAAAGTAATTTAAAGGCTAGACTCGAGGTTAAAAAATAATGTTTTTCTCTATTATGATTTTCAGAATTTGCTAATATTGACTTTTCTTTTGTCAAATTTGAAAGGCATAGTTTTTTTTTTGGGGGTTCTTGCAAATTTTTACTTCTTTATCCATAATTAAATAAAAATTATATCAAAATAGCCAGTAATGCGTTAGCTATAGTTTAATATAGTAATATCATCTATCTGATACTGAATGTTAGTAAATTTAATCACATGCCAGCCAGAATGAATAGTGAATATTGTGCAAATTTTACAGGATTCACAGATATAGGATTCTGTCATTAAAACACACACACACAGACACACATGTAAATGTTCCACAACCAAATATATTTATGAGAATATCTGACAGTAAGAAAAATTACATTTGATTGGCTGGGATTACAGATCAAAGGCGTTAATGAGAAGAGACATTCAAAATAAATAGGCAGGGTGTAGAGTTATACCAACCAAGCACTGGGAATTTTGATTATGAGATAACATAGATACAGTAAATCAAATCTTTGTCCTGGCAAGACAAATAAGGGCTGAATTATTAGCTACCCTTTATGCTAGCCAAGAAAATGGAAAGTTTAAACTTGCAGTATAATTTCTAAGTTTCTGAAGAAAAAAGGCATTTTGCAACGTGCAGTATACTGTGAAAATATTATGATCCTAAAGACACTGTTCTTATGTTAATTCCTCCTACAGTACATGCTGGTTTCAACAGCAAAAAACAAAATTTTAAGTACTGGAAATTTATTTCCTTCAAAAAGAATAGTGTTGAGACTTATAATTTGAGGTGAACTATAAGAATTCAAGTCAACTAGTATATCCTTCTGAACACATTTATTTGGTATTATGTATCTTGAAATAATTGAATTATTTTTCCAAAGCACAACAAGGACTGTGATACAAATCAATATGAATTCAGGATAATTTAAACTCTGAATCATGTTAAATAACTTGTGTATTGCCTCTGAGTTAGTGTTGATTCCTAAATGGACTAGCCACTGCAGTTTTTTTGGCAAGATTTCATAAACCATATGCCATTGGCTTCCTTCCAGGGCTGAGAGGGATAGACTGGCCTGAGTCACCTATTACATGACTTCATGACTAAAGTAAGATTATAACTCATGAACTCCTGGTTTCTAGCCTGGTGCCTTAACTATTACATCAAATTGGCTCTATTAGATAACTTGCCTCTTCTTTTCTTTGCATTTTACTGAAATAAAGTAATGGAGACCTGGAAATTTCATCTTAAAATACAGAACCTATTTTTTCTCATTCAATGAAAAAACAATTAGGGAATGTTTTTTTTCCATAATTGCAGTTTAGAGGAAAGTAAGACTAATCTAGTTTTAAGTTTTAAGATGAGATATGTAAGGGGCATGCATAAGTGCACCAACGTGCCTACCGTCCTTGTCCTATTGTTTCTTTATTTTTCTTATATGTATCCATTTCATGTATCCATAACTGTTTATATTTATACCTGTTATCTTAAAATTGCTTGACAAAATAAATAAATAAATAAAAAATAAATAAAATTTTACAATTAATTTATTTGTATTAATTAAAGTAATAAAATGAAGTTCATACTTATATACTATATAAACACACTGATAAAATCAAGTATACATTTAGCGCTGATAACAGCAGATTTCACAAACATAGGGTATCTTAGGTTTTGTTCTTGAGGTAACTGGAAACAGAACATGTCTTTCAAGTTGCTATAATACCAGCATTATTATTAACTAATGATCTAATTTCAACATTTCATGGACTAGTATGCAAAATAAATCAATAGCAAAATAACATGTAACAGAATTTTTTTAGCTTAGCAATAAGCTAACCAGCATAACAAACCAAGTTTCCAGATAGTTTTCCATTTTTTTCTGATTCTCATTAACTAAGTGTTAATCAGAAGTTTATTCAATTCTCACTGTTTAGTTGTTCTCACACATGTAACTCTTTGAACTATTATATTTCTGTAAATCTTAGTGTTACATAGTTATATATCCGAAAACCATATTTTTGTCTACATGTTATAATTTTGGCTACACAAATACGGTACTTAAAAAATGAGTTCATTATTCACATGTAGAATGAAGGTGCTATTTCTTTAGATCATGAATGGGAAACATTTTAAATCCCAAAGTCTTGAAAACTTGTTTACTGATGGTTAAAAATTGAAACCAACTCATAGTTGCATCTATCTTTTATGGCTGTACACGCAGACCCAGGTACTTTGTGAAAGAATGGCATTATATTACATGACATATAAACTGTACTAGATAGTAGCTGGAATCCGGAAAAGAATCAGATAAAAAGTTTTCATACAGAAAACAGTGATGGGGAGGGAAATAGGTCAAGAACAAAAAAGATAGGTAGTATGCAAAACTAGAAAATGGAATGTTGAAGAAAGACAGATTCTAAGGTGATTCAAAGAGGAATTGGCATCCAGATTACTAAGTAAGATGGGCAATACATGAGATGTCTCTATCTTGCACAGATATTCAAATTGAGATCTAAAGACACACAAAAGAAGATACAGGTTTTCTAACTGGGAGAGATGGCCAGCTACATTTGAATTGGAAAATTGATTAAGCCTTTCTAGAAATTAATAGCAATTAAATTTTGACGTATTATAAAAGGCATCCTTTGATTCTAATGCCAGCAGGGAGATAGTTAATCTAGCTATGGTCAAGCAATTAAACCATAAAGAAACTGGCTACATTCCATCCATTTTTGAAGGCAGATATCAAAGTGAGGCAAAGGCAAAGAGAGGACTGTTTGTATATATAAGGTCTATTTGTATGCATTAGCTAAATTCCACTTGTGAATTACAACTGGAAAAGTTAAACTTTGAATGAAAATGATTTCTTTCTACCCTTGTTATTCTAAGAATAGATGAAAAAGGTAATAAATTTTCCAATGTGACTATGTTGTATTTTGTCTGATCAATCCAGAGAACAGATTATATACTGTATGTCCTACCGTAAATTCCATAGAAGTTTCTCATTTCCAGTGCAGTAGTACCATATCAAATCACTGGCTATAAGCTCTTATTAATCTGCTGGGCCCTAGTAAATGTAATTAAAGTTTAATGAATACAGTTTTTGCTCTGAAAGGTCATGATTGTCCACCAATACCTTAGATAAAATGATAGTTTAATCAGGTTTAATTGGTTTAATTAAGATGGCTACTACTTTTAATATCAAAACATACTTGCATAAGGTCAACTTATTTTAACCTTTTTTAACTTAAATTTACACTGGATCTTTGATACAAAATATTTTAGACCGTGAAATATTACTTTGTTTGCAGTAAAAAACAATTTTTTCTTCATGTTTGGCTCTGAAGCATATCTTTTGTTCTGATGATAATATAGAAGAACATCTTTCTAGTAGCTGATTAGAGAGGCATTTGTCTAAGGAGATGAGGTTCAAATAAGTCTTTCTGTTCATTTTGAGAAGTTTTCAAGGCTGAATGGCTGTGTGGCAAAATATTATAAAAGAGTACTTTAAGAATAAAATATTTAGTTACAATAATAACTTTTATAGACTTCCACTAACATATCAAAATGTTTCTATTAATTTCTACATACATTGGAAAATGATTAACAGGCATATAAACTTGTGGGGGGGAAATTAAGGTTATTATCCTATCATTTTCATAAGTTTATCCCCCAGACCTTCAAAGAGTTAAAGGTGTTCTCTTTTTGAGGAAGAGCCAAGTAGATATTCTCTTTTGCATACTTTGGAACTAAATGTCAGAACTGATTTCCCAATTTTAAAAAACTACAGAAATAAATTTCATCCACTTATCCCTTAAATAAAGTTTCAAAAGCATACTATAGTGTAGTCCTCAGTTTACTATGGCAATTGAGGGCAATGTCACGATTCCATTGCTCAATGACAACAATTCTGGCATTCCTTGTTGCTGTCATTAAACAAGGATTGCATGCATCTTTAAATGAAGTCACATTACTACGACTTCCAACTTCTTGCTGGTGTCCCATTGATTTGTTTATGGGAAACAGCTGAGAATATTAGAAATTACATGATCATAGCTCACAGTAATGTCATAATCATGAGCTGAGGCCCGAATCACAATCACATGACTACAGGAATGCTATGACAACTGGAACTACAAGGACTCATTTATGTACCAATTGTTTAGTAATTTTAAATGGATGCTGAACAAATGGTTGTAAACTGCAACATAAATGAAAAAAAGGTTCTGAACACCAGTGTAATATATAGGAAGGTGACATATATCTCTTCCTCTACATTGTAGTAGTATACAGACCTTTTTTGATATTCTTAAGAGTGATTCTTATTTCTAAAGTTGTTCTACAGTATTTTTTACACACACACACACACACACACACACACACACACACACACACACACACAAGAACCATTTTGCAAAACTGTGATCAAAACATTAAAGCAGATGCATTCTTTAAACATTAAAGAATGTTTAAAAACTGTGAGCAAAACATTAAAGCAGAATCATACTGATTCAGTATGACTGCCCATTGCTGCATAAGTGATTCCAACAGAAATGCTCCCTATGTGTATACCCACATTCAGGTGGATAAACAGAGGCAGTTTTCAAAGCAGCTGAGTGAGCTCTTCAGAGCTTCTGCTTCCATATGTTGATACTTTGCAAAGCAACGTTTGTGAATGATTCCCACACAAGTACATTAACATATACACATATATGAAGTGTGCATTATTTTTAATGTGTTTTTAAAACATTTTTTGTGTTTTGTTTTAAACACAACAATTTTCAATTGCAAATATGTGTCTAATTTCACTACAGTTGTAATTTAACACAATGACATGGACTTGAGGTTGGATTCCAGTGGTATTTTACAGAAATCATACCTGATTTTTTCACTATTTCTGTTTTCTTCATAAAATGGCTGAGATTCTTTATTATGAGTTCTGTGTATCTCTCTGGAGACTGGGAAGTGGTAAATAGGAAAATGTGTATGTTCTGCATCAGTATCATCTAGAGGATGTAAAGATACAAAATTGTGTGCTAGTCAATTTTAGTCAAATGTTATGCAAAATAATTAAGAGGGGCACATTCAAATCTTAGTAAATTGCAACAGCTAACTTCATACATTTATAACTGGTACAGTATATAAAAAATACGGCTTATAAATGTTCTATTACCAAAGTTACTGATCTGCATATTTTATGTCACAAGGTCCCTGAGAATATTACTCCAGCACAGCAGAATAATCAATAAAAATGAAAGAAACAGAAAAATTACTGGAAAAAAGAAGGCCTTTTTGTTACTGATTTTATCAATTAAATTGTCAAAACTGAGATGGGTTTTTATAAATCAGGAAAAACTTTTTAAATGTTTATGCAATAACTGAATGTATGATTCACCACCAATGAAATTATTTAAAAGCATGTAACCATACTCCATATACTTTAATAATACTATATTTCAAAATGTTTTAATGAAGGCTCTTTGCTACTCATTCATCTTTATATTATTGTTATAGTATTGGGAAATAATGTTTTTATTCTACATTAAAACATTCTGAAAATGTTCGAAACATAATTGTCTTATTATGACAAATTTATCACAGTTTTTTGTTCTCTTAATGTTGATGCTGTAATTAATTAAAAAGATATAGTTTATTTTACCAAAATGTGAATATGATGCATGCTCATTAATGAAGCTTTCTACTTTGTTTTTCTTCCTGGCATCTCTGGAGGCTTTCCAATTTGTCAGGAACTGTCTTTCCATTTCTTTTATTTCTTTTCCATCCAGTAATTCTGAGGAAATGTTGTAGTATGTAAATCAACAGACAGCTTTATATTTTTAGAAAGGCAAAAGAGCATTTTTGTTGTCAAAGATATTGGTCATTTTCTATCATCAATGCTATTATATTTGAAAAACAACCAAATTGTTGACCATTGGGCTTTAATTTTACTGTACTAGTAGGCATGAGCTAGACAGCTGATGAATAGCATAATAGTGAAAGGGATAGACCTTAAAACTGTAAACAGGTAACTGTAAGTTACCGTACTACAGTAACAAAAAGACAAAGAAACAAAACAATCCCTTTGTTGCTCACTTGGACTGATATCTATAGTTACTGTTCAGGGTCAATGATATATATGTGGTCTATATCCTTTATATAATTTTAGTTATATAACCCAATTGCTCAATAATATAGCATTAATGGAAAGAAAGATGACTCTAAATTTAAGATACTCCCCCACAAAGAAAGATATTAAAAATAATTAAATGCAGACAAAAATCTTGGTAGTAATTGTCAACCTAGAGTTATCAACTCCAACTTAAGTTCTGAAGATTTTCTCCAAAACATACACACCATAAATGTAAGCAGTATACTTGCATACACATAGGTAATGTCTTGTTCTGACTCTCTGTATGCATGCATGCATGCATGTATGTACGTACGTACGTATGTATATTATGGATTTGCCAGAAACCATACTCCAAGGGAAAAGCCATGACAAAAACTTTATTATTTATTGAGTTAATCCAGGTAATGCTCCATTTATGACTAGAGGGCTCAAAATCTCGATTGTTGAATAAAGCCGTTATTAAACGAGATGCCATGTGACCGATTTACTCAATGATCACAGCCCTGACGCTTTCTCTCTCTCTCTTATTTATTCATTAGATTTATATGGCTGTCCACTCCTCAGTTGATTCTGGGCGACTTACAAACAATACAAATTTAATATAAAAAGAATGAAGCAATAACCTCCCACCCCCTGGGGATAACAAGAATCAAATGAGCCACTTGATGGGCTCCATCACTCTGGATTGCCTTAGTGCGCTGGGGGAACAGACCTCAAATCCAACTTCCCCTCTGCTTGCAATCTTCTCTGCCAGCTTCTCCATTGACTTTCTGGGAAAAGATGGCAAGAAAAATTGCTAATGACAATCACAAGCTCTCAGGGCCCTTGGAAACCAGATGTAAATGTGAACAGATTGCCAAATGCTCCAAATGTGGTCATGCAACTGGAGCAGCTGGTGCAGTGTTTACAAAGGGCAGGAAATACTTTGTGCACTCTAAAGCACCCATTCTGAGGCAGTCATGACTGTAAACTGTTGTTAAATGGCTGGTCATAAGTTGAGGACTATCTGTAATTATTTGCCTTTAAAATAAGATACTTATTTTATAAAATTATACAATACAGAAACATTCTTGATGTATATCTAGCAAAAACACAACCAAGAAAAAAGAAACAAAATGATGATGAAGAGAAAGAGGGGAAACAAAAAGAAGAGGAATGAAACTGGATGCAAAAGAGATAGAGAAAAAAGGGTTGCAAATTTAGCAACCTTCCCAACTAAAGCTTATCTTCAAAGGCAACAATTCTTTGCAGCACAGAAGTTTTCCTCTATTAGTATCTTATGCTAATTCTTTTATATTCATAATTTCTCTTCTTAGTATTGTAATGATGTAATCCTCCCCAATTCATAGGAAATTATTTTGAAACAATTCATTTTCCTAAAATTCAACGTATTTGCTAATATGTTCATCTTTTGACACATTATAAAAGATACTAATACTACTCATATAATCTGAAAAAAACAGCTTTAATTATACAAATTGTACAAACAAATACATGAAAGTAAAAGCTGATGGAGCAACTATATTAGCAACATTCAGTGCTGAGGGATAGCATTGTTTGATTTATATCTTGCCTCTGTTCAGGAGCTCAGGCAACAGATATATAGCATAGCATCGCTCCTACTTATGCCACAATAACCACCCTATGATACAGATTGAGTTGAGAGGAAGTAAAGTCATCCAGCAAGCTTCTTAGGCTGACCACCACCAGATACAGATACATCAGATGTAGAAAGCTAGATCTTATTCTTGGAGATTCAAACCTTCTATGATGAATTGAATTCATGGATCATTACATTTTAGATTACTGCACTGCATTAGGCTTAGAAGTCACTTCAATATTAGTTATACCTACCCCTTTCTCTATTTTTAAACAATGTCTAATGCAACAAGCAAAATGTTTAAAAGTTATGATATTTATGTAGTTACTTACCAAGCATATCTAAATTGTATTAAAGTAACCAAAATATCTTTACAATCTCCAAAGTCAGTCACAACTTCGGAGCACCCTAATGTTTGGAAATTGAAAGTTGAAAATTTTGACCCACCCTAAATATCCTGTGTGGTTTTTCAGTTACCTTAACTACCAGGAGGCATTACATTTAACTGGTTTTATCTTTATTAGGAATCTAATAAGGAACTATTACTAGGAATTTTATTAGATCCTATATCTGATGGGATATTTCAAACACTGTCTCAATGATGCCCGTGCAATTTTAATGATCAGAACATGCTGGTTCTCACAGATAATTTGTGAAGGCCTCAATAAATATGTTTTCTGTTAAGACTTAGAACAGTCTTCTGAGGGAATTTTGTCTCATATTCAGTGGAAGATTTTGGGCACAAAAGTTGAGCACTGTAATATACCAAAAAAGATGCTATTGATGCCTATGATAACTATGTTGGGTACCCTGCAGTAACATATTTTATTATTGCCCTCTTTTATAATTATTTTAATTCTGGTTTGGTCCAAAGCTGCACACAATAGAACTTTATGAGGAAGGAGAACTGGAGAGATAAGCTTGATTAATTCTTCTTAAATAACTCAAAATCTGATTTTGGAAGGACATTCCAAAACTGGCTCTGTTTTGATCCTGATCCCATCTGTGAAGAGGTGCTTCATTTTATGAAAGTTCAAATGTATTGACTCCACTCATTTTAAAATACACTAGTGTTATCAAAGTGCAGGATATTCAATAATATACAACTTTCAGATAACTTTAAAAACATGCCTGATAATTGGACAGATTATAATTTGTGCACCAGCTAATAAGATGAAATCAGATAAAATAGCTTGTTTTTGTAATTTGGATGGCCTCAGAATTGATGGGAAACCGAGATGAGTGCAAGTAGGGTAGATGGCTTCAACTGGAGAAAGTATTGGGTGGCAGATTCACAGGATTACAGTGGAATTTAACACAAGTAATCACCTTGACTCCTGGGTCATAGCCTATACATCAATGACTTAATAAATCAATACATCTGAAATGAAAGAACAACCACCTCTGAAATTTAGATATTTTACCAAGAGATTTTGACTGCAGTATTATTTTGTCTCGGTATTTTGGCTTATGACAAACAGGATTCCCATTCAGCTCCATTTTGTACAACTTAGTCCATATACTCAGAACAAATTCCAAGTCCTGGAAGTAACAAAGAAAAATATCACTTATCTAGTCCAAATATTACAACTAAATATATAAATCTTTCTTTGACTAGTTTTAACATGTCTCATTTATTTCAACTGATGTTATTACATTTAATAACACAATAAAATATCCATGTAGTTAAAAAAATAGCAATAGCACTTAGAGACTTATATACTGCTTTATAGTGCTTTACAGCCCTCTCTAAGCGGTTTACAGAGTCAGCATATTGCCCCCAACAATTTGGATCCTCATTTTACCCATCTCAGAAGGATGGAAGGCTGAGTTAACTTTGAACTGGTGGGATTTCAACTGACAAATTGCAGGCAACAGGCAGTCAGCAGAAGTAGCCTGCAGTACTGCACTCTAACCACTGTGCCACTGAAGCTCTTAAAATACTTTACATGTATTTACAAAATAAAATACACTTTATCTGCAATATTCATAAATTATATTTTGATAGCTATTTTACTTCTTTAGTCATAACTATAGTATATTTTGGGTTTTCATTATCTCATGAAAGTTTAAATATAAATGTAAACCAGAAAAAACACAAAAATTAACTGTACTGTTCTCTGGCCTTCTAAGTTTTGAGAAAATATGTTTGTAAATATTGGAAGTTAATAGCGTTTAATATAGGACAATTATTCAGAGCTTTTGGCTGTAAGTACAAATTATTATTAAATTAAACTAAACAAATTCAAGAAAAAGCATATGGGGTACTTTTTGTATCATTTGAAAGAAACTGATGGAATAGAAAGGTAGAAGATTATTCTCTTAATCCCCGTTTCTTCCTGTAGTATTCCAGTTGCTTTATTTTAACTCCATGCCACTGGCTCTCAATACTTAAACCACTGTGTATAATTACATTTATCTACTAGTTTTAAAGATATATATCTCCCTCCATCTTATCCATCTATCTCCCTCCTTCCCTCCATTTGATATCCCATCTGTCTTCTAAGAGCACAGGCAATCAGCATAATGAAGTGATTAGCCCAAGTCAGCCAATAGTTTTTTATATTTGGAGTGTATTTGACCTGGATCTTTCTAACACTTTAACCACATACTGTCTATCTGTCCAAATATTTGATATAGAAGGTTATCAAGTATTTGGTGAAGACAATGAGGAAAAAATTAATAATTCTCTTTTCCTTCTATGACAAAGACTGAATAATACAATTTTAATTTAAATGCATCATTAAAAGGAATTATGCAACACTGATTTGTACATTATCTCCAATCTAGTTGCACATAGATAGGTAAACTAATTAGTATCTGAAATGCTGGAATAGTCATATGAATGTACCATACATATTTATTCTGAAATAATTTCTATGTTGTATCTTTTCCTAAGTTTACCTTGTTATAAACCTACAAAGTTCAAGGAAGTTTTATAAATAAAACTGAATGTTTAAAAGAATAAAACTTGATATTCATTAATTTGCAATTTGAATAAGCCAAAAATGAAAACTCAGAAGTATTTAGTGTTACTTGCCAAGTTTACTATAGGAGACATTCTGTAATCTATTTTCTTTCCATAAAATATTTTTTTTCCTAAAGAATAAAGTCTCCTTTGAGTTTGATTCCTGGTAAATTCATGGATGCATGAAATAGCTACTTTTTGTCAATATTTTTTTTTAAAAATGATATATATGTGGTCTATACCCTTTTTTCCTTATTCCATGCTGAAATATTATTACTTTTGGATATTCCCTACTTGTTCACTATCTGTCTCTAGTAAACTGCTTTCACTTTACATCCTTTCAATAAGCTGTACTAAAGGGACTAGATAGTTTTTTGAGCAGTCTCTATTTGATAAATGATCATGTCATGTTATCACTTAGGGGTCTGCTACAAAATACTAAAAAGCAAATTGTATTCTAGGCTCATGATGGGTGTGTGTGCGTGTAAAAGCCTCAGATGTCATTCATAGCAGAAACTATAGCCTTCTTCCCAATTAGTGATAGTCATTTAAAAACCTACATTTGACCAATGCACTCAAATTTTTATTGGCTATGTCTAGCTCAAATAGCCTAACTACATCTGCAGATAGCAATTTGTCATCATTCTGACGGTCTGTCATTATCTCTTTCAAAAAATCTATATATTTTTTCTTGTACCTGACTGAATTGTGAACTGAAGGAATCCATCTTTTTGATATCTAGTGTCATAATCAATAATGGCAAAGGTTGAATACATTAAATATTTACAGCCAAATCTTCAAAATACCAAAGACTTCTGAAATAAATAGGACTTGTATTGCTAAATGTATTATAAGATAATCTGGATTTATGAGGTGCAGACAACTTCCTAATACCTAGGACATGTCATTGCTTTCATCCTGTACTCTGGTATCACGACATAATAAGAAGCCTTATACGTTACATTATAGTGAATAGAATTAAGAGAAAACACAAAAAGAAATGGAACTTTCTCTAAGTATTGCAAAACGCCACTTCTTTAAATGTTCAATTCTTTAAATATCACCATGCACCATTATACAAATTATACTGTTTGACTTAACAGTAGTTGTAGAATTTGCTATTGAGATTTTAGCAACAAATTTAAATTCTGAAAATTGGAATAATAAGAAGCTAAGTGCATGAGTCACCAGTGATCAGACCAGAACCCAGAAATAATTGTATAAGGAAAGAATATTCTGTTATGCAAAGACACATGTC
The DNA here is from genome assembly GCA_023653725.1 of Bungarus multicinctus. Classification (NCBI taxonomy): domain Eukaryota; kingdom Metazoa; phylum Chordata; class Lepidosauria; order Squamata; family Elapidae; genus Bungarus; species Bungarus multicinctus. The sequence continues at coordinate 60,942,743 of CM042846.1, forward strand.
AAGAAAAAATGAAATTTTTACCCAATTTGGTTTGGTATGTAGTTAACATTTTGAATAATAACCAATGTATTTAGATGTAATTTTCAAAGCTTACAAAATTAGCAAGGTTTATTTTTAAAACACCTCCAAAACAAACTAGAAATTTAAAAAAATTGAACGACAACAATATACATTCTTTTCCAAGTCAATTTTAGCACTAAGCTAAATAGTCCAATTTGTTTGAAGTTTTATAACTTTTTTATTCCTGTTTAGGTTATAAATTTAAAAGCTTAATTTTATGTATGAAGATAAAATTAGTATCTATTCATTTCAATTAAATGCCTCTAATCTACTTAAAAGGGGGATTTAAATTAATCTAATTATATAGGTATATTTTAGTCCATGAAATAATATATGAAATAGATTATTACAATATTTACAGAGTCTTCTTATACTTACAATGTTCTATTTTCTATGTGTGAAGGGTTTTTTCCAATTTTCTTTGTTAGAAATCTCTATAGTCCAAATGTATTAAAACGTTGGATTTATAATCGACAACCTTGTTAGCTTCGTCTATCATAAAACTGTCTGCTCATAAATTTGTAAATAAAAATTTGCACAATAAAAGGACACCATGATCTGATAAGAATTTTAATGATTGGCAAATTATTGAAATAATATTTACTTCCATTCATGCAATTTATCATTTTGTATTGCTTTTATTACCTTTATGTGATGAAGTTGGTTGTCAACAGCTATAAGATGGGAAATATTTTCCAGAATAGATAAGTCACTTAATTCATCAATATTATTATTGCTGATATTCAAAACTGATAAAGATTTCTGTAATGAACCAAAACACATATTTATCCCAAATATAAAACAATATTCAAGCGCAGCAATTATATGCAGTTAACTTGAGCGAAAACTGATTAAAATGTAATTTTTTTCTTAAATGCACAAAAACTTAAACAGTACAACAAAAATACCTATAATTTTGGTTCAAAACAATCCTGAAACTCATAGTTAATAATTTGTTAAAACTGAGTAAAGAACTATTGAAAGGTCTATTAAAATCCGTACAATTCAATACACAATCTTCGTCCAACTGTTTTATGTAACCTATTGTGAAGTGCATGATAAGGAGAAGAAAGGTACTATCTTTCCATTTTTACAATGGAAGTTAGGTAAAATAATACATTATACTTTAAATGCTTTGACTCAGTTATTTAAACCTCAGAAAAAATATCAGTAATATAAAATAAAATAGAATTGTTCAAATAAAAATATTATATCTTTCAATTAACAATATATTGTTTGAAAAGTAAGAAATGGCAATATGTCTTTTTTCAATAAATACTGACAGTTCTGCAGATAAATCTTCAAAGAAGAGTAATTATATTGTATAAGACTTAACATATTATTTTAATTAAAACTTGAAGAACAATTGCATCCATATTATATACCTATATTTTGAAATTTTGTTTCCTTAAGAATGGTAAAGTATACAAGACAAACTGATTTTTAAAAAAAGTATGGTGAACTGTATGCTATGGTATTAGAGGAGATATTAGATATCCTTATATATTGCACAGAAACTAGCATGTGTGTCAAAAAGTTTGTTGAATCTAAAGCAGTTTTTTTTTTTAAAGTGTGGACATAAATTCTCCAAGCTTTATCATCCATATATGTCTATACTAGTTAATTGTTTATAAGTACAATAGTAGTAATAAAATGAAACGATTAAAAAATTCTCACAGTTTACAATACTTATAAAGTATTGTAATTGTCAGGTTGATTGTGTTAAATCATATCTGTCATAGGCAGGTAAAGTACTAAAAATAAAAGCAATAAAAACAAACAAATGAATATTGATGGATAAAATAAATAAAGGGCAAGTTAAAATTATTTAAGATAGGTTTTGTAGAAAATTACTTTTTAAATACATATGCTAGTAGTATGATGTTCATAAAGTTGCGAGACAGAATGCTAAAAATGTTACAATATCCTGCATTGTTATTTTCATAATTTCTTCTAAATACAGAAAGCATAATAAGGCTTTATTATTAAAACTGAGGAATAAATATGGTATATGTTTACCAGATTGCTTAAAGAAAAATAAGCGACTATAATTATAAATATGGTTATAATTACTATATGAATTATCATTTGCTATCAGTATATTTTTTTTCTTTTTGTAAAATGAAATGCCTGGACATTACACTGTATTCAAAATACTTAGCAGTATATATAAATAAAAAACTTGACTAAAAAAAAGAAAAAAAATCTAAAATTTGCTGTTATTAATATGTTTTAAAATATTTTAAATAAAATAAATGACACATTAACCTGATTTACGTAGTATCAGGATAAGTATACAATAGAAGCCTTTAGCAGTTTTTACAATTAATGTCTGTCATCAAATAAATTTCAGGTACGATGTTCTTACGGATAATGAATGAAGACTTCTTGGGTCAAACAAGAGCTTTTCTCCTAAGGGAAGCTGCTGGCTTTCAACATGCAATTCTCTCAGTTCCTCTAAAGTCTCCAAGCCTTCCACTACTGTGATACAGTTACCACCCAAATATCTGGAAATAGAACAAAATAGAAAGGTCTTTCATTTTACAATTTCTTTTAAAATGCATATTTTTTGGAAAATAAAAAAATCAATTATTTTACTGAATAATTTCACTATTTCAGAAGTAAAATCAATAAAGCATAACATATTGTTCCAATAATCACATAACAATTAATTAATTTCTATGGGAAAAATATAATTATATGTTATATGTTCAAGTTTATCAAGCCTCGGTTCCTGAATGCAAAGTTTTATGAAGATTGTGCAATGTAATATCATATAAAATGCATATTCATTCCATTTTATTTGTTTAAAATTTAGATTATTACACACTAATCAATAAAAACAGAAACAATTTTTCACTTACAATTTTTCAAGTCTTATCAATGATTCTAGATTTTCAATTCGTATAATGCAGTTGTTCTGCAGGTACAGATGTCTTAGGTTTGTCGCAAAATCCAAGTTATGTATCTGTCTAATATTATTATCATATAAATATAGGACATTAAGATTTTTACACAAAGAAAGATCATCCTACAAGAAAAAAATGACATATGTTACTTGGTAAAATTTACTGATGAGGAACAGCTTCAGCAAGATTTCAAAAGCCCTAAAATTATGTTAAACCTGCACTTTTAAGTATAGTCATAAGTACATGAATATGGTTGAAATAAGACTAGGATGCATGATAAAGATTCCACATAACCTAATGATGCATTAAATATATGATCCTTGAATAGCCGTGTTGCACATCACTTTTGTATACAATGAATTATTCTCAGCACTGTGTGCTGGTTCATTTAAAAAATCTTACTCAATGTGCCAAACACTTACTCATGCTGAAATTAATTATTTTGCATTTGTACAATATCCCATTTCTGGAGAACATTTAACTTAACAACATTGAACATTACTTTATATAAAACCACATGTCTGTCCAAAACTATTTTCCTGCAAATAATTAAATAATAACCTATCACTAAAAGACAAATCAAATATATATTATTTAAACTAATTAAGGCAAGGGCATGAAATAGAATCAGAAATTTATTTCCAACTAAAAACTTATATTAAAACAAAATAAAAAATATCATTTAATACTGCCTAAATCTTAAAAATAAAAGCTACATTTTTACATAATGAAATATTTCTTACAATGATATCTATATTTTTATTAGATAATTTCAGATGTGTTAGTTTCCTCAGATGCTGAGCCAAAGATTCATCTCTGCGGTTCTTTTGATTAAGGCTTCTAGCAATAAGCTCCAATGTTAACCGCACCATAACTTTGTGATAAAGTCAGTTTTCCACTGCCTTAAAATAGAAATGAACAGTTGTATTATTTTTTGTATAATTAATTACTCAAATATTATTTCCAACCTGTACTTCTTAGGATTCATTTGTTGTCCCTAATCTTACTTGGATGGATAATCATATTATATATGATTATATGAGGACCCAGATTATTGGGGAGGAAATATATTGACTGTAAACCACTTAGAAAGGGCTATAAAACCCTGTGAAGTGATATATAAATCTAAGTGCTATTGCTATTATAGTTACCATACAATAATGCAAAGTCACATTTTTATTAGAAGACTATATATTGAGGTACAAAAAAATAAATTTCAATTCTACAAGTATTTTGATTTTGCTTCTTTAGGTTTAATAACGTACATATTTGCCTAAGTAAGTTTAAATAAATTCAGTTAAGCTTATTTCTGCAGAGACATACACAAGATTGCACTATAAAGTGGAAAATTTCCTGATATACAATTCTCACCATACTAATTTTTCCCATAGTCTAAAAAACACTAGGGGAATACATATATGCTGAACCACAAAAGGCTTGATATTTTTTGCTAAACTACTGTTATGAGTAATTTGTAGTTTACTAAATGCTGATGAAGGGGTATTTTTTTTTGTGGGGGGGGGAGGAGAATATAACCATTTTAATCTTTCACTCCCTCCCCATTGTTTGATGAGGCATTTTTCCATTATTCCAATAACACTTTTTTTCCCCTTACTAAGACATTTTTTTGAAATTCTACTAGGCATTCTAAAGCAATTAATAAAATTTGTACTGCAGAAATCTTACTCATTTAAGATCTGTTATCCCACTACCCCATTATGAATGCAGGGAAGCCTTGGTGTGAACAGAAAAAAAGCACAAATTAATATTTCTGTATACATTCCAGTGCTTGAAACAGTGCAAAGAAAATAAAAGGTTAATGGCACAGAAGATACTGGGATGGAGAACTGTTCTGCTTATATTTGAGGGGGAGAACTTCTTTGCTTTAAGGAAAAACTAAGCACAAAAAGTTCCAAAATAAGACAGGGAATTGTGTGGCTTTTAATGTTCTTTCAAGGCTGCATTAAATGAATAATAGCACTGCTCTCAGCAATATCAGATGCTAATAGATGATGCCAAAACCTGTATTTTCTCACTGACAAAATAGCCTGACCAATATTTACAATCCTTTTAGAAAACTCCTTCTAGTTAAGGTTGATGCATAGGCAAATTATCAATGATTATCAATGTGAGCACAGGATTTGTTTTTACTGTCATGTGTCGGACAAATCTGAGAGCATGCAAGCAACATGTAGGCACAGAGACTGAATGGAGGGACCGTTTTAGAACAAAAACAAACGCTTAAGAGAGGGCATCTCTCCGCAGCTCTTCTCCCCAGCTTTTTCTCCAGAACATCGCTTCAGATGTGAGCTACGACTGGGAGAAATGCTTAGAAAAAATCAATACACAGCAAACCGGTCCAGCAGTTTCGGCAGGATCGTACTGTACAAACACCCGCCTCCCCCCCGCCCTTCTGTCTTCACCTTTCGGAAGGGAACGAAAAAGAGCTTACAAGGCTCGCAAGGCGGCCTGACTGTCTTCCCCTCATCCCCCAACCCGGGCCCTCAGGTGGCTATTGCTTCAGAGCAGGCCAGGGTGGAGATGGCAAGAGCACCGTTTATTCCGACAACTTTGTTCCTAACAACCTGCACTGCATCCCAACGCGGCCTCTTTTACTACACATGCGAGCCCCCTATCGCGTCTGAGCCAACCACCTACATAAGGGCGCCCCTCCTCGCTCCTCAGCCTCAAGAGGGGAAAATAGGCGGATCCTCGGTTCCGAAAGACAGAGAAGCAAAGGAAAACAGAAGCCGGCAAACGGGTTGCTATAGAGATAGAAAGCCTTAGAAGTAGCCACCTATCAAAAAACTTCTCTGAGGGGCGGGACAAGTGGAGCACTCTTATGACAAAGGCGGCGTGCGCGGTGGAATTAGGCCTTGCTTTAGAATGGTCTCCTCTTGTCTCTTCTGTGGCGGGGGTGGTTTGTTCCGTTCCGATGAAGCCCCGAATTCGCAGCGAGATGATTTAAATTCACCAAGGAAATTGAGCCTTTTTTTTTTTGCGAATCCCTGTTTTTTTGCTAACGTCCTGAACTCTCTTCGAAAATAACAATAGAAAAAGAACTACAAGTCTAATACACATAATAGATATGATGGCTGGCATTAATATTTTATAACATGATAGCTGATATTATATGATGTAATAATTGTTATTCAGACATAAATAAAAGACTGATTTTCTATACACACACGTCAAATTTTATTCCTTACAAAAGGCTTCACAATTTTGTGTATAACACAAATATGTGTTATACACAAAATTAAACCACATGTGTTTTTCACTTCAGTTGGGCTTGAAATAGCCCTTTGGAGTCAACGTGTTTGAGGATCTCTTAGTGAATCGGGAAAAAATGGCTCTTTTAATTCAAAGAACAATGCTTGCTTCTAAGAGCAAAGGCATATTCTTAAAGTAGGCAGAGAATGGAATTCTTTCTGGAATTCTTTCAAAGTTCTTCATTCACAGTAGTCACAGAAGGTACCTGTATCTTCTGGGTAAAATGTGTGTTGCTCTTGTAGATGGATTCCTGTACGTGGGTGGAAGCACAGAGATGGTATTTGTTCCAGAATAGGGAAATGGGATACTATAGTACAGTATAAAACAGGTTCTCTTTAGGAGCATGTGGGATTATGGGTGAAAGATCAGGGATGCTCAGGGGAATGAGGGCCCAATCTTCCTTTTTGCTAGTTGCTTTTCCTAGAAAAAGATGTTACTCGATTAAGTGCACCTGTAGATTTTTATTGTTTAGTCAATTTACATTTTGCTGCCCAAACAATTACGTATCAGGTTGTTTAGTTGTTATAGTTATGTTATTGGTTTTTTTATATTGTATTCTATGTTTAATGCAAACTGCTTGGAATCTTTGGAGGTAAGTACCATGTAAGTTAAATTTATAAACAGTCATGCATAATCACACAGCATCACTCATTTTCCTTGAACTTGCTCTATTAATTAATAATCACATGAAGCATTGTTTCATTGTTCCCTTGAATTGTAGGCAGAACTCTCCTCATCAACGAAGATAATAATAAAGCATGATCCTGAATAAGACCAAGTTCACTTATATTCAAAAAATCCAAACAACCTGCCACCTTAATACTTTGCCCCTCAATGTAATAAAGGTTGAATGATCAGGGATCAGGGCCATTTTTCAACTGCATGACTCTTGCTTATATAAAAACTGATTTTCTGTTTGCTAAGACAATAAGGAATGTCCTGCTAAATCAGATGTATGTATAGTCCAAGATCTAATCCCATGGTGACCAATTAGATGCCTATAGAAACCTGTCAGCAGATAAACAAAATAGTATTCTTCTCGTGTTTCCCATACATACATGATACATATCTTATTAAATATACATCAGTATACAATATAACTTTGTCTCTCTTGATAATACATAATACATTTATATTTAAGGAACTACTGTATTGGTATTTTTTTTATAACTTAAATTTGGGAGAATGTATTTAAAATTTGTTGAAAAGATCTTTTGTGCAAATTTTTCCTAAGGTGTGCATTTGCCCATATTTATATCATATATACATTTTTGCTACCGTAGTATATATTGATACATTTCAAATGAGAATGGGTTTTTAGTTTGAATCCAGAGTCTTCACTGCGTTTAAAATTATTGTATAAATCTAAAACATAGTGTTTATCTTTTGTCATTCTTTACTTTTGGATTATTTAAAAGTTGGTTATGGTACTGTTTGTGAACAAAGTTAATGGGGTGGGGCTAAGTAGGAACATAAAACAGAACATTTTGAAATAGTAATACAGCAATTCATGTTGATTCATATTCTATGTTAAGGATTCATATTCATATTTTATGTTCATAGATTCATATTCTATAGACCTGGGTAGAACCGATAGGTCCTCTTGGGTTCTTGAGTACAACAGGTTCCGTTGGATCCAATATATTTTAAAAGAATTACTTCAGTCTAGAAAAATGTACCATAAAACTGTAGTTTTTATGTAATACTCCAATCAAACTGTACTTAATATTACACTTTAAAGTAATACTGATTAGTCATTTAATAAAACAAGACACTTTTTCCTCTTTTCCAATTGCTAACCAGGACCAGCCATTCAATTTCCAAGATAAGCCACAATCAAGTATGTATTGCTACCATATAAATTAGAAAGATCTGACTTTAAGAAAGAATTGTGAACCAAGCCGTGGATTAATTGAAAGAGAAACATTTCCACTGCAGGGGCAATTGTGCAGATGGTAGGCAGAGTTTAGAAAAAAATGATTTTGGCTTAGCACAAAATTTACCACAAAGAATGAAAATAACTGATAACATTAAAGTGAAAAGAAAATGAGCAGTTGGCCATTTTAAGAGATCTTTATTGCAGACTGACACAGATAAATTCTAAACTTCTACAACCTATTTATTTATTTTGAAGCAATCAACAAAATGTTAGGTTTAAGAACAGAGCTACAATAAACTTTGAATTTGTTCTTAAAACTAGGCAAAGAAGCCGGAAATAATGATTTAAAGTACTACAAATCAATTGAAAATATCCATTTTGGCTCAAGTTCCATTTCTGAAATTAGTCCAAATTGGCATGTCTTCTCTATCCTGGATATAAGTATCAGTTGATGAAATTTTTCAGGCAATGTTAATTTGATTAAAAAGCTTGTCCTTAATAACTTGAGACATCAGTCCATGTATTGCTTCTATTGTGGTTTTGCAGCTGAAAGAAAAATAAAAACATAAATTAAATGGCTGAATACAACTTTCTATGATTATATTGCAAGTTAGTCAAATGTCTTAGTAGTAGTGTCCATAATTGCATAAATGTTATTAGTTATGAAAATGCAAATACAGCATTTTATAAAAGAAATTAAAAGATAAACTCAATGTTCTTTGTAAGTATCCAAATGACTACAGATTATGGACCTGAATTACAATATAGAAAACATTCTATGTACTGTGCTATTGGGCAGTGTGGTGGCTCAGTAATTAAGATGCTGGGCTTGTTGGCTAGAAAGCCTGCAGCCCAGGTTTGAGGCTTGAGTGCCACATGATGGTCCTGCCAACCTAGCAGTTTGGAAGCATGCAAATGTGAGTAGATAAATATTTACCATTTGGGTGGAAAGGTAACAGTTCTCTGCAACATCATGCTGACCACATGATTGTGGAAATGTCTTTGAACAGCACTGACTCAATGGCCTTGAAATGGAGATGAGCACTGTCCCCTATAGTTGGCAATGACTAGCAGAATAAAATCTGCAGGGACTCCTTACTATGCTTTACAATAATAATATAGTACTAAATGTAGATTCATTAACACAGTATTGTCTCAACAAACTTCTGTAATTAAACTTTTGAGAACATGTAATCAACATAATCATATTCTGCAGTCATTCCTCTATTTTCCTTGTAGTTGCTTTGTTGGTCATTTTGAATGACTAATAACGGGCCACATTCCTATTATTTGCAAAAAAACTGTACACTGCCTAGGTACATTGTGCCAAGACACTGTAACTGTATATAAATAAATTATAGTTTACAAGTTATACTGGCAGGTTTACATATAATGCCAAATTAAAACCCAGCAAGTAACATTATGGTTTAGTGAAAAACTACTTCAAATGTCAAATATCTTCTTCTCATTATACACTCTACACATTCTATATTCCAGAGAAAATCTGTAAGGCTATAATTCAGATAGTAAAAACTTGTGCTGCATTTAAAAAACTTCAGGTTCAATTACTTGCTTTTCCTGTCAAGACTAAGAAAACCAGATTTTAATTGTAGAAAGCTGCTGCTAGATCATGGATAATGTTAAGCTAAATAGAGCTAGAATTTCATTCTATATATTAGTCATCCATGGTTTTTTAAATGGAAAATGTAAGCCTACAAGTGGCTAGTATATGGAATGAAAATCTTACTTTATCTAGCTTAGTATTGTCCATGGTCCAGCAGCAGTTCTCTTAAAACCATGTGATTGGATAGAATACATACATTGGCTGCCTTGATGCAAGTTATCTCCCCTTTTGGATTAACCATCAGTTATCCACTCAAAAGTTCATTGAACAGATCATTGCCAAATGGAAACATAGCTCAATTCCCCCAATATACAAGCATACTTTCATACATACATACAAATTATTTTATCATTTCTCTTCATATATATTTGATGCTATTCCGTGCCACTTATATAGTGGGCAACTTATACATTTGGTTCATAAAAATAAATATATTTAGCATAACCCATGCTGATATGAAAAAAAATGAAATAGTCAAATCTATGAACTCTAAATGCTGCTAAAGAAAAAGAATCAATGTATTTTAAATATTAAGAGTATGAAATCTTCATACAATTAACAATAATTATTCTTAATCCAAAACCTCAAATGAAGATGACTTTACCTGTCTCTTGTTGCTTTGGCTAGTTTGTCCTCCGATTTTCTGTCATGAGATTCTAAACCCAGCATGAAGCTTCCTCGTCCCAGTTGAGCTTCTGACTGCTCTAATTTTTCTGACAGGTCAAATACTTGTCCCGTTGTATAATCAGCATTCTGCATTTGAAAAAGATTTATTATGAACACAATTTCCACCCGTGCTGCTATTTTATACAACATACCAAAGAAGCTAATGAAGTTTAAAATCTACAATACATCCAGAGGTTTTTTTTTACTGGCAACAATAGAGGTTTGACACTGCTTTCTTTCAGTGTATTTTTTAATTTCACCATCTAGTCTACAGCCCTGTTTAATCTGATTGTCTCCTATCCAAATACTACACCCTCAAATAATTTTTTTCAAGATCTACCAAAATAGATTAAGTACTTCTAGGCTGAGCAAGTAGTCAATTTTAAACACAGAATTTACATAGTTTAGTGCAGCTGTTTAGATACAAAAGAGAAATATACTTTGGAGGAGACATGGTGGACCCATTGCAATTCAGGACACCTCTTTAAGGAAGCATAGTGTTGACAGGTGAAGCAAGCATACTCATTCCTCACCTGAAGCTCCTTTTTTGCTATGGATCCAAACTGTTACATATCTCTAGTTAATGGTAACTGCAAAATGCATGCTATTTGTGTGTGTGTGTGTCTGTGTGCGCATAATTAAGAAATTAAGATGACGTTGAACAAATTAAGCATATGATTTGATTTTGTTGATGGCTATGGAATAAGTGATTTAATTACCGGCTGAAAAGATAATGTTTGTTATTTTCTATCACACAGCAGGGTTAAATCACATAATTATTCCACAGCCTCCCTTTGCTTCAGGGCAGTATTTTTGTCTATAACTTCACTTTGCTTCAGAACAGTGTTAATATTTGGCAACTTTAAGATGTGTGGACTTCAACTCACAAATTTCCCCAATACTTCTACTTAAACATCTATTTTATATGAATATGATCTGACTTTATTTCTCTCACAACTTTCAAATTCCCACAAAATGTGCCCTAATGGGTCTTCTATCTGCATTTTTTTTTGTTGAGCTGCAGTTACTGGAAAAGGAATGGATGGAAATCTCTTTGCAGGCAGATGGTATCTATCATAGATGGACAAAACAGGATTTTTAATCTTAAATAATAATAAAAAAGGATATAGCAATAGCACTTAGACTTCTCTAAGCAGTTTACAAGTCAGCATATTGCCCGCAACAATTTGGATCCTCATTTTATCCACCTTGGAAGGATGGAAGGCTGAGTCAACCAATATGGCATGTTAGAAAGGAAGGAAGCTATTCAATACAAAAGTAGTCTCCAAAGCTGTCTCTATAATTGGTACTTCTTAGTGTTATACTGAAGAATATATGACTTGTGTCCTGCAGCACCCCAAACCTTAGTATATTTTGTAATCCATTTTATGAAATCCCTCCTCTTCACCTTTTATCTTTCTCCTTACAGGCACAAATGAGTTTTTCAAAGACTTATGTGTTAAGTTTGCTAGTAATCTGCTTTTGTATGTTCAGGTATTCCACAATACTTACAGTAAGCAAACTAGATGAACTAAGAGTGTTCACCCAATATTTATTCCACAAAAGCTCAAGCAGCTTGCGATCCAAGGAGGATTTGAAATAGGATACTTCTAAGGCATAATACCTGTTTCATTAAAAAAAATGGTTATATAGAGACATACAGAACATTTTTCAAAGTAAGCTCATGAATGGATAGTAATTTAATATACAGTATTTAAAAATGCTTTTATATACACAAATATTGAGTACTATATATTAATACAATCAAGAAAGTTAGGTAAAACTGAGAAAAGAAAGTGGAGACAAATTATTTCAGGATCTGAAGTACTGTATCTTGAGAATACAAAGAAATTTTGTACCATCAAACAGTAAAGAATGAAACAGAACTTTTTATCCTATGTTTTGTAATTTTCACTTAAGGTTGCACAAAGCTCTGTTCACTAGGCTTATATACAAAATCACCCAAACAAACAACCATTTTCTGAAGTGGCATCATATCCAGATTAATAGTTAACTGTGCCTATGCACAGTTACTCAATTATAATTACAGAAAAATGGGGAGGGTGGGAAAGGACAAGTTAGTTTGCTTGACACATAGGAATCGTGACAAAATCATAATTGAGGAAGATATTGAATTTTTCATCAAAACTGTTCTGTTTGGGTCAAATTTTCTATTATACCTCAGCAAATCAGATTTGCCTAGACAAAAGAGCTTCATTGAAATCCATCTCTCTCTTTCTATTCCAAAGTAAAGACAAAGCAATGCACACACCTACAACACAATATATTTGTATGATTTGGATAATTTCAAGTAGCTGTACTTTTCTTTCCAAACTGGAAAACATTTCAAAGCTGCTATATTAAAAGATAATATCTTACTGTTTGCAGTGCACTCCAAAATCTTCTATTTTATTAAGTGGGATAGTCTGATATTCTGAAGGGCCCTCATCAGGAGGTTTATAGCCCTGAAAGATAAAACATACTAGTACAAGGAATGGAAATATAGCAACTTCCTATCAATTAAATGTATTAATTTTTGTTCTATTTCATCTGGAAGTTTATAAATTTTCAGGAAGCAACCTGAACCTGAATGACATAATTAAAACACCCTGATGCAGACATAGAAATTTTCACTCTACTTTTTCTGACAAAAGTCTAAGGGACACACTACACTATCTTTTTTACGAAAGTTTTGCTATAATCTCCAGTTCTTGCAATTGTCCTCAACAAAGAAGTGCTTCCATAAGTAGGTTGTGACTTCTGCATTAGCTCATTAGTAATTCATTGACAAAGTGCTTTCCCTCAAATACAGAAACCATATGTCTCTAAAAAGGCTAAAGAGACATACTTTTAACACAGGAAATCCTAAATTCATAAGGTAAATTTTCTATCAGCTTGTTCAATCTGTCTTTTCTCTAAGGAAAACATGTTTCTTTCCTTTGTGTAAATTTTAAAAGACTTTTGATATAGAGATGAATTTCCTAAATTAGACAAGATAACCTCAACAGAAAAAGTCAAGAACAGAAAATGGATACTTTCAGCTACGACTGTCTCAGTATTCACATACCACTGACATGTATTGGGATCTCAAACGGATTATCCTGTGAAAATATTCTAAGGTAAAGGTAAAGGTTCCCCTCGCACATACATGCTAGTCGTTTCCAGCTCTAGGGGGCGGTGCTCATCTCTGTTACAAAGCCAAAGAGCCAGCGCTATCCAAAGATGTCTCCATGGTCATGTGGCTGGCATTACTAAATGCCAAAAGTGCATGGAACGCTGTTACCTTCCCACCAAGTGGTTCCTATTTTTCTACTTGCATTTTTACATGCTTTTGAACAGCTCGGTTGGCAGAAGCTGGGACAAGTAATGGGAGCTCACTCCGTTACACGGCGCTAGGGATTTTAATTGCCAAACTGCTGATCTTTCTGATCAACAAGCTCAGCACCTTAGCCACTGAGCGGCTGTGTCCCTTGAAAATATTCTATGTAATAAAAATACAGTGTTCTATGTAATTATCCATTTCTGCAATATAATGCTATATTTTTGGAAGCCTGAGAATATAAATAACCACAATGTCTTATTATGAACTACATCCAAGCAAAACTTCATTTATTTAGTTAATTCCAATTTTATGTTATATAACTTTGGTTATAATGTTGTTACCTTAGGATATGTCCTAAAAGCTCCAAGATTTACTTTTCCTGCAGATATTGTCCTTGTTGGATCAATCTGTAAAATGTATTCAGAGTTCACATATACAATACATTCCTAAAAAGCAGTTAAATATTCTTACGTAAAATTTATTATTTTATTATGCAATCACATATGAATTATTTTGGAGACTTCCCATCTCTGGTAAATCTGTTTATACTTGCTGTTCTCCTGCTAGACTGGCATTTGAGTACATGTATGGTATATATATATGGACTAATACCTGGTTTAAACTACATAAAAATAGACATATTCTTCCAGCATTAAAAACACTTTTCTAAACTACATACAATCAGTTTGAAGCTTCTAGTTCTTATACTAATTTAACTTGAAAGACTCCACCTAATTTTCAAAATATAATTCAGATGAGCAAGTAGCAAAAAAATCCCGCAGTAGCAAAAAAAAAAAAATCTGTTCACACAGGTTTTACAGAAATTGGCTCTCAGACGTATTTTAGTGTTTAGTTCACAAATTCTAATATTATACTCACAACCACAGCTACAAATGGTTCTTGAAATTGTTGATTAAGCATCTGAGTACTGACATCAATTCCTGAAAGCCAACAACCATAGCCAGGATGGCTGTGATACCAGCCTATTGCATTTTCTAGACGACCAACCTAACCAAAACCACAAGAGAAAGAAAGCACATTGTTCAGAAGACATTTAATTAATATGATCAGTCCATTTTGGGGGATTGTTAGCAAACTGCAGGTTTTATTTACACAAAATATTCAGAATCACAATACAATATATTGTGTATATACAGGTAGCCCTCAATCCAACAATTCAGTAATAACCATTCAAAGTTATGACGACATTGAAAAAAGTGACTTATGACCAATCCTCATATGACTGTCACAGTGTCTTCCTGGTGAAGTGATCAAAATTCTGCTGCTTGGCATTTGGCATTTATTTACAGCCGTTGCAGCATCCTGGGTTCACATGATGAACACCTGCAACCTTTCCAGAGAGTTTCTGACAAGCAAAGTCAGTGGGGGAAGACAGATTCACTTAATTACTGCATTATTTGTTTAACGACCACCTGCAGTGATTTGCTTAATGACCACAGCAAAAAATGATCATTGTAAAATCAAAGTCATCTCACCTAAGTTCAAGGGCAAAGTATACACAATTTAAAGATTATCATCTATGTGTCTCCGGATCCACAACTGAATTCAGATTATTTTATTTTATTTATTTATTTATTTTGTCAAATGATTATTAGATAATAGGTATAAGTATAAACATGGTCATAAATACATGAAATGGATACGAATAAGAAAAAAAGAAACAATAGGACAGGGATGGTAGGCACGTTTGTGCGCTTATGCACGCCCCCTACAGTTTTTTAGTTAATTTTAATATTAAATTCCTAAAATAGAAAGTTATATTCTATTTTTTTTGTTATTGTTTTACCTGCTTTGCGTTTTCAATATATGCAGCCATGTATTCATATGCAGCAGCCTGAGCATTAACTCTGGTTTCAGTGCCTTCCACTGGTAAAGCAAAACTGTCCATTATGATCATCGTTTCACCATCTACTTTTCCAAGCATTAAGCCCATCACTTCCAAGTTGCCTCCCGATCTAGCATGCATGACCATCTTCAGAAGAGCCAAAGCAGAGATCTTGCAGTATTTGAAATAATGGTGGCTGCAAGGAAAAAACCAATTATCTTAAAAATGCAACTGAATTATTATAGAAAGGAAAATAGGAAAAATACACATACATTATTTAAGCCTAATGTTTCTAGTAGACATAAAATCACTAGGCTATTTTAGTCATAAGAAAAAAAAATAAAAAATCCACCATTAAAGTTTTTGAAACCTCTAGAATATTTTGATAATTGAGATGTTACCAAAAGTGTAATTGGAGGTAGACATTCAGAAAAGAAAATCTGACAATTCTGAAATTATAAACATGATAAATATCAAACACCATAAGATGGGATTTAAGACTTGAGAATCTATCGACCAAAAAACAGGGAATCATATACTGTATATTTGTTTGTTCCAACAGCTCTTGGTGCAAGCCTGAAATTTGGCATACAAAACTTTGTCTAATATAATATAAGTATTTCTTTTTCATGCCATCATAAGATTGTTACTACACAAAATTCATGCTTTCATCATTACATAAACTACCCTTTGTAATATTTTGAGTGATGATCCCAAGACAAGCCATTTTTTGTATATTTATATAGTCCTAATAAAGGCATTGACTATGTATTACTTAACTCATCATCTGCTCAGATGTATAGCATGCAGCGTGGTTTTCCCTAGAACAATTCTCTATTGACTATGCTCTCTAGGAATATGTTTGGATCCAGAATTGATGTCATTTTTTTCACGAAATAAATAACTTTTTATAATCCATGATGTTTTTACTGTTTCAATTTAATAACGTCCTTTATCATACATATTTGTAATCTATATCTTTTTGTAAAAATATTGATACAGGCTGCTAAATAAATACAATAGAACTACATTGCAAAACCATAAAATAACATTGTCTGATAATTCAGGAAAATGTTTATATAATATTATGCATGGTCTGGATGTGGAAATTTGGCCCAAAGCACTGCTTAATTTAAGAGCTATTCTGATACCTAACTTATAGAATTACCTCTAAAATTGTGGATTCTTTCCTTTTTCTCAACACATGCCATATGCTACAGTGTTCTGCATCTTAATAGCCTGTGCTTTCATATTATACATGGATACATGTAAAAATCTCTGTGTAGATAAACTCCACATACATCTTAAATAAAGGTCTTTTTGCATTGCTGAAGAAAAATGTTCTGTTTCTATTCTCAAGACATCAGAAACCATAGTGGTATAAAATATGCAATCTTATTGCCCATCTCTATCTTGCTTTTGTTCTAGCTTTCTGATCTCTAAACATGCTTGCTGGCAACATTGTATAAATGTGCAGGCTGGACATGAGAATAAGAAAGATGTGACCTGGCAGGAACCTCACAGCTCACTGAACACAACACTATGGGTCTCCCAACAAAAGTGGGGTCTGGTTAGCCATTGGCCAGGTTGTGCGGAACATACTATGGAAACCCTTAATGTTCCTATAATATTATTTTTTAAAAAACGAGTGAAGCCTTCAAATTAAATTAAAAGTCTTGAATTCTATGACAGGGTGATACTACACTGCGCAGAGGCAGTGAAAATGTGAGGCTTGGACAAAAAATATTGGCAGAAGGCTCAAGCTGCTTTAGGGAAAAAGGAAGAGGCAGACAAAAAGGGTCTTGCTACCCCTCTGCAAGGATCTATATGCTGGGCAAGGAGAGGAAAAGATCTGTTTGCTAGGCAAAGAAATGAAGAATTTTCAAAGCAGTGAAAGAAAAGTAAATAAGAAATCTGAAGACCTTTCTGTTCAGGAAGGAGAAAAAGAGAAAAGTAGGATTTGGACATTCTTAATAGACTGATTTTCTAGATTCTATCATGCTGGATAATTTGAAAACAGTATTATGAAACAACTCAATCATCATGACCAATATTGGTGTTCAATGAATGACACTGTCAACTGTCAAAGTGAAAATGTTTATGTTTCATAACAACATATTTTATTTAATTAATTTATATCTAATGTCATATTGCAATATTCTACATTTTCCTTATTTTTGAGTTAGTAGAGGCATTTATATGAATGTATGAAATGGCTTTAGTGCTATGCCCTTCGGCTAATTCAGCATTCATGGCTATTTGAGAAAGAGTCATGCTACTGAGAAATAGGCTGTGGAGGAATAACTTTGAAAGAGCCTCTTCCTGTGGATCATCTGATACTGTGCAGACAGAATCACCAGCAAAGTGCATCACATTTTCTATACTCTAAAACTATTGTAGGTTGCTGTTGGCTAAAGGAAGAAAACAATACTTTATAACTGGGCAAGAGATGAAATAAAGACAATGTTGTGGAATCACAGCAGAATTGAAGAGTTTGGCAGGACACGTTTGCATCATGATTACAGGCAAGAGAAAGACCCAAATATTTGCGTTAACTATATTTTGTTAAAACACAGCAGACATGTCATTAGTTATCAGTATTTGCTTGATGGGAACTACAATCTTCTAATAAGCATGCCTCTCTTCACCCGATTTAATTCCATCTCCACTTTCCTTGGTTTCATCTCTGATGTTATTTTCTCCTTTTTGTTAAGATCCGTGTGAGGTGACAAACCCCATTATTTCTACCTCTCTAGGATCTGCAAATTCCCTAGGATCTGCAAAATCCAAACTTCCATCTCTGTTCTTAAATTTAAATCCTTCACTCCTATCATCTAAATCATCACTTGCCCTGAGAAATGCAATCTCTCCTTAGACCAGTTTTTCTACAGCCCCTTGCTCTCCAGATCCCCCTTGCTACCTCTGGGGCAAGTACACCCATTGCTGTTTGCATTGGTCCCTTTTCCTGGCCATGGGACCGGACAGCGACTTCGGCAGCCGGCAGAACTGTCTGAAACAAGGCAGAGAACGAGGAACGCAGAGGGAGCGGCGGTTTTCCCTGTCGCCCAGACACCCACTTACTCCTTGGTCCATGGCTTGGCCGCCAGGATCTCCTGCTGCTGCTTGCGATCATACTTGTATATCTCGTCGATGCTCTGTGCTTCCTGCATGTTGTTAGCCAGCTCCCACGTCTTCTGGGCCATCCCGCTTCCCGAAGGGCCGGCAGTTGCCATTTCACTGGCTTTCAGGCCGAGCCGAAGCAGGCTCTGATTCTCGGTGAACCACCTCGGGCAGGAGGAACCTCCCGGTCCGCTGTCGGACAGCGCAAACCGGAAGTGAGTGGAGAACAGTCGTTCCTAGCGAACGGTTCCGCCCGCTCCGCGAAGCCTCCAGCTTGCCCCCTAATGGCAAGCGAGGGGATTGGTCTCCCAAGAGCTGGGCTGTTTGAAGTAACAGCGCGTCTGGTGCGTCTCCGGGGGGAGCCCCAGGCCACCCAAGACAGTTTTAATATATATGGACTTCTATTCCCAGAATTCCCCAACCAGCGTGCCACTTCCGATGAATATTGGCACTTGAAGTCCAAATTGCTGAGTTCGAGAAACACAGACCTAAGAGATCTCTGTGCTGCTGGCAGCCTTTCTCCACTGTATTTAAATATGGAACTGGATGATGACTGCATCTCTGTGAAGAAAGGACACATTCAGAACAGACTTTGAAAATGTCATTGAAAAGCTGGGGCAAATGTAATTGTTATGCATTTTAGATATATTGATAGCTAAATGAGACAAGAATCTTCTCTAATTTGGTGCCCTCCAGTTATGTTGGGACTTGAAAAATTCTTGGCCATCGCTGGATGGGAATTTGTCATTAATTAACACTTATGGAGTAAACTTGTGTTGGAAGAAATATCCTTCTGGGTTCAGTTCCATGTGGGGAAAAAGACACTGAAAACATGGAGGCTGTTTGGAAAGATGTTTTAATGGTGGACAGGACCACATGGCTTGGAGCTCCAAAGTGAAAAGGACAATCACATGCTTCAAGATGTTGGTTGAAAGAAAAGAAGGGCCAAGATGCTGAGAGACCCTTAGTTTTATACCCTCTGTTGGGCCCTACCTTAGTGTTTCCTATTCCTGTGTAAGAAATGTATCCCATTGCCTATCAGACCCCTAGGAGTGGGAATCTTAGCTAACTTTGTAGACTTTGACTGGGCCACATGGCTTTACCTGAGTGCTGGCTAATGCAACCTTCCCAGGCTAGGTGCTGAGATGGGTAGAGGGCTTTGTTATGTAGAATACTCTGGCCCGGGCCTTAATAGCTCATCCATTAACAAAGTTGCAGGTGAGTTTCTGCTTCTGAGTTTCTACTTCTCTTTTTAGGAGAAATATTCTGCCTTTTTAGTATATCCTAAAATATTTCATTTTCCTAGGAGTGGGATGGGTTTTAACTTCCAACACTTGGACCATATCATTAACAGAAATGTGTTTCCAATTATTTTCCTCTAAAATATTTCTGATTCTTATCCCAGATAATTATTTAGCTTTGGTTTTTGTAATAATGCCAAATGATCAAAATATCTTAGCCTTTTTGATATAATAAGCTAGCAACTTCTTTTTACAACGTCATATTTTGACTTAGGTCTGTCCCATCCCTGCAACTAGTTAGTGCTTATATTCACACATTTATTTTAAGGTTAAAAAAAAAATCTAGACACTCTCACACATGGCTTTCAGCTGCTTACAAAGGAACCTGTTTGCTTTTATTTATGTTTGTTAACAAAATTAACATATTTCTTCATACCAGCTGGTTACAACTTTGAAAGATCTTTGCACCTGATCAGAATCTAGACTGCATGCTTGCACTTCCTTCTTACATCATTGCAGCACTTTGAGATGTCAGACCCTAGATTGAAAGTTGGTGGCACCTCTTCTCAAAGTCCTTAGCTAATGAAGTGTCCAGAAAAACTATAGTTTTTTTTTTTTTGATCTAGTCTAAAAAGAGCCAATTTATTATAGTGGTCTCTTTCCGTCTTAGAAGCAGGCAATGGCAAACCATTTCTGAAATTTTGCCAAGAAAACGGCAGGGACTAATCCAGGCAGTCAAGATTGATTCGATGGTACAAAAAAAAAGGTATTGAAACTTCTGCTGTGCCTGTTAGCAAGGAAGTTTCTGAGCTTGCACAGAGCGCCAGACAGCTGCAAACGGATTAAAGGCTGCCCAAAGGGCATGTCATTTCCACAATGCAGCACAGGAGCAACAGGTTCCCTCACAAATCCGGATGCGCTTTTGACTCCAAGCAGTAGAGGGCGCCGTTGGTACTCAGCCTATCCGCCCCCACGGGCTTTTTCGGTTCCTCCCTGAGAAGGCGGAGCGCTGTGAGAAGCTTCGGTTGAGACTGAGAAAAATCGGCGGGAGCCGCTGCTGGACCACCCGCGGGCGTCTGGGCCTTTCCGGAGCAAGCGGCAGACGAGGTGAGCTTTGGGCAAGGACAGTTCCGAATGACTGGTTGCTGCAACCCCAAAGGAGGCTCATGCTGACTAGGACTAGCCCGGTACCAGCGCGCACCGAGAAAGCTCGTTTCTTCTTTCCTCCCCCTCCCCCCCCGTTCCCCTCCCCCGGTGGGGAAGGGTTAAAAATGGACCCGAAGCGGCAAGCAAGGGGGTCGGTGTGAAGGGAGCTCCCATGCATATCTCGCAGGGGTTTGGAGAAGGCTGGCAGGTGGGCGAGGTTGGGCTTAGAATGGCCCTTTTAAACTCAAATGTTCGCCCCAGAAAGTCGTCTGCTTATGGGGACGCTGCGTGGTCAGCTTTCGCCAAAGCTCCTCGGAGGCCTCAGGTTTTGTTGTACTTTGGTTGCCTAACAACGCTGTCCGGCTTCTTAAAGCGACAGGGCTCGCGGAAACTTCAAGCACTGCTTGTTTGCGCTTCTTGTCTCAACTGCGAGTGGCTCGCATTGTTCTGGGTCGTTTCATCTGGATTTAGAAGATACTTCGGATATCCGTAGCTTCTGAGCGGTTCTTTGCTGCTGGAATCCTATCCTAGCCATTTACATCATGAAACTATAAAAGATTTAATCATAAAATGTCATCAGAATGAAGCCAATCCGGTGTAAAAATGCAAGTTAATGCAAATGTAGAGAGAGAGAGAAAAAAAAAGCAAAAACAGGGGTGATTCATTCTCCAAATGTTCTCTTTTGCGGAAATTCATTCTCCATTTCCCGAAGGCTAACAGTGAATTTATTAACCCAACCTTGAAAGGGAAATAGTCTCATAATATGGCAGCTGCAATTGGAAATATTATTTGTAGGTCTTTGCCCCTTTCATCTCATGGTCCTTCACTATTAAAAATAATGGGCTTCATTAAAACATTTTGAAGGAATATTTGTACTTTTGTACTTAGAGAAGTTGGATAGGCCACTTTTTGTGATGTTTGAGCCATGGGTTTAAAGAAGAAAAATAATACAGGAAGATGGTTTATGAAGTGAAGGAACTTGTTGGTGAAGCAAACCTCTGTTCATTATCTTTGAAAAATTCTGGAAAATGAATATGAGAGTACAGAATTAGAGAAAGGAAATACACCCTCAGGAAGCTACATATCATTCAGCAATCAATTGCTTGAAAGGCTCTAGAAGAGATCACCCAATAGTTAATCTACAAACTTAAAACAGTGGAATATTTATTAGAAATATTAGAAATCCTTATGAGTTTGTCAAGAATGCATTATAAACTAATTTTACTTCATGTTTTGATTAGGTGTCTTATGTAAGTATAGGGGTTATCTCAAAGTGTTCAGTAGTATGATCTTCTAAAATAATGAGTCTTTGTTTTATGAATAAAATTTTTAAATATTGTGATTGGCAGATAGTTCTGACAGATGTTAGATCTCTTTAAGCCTAGCCATCTCTTAAAATCAACTTTAGGCTTTACTCCATACTTTATATGAACAGACCCACAGTACATGTGTCCAGACAACATGAACAAGTTTTAAAGCACTCCCACTTTGTTTGCGCAATCTTGATCAGCATTTAAAAAAATGCAATTCTTCTAAATTATTTGTGACTTCTGAAGAATTGCAATCCACAATTTGAGAACCCCAGCCTCAGTAGTACCAAAGGTGCTCTTTTTCAAGAGGCAACTGGATTTTCTTTGAAGACATTTCACTCATCCAAGAAGTTTCTTTAGGTCTGATTAGATGTTGGGGAACGGAAGGATTTATACTCCTTGCAGACAGCTGGTCATTTGCATCAAGGTCACCTGGAGGTTTATGTCTTCAGCGTCACCTGAGTGGTGCAAATTGGTATGGACCCTTCTTGGAACTGTTGAAAGGACTGTGTTGTAGATTGGAGATAGATGTCATATCTTTTCCCCTCTGCTGAGAAATGATTGTTCAATTTTGACATAAATGGCCTCTTTAAATCCCTATTTCAGCGATCCTCTCTGTCAAGAGGGGTAAAGAGAGGTTTAAGGAATTACATTCAAATTACTATCGAACTCAAAAAACCAAACAGTCTGTATATTGATTAAGCAAATGTAGGCATCTAATAAAATAGTGTTTCTTTTATTATCCATTAGATATTATATTCAGTTAGATTATCATTTCCAGAAGTAAACAATGATGTCTGAGAACCTAGACAAGTTCCTTGAAGACCACAAAGCCAGGTTGTTACAGGACAAGGCAAAACTTGAAAATGATCCCCCATATATGGAGATGCGGGTAAGATTTTATTTTATTTTAAAACAAATAAATTAACACAACCCTGTTCCTTTAATTCTGCTTCTGTAGTTCAGGTTAAACTCTTACAGATTTTTCTGTCCAAATCACATAAATTGTGATTTGCTATTTAATCCATATTAGACAATTATACCTACAAACTTCACAGAGGGGAGGAACAATATATAATATACACACTCCTCTTTTCTATACAGTTAGCTGATTACCTCTTCTTCTGATTCAAAATTATGCAGTTCAAAAGCTTACGCTGTTAATGTATTTTTTTGGGGGGAAAACCCTAATGTTTCAAGAAAACAGGACTATCTTACTTTATCAATCTGTTCAAAAATATGTTTTCCATACTTCTCCATTAGCCCTAGCTATCAAGCCAAAACCTGGAAGGAGGGGGTGAAAAATCACCAGAAAACTAGTTCTATGTGTTTTTTTATGCTTTTTCTTACTCCAAGTAGCACATTTTATACCTTTTGCATACATTTGTTAGTTGTGCCTTATTATTTTTTCTTTTTCAGAATAAAAGTGCAGAGAAACTTTCAAAGGCTAGTGAATTATTAATCTCCATGGCTAAAGAAAACATCCCACCGAATAGTCAACATATTGCTTTGCATGGTATTATTTTTTTCTAATGGTTATTGTGTTGCAGTCAGTGGGAAATGATTACATTGATCTAAAGGTTGAATTTATCCTAGTATCCTTGTTATGTTATAGGTTCAAAATATTTTAAGCTTTTAAATACGATGTGGTGATAAGTCAGAATGGCCTGGTTTATACTTCGTGCTTAATGGATAGCCTTGAAGTGTAAGATGATTAATGCTTTTTTTTTTGAGGGAAGTTGTGATATCACTTGGTTTTAAAAAAGGCCACTATGCACCCAGTCATTCTCCATCCCTTGACCCAACCATATTGAGATCTTACCCTGTCTCGAATCATCTTTTTAGAGAAGGTATGGTATCATCTATAGAATATTCTAGAATATGCTACTATGTAAGTGACATTTGATCAGAATTTGTACTTAGGCATAGTGGGTGATCTTCATTGGGACCAGGATGGATGAATGCCCCATGTCTGGTACTCTTAGACTCTTGGTTATGTTCAGAACTGTGGACCATCATATTGTTTAGACTCAAGATCATCTGTAAGAGCTGAGGACTGAGGGCATCGTTCTTTGATGGTTCTAATCTTATCAAGCAGGTTATTCCAGTCTGTAGCCATTGTAGGAAGAGCAGTTGGTTCAATGTGAGACTGCAGGATGTGTTTATCTCTCCCATGTTAATTAATGCCTGTATGCAACTGCTGGCCATTTATTCTTTGTAGTAAAATATCCTTAGTATATTGATGATGATTAGCTGTATATTGTCACTTCAGGTCAAAGGTTTAAGGGATTGAATGTTCAGATTAAGCTGTAGTAAGATGGAAGTGTGGGTAGTTTGTAAACATCTTGACAGAAATATTGGTTTCAGTGGTTGCTCTAAGATGCAGTTCCCCAAAAGAGCAGGTCTGTGTCTTGACTTACAGTTCCAGCTGGAATAGCAATGGAAACTATAGCAAGGGAGGCTTGGCAATGGTAACTCAGACTTGATCATCATGCAACAAAACTGCACATGGCGTTGCTTTGGAAATGATTCAGAGGCTGCATTTGATTCTGAATGTATTAACTAGATTGTTATCAGAGAAAACCTGCTCTTTGGGGGGTCACTGCACTGGATTTCTGTTTGCAATTTAGCATGCTTATTATTACCTAGAAGGGCCTATAAAGTATTACTACATTTTATCAGGAAGGTATTAACATGACTAACTAAGATGACCCTGCCTATCTTATATGGACACTTAGAAATTTAAATTTGATTGAAAATTTCTGGGTTTAAGCAGAATATGAATTCTGTAAAATAAATAAATGATAAATAAAAAATAGCCCTAGAATATACTGTGATATATGAACTGTGGCTTTAATGTTAAAATGATGATTTACAATTGTAGAGGTGCCAGTTAAGCACCTTTCTTTGAATTAATTCAAGCAGTTCAATTTTTCCAGGTTCATTTGATACTCTTGGTCATCTCTGTATATGCACAGCTACTTCATTTTACCATATTCTTTTGGTACTTCAATCTTTGCCTTATATATGCTCCAGGTTCTTTTTAAACCTGGACTAAGTGATAGATATTATCACAGAAGGTTAGTTATTCCTTAGCAACAGCTGATCCCCTCACAGGTGTCTTTCCTCTGTTTAAATTTAATTTATTCTTCTATATGCTGTTTTTTGTAGCTGCCATTCGTGATTGTTTTTTCTGGAGAATGACATTTGAAATTATTACAGGAATTATTTTTGGAAACCTGTACTAAACTAGTTACAAAGTAAATATGGAAAATACATTTTTTAGAATTAATGTTACAGTAAACTGTGGGTTTAAATTTTAAATTTGTTCATTTTTCAGAAAGAATGTAATTTGGAAATTGGGATAGACACTGATACCCAAAAAGTAGCTGAAGAAAAATATCTAAGTTCATTTTGTAACTAACATACTTGTACGCTAATCTTAGTTTAGCAACTACTGCTACTCAAAATGAAGGCTGATTTCAATGTATAGGATGCTTAGTAATGAATTTTATATTGTGTTTTTTGACAAATCAGTAGTGCACTTTAGGTACATAGAACCTACATACATTTTCCTTGCAATTCTGTAGAAGGAAAGGCATAACTGCTGTTTGTCTAAAGCCAGGCTTAGAAAATGGTCTAATACAGATAGTCCTCAACTTATGACTATAATTGACCCCAGAATTTCTGTTGCTGAGTGAGAAATTTGTTAAGTGAATTTTTTTCCACAATTGTTAGGTGAA
Source organism: Bungarus multicinctus (assembly GCA_023653725.1). Lineage (NCBI taxonomy): Eukaryota > Metazoa > Chordata > Lepidosauria > Squamata > Elapidae > Bungarus > Bungarus multicinctus. The sequence continues at coordinate 60,968,882 of CM042846.1, forward strand.
TCACTATAGTTGTTAAGCTAATAACATGGCTATGTGAATCTGGCTTCCCCTTTGCATGTCAGAAAGTTGCAAATGGTGATTCCATGACCCTGGGACCCTGCAACCATCATAAATATGAGTTAGTTGCTAAATGTTTGAATTTTGATCACATGACCAAGGGGATGTCGCAATGGTTATAAGTGGGGAAAATCGTCATAAGTCACTTTTTTCAGTGCCATTGTAATTTTGAACAATCACTAAATGAACTGTTGTACGTTAAAGAATGCCTATAGTTGATACGTAGATTCAGAACATATATACATGCTCCATGTAGCAAACAATTATGTCAATGTCAATATTCAATGGCATGGATTGTGGAGTTTTCTATTCATATTGACATTCTTGGTTTCATTAAGTATAGCTATTTAAAAATTATTTTTCTCTCAATTTCATTTCATCATTTGATAAAATAATAAAATGCTGGGCTATCTTGCAGAATGTTAAAGCAAAAATCTACACATATTTCAGCAATTAAAAGTTCTAGATAAATAATACTTCTCCAAAGTTAGTTTCATGAATACAAAAACATCTATGAAAGTAAACTGCTGAAAAGGCATAAAATTTGCTGGTCAAAATAATCGCATGTGATGTTTTTGCACTGGGATTAAAATCAAGAAACAAATTGTCCAAGAGTTCTTTCCCTTTTACCTACCCAGCCTTTTCCAATTTAATAATCATATTACAAGTGAGAAGAATATTGATTATATTATATTTTATTGTATTATATTTTATTTATATAATTTATGTAACATAATTGGAGTAGAAAAAACAATGACAAAAAATTAAATGGAAGAAGCTGGATTTCTTAATAAAACAATGGTTGGGAAAATAGCTTGTTAATTTTTCACCTAATGCCACTTTTTTGCTCTGCCATTTCTATTTTTTCTTCATCCAGCCCTTTCTCTTTGCCAGAAAATGTGTAAATTCTTACATTTTAACATATTGAAACAAAGTTCATATGAAATGTCCATACTTTCATACAGTATTTATGATAAAATTTCTGTTTGGTGTTTAATTAAGATCAGAATAATTCTCTTGTTTACTTCTTCTTAAAATCTTTGATAATTTAAAGGATCAGGAAGAATACATTTATGAACTGTTCTCTTTTCTATATCAAAAGATCACAAATACACACTTTTGCAATTTATCATTGCTGAACATGTGTATGCTTAGAAGTATTTGGTGTTGTGAATAGTCTGGCAGTGGTAAAAATGACATCACTAGAAGTGACCTAAAATAACAATTAAATGTAGTTTACCTTCAGAGGCCTCCTGGGAAAACACCATGACAGCACCAAAAAGAGTATGTGTTCCATATTTGGATTTGGATTTGTAAATGTTTTGAACTTAGAAGGTCAAAATCACCTTGTTCAGACAAACTAGCTGTAGTCTAACATACTAGCTATTATGATCCTGATGAATTTGAAAATTTCATAAATAAGGATAATTTAGTGTACATTTTCCCTGGTTGCTTTATTCTTTAAAAAAATACATATCTTTGAAAAAATACATATCAATGAAAGTTCCCATTTTGCATAGTAGTAGCTACTGCTATATCTGCATACTGTAAACCTCTTATTAACCTTCTTAAGCACATAAAAGTTAGCATATTTTATTTACCAAAACAGGTTAAATTAACTAATACATGTAATATTGCTCATTAAGACATTCTCCCTAATTGCAATATATTGATAATAGTACAAAAGAGGCCATTAGTATTTAGGAAGATACTTGGTATATACAATATTACCAAGCAATTGATCGTGGAATTTATGAAATCCAAGTGCTACTGAAAAGAGACCAATGTATTTAGAAAAGTGCATTTAGCTACCTGCTTTCCAGTAAGCTGTAGTATCCTTGTTAAAAATATTTCCATGATGTCATAGAGGGACAGTGCTCATAAGCTGCTGTTATGTTATGTGTTTATCATGGTATATAATGCATTATGAGGTTCAAGCAACCTCCCAAATAAATAGTCTCAGATGTATAATTTTTAATAAGCTACAGCTCATTCCCAACATGCTTAAAGTTTCAGTGTTGTGTGACCTTGGAGATACTCTGTATTTTCCTGTCATATTAATCTGATAAACATCTTATTCCACTATTTTTTATACCTGAAAAGTTTCTTTGCTTCTTAAAAATATCATTGGCATTATAAAGTGTAATCAAACTCATACTGATGTGCAAGATAGATCCACTAAGTTTCATGGAGCTAATGGAGTATAATCTATTTAATTATGTAAACACACACAATGTTTATTTCTATTCATGTTTAAATGAATTTCTATTCATTAAATTAATGTTTTAATTGTTTTAACTAGTTGCATTCTGGATGCTGCCCAGAATTACATTGTGAGACTGGCAGCTATATAAATTCAATAGATGCAGATTTATCCATTAATCTTGTATTGTCTTTATGACTAATTCCATAACATTACATCTGAGGTTTTGATATTAGGGCTCTTCTTAATTGTGGCTTTTGTTTTATTATTTAAATAGCTGGATTACATGGAATCTATTCTTAAAACCAGCTGGATGACCCTGGGCCAAAATATGTTTATTTTTATTTCTCTGATTCCTTTGGGAGAAGAAAGTCTAAACAAAATAGGGAAAATTGATATGTCTAATATCTAAATAGAGAGCCAATTTGGTATAGTGGTTAATTTTTCAAGTTAGAAATTGGGAGACCATGAGCTTAGTTCTGCATTAGGTTCTAAGTCAAGTGGATGACCTTGGGTCAATTTATCTTAGTCTTAGGAAAGTAACAAACCACTTGTGAAAAATCTTGCCAAGAAAACGTCAGGAACAGGTCCAGGCAATCTCCCAAGAATTGGACAAAATTGAATGGAAGAAAAAAAAAGAGCTAAATGAACTAGATATTACTATTTCCTTCACCCCAGCTGCTTGTAACAGATACAGATTGGTTACTAGTTTCAGTGATGTCCAAGAAGTGCTTTTTTCCAAAAGGCAACTGGTCTTCCAGTTGAGCTGAGCTGAAGAAGTTTCTTGGATGAGAAGTGAAATGTCTTCAAGGACAAAAAAATGAAGTACAGTTGCTTTTTGGAAAAAAGCACTTTGGGGCAACCACATTTGGATCACTGACAATCTCCATAGACATTTAGTTTCAGTGATTATTACCAATGTGGCTCAACTATCTTTGCTAAATAGAATTGTAGCAGTTCAGCAGGTTATATGGCACAGATATTTCACATTGAATTCTGGCAGGGATTGAGCATAGAACTTTCTACAAGGTACATGCTTTACTATTGAGTTACAATCCATTCTGTAGAACATGTGCAAGGGCATTGGAGGAATAAGGTGAAGACTCCTGTGACCCTCGGAATTGTATTGGATCTTTATTGCTTTCGGTTGTTATATCCTATTTTAATTTTGTAATCCAAAAAATTTATATTTACAATGATTAAAAAGGTTTCTGAACACACTGTAGAAAATACAAATGTTGGATATAGCTTGGAAATTGTATCAGATGCATCTTCGCAGTGAAGTAAGCTTACATGATGCATATGCAGTATTGCGTTGCTCAAGAAGCTCTTATTGTATTCTTTCCTGTTTTAAAAATTGTAACCAGGATATGTTTATATCCTTAAAAACACACTGTAGTAAGAGTGCATTTTAAATCTCTGATCATAATTTTTAAAATTGGAAGTTTTTCAATTTAGTTTCCTTTATAGGGTAATAGAAATATTAAATTGCCTTTATTTGAATAAATTCTCAAGTTTCTTACACTGGAATATTGTTTGCACAGACCATTGATAAGAAATGTCTTATATTTTGTAGACTATGGCTTAAGCTTGCCTCTGGGGGAGGATTACGAACATAAAAAACACAAACTAAAGGAGGAACTTCGACAGGATTACAGGCAATATCTTTCACAAGTAAGAAACTATCTTATTAAAACTTGAGTGCTGGTTTATGAAGCAAAAATACATTAAAACTAAATTTCCTAAGAACTGTACACATTAATTTCTAGAATTTGTTGCTATGTCAAGATATTAGTTGCCATATAAAATATCTATGACAATAAATTATTAGAAATTGATTTTAGAAGCTGCTTTGAAAGAACAAAGGGAGAAATTGTATTTTGAACAGGTGAATACTTTAATCAAAAACTAGCCAAACACATTTTAGGCTAATATGCACTGTATGCCTATATTTTATATGAGTTTATGGTACATTGTATTGTAAAATTGGGCTTCCATTAACTAAGACAATGGGAATTGTTAAAAGAGATGTACAGTGGTACCTCTACTTACGAAAGGCTCTAGTTACGAAAGTTTCAGGTTACGAAACGCGTCTTTGAGAAAATATTGTCTCTACTTACGAATATGTTTCAAGATACGAAAGGCTTTGTTGGAAAATGGCGCGTCTGAGCTGCTCTGCCATTGGTTATCTTCCTGGCATCCCATTGGCTAGGAGGGATCTTTGTGTACACACCGCGCCACGTTCTCAGTCTCACGCTAGCAATCCAGCAAAGCACGAAGTAATAACGAAGAATTACTGTCTGAATTTCGGGGGCTTGGAACGGATTAGGGCATTTACAGGTAAAATGCGTCTCTACTTACGAAATTTTCAGATTACGAAACGGCTTCCGGAATGAATTAATTTCGTAAGTAGAGGTACCACTGTATTGCATTAGAAAAATGGATAACATGTATAGGGAGGGAACACAGCCAAACCCACAACATAAATATATCACATTTTGGACTTGTGTTATAGGGCAGGTTTTGGGGAGCCAAAAGCTTCATTTTTTATGTTTTTTTGGGTAATAGAAGGCATATCAAACAAATGACCAAGGCTTTTATATATACAGGTAATCTTCAACTTATGTTCACAAATGAGCCTGGAAATTTGATTGTAAATCATTGCAGTCATTAAACAAGGTGGCCTTGTTCAATGACTACACTCTGACTTTCCCTATTGCGGTCATGCCTTGGAGTGAGAGAAGCCTTGGTAGGCTTAGCACCCACAGACATACAATGTCTATGGGCTGGGAGGTGTTGGTTAGCTAGACATATTGTCGCACAGAATCTCTCCTTACCCCATCATGCAGATCCATGTAGCTTTCTGTTGCCTCAGTCCATCTTGCACATGAGCCCCATTCTTGTGATAGTTTGGAAGGTGTGATTTGGAGAAGACCCTTCCAAATCACTGTGAAATGATGCATTCACTAGTGTTTTCTCCTCTGGAGAGGAAACTTTAGGGAATCTGGCATTCTGATGGGCTCAGAGCTTCACTGTTTCAGGATGCTGAGACTGATCAGAGTCTTTTAACATTTTTTCCTCTGGAATTCCACCTCTTTCACTAGCAACCTTTCTCATGTCCTGTGTTCTGAAACTTGATCGTTTTCTCCTTCAGAGAAATGCTGAGACACAGAGCCTTTCGCATTTTCTCCTCCAGAAAGGAGAAGAATACTAGTGAAAGAGAATGACTGAAATGTCGAGCCTTTCAGAATGTTGCACAGCCTTTCAGAATGCTGGCTTTGCTAGCCTTTTTGCCAGATTGAGGTCCATTCCTTTAGGTGTAGGATGCTTTCCCTTTCCAGCAGAGAGGCTAGAGGAAATTTCTGAGGGAATGGACCTCAAATCCTCACTTACAACCTCACCTATGAATAGTGATGGGATTCAGCCAGCTTGCATCACTTTGGAAGAACAGGTTGTTAACTTTCTGAGCAGTTTGGTAAACTGGTTGTTGGAAGAAATCATTAGGGCAGAGAACCAGTTGCTAAATTATTTGAATCCCACCACTTTATCTTTATTTAATCTTATATACCGCCCCCTCTCCCAGCGGGACTCGGGGCAGTGTACAGCCGAATAAAATACACATATAAATACAAATACAATGTTTAAAATGAATTTAAAAGAATTAAATAATTGGCTGGAAAAATTTAAAAAATTATCAAAGGATTAAAAAAACTAAAAACCATTAAGGTCAAATTAAAAACCCTACACGTAACTCTAGGCCAGACCGGCTTGATGGAATAAGTAGGTCTTTAGCGCGTGCCGGAAGGTTAATAGGTCAGGGATGGTCCTCATCTCCGGGGGTAATTCGTTCCAGAGAGAGAGTGCTCCCAGAGAGAAGGCCCGGACCCTCAAGGTCGCCAGCCGTCCAGCTGGCGGTTCCTCGAGGAGGCCCGCCCTATGGGAGCACACTGGCCGACGGGAGGCCGATGGTGGCAGTAAGCGGCCCCGTAAGTACCCAGGTCCCAAGCCATGGAGCGCTTTAAAGATGACCACTAACACCTTGAATCGCACCCGGAAGGCCTGCATTGGGAGCCAATGCAGCTCGCGCAGAAGTGGTGTAACATGCGTGCTCTGAGAAGCCCCCAAAACCACCCGCGCGGCCGCATTCTGCACCAATTGGAGCCTCCGGGTGCTCTTCAAGGGGAGCCCCATGTAGAGAGCATTGGCATAATCTAGGCGGGAGATGACGAGGGCGGATGTGACCGTGTGAAGTTCATCCCGATCCAGAAAGGGCAACTGGTAGATCCTACGGACCTGATAAAAAGCCCCCCTGGCGACGGCTGCTATATGATCTTCTAACGACAGCCGTACATCCAGGAGGACACTCAGATTGCGTGCCCTCTCCATGGGGGCCAGAATTTCACCCCCCACACGGCCAGCGATGGAGTTAGCTGGCTATATCGGGGTGCCAGAAAGCACAGCCACTCGGTTTTGGCCGGGTTGAGCTGAAGCCTGTTCTGCCCCATCCAATCCCGCACAGCCTCCAGGCACTGGGTCATCACTTCCACGGCTTCGTCAGGGTGGTCTGGGGTAGAGATGTACAGCTGAGTATCATCAGCGTACTGATGAAATTCTACCCAAGCCAGCTGATGATCTCACCCAGCAGCTTCACATAAATGTTGAACAGGAGGGGCGAGAGTCCCGATCCCTGAGGCACCCCACAAATCAGGGGCCTCGAGCTTATTTCTGTCCCCCTGCCAACACAAATTGCGAACGGTCGGAGAGGAAGGAGGAGAACCACCGTAATATAGTGCCTCCCATTCCCAACCCCCTCAGCCGCCGCAATAAGATACTGTGGTCGACAGTATCAAAAGCCGCCAAGAGGTCTAACAGGACCAGAACAGAGGAATAACCCCTGTCACGGGTCTTCCAGAGATCATCCACTAACACGACCAATGCCATCTCCGTGCTGTAACCAGGCCTGAAGCCTGATTGGCGTGGATCCAAATAGACAGCTTCATCCAGGTGCCGGGGGAGCTGTCGTGCCACCACACTCTCAACAGCCTTCGCCATAAAACGAAGGTTGGAGATCGGACGATAGATAATAAAGTTGGGTCCAGGGACGGTTTCTTGAGGAGGGGTCTCACTACCGCCTCTTTCAAGGTGGCCGGCAGAAACCCCTCACTCAAGGAAGCATTAATAATACCCTGGAACCAACCTCGTGTCACCTCCTGAGTAGCCAATACCAGCCAGGAGGGACACAGGATCCAATAAACATGTGGTGGCATTGAGCCCACCCAGCATCCTGTCCACGTCCTCAAGGGTCACAGGATCAAACTCTCCCCAAATAACCTCACTGAACTCTGCCTCTGTTTTTTGCTTCCTGGGTTTCAGGGAAGCCTCCTGGAAGCAAAAGTGGGGCAGGGGTTCCCTTCTGGGCCTCAGGGAAGCCTCCTGGGAAAAGCAGTACAACAACGAGGGGGGGGAATCAGCTATGCTGTGCAATTATTTCCTGCTTTCTAGCTAATCTAAATTGTGCGGCACAGCTGATCTTCAGAAAACAGCTGATTGGTGGGGAAAAAAACAAATACCTTGATCTTTGGAGTGAACCGCTTTGTTCCTAGCTGTTGTTTGGAGCAACCAGTTCGCCTGAATCGGCCCAAACCGGTAGAATCCCAACTCTGTGGGCCTTAAAGCACCATGGCTGGCATGACTGCAAATGTCTGTTAAACAATCAATCATAAATTGAGATCTAAATGTAAGACTTTGTAAAACATTTCTGGTAGTGGTTATGATTGGATATATTTTTGGTGTGTATGAAACTTGATCCTAACTTTTAAATATTTTATTTACTGACACAAGAAGTAGCAGGAACCTCTACCATAAATTTTCATTTATGTTTAGTTAACATTGCTGTGATGTGTTATTTGACAATATTTAAGGAACTGCAGGTCAATTAGCATTATTCAGACAAATGAAAACTGACTGAGTGAAGTGATACATCTATCTAGATTAAATATGTTCGAGGGATTTTACATATAGATAAATGGAAGATAAAAATATTGAAGAAGCATCTGGAAATAGAAGGGAACAAGAGAAGATAATGTCTGAAAAATAGAAGCAGTTGAAAAAAACGCAGAAGAATATTTATATATTAAGTACAAAAAAGTGAGACATGAATTTGGATTAGAGAAATAGAAAAATGACTTTAAAATATAATTAACCTTAGCATTAAAAAATGAATTAGCAGAAAATATTATTTTTATATCGTATCTAATATCATGAATATATATATATGATTGTTGATAAGGTAATGGCAGGAAGAATAAATTATATTAAAAACTGGTTTTAAAAAAATCTACTTCCAGATGTTTTAAAACCTTTTGTGCTGAATTTTCAGTATGTGGTTGAATTTGAGTGTTATTATCCCCAATATGTACAGAAGAATCTCCTGTGACAGTTTTCCAAAACATTGGAAATGTTTTTAAAAGTAGTTAAATTTAATAGCGTAAATTGATATATTAGATATTATTTACTGCACTTTTAAAGAATGAGCTTCTTTAAATTGTTTTCAAATTGCACATGCATGTCTAAAGAAGGGGAAAAGATTCAGAACTATTGTTGACAGAATATTCTTTAAGATGAAATCTGTTTTCTAAACTTTTAGGGTATGTCACAGGCAAAAAAAAAGGTATGATACTTGCATTATGCTACTCTTCAAATTAATATCTCACTTTATTTGAATATGCTATTAAAAAATCTTGGGTGAAAAATCAGTCTTTGTGCTTGGGTTTATTTTGCTGCTATTCCACCATTAAAAAATTGATTTTCACATGCTATTCATACTGTAGTTTTCTGTTCATATCATCTTAACTATATGGTGCTCCGTCCTGTATTTGATTTCACTGTAAAATTGATAATTCTGCATTACCTAAATATAATCATTATAGAATATACAAATTGATTAGCAGTTTATATTAGCTTTATATTATTTCTACAACATATAAAGATCATTTGATTTAAATATATATTTATTTCATTTTTTATAGAAAAGGTATTTAACATCAGGTGAAGTTGACCCATATACTCAGGGACTTTCTCTTCCTATTTGTGACAGAAGATCAGCTAAGGTAAGTTCTTGGGAATTTAAATAATTTGCAGAACTGTTGTGATTTGCAAATATATATTTTGGTGTATTTTAACTTGCAAATTAGAAAATAAAAAGTTTAACAGTCAAAACTAACTTGTTACAATGAGTGATGTAAAATAAGATTTAAGTTCAAATTCTTTTGGTGCCATTTTTTAAAAAGCTAGTCTACGTATTATTTTATCAACTTCTGATTTCAAAATAATTTCCCCAGGGGTTTGGATAGCTAATTGCAGAACTGTTATTTCTGCTGGTATGTATAAATGATTGAATAGTCAAGTTTCAGGGAAAATGTTCAGAGTACTACCTTCTGATTTTATATTGTTAATGCTAAAAAATAGCAGCTCTTGTACTTTCAGAAGTGAAAACCAGATTATGATTTCCTTCATTCAGGTGAAACTTTGTTTTGCTTTGGCAAAATACTGTACATTTTGCATCATAGTGATCTGGAATATGAAATTCTAAATAAACCTCAGAACATTGATTTTAGTTACATGTAGAGTCTCCCTGTTTTATATGCTAACAGATCATCCGTATAAAATTGAAATTTGAGCTTTTTTGCAGTCTTGCTTCATATATAGAAAAATCATGTCCCTATGGTTTAAAACCTTTTGCTGCTTCTATGCAATTTCTGATATTTGTTCTAGGACAGGTTAAGACTTGAAAGAAACAAGGAATACAATCAGTATCTCAGGGAAAAGGAAGAATGGAATGAAAGGTTAAGAAGAGTAGGGAAGAAACAAATAGAGGTAAAAGATAGATTTTTTTCAATCATACTGGAAACAATGGAATGATACCAATGATTAAGCTGCAAGAAAGATTAATTGGGGATTGACAATAATCTTTTTTTCTCTTTTATATAAAGTCATTAGCTTATAAATACAGACTTCTATGTACTTACGAGACAATGATGGATTAACATAATATTGGCTGGTATTTTTCTAGATTTTTATCAGAAAGTGTTTATATGACATCATATAAACCTGCTCTTTTTAATCTCTTTTACTTTTGCTTGCCATTTGTAAATATGTGAATGAGAGGGAAAAGTAATGATAATATTTTTGGCACATCTTTTCTTTGTATTTAGTATAAAAATGCCTAGGCTACCTATCACCTCATATAAATTTATTACAAATAAAATGTCAACTGTCTCAAAATTATACAGTATCTCCCATAAAAGTGGCCGGGGGGAATGACAGGACGGGAACTGAAATATAAAGCCATTTCAACCAGGTACCAGATTGAATTTATAAAAGGTTAAATGGCTAGAAAAATATAAAAAGTTTAAGTTGATGCCCAAACAAATACAGGGGGCTAATCTGATCTTTGTTGACAGAGTATTTTAAAATTATGGCATTATCAAACACAAGGGTCTTTCCACTTTCTGTCTTGCATTGCATGTCTGATATTGAAAGCAGTTCATTCTGATTATTATTATTTAATAAATAATAAATATTATTTATTAAATGTGTTATTTAATGTGCCATTACATTTCCTCTTGCTTTTTGAGTGTTTGTGAAAATGGCTAATTAAAATTAAAATGTGACTTAAAATTGAAACAAATAAAACCCAAATAATTTTGTTGTATTTAGGCTTTAAATATTTGTCTTGTATTAACAGCATGACACAGATATCCATGAGCACAATTTTGCTATTAGCAGAATCCAATCAGAATTATATGGTCCAAATGTGTCTTTTCAAAAAGATGAAGAATCCAGCAAGAAAGATGCTTGTACATCTACAGATATCTATGATGGGTTATCAAATATAAGATTATTATTAGACCAACAACATAAACAAGATATTGAACCTGGTTTTGGGGATTCATTACTGAATAAAGCACTTGATGAAAAACTGAACATTTCCAGTCGAAAGCAAGGAAAGCTGGATGGCAAACCGGACAACTATTCCCAAAGACATCACAAGAATGAGGATCCTGATCCTGAAATAAATGATGAAATGGATCCCAGGTTTCGATATGAAAGTGACTATGACAAAAAACCATTGCGGGTCTTTCATGCTCAAAGGTAAATTTACTTTCCTTATTAGTGTACTTTGGGATGAATGATGGTAAGCATCTTTGTCCCTGAGTTCAGCTTCCCATGCTAGCCCTCTCTATCCTAGATAACTATCTTAAGGCTAGCAATTCTTCTATACCACTGTATTTCAGCTACCTCGTTTTGTATTCAGAACATTATTGTATCATACTTATTCTGTATTCGTAATGTTGAGTACAGTTTCCAGAAACTTTAAATAAATTTATACATATATTTTAATGTAAAATGAACAAACACCAATCTTAAATGTGTGTTCCTGAGATTATTTCACTCTGATACCTACAATTTTTTCCAAAATCTAAGGATCATGAAATCAGAATATTAAGTATCAATATTTATAAGACCATTAGAATGCCTTAAAGTCAGTATTTATATGAGTTTCCAAATTGCAAGCTGCCTTTTTCACAGTGCTTCTTGCAATGTTTTATGCGATGCTTCTGAGGCCTTCAAAAGTATTGTGATTAACTAACAGCCATAACTTCAGTGACCGGGAATAAGTACCATTTGTTCAGTGGTGTTATAACAGTGAATGGTTACTGAATAAATCATTAATTGAGGATTAGCTTTATTACGATTCATTTTCTGTTGAAGAATGATTGGATGATGTGTGCAACCCTGGGACTAGCACAATTTTTATCAGCATCTATTTTGACACTTTTGCAACTTTGTCAATTATACCTTGAAATAATATTTTGGATACTTTAGGACTTACCATTAAATCTATTCTAAGTTTGCTTAAACATTCTATATTTTTTTAAAAATGATTCAGCGACCAATTTTCCATATTTTATTTCAGAAGTCAAGGAAATTCTCCTATCGAGCAAGTACAGACTGCTGTCCCTTATGCCACAGGACTAATACTTGGTATGTTTGAAAAACAGAGATACTGAAAAATGTTATATTTTGATACTACATGTAATTGTTCGATTGTTTCATTACCCTTAGCTCCTAATTAAACCAAGTACCTAATTAGGATTGGTGACTGAGAAAAGGCCCACTAGAGCAACCCCCTCAGGAATTCTAGCTAGTAGCTGAGATCCAAGAGATCGTGGAGGCCATTGTTAAGGAGATAGATAGTTGGTATCGCAGCAGCAGCCTCAGTTTGTCAGAGTAGCCCAATTTCATGAACATATTGTCCAGTCTAGTTATTGCAAACCTTTTTTCCTGATCCTGGCATCACAATAGCTGTAGGATCTAAAACTCAACTTACCAGATTTTAATAAGTCCATCTTTACCATTGTGCAGCCATGTCTCAATTACATATACACATGAGGTCCACAACCTTTATCAACATTTTATGAGCAGACAGAGTATTATTGCACATAGACCTGGCATTTATCAACAGTTTCAGTCACTTGGATTCAGGGTGAGGTAACTGACTTAGGAGGAGGGAACAGTACTTACATGCAAGTGAGATGGTGTGCTGTATAAGTTCAATAAATTGAATGTGACTGCCGGCTTATAATGGTTGTTCTGGCAGTCCCTGTTGGCATTGTTAGGCAAATCCCACACAATCAATGTCCTGATTGCCATTTGTGATCTTCTGCCTTTGCTTCTGACAAACAAAATCAATAAGGAAGTTGGCAGTGAAGGTCATAAAAGTCGATCATATGACTTTGGGATGCTACATCATTACAAGCTGGTTGCCAAGAGCCCGAGTTTTGTGACTGTGAGGACTTTGCAATGGCTGCAAAATCCCCACAGTCACTTGAGGACTTGTTCTGCTCATTTAGCATAGTTAGAATACTTGCTGGACCTTAAATGGGGACTACACATATTTCAAATACACAAGTCCAGCTGCTATTTTCTGCATCTCATTTCTGATGTCAATGTCAACAGCAATTCTTTCTCAAGCAGCAGTCCGTGGTGGGAGCACCATCCACATAGATACCTCCCTCTGCTAATCTGTCCTCCTATATGGCCAATTGTTCCTTATGTCTGAAATATTTTCGGGTTTCGCCAGTCCAAAATTTCTTCCATTTCACTGTCCAGCTCACTGTTTTCCTCATTCTCAGATCTTCTAACTTGTCCTTATTCAAACAGTAATTTTCTCGCTTTTATTTCCTCATGCTTCCAACATTTCCCAACATTATCTCTTCAACTATATTCAAGAAAACCACTATTCTGATGAAAGAATTTAAAATATTAGATACTTTAAAAATATTGCAATATATAATCTTGTTTCTTCTACTTTCTCATTCTCCAAAAAAATAATATGAGGTACTTTAGATAAAGCTGATCAAACATTGCATATTCTGCACTATTTTTGTGCATTTGAAATATGGAAAAAAAACATTTAATCCTGCAGGCTGAGATATAGGGGATTGGATCTCCTGAATTTTTTCTTGTTTCACTTTAGAGATCATCTGTAGATACAACTCCTAGTTAAGTAAGATATAATTGCTATACTATTGTTCCTCTGAAAATTGTTCTTACTGATTTTTCAGTCATATGAAAAATGGTTCAGTTTGGATGTAAAGATGTTTCTTACTATGGTTACAATGTTAATGGAGCTATGCAGTAGGAATATATATGGCATAGCTTTGGATGAAGAGAAATATATTTGCTTCTGTATTTATTTCCTTTTTTAGGAAGTCAAGACAGAGAATTTATTCAGAAAAGAAAAGAACAATATAGGCAAGAATTAATAGAGCAAATGGCTGAGCAGCAAAGAAATAAAAGACGGTAATAGAAGATCGATGGTTAAAATTATTTCATGATCGATTAATAATACTTTAATTTTTAGTTTTAATAGTACAATATAGGATTTGGTGCAAATTATAAATTGATACCAGATCATCTTAAGGCAATCCAGAATTCAGTTGTGCAAGGCTAATGTGCATTTGGAGTAAGTGCATGCACAGTTGCCACTGAGGGTTTAGATGCTAATAATTTTGTGTGGAAAATGGAGGAAAGGAAGGTTCCACTCAAGGAAAGCTCAGAAAAAAGAGGTTAATTTTGTAAAACTACAACAGAATATACAAGGTAAGCACATACATTTTGTAGATGTGTTTACCCTCTTTTACTGTTATACAGTACTTCATTAATAAACACATAAAATTTTATATTTAAACGCTTTAATTGCCTATTTCTATTGAGCTGGAACCAATTAATCATAGATAAATCACTTCAAATAGTGTAAATTCAAATATAGTAATGTGATCATTACGTAGGATTCATCTATGTTAGCACTTACATAAAATAATATATCCACACGATAATTGTATAATTTCTTTTTCTGTCTGAATTGTATTTTAATCTTTGCATTGCATATTGAAAATAATATTCTCTCTATAAAGTATATACATAACTACAGTATGTAGCTTTTAAAGCAACACGTTTTGTAGATAATGTAGTTAGATGAGCTTTTACAAATCTGATTGTAGCAGCTTTGGATATACACAGAATACATTTCTTTCATTGGGAGGATTGGCCTTTGTTGTATCGGACCACTGATTACAATGGTTTGAACAAATGAAGGTATAGCTTTCCCAATGGAGTTGGTTGTTCAGCTTGAATCTGAAAGATCTGGATTATTATGCTGAAATACTTTAGATAAATAAAATATCTCAAGGTAATATGTGTCTTAATCCTCAGTGAAAGTGAGTTTCTCTCTCTTTATTTTAATAGTGAAAAGGAGCTTGAACTTTCTGTTGCTGCATCGGGAGTTGTAGACCCTGAGAAAAATGTGAGTTAATTATTCAGTTATTTTCCAACCCAAAGCATAATGCTGCCACCACAATGCTACATTGCGAATGTGGTATACCTTTGGTGGTGCCCATGTTATTTTTGCACCAAACATACTTTTTGGAATTATGGCCAAAAGGTTCAACCTTTGTTTCATCAGACCATAACACATGCTTTTTGACTTGATATAGGTTTGTAAATGTACTCAGGAGATTGGATGTTTTTCTTTGTTCTTGCCACCCTAACCCTCAGCCCAGACATATGAAGAATACAGGAGATTGTTGTCACATGTCATATGTAGTCACAAATACTTGCCAGAATTTTCTGTAGCTCCTTTAATGTTGCTGTAGATCTCCTGGCAGCTTCTCAAACCAATTTTTTTCTTGTTCATTCATCAGTTTTGGAGGGACATCCAGTTCTTGGTAATGTGACTGTTGTGCCATATTTTCTCCACTCACTGTGACCATCCTTACTGTGTTCCATGGTGTAGCCAATGCTTGGACATTTTTTTAATACTCTTCTCCTGACTGACACCATCCAACAATGAGATCCATTAGATGTTTTGTAGCTCTTTGCGGACCATGAATTTTGCCGTAAGAAGCAACTTGGTAAATACCAGAAAAATCTTATTAGGACAGCTGAACATTATATGGGTTTAATCTTTAATTGCTTTAACTGATGGCAGATATGTACTGACTACTGTTTAATACCAGTTTGTGATTGATTAATTTTGAACACAGCCATATCCCTACTTATAAGAGGGTGTGCATACTTATGCAATCACATTATTGTAAGTTTTTTATTTTATTTTTCTCCCTAAAAGATTTTAGGGTTTTTTTTTTTTCTATTGAATTGTACAGCTATTATATTAAAGTTGGAAAAAATTCTGAAGTGATTTAGCATGGTCTATTTTTACTTCTCAAATACCTGGCATTTTAACAAATGTGAAGACTTTTTATTTTCAATGTACACTTTGGGCCAAGGTTTGCTTATCTCTGTTATGTCCAGACTTGATCACAGTATTAGATATCATATTTTCAGAAAACTTGAAGATAGTGAAAGCTATTTGTACAGCTAAATTTGTTATCTCTTTTTTGTAGAATATGGAAGTTATTTGTGCTGAATTACCACTTGGAACTGATTTTTACTTCCTTTGGTTGTCTTAAATTAATACAGGATAAATATCTCCAGTATTCTTTGAATCATTCCTGTAGTGAAATAGATCTCCTAATCTCACTATTGTTTTTTGTTTTGGTGCAACAGTACAATTTTGTTGGTAATACTGCAGCTGTTAAAATCTTGATTTGAAAAAAAATAGATTGATATAAAGATGTAAGTAGACAAAGAAGTTGCAAAAGAATAAACATCCAATACATTGTGGATAAAGAATCAATCATTAAAGTTAATGAGGTATTGATTATTATGCTTCCAACATGGTGACCGGAGGCTGTTCGGTTGGTGTCCTCCCCTGAGATGATCCGTTGTTGTGACGAGCCCCCTCCCCCGGGTCCTCACCCATGGCAATGGTGTCGAGAGGACCCTGGGGGAGGGTGGGCACCTTCGGGGAGACCACCGGGGCTTTGGAGGTGCCCCAGGACGGCATCGGATCCTCTTGGCCTCCCCGCCTGGCCGACCGTTATCGAGGCCATGCCTGGAGCTGTCATCGCGACCAACGCCATCCCGTCGCGGCAGCTGATTTCTTCTGGTTTTCGGCCCGGACTATTAACGCCTCGCAGGAAGTTGCCCTCATGGCCTCTACCACCGCCGCCGCCGCAATGTTTACTTTTTAATCGGCGTCGAGGCCCGGGGACAGGGCCGGAACTCCCGATCGGCTGGCAGCTGCCCTTGTGGCCATGGCCGCCACTTCCGTCGCCGCTACAACGAACATCTTGCGAACGGCGGTGGGGCCTTAGGGCAAGGTCGAGACATCCACACGGCCATGCTCTGCCCCCGTTGCCTCCGCCACCGCCACCACCGCATCCGTTGCAACGGACATCTCGCGAACGCCGGCAGGGCCTCGGAATTCGGCCGGGGCCGCCCCATGGCCGTATTCAGCTCCCGTGGCCTCCGCCGCCGCCACCGCCGCAACGAGTGCGTTTTGATCGGCAGCGAGGCCCGGAGATAAGGCTGCGACTCCTGTTCGACCATCAGCTGCAACGAACATCTTGCGGACGGCGGCGGGGCCTTGGGGCAGGGTCGAGACATCCACACAGCCATGCTCTGTCCCCGTTACCTCCGCCACCGCCGCCACCACCGCCGTTGCAAGGAACATCTCACGAACGCCGGCGAAGGCCTCGGAATTCGGCCGGGGCCCCCCCATGGCCGTGTTCTGCACCCATGGCCTCCGCCGCCGCCTCCGCCGCAACGAGTGCATTATGATCGGCGGCGAGACCCGGAGACAAGGCGACGACTCCTATTCGACCATCGGCCGTCCTCATGGCCATGGCCGCCGCCACCGCTGCCGTCACAACGGTCATCTTACGGTCGGCGACGAGGCCCAGGAGCGGAGCCGAGACTGCCACACAACAATGTTCTGTCCCCGTGGCCCCCGCCGCCGCCGCCACTACCGCCACCACCGCCCATCGCTGTTACGTCAAACATCTTATGGACGGCGACGAGGACCTGGGGACGAACCAGAGGCCATCACACTGGCCATGTTCTGCCCCCGTGGCCTCCGCCACTACCACCACCGCAGCGATTATGTTTTAATTGGCGGCGAGGCCCGGAGACAGGGCCGCAGCTCCCGATCAATCATCAACCGCCCCCATGGCCATGGTTGCGACGGTCATCTTACAGATGGCGGCAAGGCCTGGAAACGGAGCCGGGTCCTCCGCATGGCCATATACTATCCTCTTGGCCGACGCCACCACCACCGTCACACCGGAGGCCTTACAGACAGCGGCAAGGCCTAGGGACTGAGCCAAGATCTTCTTACGACCACTCTCTTTCCTCTTATCCTTCGCCGCCACCGCCGTCGCATTGGATGTCTTCCAAACCTCTGCCGAAACCATCCCTGGGACTGCCCTCACATCCACCGCCACCACAGCTGCAACAAATACTTATCGAACAGCGGCGAGACTCGAGGTCCGGAACTATATCACCACCTTACTTACTTCCTACCTGGAGGTCTAGGCCTAGTCTATGGCCATCATTCGGCCCTCCTCCAACCCCTTTTAGGGTCTTAGGACCATCATTGGACCCACCTGCTCCAACACAAATGATTCACAGTCATATTCCTCATATACTGTCTTATTCCTCAACCGAACTACAGGCCTTGAGATATGTCCCCCTATCTCAAATCTGGCCCACTTGTCTCTCCAAATCCCATCTCAAGGACGGATCCTGGGATCCGGAGAGATGGTGGAGTCGCGTGGGAGGGAGGGTTACTTAAAATTTTTATTCAAATCTTTTAACAAATTAGGGTCAACCATGTAGGTACTAGGGGACAACCCACCTGGGGCTCCGACCTGTTCACAGTTAGAGCGCAGCCGGAGTGGTCAGGATTCTGACATGGCTCAATTGAGGATGGGGGGTTGTCCAGAAGAGGGTGTCATTAAATCCATTACAACGGTGAGCGGGAGAGGCAGATTTGGCGCTTATAAGGGGCCACATTCTGTTTCGGGAGCGCGCCTCCGCTTTCTATCTGCTGTGGCACGCTCCGACCCCATTATCACTTCCCGTTCTCCAGGTGGTCTGAGTGATCGGGCCCTGGGCCTTCGGCTGATGTTATGTAACGCCAGGTCCGTCATGAACAAGGCCCCTCTCATTTATGACTTGATCTTGGGGGGGGGGCGGACCTGGTGGGTATTACCGAGACTTGGCTGGACCCAGAGGGGGGTGTCCCTCTGGTCGATATATGCCCAGCCGGGTTTCGGGCTTTTCATCAGCCGAGGACCCAGGGAAGGGGTGGAGGTGTTGCGTTAGTTATCAAGGAAGATCTATGTCCAAGGGAGTCCACTGTTTCTCAGACGTCCGGATGTGAATCTCTTTTCGTGAAGTTTGGTTCCAAGGTTCAGAAGGGCTTGTTGATCGCTTACCTGGCTCCCTGCTATGCATCCTCTGCCCTGCTTGAGCTTCTTGAGGTTATTGCCGGCATGGCGGTTGAGACCCCTAGGCTTATGGTCATGGGTGATTTCAACCTTCCCTCTGCCGGCGGTACCTCGGGAGCTGCTCAGGAGTTCATGGCTTCCATGACAGCCATGGGCCTAACCCAATTAATCCGGGACCCTACTCACATTGGAGGTCACACCCTAGACTTGGTTTTTGTCTCTGATCAGTGGCAGAGTGATCTGGGTGTAGGGAATATAGTCATAGAACCCCTGTCATGGTCAGACCACTCACTCCTAAAGCTTGACTTCCGTTCCACACCTCTTGACTGCAGGGAGGCGGGGCCATTAAAATGGTACCGCCTCAGGCGCCTGATGGACCCTGAAAGGTTCCTGATGGAGCTTGGGCCACTCCCCGAAACTCACACATACAACTCGGTTGAAAACTTGGTTGCCGCCTGGAATTTGGCGGCTGCTGGAGCACTTGACCGGGTTGTGCCCTTGCGGCCTCTGACCCGGCGCCGCTCCCAAATAGCTCCTTGGTTCTCCAAGGAGCTGAGGGAGATGAAACGCTGGAAAAGACGCCTAGAGAGTAGCTGGAGATCCAGCCACTCTGAATCTGACCGAACACTACTACGTTCTTATATTAAGACGTATTTAGTGGCGATAAGGATGGCGAGGAGAACTTACCTCTCCACCCTTATTGCATCCGCAGAAAACCGCCCAGCTGCCCTGTTTAAGGTGACTCGCTCCCTCTTGAAAGTGGAGTCGCAGGATGATCCTTTGCAGGGTCGAGCTGAGGAATTTTCTATATTTCTCCAGGATAAAATCGCTCAGATTCGGAACGGTTTGGACTCCGACTGGTCATCTCCGAGCGGGAGGATGAGATCAGATATCGGTGAGGTCAACTGGGTTGAGTTCGACTCTGTTACCAAAGAACACGTTGACAGAATATTGAGGGGACTGAACGCTACCACTTGTTTATTAGACCCATGTCCCTCCTGGCTGGTTTTAGCCACTCGGGAGGTAACACGTGGCTGGTTCCAAGGCATTATTAATGCTTCCTTGAGAGAGGGGTTTCTACCCGCCGCTTTGAAAGAAGCGGTGGTTCGTCCCCTCCTCAAGAAACCGTCCTTGGACCCAACATTACTATCAAATTATCGTCCTGTCTCCAACCTTCGCTTTGTAGCGAAGGTTGTAGAGACTGTGGTGGCACATCAGTTCCCGCAGTACCTGGATGAAACAGATTATCTCGATCCCCTTCAATCGGGCTTCAGGCCCGGGCACAGCACTGAGACGGCGTTGGTCGCGTTGATGGATGATCTCTGGAGGGCACGGGACAGAGGCTATTCCTCTGTTCTGGTCCTACTTGATCTATCTGCGGCTTTTGATACTGTCGACCACAGTATCCTATTGCATCGGTTGGAGGGGCTAGGGATTGGAGGCACCGTGCTTCGATGGTTCTCCTCCTTC
The DNA here is from genome assembly GCA_023653725.1 of Bungarus multicinctus. Lineage (NCBI taxonomy): Eukaryota > Metazoa > Chordata > Lepidosauria > Squamata > Elapidae > Bungarus > Bungarus multicinctus. The sequence goes on from CM042846.1 coordinate 60,989,531, forward strand.
CTCTCTGACCGTTCGCAATTTGTGTTGACGGTGGGACAGAGATCGACCCCAAGGCCCCTACTCTGTGGGGTGCCTCAGGGATCGGTACTCTCTCCCCTGCTGTTTAACATTTATATGAAGCTGCTAGGTGAGATCATCCGTGGCTTTGGGGTGGAATTCCACCAGTACGCTGATGATACTCAGCTGTACATCTCCACCCCAGACCACCCCAACGAAGCCGTCGAAGTGATGACCCGGTGCCTGGAGGCCGTACGAAGTTGGATGGGTCATAACAGACTCCGTCTCAACCCAGCCAAAACCGAGTGGCTGTGGTTTCCTGCTCCCAGATTCAGTCAGCTTATCCCATCGCTGACCATAGGAGGAGAGACACTATCCCCTGTGGAAAGGGCACGCAACTTGGGTGTCCTCCTGGATGTGCGACTGTCTTTGGAAGACCATATTGCAGCCGCCACCAGGAGTGCTTTTTATCAGATTCGTCTGATCTACCAATTGCGACCCTTTCTGGACCTGGGCGCACTTCGCACAGTCACCTCTGCCCTCGTCATCTCCCGTTTGGACTACTGTAATGCTCTCTACATGGGGCTCCCCTTGAAGACTCTCCGAAGGTTACAGTTAGTTCAGAATGCTGCCGCGCGGATGATCATGGGCGCCCCTCGAGACGCCCACATAACACCTCTTCTCCACCGGCTACACTGGCTTCCTGTGGCCTTCCGGATTCGATTCAAGGTGGTACTAATAGTATTCAAAGTGCTCCATGGCTCAGGACCTGGATACTTACGGGATCGCCTTCTGCCACCAACAACCTCCTGCCGCCCAGTACGCTCCCACAGAGTCGCCATGCTCGGGGTCCCACCACTAAATCACTGTCGACTAACAGCCCCGAGACTACGTGCTTTCTCTGTGGGAGCCCCAGCCCTCTGGAACTGTCTCCCCTCGGAGACACGAGCCATGTCAGACATCCTGACCTTCCGGTGCGCAGTTAAGACCTTGCTGTTCAAGCAGGCCGGTCTAGCCAATTGAATCGTTGGGGTTAAATTTTTCTTTTTTAAATTTTAAAAAATTTTTCTGATGGGTGTTGTTCTTAGCCATTTTAGATCATTATTTATTTTCATTATTTTCATTTCCGTTACTTGTACTGTTTCGTTGTTGAATGTACACCGCCTCGAGTCCCTTTTTGGGAGAGGGAGCGGTATAGAAGCATGAACAAATAAATAAAATAAATAAATAAATTATTGGTTCATTTGAAGGTGAAATTAGAATCAATGAGATGATAATTAGTTGTGACAGCGGGGATGCGTGACCCTGTCTTATTTAAAAAACAGAATTCTGGGTATTCACTATCGAAGTCTAATTTTTACAAAACAAGGACGTGGCAATATATCACATGGCTCAAACAAAGAAAATATCTGAAAAATATTTATTGGTACTCACCAGGCTGGAAAAGGTTACAAAACAATTTCCAAAGAGTTTGGATTCTACAAGTCTGCAGTCAGACAGAATGTGTATATATGGAAGCAATTCAGTGGATAATCCTCTGGAAGATCTCAAGGAATCCTGATAATATTTAAGGAGCTAAAGGCATCTCTTACATTGATGAATGTCAGTGTTCTTGAGATCATAATCAGAAGAATACTGAACATCCTTTATACACGTGGAAGCATTTATCATTTACTGCATTTTCAGCATTTACTGTTTACCATTTGCGAAACACCATATGAATATGATTGAAGGCTACTGGAAGAATGTTCTATGGACAGATAACACCAAAGTAGAATTTTTTGACTTGTTTTTGTCAAAGCATTATGTTTGGTGAAAGGCAAACACTGCCTTCCAGCGTAACAATCTTATCTCATTTGGGAAATAAAAGGGCATTATCGTGGTTTGGCTCTGCTTTGCTTTCTCTGGATCAGAATGGCTTGATGTCATTGACAGAACTATGAATTCTGAATTGTACCAGCAAATTCTGCAGAGGAAAATATCAGTGTATCTATGAACTGAAGCTCAAGAGAAAGCAGGTCATGCAGCAAGACAGTGACCCAAACACACAATTCATGCCATCAAACAATTGTTGAAGCAGAAGAAAGTTAATGTTTTGGAATGGCCAAATCAAAGTCCTAACCTTAATCCTCTAGAAATGTTGTGGAAGAGCCTGAAGTGAGCCGTTCATGCAAAGGCACCCATAAACTTTCCTGAGTTGGAACTGATCTGAAAGGGAGAATTGGCTAAAATTCCTCCAAGCCATTGTGCAGGATGAATAACTAATTATTTGAAATATTTAGTTGCAGGTATTATTGCCTAAAGGGAGCACATGAGTTATGGAAAGCAAAGGATCACATATTTTTGCAAAATATATAGCTTTTGATCAATTTCCTCAAATAAGTGAACAAGTATGACTCATTTGTTTAATTGGGTGCTCTTTATAGTTTTAGGACTTGTGTTGAAAACAATTATGTTTTAGATCATATTTATGCAGAAATATTGAACATTCAAAAGGGTTCACAAACCTACAGTCATCATTGTATGTAAATTTTTGATATTTGTTTCTGTTCCCCCATCCCATCCAATCAATCCATGATCTTATTAGAATGTCTGCTGTAAGCTTGTTGCTGGGTAGAATATTATATATAAATGTCATAAATTCTTATTAGATGGTGCTCTGTTACATCATTAATAGTGTCATTATGTAATGGAATCTTATTTTTTAAAGAAAGAATACACTGCACTGCCTTATCAAAAATAGCTATAATCTTCAGGTATCTTAATTTGATGATTATTGGCAAATACATTATTGAATTGTGGGTACGATAATCTGGAAATATCCTTTGTTCTCAGTGATATGTATCTACAAGAGATACATCATATGACTGTCTTGGTACATAGGATACAGTATAATTACCTTGGAAAATGTATGGTGGGACAATCTGTATCTCAAAATAAGCTATAACATAAGAACAAATGAATGTAGGTATACCTAATATCTTAAGGAAAAACTGCATTAATAATGAATTTGGCTGGAAACTGATAATTTTCATAATTTAATCCCTTGAGTCTACTACCTACTTGGATATTTTTCTAATTTCAAAATATGATCTGGTTAAAAAAAGAGTGTTTCAATTTAAGAAAATTGAAATCATTTTTAAAAACATTTCTCAATTGAAATTTAGAGAATTGCCATTATTTTAATATTATACATGGTTATGGTCCAGTGAAATAAGGAGGCTGTAACATAGAGAAAACACTAGTTATGTATTTAATTAAAGAGTTTGAAAGTACCAATGTATTTATGTTTGTCTTTTGAGCTACCCCATTCTATCTCCTAAATTCTAATAAGTCCAACTTTTGAACTTAGAGTGTACATGTCTAACTCAAAAATAAATCAGACTAAATTCAGTAGAACTCACTTCAGATAATAGATAAGATTGTATTCTGAATTGGCAAAATGGGAAACAAATGGTGCTTTTCAAAATGTTCTTCAATTCTAACCAAAATAACTTTTAAGACACTCCACTAAACAAATTCTCTTACAGTATTGAAACCAACTACACAACCTTATAAATGTATAACAACTTGAGTGTAACAATTTGTATGTGATCTACTTCTATAGCTGTGTATTAATATTATTGTATATATATGTATATTGTACATGCATTATTGTATACAACCTAACCTTTCTTTATACATAATTCCTCTTTTGAAGTGTATTTTTAAAGCCTAGCATCCAGTCCTTTTTTGCTGTGCTTTGTTTCTTATAAACGCTGAATGCTATTCAAAACAAGTATTTTGCAAGCTGATATTGTGCATTGGAAGCCTAGGTCCTCCAAACTGAGCACAGATAATAGGTTTGTGTTCATTATTGTGACACTGTTGTGCTTTCAGGAGAAAAGGAAATGTAATTTTTCTTTTTTGATTTGTCCCTATATTTTTAGTTGAAACGACGAATACAAGATGTTGGCAAATGAGGAATAATTCTTTATTGTGCAGGATTACCTTGATTGTGTAAGCAGATGTGGTAGAGGCATCTTTTATATCTAGGCGTCACATTAGGTTTTGCATATCTCGTTGTGAGATGCTTTCTTCTACTAAAATGAAAATGCACTATTGAGTATTTACCATGAAAGCTCCTTTTGGTTTGTTCTGATAAAGGTATTTTAATCACATTCTAGTCAGATTAGTTGATTTCACAATATATGCCAACAATATTCCACTGCTTGGCTTTTTTTACACAAACAAAAATATATTACACAGGTTGCATTTTATTATGTCATTTTATTTGTCTGAAGCTGCCCACCAAGGAGGAGGAGTCATGTAATATAGAATCTTGTATTGAAAGTTATATATAATATGAGATTGCCTTATGATGGTTGCAGACTTCATGGTTAGTGTCCAATATTCCCTCCAACCTTAATGTTCCTAAACCTGAAACAATTTAACTTTCTTTCATAGCCCAACAGACTAAAAGAATTGGGATTAAAGCCACATATATTTGAGGAGAAAATACCACCTGAAAGGCCAAGACCAGCTTTCCATACTCCTTCTCCTGGAATTACTTCTGCATCTGCACCTCCTGTATCACCAGTGAATGAAGATTTCCATAGAGGTTTGTCCAGTGCTCTTGGAGAAGCGCTGGCTCCCAGGTGATTTTTAGTAATGTTCACTTTAAAATTGGACAATAATTAGAAATGGGAATGGGTTTTGCCCATAAATCTCGTCTTCACGTTGTTATAATTCGCTGAAGAGGTTCTTGGTTAATCCTATTTTTACAATGCATGCAGATTGAGAAGATATAATTAACTAGGGTTAGAAAAAACATCAATTTTTCAAAACATGCGGACCCTTTTTGAAGAAGTTGATTTCTGCTTGCTTGACACTAGGAATTCCAATATTGCATCCTCTGTATTTAAATATATACATTAATGAATCTATTCTTTGAATGCCTACTATGTGCTGCCCATGTATTAATTGTGCAGATTTCTTAAATTTCTAATAATTCAATAATTAACATTTTGATTTGGGGCCTGAAACAATGCAGCAACTGAAGAATAGGTATAATACTGTAGCATCAGATTTAACCAACTGCAGGCTACTGCTGCATTCTATCAGCTATAGCTTCCAAGTCAACTTCAAAAGCAGTCCCATTACAGTAGTCAGATCACATGATATTGAGGTCATTGCTCCTCATCATCAGAACTTCCTGCTCCAGACAGACACCCAACTAGCTTAATAGACTAAGCTAGGCAAAGCCATCCTAGCCATGGCCTCTATTTTCTCTTCTAACAGTAATGGTAAAGCTAGAAGAATCCCCAATATACCAATTTATTTCTTCAGGGATAATGCAGCCTCAACTAGAGCTAACTGGAACTAATGTTTATGAATGAGCAGTTCTTCTATACTATATTAAAAAGTTGCCTCATCTTTTTTTGTCTAGGATTGCCCCCCTTCCACCACCCCTTGCACCACCAATTTTGACTGATAGTTATAGAACTCCATATGATGATGCCTACTACTTCTATGGCACCAGAAATCCTTTGGATCCCAGCCTCGCATATTGTAAGTTTTATTTTATTCTTTTCTTCAGAGTGATAAGATATAGCTTGTCCTTCATGGATAAATGTTACTGAATTGAGGGATGGTGATGAATTATGGAAATATAGAAATGCAAGTTGGGTTCAAAAATTCCCAAGCAGTGCTTACCTCATCCCAAATCTTTGTAACAACTTTGATTATAATTCTTTCAACTTTCTCTTTTACCTTCATTCTTTCCACACCACGGGGAAGAAAAACAGCTGTGTTAAGCTCTTTAAAATTATTTCTGCCAGTGTGCCTTCTGAGAAATATATATTATTTCTTCTGATTCATTTAACTTTGAGGAATTAAAAAATAGTATAAGTAATCGGGTTATGATGGTAATCGGGATCAGGATTGCTGTCACTAAGTGATGCAGTTGTAAAATGTGACATGTCACTGCATCACTTAGCTACCAATCATGACGTCCCAATTAGCTAACAATAATAATCCTTGTGTAACCCCAGGACTCGCATGTTTTTAAGTAGGAAGAGGCAGAAGTCCCATATAATGAGCATGGGTGCTGTCAGGGAGGCAGGAAGAGGACTTGCGGTGGCTGGGTTATGATTTTAGAGGCCTTCAGCTTCTCTTTGTATGGCGCATTTTAATCCCCATATCTGTGTCTATGTAATCTGCCAATATTCTTTTGGACATGTGGTGCCTAGAATCATACACGTTACCACATATATGGTTTTAATAATAAAGAGTATAAGGTAATAAGGACTTCATATGTGTCTGGTACAATGTTGTTTCTGACGTAGTCTGGAATTATGTTGGTTCTTCTAATAGCTCATCGTGTTGACTCAGGTTTTCCTTGTTAGTGACAACACCCAAGTCCTTCTCTGACCTAAACCCCACATCCCTCATTTTGTATGGATGTCCTATCTTTTTCCTCTGTAAATGTAATACCTTTCATTTCTCCTTGTGAAATACTTCTTGTTCCTCTTAATACATTCTTCTAACTTGTCTCAATAGATTTCAATTTTGTTCTGTTTTGGGGGCGGGGGTGTTGAATGTAATTTCTAGTGTTGTGTCATCTGCAAATTTGATAAGCAACTCATTAGTGTTGCTACACAGGCTATTAATTACAATGTTGAATAATAATGAAACCAAGACCAATGCTTTCAGGACCATCTTGGGTATAGAGCTAGTGATGCTAACACTCTTACGGCTATTTGTTCAGTGTCTGAAGTTACAATGGTACTGAATAAAGAGATGTATGATCCATACCCAAAAATTACAGCTGTTGCAGCACCATCTCCCCATGGTCACAAGATGCTCTGGGGCTGCTTGCCAACCCACAAGGCAGGGTGCAGGCAGTCAAAAGGGCAGACGGAGTGGTGGTGTAGATGCACAGGGAACATTAGAGGCAGTCTCTTATCTTACTGAGACTTGGGGCTGGAAGGGGTGAAGCCTAGAATGGCTTGGATTCTTGGTAGGTGCTTGACTAACAAATGGTTGCATTTGCATAATGACATCAATGGAAAGTGCCAGTATAGCGATTGCTAAGCGATACAGTCATTTGACATTTTGCTTTATAACCAATCACTTAGTGATGAAAATTCCAGTCCTACTTGTCGTAAATTGAGGACTATATAATCCTAGCAGCATTTACCAGAAGATTAACAGTATTATCATGCTTCTGATGGTAATCATTTGATATTTATTATTTCAGAATATATATATTATGTTTTGCTGTACACCTGAGATTTACATTTTGGATATCTTTGCTATTTTAGATGGTGCAGGTGGGACACAGCCTTCATCTGCTCCACCCCCTTTTGATGCCACTCAGAAACCTCCTGTGCCCATGTAAGTACAAAAAATTACAAAGTAAATAATAGTTTATATTGTTTATTTATTTCTAGTTGTGAATATAGTTTTGAGATGATTGCCAACTTTCAGAACTTAACATAATATATAAAGCAGATCACTTTTGTAGTTGACAAGATTAGACAGAAAAATTATGAAAACATCACTTAAATTACACTTTATTTAAATCTTTTTGATGCAGCAATAAAATTGGAGCAAGCATTGCAAGTACTAGACCAAAAGGCATGGGAATATTTCCTGAAGAAAAGCCAAAACCCACAAGAGAGGCTACCTTAGCTTATCAGCAAGAATTACAACAGCAGGTAGGAAGGTGAAATCTGTCCAGAAATTATTTTTGTATTTTGAATTGAGGTGTTAGTCTTTAAAGAAACTTTGATAAGAGCAAATAATATTTTTGATAAGCAATAAGTAAAATAAGTAATAAGTAAGTCAAAATGATATTTATGTATTCTAGTAAGAAATAACAATTTAAAACATCTTCAGTTTCTTATTAATACTACCAGCTTGCGCTGTGAAACATGAGATATGCTTAGATGGTATATTCATACACTTTGAATTTCTAGATTAACACTGGCATCAGGGCATTTAAAACCAACAGCTTGATCCAGTCTACCTTGGGTATGTTGCCAAAACAGACAGCCTTCTCCTCCCTCTCTCTTCTTTCCCCTCTTCTCTACCCCTTTTGTTCTCTGTGTATATAGAAGTATGCAGGACGTTAAGTTTTCAAGGGAGCAGAATGGCACAGCAGTGTTTAAGAGTTTGTGACAATTTATATCTTCAGTATTCATATAAGGATTTTATTTAGATGAGCCCAAACATACTGCAGCAACCTGGAACAGCAGAAAAAGGAAATAGAGCATCTTTACAACATATTCCAAGGAAATGGACATCTACACAAGTTTATCAAAAAGTCTTTGACCTCTCAACCCCATACAACACAACCAATACAAATTCTAAAAAGAATTCCACTGCCATACATCAACAATATTTAGAAACCACCAACATACTATTACAACCACATGGAATCAGCATAGCACACAAGTCAACTAAAGCCCTTCGAAACATTTTAAGCAGACCAAAAGACAAAACAACCCCAGAAGAAAAAGGAGTCGTCTACAACATACAATGTAAGAACTGCAACAACCACTATGTAGGACAAACAGGCAGATTGGCAGAATGCATCAATGAACACCAACTAGCAGTCAGAAGATATGATGAAAACTTATTTAATTTCACAACATATAGACAGATTTAACCATAGATTCAGTTGGGAAAATGTTATCATCCTAGACCAAAAACACCAGGGAATTTCTAGAGGGCTGGCACTCTTAACAAATTAGCCATTAATAGACACATAGACATAAACAACATCTATAGACTATTCAAAAGAGACAGTTAACTAGCCAAAAAGGAAACAAATAGACCTAAGCATTTCTCCTTCAGCAATCATCACACAGTTGAGCATAGATTAACTCCAAGAATAACATTAGACACACAATCAAGTAAACAATACCCCAATCAAGAAACTGCCAAAGAAGCCAACAGCAAACAGCCCAACCAAAAAATCTCTAATACCACCCCCACCAACATTGACAGGCAAACTACTAGAATATAAACTGACAACAAATTGCAATCCTTATTAGCATTGATGATGTTACCAAGTTTGAAATGTCTGCAAGAAAACAAGCTCAGAGAACATCAAGGACTCTCCTTAGGTCTACAGCTGGGGTGTCAAACTGGTGGCCCATGAACCGGATGTGTCACGTGCAGCCCACGCCCACCCCAGCTTTGCAAAGGCAAAAAAAGTCACGATATGACACAATATATCATGTGATGTGATCGGGTTTGACACCCATATACAGTATATTTCCAACTTAAAATATAATTTGCACCATTATTACAAGATCAACCTCCTGCAATACTTATAAAATATGAATGTTGAAATAGATTTCTGAAAATGCCATGTGATTTTTAATAAGTATAAATATGTTACGGTTATTATTCTTACTGCTGGTCTATGTATTACTGATTATCCTTTTATACACCAATTAAAGAACTGGACATTTTTGTTTAACCTAATTTGTAACTGAATATTACAATAGGACAATATATGTCAGTATTGTTCAAATTCAGTATTTGTTCAAAATAATTGCTGTTTCATGTATATTTTATAAAGATAAGGGAAAGAGAAGAACGTCGTAGGCAAGAAAAAGAAGAAAAAGAACGCTATGAAGCCAAATTAGAAGCTGAAATGAGAAATTACAACCCTTGGGGAAAAGGAGGGGGCGGAGCTCCTCTCAGAGACAAAAAAGGAAATCTTATAAGTAAGTATAAGGAAATCTTATTAGTATCTAATTATCTTCCTTTTAGTTCTTCAGACTTGTAGCTCTTTATATATACTTTCTGCTAAAGAGCACCTTGATACATGGATGTACTACAGCGAATTTACAGCATAGAAGGATATTTTTTTCTGGTTAAATAATGTGGTTGAAAAATATGTGCTTTTATGTCAATAAGAACTGTTTTTATAACAGGATTTTTAAAAAGTTGATTTGACATAATTGCATTAAGAAAATGATAGTTGAAGCAAGAAATGTGATACCTTAAGCATCTGGACCAAGAAAATTTTTTTGTAGGCCTTTATATATTCTTAACAAAGAGGCAATTGAATTACAGTTTCCTTACAAAAGTTGAAGGATCATTTCTTAGTACATACCCATTCTCTTAGTTCTGGTTTTTCAAAATAAATAACTCAGTTAATGTTAACTGCTATCCAAAGAAGTAGTGTGTGCCCTTTTGGAGCACGTGTACATTCAGTAGAAATTTTAATTTGTATAATATTTTAATCATATTATAATTGGAATTATAAAAGTCACATTGAATGTTTAATAACGTTAGGCTGGAGCCATTGCTTCTTTTCACTGAGGTAGACTGTTTTCTGGGCAGAATTCTGTTCAAGTTGGTTGGAAGGGATGGAAACCAGTTTTGTTAATTCTCTTTTTCCTACACTTTCCACATCTGAAATACAGGAGATTAATTAGAATTTACTTCTCTCCATTCTTTGAAAATATTGTTGAATTAAAAGACTTCTTGTAAAGAGAAGACGTCATTCTCTTCACAAGAAGAGATTGTCAATTCAATCCATATATAAAGTTTTAAAATACTTATGTTTTAAAGTAAATCTTGCATTAATCCTTTAATACTATTAGGTAAAAATAAAATGTAATAACAAAATTGAAATAAGAATACTACAAATTGAGTGATCTGAACTCTTATAGCTAAACTGGATGATAACATTTTTAATTTTAAAAAGTTTTTAAAAAATTATTTGACTTATAGTAAAGTGAAATAAAGAATATTGTACACAGCACACATAATTCTGTCTTAGATTGAGGCCCTCACGCATCCTTTTAACTGTAATTCTGAAATAATATTTCTTGAAACTGTTATAAAAATGCCACATTGGAATAAAATATTATAAATGGCTGTTTCCCCCTTTTCTTCAGCGGACTTGAATATGATGCACAAGCAAAATGAAGATGCATACCATAATCCAGAGGCACAAGTATATGAAGATAAAAGAGCTATAGTATCTGTTGACCTAAGTTTGGCCTCACCAAGATTTGAAAATACAGATGAATCTACAAATAAAACAGCAGGTTTAAATGCTAATATATTTTCAGTTGCAACTGTGTTGTGTCATTGGTCAAAATTATTGTTCATTCTTCCTATGCTGTACTTTCCACTGAAGGCAATCCTATATATTTTTTCAATCCTCTTAAAGCACGTAAAGTTAAGTAGTAATAGATCTGTATTATTACATTAATGAAAGTTGTTATATCCCTGTTGACTTCTGATCTGCATCAAAATGGACTTTTGTATACATACGAAGATTTTTCCATTCATTTATAGGCTGGATTCACGTTTTGGGAATGTAGTGAGGTTTGTTTTATTTTGTTTAATGTGATACATTAATGGAATCAGTGAATAATCATTGTTTTAGGACAATAAACACTTAAAACATGATTTTTAATAAGTCATTGGAAAGGTAGTTAAGTACAATAGACAGGTGGGGATGCAAAATGAATGCCCATATAAAAGGAAAAAAATAAATTTTAATTGCTTAAAATGCAAACCCAAATCAAGTGTATGAATGACTCTGAGTGACAATCACAATTAAAATGTCAATATAACAATACAAAATAAAATTGAAAAATGACAACCAACATCAAGAAGCTTTTGAACAGTTATAGAAATGCAAGACAAACACTTAGAATAGCAAAGAATGAAAGCAGGATTTTTTTCAATTGGAAGATTGAGTAACATGATCATAAATTACAATTAAAAAATCCAGTTTTATTTTATTTATTTATTTTCAAGATTTATATACCGCCCCCTCTCCTTGGGGGACTCAGGACGGTGTACAGACATTAGAAATATGTTAAGAATACAGTAATTAAAATAATTAAAGAATAAATTTGGTTATTGAATAATCGGGATGGGGCAAGGGTATAAAAGTAAAGACTTAAGACCAGTTATGACCGAATTTAAAGTAAATGAAAAACCCTAGGCCAGACCGGTTTGATGGAATAGATGAGTTTTCAACGCGCGCGGGAAGGTCAAAAGGTCAGGGATGATCCTCATCTCCGGGGGTAATTTGTTCCAGAGGGAGGGCGCCCCCAAAGAGAAGGCCCGCACGCCAGCCGTCCAGCCGGTGGCACCCCGAGGAGACCCACTCTATGGGAGCATACTGGCCGACGGGAGATTGATGGTGGCAGTAGGCGGTCCCGCAAATACCCAGGCCCAAGCCATGGAGCGCTTTAAAGTTGGTAACTAATACCTTGAAATGCACCCGAAAGACCACCGGGAGCCAATGCAGCTCACGCAAGAGTGGTGTAATATGAGAGCCCCGAGAAGCCCCCAAAATCACCCGCGCGGCCGCATTCTGCACCAGCTGGAGCCTCCGGGTGCTCTTCAAGGGAGCCCCATGTAGAGAGCATTGGCATAGTCTAGGCGGGAGATAACGAGGGCGGATGTGACTGTGCGAAGTGCATCCCGATCCAGAAAGGGTCGCAACTGGTAGATCTTACGGACCTGATAGAAAGCCCCTCTGGTGACGGCTGCGATATGCTCTTCTAACAACAGCCGTACGTCCAGAAGGACACCCAGGTTGCGTGCCCTGTCAGTGGGGGTAAGAGTTTCCCCCCCACACAGTCAGCGATGGAACTAGCTGGCTGTATCGGGGTGCTGGAAAGCACAGCCATTCGGTCTTAAACGGGTTAAGCTGAAGCCTGTTTCACCCCATCCAGTTCCGCACAGCCTCCAGGCACCGGGTCATCACTTCAACGGCTTCGTTGGGGTGGCCTGGGGTAGAAATGTACAGCTGAGTATCATCAGCGTACTGATGAAACTACCCCAAAGCCACGGATGATCTCACCCAGCGGCTTCATATAAATATTGAACAGTAGGGGTGAGAGCACCGACAGTTTGATGGACTATTGTAATTTCCACCATATTGTCTTATTTGAAAACAAATAAAACTCAACCTGCCTAGGGTGATATATGTGATTCTTCAGGATTGCTTTTGGACATGCCCCTTTCATGGTTTTTAAACATTTTTGCACCAGTGGTCCCCAACAGGTTTGTAGTTTAGTGGCCCAGCTGGGGGGAGAGGGGAGCCAGGCTGCACGAGCGGCAGGCTAGCATGCTTGACTTGCGTGAGTGACTGGGCAGTGCGCACGTGCATGCACACACGCGCCAGCCCACCACTCACATGAGTCAAGTTGTAAGCATGCGTGTTGGCCCATGGCCTGTTGCAAATAGGCCATGGCCCGGTAATGGGCTGCGGTCCAAGGGTTGGGGACCTCTGTTTTACACAGCTACCATTTTAGCAGACTGGACTCAACTCAGTTTCAGGGCCTTTGTATGATTTGGGGTGAAGAAATGGAAATTATTGCTCTTTAAAGCATGTTGCACTCTTGGTTTTGAAGGGAAAAAGTGGGTATTATAAAACCTGAGGAAGTTTGGTTATTTTGATGTACATGATTGCAATCAGTGCATAATCTTTTGAAGAAAACTGAAATAGCTCAGTTTTGATATGCAATGGGTGCAGAATGCTACTTTAGATCTACAAGAATATTTTAATTTTTTGAGAAAAAATTGTCAGAACACTAAACTTCTCTTCAAGATTTTCACATTCTCAAAACTGACCACTTAGAAGTGATAGGTGTAGATTCCTTTCTATTTTAACATTTTCTGATTTGTATTTTTTTTAAAAAAATACAGTTGCCCTTTCAATTTCAAATAAGAGTAAATCAGAAAGCAAATGATGAAATTGATTTCAAATGTTGCCAGATATAGTCCTGAAAATCCACCTCCATCATATTAAATAATTTAAGTGTTTGAATTCTTGGTATATGATTGTTAAAGCTCAGGATATCTTAGGCACAACTCAGACCATCACAGTGAAGCCTTTGAATGCAGAGAATGTTGATTAATTAAAGTCTTAGGATTTTTTTTTTCTTTTCCCTTCTCATTGTGTCCATGCATATTAAAGAAATGGTTGAAGGGGTTGGGTGGAGGGATGTACATATTCATGTTCTATCTAGCAGCCATTTTCTCTTTTTTGTAAGTTTCTTATGTTGTCGAGTATATATATTATGTCTGGAATTTCCAGTTCCCTTAGTCATCTGTGTGGCAATCTTTATTAGTATTGGTAGTGTGCTTAATGTGCTTGAAGTGGAAAAGAATGAAACTTTGATTTTGGGTTTTATCAATTAGACTGATATTGTAGATCCTTACAGAAATAGCTAGTTTATATTATTACGAAAAAATTAAAAGTTGTGATTTGATGTTAATGTCTTATTTTACTGCAACAGAGACAGTCAATGCTTCTTTTTTTGCCCCTAACCCTTTCTCACTTTTCCCCTCCCCTCCCAATGATTTCCTATTTACTAACTCAATAAAATGTTAAACAGAATAGTGGAAAATTTAGTTCTTTCAAATTGTAGCTTTCATTTTTGCTTCCTGTGGAGGTAGGTAGTGCCTACTGTAGAAAAATCCACTTGATTCTTTAAAAGCTTTTTAAAAATACTTTTGTATTGTTAATTGCAAATATATGTTAAATTGGGTAATAGCAGTTCATTTAATTACAACATAACTATAGATTATTACAGCATAATCATAAATTATTTGGAGTAAGATACCTAGCGTCAGCTTAAAAATATTTGTGATAGGATGTATTATCAATGCTTACAACTTCCCTCCTTTTTTAAATTAGGCTTTACATATACACAAACATCCCCTTTTGCACGGGGTAATGTTTTTGGAGAGCCCCCAAGTCCAGAACAACTAAGGAGACAAGAATCATATAAGAATTTCCTTCGTTTTCAAGTAAGTATATTTGTAACAATATTAAACAAAGAAAAATATATTTATGATTTAGCTTATTTCCATTTTCTAAATACTGCTGCAGATCTGGGCTTCATATAGTAGTGTTTTTATTTACGATAGCAAATTTTGAATACTGAATACAGTCCCTAGAGGCCCATGCACTAAAATGCATGAAGCTAAAATAAGGAAATTTAGGTTTATTTGAAAGTTGCAAGTATATTATCCCATCATAATTTCTAAAGAACACTTTTTGAAAAATCTTAGGATAAATTTGTTTAGACATCACAGAATGTTCAGTGTTAGGGAAAATGAAAACTGACTAGTGAGGAAGTGGACAGAATACAATGAAGTATCATCAGAAAGAGTCAAAACCCTGAGAAACAACACTTCAGTTGCAATGTATTGTAAATTTCTGCTTGGGAGGAATTTTAATTTTCATTATCTGCAACCATTACATGAGGCATTAGTTTTAGTGAGTGAATTGTATACAATCAAAAACTCTGTACCTCTTGGAGGTTATAAATGGATAAAGCTCATCACTCTGGGGCTGGTTCCTTTCTATGAGAACATCTCCTTTATCCTTGAAGTGATATCCTCTGCCACAATCCTCATTCTCCCTTACAGCATAGGAACTGCATCCTGGGAATGGAATCAAGATGTTACATTCTAGAAATTACAGGTAGTGCTCAACATATGACCACAATTGAGCCCAACATTTATGTTGCTAAATGAAAAAACGGTTAAGTATGTTTTGCCTCATTTTACAACTTTTCTTGTCACAGTTGCTAAGTGAATCATGACAGTTGTAAAATTAGTAACATTGTTATTAAGTGAATCTAGCTTTTCCTTTGACTTTGCTTGTCAGAAGGTTACAAAGGGTGATCATATCACCTCAGGACATTGCAATCATGATAAAAAAGAACCAGTTGTCAAGCATCCGATTGTAAATCACATGACCTTGGGGATGGTCACAACTCACTTTTTTTAGTGTTGCTATAACTGAATGGTCACGAAACAAGCTATTGTAAGACAAGGACCACTTGTATTGTCACTGTAGCGTACTGGTTGTCTGAGCACACATAGTTTGTATTCTCGTCTCAGTAAAATGGGCTGTTCCCTGATAGCTTACTACATTGAGGATAAATGCATGATTTGTACACAATAAGCAGCTAGTCACGTATTTATCATACTTTCAATATATTGGGACCACTCCTTTCCAAATTGGCTTTCATCTTCATTCTTTAGGAATTGTTATATTTTCATCATTTAGAGCTCTGGTTTCTTTTCACCTAACCTAACCTAACCTTGATGTGATGAGTATATTCTTTCCTTGCCTTTTTCCTCACGAAATTCCACAATTCTACTTAAATTCCTAATCATGAGATTCCAATTGCTTCTCCTCTTTTTAATTAGAATATTCAAGGTTAGTCTACTATAACTACTAACCTTCATAAAAATACTAAGAGATGCAATGGTTTTCATGCATGTATTGACACAATCCAGCGATTAAGATTGCTACGGAGAGAAAAGACTTTCATTGATCAGTAGTTGGTCATAATGATCTAGCTAGTCTAATTAGTTTTATGAAAACTGCAAAAACTATATTTTGTTTCCAGATAGAGGAAAAAAGAAAAAGAGAAGATGAAGAACGTGAAAAACGAAGACTTGAAGAAGAAAGGGAAGAAAGAAGATTAGCTGAGCAGAGAGCTAGAATACAGAGAGAGTATGAAGAGGAACTGGAAAAGAGGAGAAAGAAAGAAGATGAGGTATGATTATAAATTAGATTTGTTTGATTTTTGCCATGAAGAGAACAGTTATTTCATTTTATTATCCCAAAAGTGAGACAACAAATTACAACTTCTGTAATAGATTCCTTACATCAGGAATTTCTTTTTAAAGTCAAACTCCATATTTTTTGGTCAAAAGACATCTTCCTTGATTGTACACTTCTGTCTGATTAATGAGCAGGTAAAATGTACTTATTTTTCACTAGTATTACAACTTCACTTTAATTAATAGGTAAGTAAAGAAAATGTGTATTTCTATTCTTTAATTGGAGGACTCCTGTTAAGTGGGGAACAGCAAGTAATTTAATTAATTAATATACGTAATATAAAATGAAAAGGTTTTAAATATATCAGTTTGATTTACAAATCTCTTACATAAATATTCAAGTGGGCACTTGGTAATATTATATATGAATAGGCTTTCTCATTCTTTGCAGTGCAAGAAAAGACTTCAGAGATGAAGTTTGATCAATTGTTATCTCATCAACATTAAATTTGATTTGTATCGTTTCATTTTTATCTTTATAGCAAAGATTAAAAAATGAAGAATTATATAAATTAGCTGAAGAAAGAAGAAAAGAAGCTGAAAGGAGAAAGATAGAGGAAGAAGAAAAGAATAAACAGGATATTGAAACTGAAAAACATTTGATTGATGAGAAGGTAATTTAAAAACAAAATCTTAGATCCAAGTATGATCATCTCCATAGAACTCAAAATTGCAGTTCTAAGCACATCCCAAATACTTCAGTCTCAAAACTGCATGGTCTTCTAGGACGGGTCGCCAACCTTTTGGACCTCAGGGACCACCAAACTCATAATTTTAGATCCCAGGGACCACTAACTGATTCTGTGGCTGTGGCCTAATTTGTGGGTGTGGCTTGGTGTGCATGTGACTGGCTGGGCATGGCTTGTATGTAAATATTATAAATATTTATATAAATATTGAATTTTTTATTAAAAAAGAACAACTTTTACCCAGAATCAGGCAAAGCAGGCAGGCAGATTGAGTTGCTCACAGAATCACAGATTCATTCAGAAATCTATCTATCTGCCATTGGCTAGTTCAGTCTGTCACATAAAATTTGCTTGCAAGCAAACTCATAAAATTTGCTAGCAAGCAAACTCACAAAATTAACTCACAACACACCATGCATGTAAATATTGATTTTTTTTATTAAAAAAGCAACTTTTATCCAAAATCAGGCAAAGCAGGCAGATTGAATTGCTCACAGAATCATTCAGTGATCTATCTATCTGCCATTGGCTAGCTCAGTCTCTCAAATTTGCTTGCCATATGAGTCTGCACTGAATTTGCTTGCAAGCAAACCTTTAGTCCTAAGGGAGGTTTGGCTGTGCTTAGATAGAAAGCAAGAAATCCAACCATTTCCTGCTTCCTAGCTAATCTAAATCTCCGGCAGAGCAGAACAGATGATGGTCGGAAACAGGAAAAATAGCAACTTAGCAGACAAGTTTGCGGGGTAAGGAGTGAGTGAGCGGGGAGGGTTCCCGCGGGCCATGTGGGCTGAGCAGCCTTGTGTTTCTGCGCAGCCTGGATTAATTGCTTTGGGGGGGGTGCTCTAGGGGTGAGGTTTCTCAAGGCCCACCAAAATTTTCTCAAGGCCCACAGTGGGCCGCGGCCCACCAGTTGGTGACCGCTGTTCTAGGAGATCAATAAGAATAGCTCCTAGTTAGATGTTTGAATCCAAAGTACTGATAATTATTGTAAAAGAAATTGCAAAACAACTTACATAACATAAAAAAATCTGGAATGTTTAAAGTTGGGGACCCCAAAAGTGCTTTTTCAAAAGGCAACTGGACTTTCTTTATTTTTCCTTGAAGACATTTCACTTCTCTTCCAAAAAGCTTCTTTTTGTGAGCAGGTTTGCCTGAAATATGATCATGTGACTGCAGGAGAGGACTCTGTTTTATGATGGCTGGAAGTGCTTTATGGCCCATCAAGCATCCTTTCCGAGGCTGTCATAACTTTGAAAAGTTGTTAAATGACCAGTCATAAATTGAGGATTACCTGTAGACATTCCCTAGATTAAGATCTGAATAAATAAATTCAACTTTGTGCAAATGTTTCTATAAATCACATCTAAAATGTTTAACAGCATAATTTGTAAGAGTTCAAAGTAGTATAGAATATTGGTAAATATATTAAACAGACTTAGCTTTCATTGGGTTGTGCTGCTGAGGCCTAGCTGATCACAGCATAACTGATGGAATTTCTTTCTTTAAAGTTTAGCTGATCACAGTGTAACTGATGGAATTTTGTTCTGTAATCGGCCAGATCCTGTTTGGTAGTTGTCACATTGGAGCTTTTGTTTTTCTTTCAATACTGTGTTGATTGAATGTCAGGTTTACATATACACTTTGCAAATGCACTTTGTAGTATAAAGAATAGGGCAGGGAGAACTTTTAAGTCTCCCTGTTAGTGAGAATTTGTGCCCAGTAGTCTGGGCAATGGATTATTGGAACCCACACAGCCACTGTTTATGTATGGATCAAAATTTGCAAGATAGCTACAAAATAGAAAAATGGCCATTTATAATTCTGCTTTGTTTTTATCCCCTTTTCCCACATGTTCAGAGCTAAGGATAATGATATCCATTTGTTTTATCAATATTATAGAATACATTTGTGGTAAGAAATATAATTGACTTAACTTATGCTAAATTTCAGTTATTATTTTCATTTCATAGTGTGAGAGAGATTTTATTTTGGGCAAATGTATATATAAAATAAAATTATATTACAAAATAGATTTACCAACCCCCCAAATTATAATGACTATTATAAAAGGAAATATTACAAAGTGAATGTCATAAGTACAAAAAAGCCTATAGAAATCTTATGTTATTCACATTGATTTGTATCACTATTCTTTTACCTTTAGTCTATCAAACATTTAAAAAAGAAAACAGGGAAATTAAAGATGAGTAAGATACAGGGACTATACAGTCTTTAATGGATGAGATTTATTTCTAGATACCTTTTATTATTTTCCTGGGATGTCCCCAGAATTCAGTCTTCTCCAATCCCAGTTAAAAGAAATGCATATATTAGTTCTGTGTCTGGGACACAGCCCCTTTCTGAAAGCATGATTTCAAGAGAACACAGATTCTACAAAGTTAGTTTTCTGATGATATTATATCCTAATTGTGTATTTCTGAAAGCGTGATTTCAAGAGAATACAGATTCTACAATGTTAGTTTTCTGATGATATTATCTCTTAATTGTGTATTGTTCTGTTCATGTTCAAATTAACTTGACCAGAATTACACGCCGACAGTCTGAAAAATTTGGGGGCTGAGAGCATCAGGAAAGTATTATATGGCCCTGCCACCTCTACATAAATGAGCTTACCTTAATTGAGTTTTATGCTAGAACAGGGTTTTGGTTCTTCCTTTTTATGTGTTCTAATTTTTTTAATACAGTGTTTAATTTTTTAAATACAGTTGAATTCACTTTATCCAAAACTAGAAGTTTGATTAGTATTAGCAAGATAGAATGCAAACTTCAGTCAATATTGCTTCAAAAAATGTAAAGTTTGTATATTATTTTACAATGAGTAGTTCTGATGTAGTTCTTCACTGTGTTTAACTATGTTCCTAAAAAAAATCTTTGCTTTCACTTTAAAAATAAATATAGCTAAATCAGAGCATTAATTAATACATATTATATCAAAATAAAATTATGATGATTTTTTAATTTATGGTTTAACTATTGTACTTGTTGAGGTCAGTTTTAGAAGTGCACATTTTTACCTGCCATTTTGTTGTTTTTTAGATTTCTAGGCACCCTTCTCCTCTTATACCAACTCTTCAGAGTAAGCCATTAGTAAAAGAAGAAAGGAGACTTCTGATGGAGAGTAGTTTGTCTTATTACACACAGGTATGTTGCTTATTATAGAAATGTAATTCAGCAGTTATTTTTTAACATTGTATTTCCTAATTGAGTTCTTGAAAGATTGTAAGTTACTGGGGTAAGGGCATATCAGGGTATTAATTTACATATTTATTCTCCTTAGTAATATTTAATAATTCTATTGGCATTATCTTAGCTACAGTTGAGAGCACCATTTTTAAAACTTGGCAACTTTTAAGTCTAATTTTGTTTTCTTCTTGTAGCATATGTTCCATGGCTTAGAGGTTCTGAGAATGTGTAATTCTACAACGTGGTTAATAATAATTTAAAATTTTAAAGGCAGATAGGAAAGGGGAGTTGATAGACATGGACATTAAAAAAGTGAACATCCTTCCCGTATAGCATCTAAAATTAAAGAAGTATATTTCATTAAAATCAATGAATTATTCTTTCAAAAATACTAAATGTTATGGAAAAGACTGGGTGACTATGCTTATTGACGATGTAATTGCGAAAGGAAGGATTATATCTCTTTTCCTTGGTTTAGTTTTCGCCTGCAATGTTTAATATTTAATTTAAAAATTACATGAATATGAGCCACATTCAGGGGTGCGATTCAAAAATCCCAGCAACTGGTTCACTGCCCAGTTGCTGGGTGGGCATGGCCATGGTGGGCTTGGCCTACCGGAACTTCCAGGAGGGTTATTTTTTGCCTTCCCAAGGGTCCAGAGGCTTCCCTTGGGCCTCTGGGACGGCAAAAGTGGCCTCCCCATACTCTGGAGGCCCTCTGGAAGCCGGAAGCAGTCCTGTTTCCATACTTCCGGTATTTCCGGAAGGCCCATTTTTTCCCACTCCCGCACGGACCCTGCACTTACCTGCATCGAAAATAAGCCGCTTGGAGACTCTGGGGAGGGGAGGGATAGGCGGGGCCAGCAGGTCAGTTCAAATACTGGTTCAGCTAACCAGATGCAAATTTAACATCTGGTTCGCCCAAACTGATAGAATCGCACCCTAGTTAAATTGTTAGTATATGCAAACAGACCTTGTATGACAGCAAAACTAGCAAAAGTGAGCTATTTCTCTTTTTATGGATGTATTTTTTCCTCAAGATAAATGTAAATTTAATTTTTTTTCTAGGATGTCCCCAGAGCTCAGTCCCCGCCAGTGCCAGCTAGAAGAAATCAATTACGTGCATATGGTAAGAAAACTGTAACTCTTCTTACTTTGGTTGTGTTAATACCAGAATAAATATTTCTAAAGGAAAGTGAATACTGGGCATTCTGTACCTAATTATTGTTATACTGAATTTGCAGAAGATAAAAAAAATGTAATAAATGAACTTTCGGAGATGAGAAAGCAGCTCCGCAGTGAAGAGAAACGACTACAGGAGCAGTTGTTAAAAGTACACAGTGATGATGATGAAAGGTAAGGAGTTTGGTTTGTCACAAATCATTTGATAAAATACACATTTCTTCTTGGGAAAGTAATGAATGCTTTAATTCAGCAGGTCCTAACTTTTCCAAATGGGGGTGGGGAGAGGGGATGGTTCTATGTGAGCGACGAGTGGGTGCATGTGCCGGTCCATTTGCACGAGCACACCTGGCTGTTGCTCATGCAAGGGGAGCTGTGTATGTGTACTCTCCTGCCACTTCCATGGCCAATTCCAAACAGGCCACTGTCTGATACCTGCTTTAATTAGCAATAAAGATACTTGTATGGAGTTAAACATTTTAGAATGAAAAAGTACCTGAAGACAGTATTGGATTTTTTGGTTTTCTACATTTTGTTACCATAGATACCTTACCATATATACTTTATCCCACATACTTTTGTATGTGAACTGGCATCCTTTCATTAGGAGAGACCTAAAATACATTCTTTATAAAATTAAAGGGAAATCTTTCTATAGTTTCTTTCTTCTGGAGCTGCCCCATAGTGGAATATCAGATAAGGCTGTGATGAATCTGGTTCCGAAATTGTTTATGATCTAAAGAAATTCTGCTTTATAGTTAATAACAACCAAACAAACCCATATTGTCAGAGAGTGAGGGCTAACTGATACAATGACTGTGTTGGCTTCAAGTGGACATTCCTGGATTTAAGCAGTTGCTTAATTTAGTTCATTGTTAATCATATGTATTTAGGTTGGAAATTTGAGTTTTTCTAAGATATTATAATTTAATCAAATAGTTTCCTCCCTGGCTGCTTTATTTAATGAAATATTTGATATGTTTAATTTTTTCATCTTGAAGAGGATTCGTATTTCTTAATTTATAGCCACCATTAATAACTCAACTTTAATGGAAACTATTTGCCTAAAGTAATCTAAAACCTAAAATAATGCATGGCAATGCATATTGTCACAGGTGTTACTGCATGTAGTGTTTGTAATTAGTAAATTGTAAAAATTGGCTTCTCTATATTTTTTCTAATTGGCTTTCTAGAATTCACAAAATTGGAACAGTTATTCATTTTGTTTTAGACCCAGTTTTATCATCTATTTAATTCTAAATTTTCTTTTGATTTTAAGTGAACTTGTATAGTTTTGAAATTTGGATTACTTTTTTTCATGATTTTGGTAACTTTCATAGGAAAAAAGATAAACAGAATTTGGATGTATTTGAAATGGCCAGACTCCGCATGCAAGCTCCAGTAAGGCGACCATCTTCAAAAGAGATTGCTGATCCTATTAATCTACAGAATATCCGTGAATTTAATGAACTTAAATATAAAGGTTAGTTGACAAACTCTAAAATGATGTCAAAGAACCAGGCAGCAAGCATCAGAATCACTTTCTCAGCATTTCTGTGTATCACAGTAAAAAAAACCATGAATTGTGTTCTTAGTTTTCTAAATGCTATTCTATATGTAGTTAAAATGATGCTAATAACATAAAAAATTTATCGGAAGACATAGAAATTTGGAATTTGCAAAGTGTAAAATATTTTTATAACTCCCACCTAGTGTAACAAGAACAAAAAACAAGCAAAGATGCCTATTGGAACTACAGTAGGTATGGAATATTGCCTGATGGTTGGCAAAGTAAAAAAGAAGGGTATGTTGGGATCAAGGAAAGGAACAGAATAGAATGACTGAAATTGTAAACAAGGAAAACACATACATATCAAAAACATGTAGTTCAAACAAGACTACTTATAAATAAGAGCAAGAAACCTCCAAACTTTGCAAAACAGGTAAACACATACACACATACACATAAAATGGAGCCACTTGAGGAAAATAAAAACTAACCTAGGGTTTGGGAAGTCCCGCAAAATCTCATAATTTAGACTCTGCTTTTCAAAACAATTGAAAATGCACATAAAAAGGTAAGACAAATTATCTCAAATAGTAATTGTTTAATAAAGTCATTGAATATGTAGATCATTTGTATTTTGCCAAATTTTTCAGTTCAAATCTGTTATCACTGTTGGCAGAGAATTATTTAAATAAGTTATGTATGTTTGAAAAAAAAGATACGAAACTTCTAAATGCTTTATGTTATAGATTCAGAAACACGAGTAGAAACAAGGCACATGTATCCTGATCCTCCCATCAATAATGATACTCTGGACATTCAGCAGCTAGCATTGCTGAGAGAGCAAAAAAAGAAACTTAAAAAAATGAGGAGAAATGCAGAAGGTAAGCTAGGGCTCCTCAAACTAGGTGTGTCTTGGCTTTAATTTAGTTCCGCAATCTTTTTTTTTTGGTCTTTGCACATACCCACTTGTACCCCAAATATAAATATTTATGTCAAGCACAGGAAAATCTGAACTCGAGGCAATTCAAATTAATATAAAGTTTTATTGCAAGCTTATGCTCTATATGAGAATCTGAACTACTAACGGTCAAAGCAAATTGGCGGCAGATAAGAGTCAATAGAGTTCAAAGTAGGCTGGATTGATTGATTGATTTATTAAATACTTTGTATACCATCCTTCTCCCGAAGGACTCAGAATGGTGAACAGCCAACTAAAATATAAATTACAGATTACAAGATTAAAAGAGATTAAATTATGAGGCTGCTGTTAATAAAGTTAAAAACCCCGATTAAGAATGAGCTAAAATTACCATACCCCAGCCAAAATCAGTTCTAAAACCCCTCATTTAAAATCCCATTTGAAGTCAGCCCAGGCCAGCCTGCTCAAAGAGCCAGGTTTTCAGATCATGTCTGAACGCCCTCAGGTCAGTGATTGTCCGTAACCCCGGGGGGAGCCCATTCCAAAGGTTGGGTGCCCCCACGGAGAAGGCCCTATTGCTTGGGGTCACCAGGCGGCACATAGATTCCGTCAGGACCCAAAGGAGACCCTCTCTGTGGGAACGCACCAGTTGGTGGGAGACTACTGGCAGAATGCGGTCTTGTAAATATCCTGGTCCG
Organism: Bungarus multicinctus; assembly: GCA_023653725.1. NCBI lineage: Eukaryota > Metazoa > Chordata > Lepidosauria > Squamata > Elapidae > Bungarus > Bungarus multicinctus. The sequence goes on from CM042846.1 coordinate 61,014,353, forward strand.
ATGCCATGGAGCGCTTTAAAGGCCAAAACCAATACTTTAAAGCGAACCCGGAAGGCTAACGGCAACCAATGCAGCTTGCACAGGAGAGGTGTCACATGGGAGTATCTCGATGCCCCCATAACCACCTGCGCGGCCGCATTTTGCACTAGTTGGAGCCTCCGGGTGCTCCCCACAGGGAGCCCCATGTAGAGGGCGTTACAGTAGTCCAGGCGGGAGGTGACCAGGGCGTGGGTGACCGTGCGTAAGGCGTCCCGATCAAGAAAGGGTCGCATCTGGCATATCAGGCGAACCTGATAAAAAGCCCCCCTGGAGACGGCCGTGATATGATCTTCCAAAGACAGCCATACATCCAAGAGGATACCAAGATTGCGAGCCCTTTCTGTGGGGGTCAGGATCTCATCCCCAATAGCCAGCGACGGAGTCAGCTGACTATATCGGGCCACCGAAAACCACAGCCACTCAGTCTTGGAAGGGTTGAGTCGAAGCCTGTTCCCGCCCATCCAGTTCCGCACAGCCTCCAGGCAACGGGACATAACCTCCACAGCATCGTTGGGGTGGTTTGGTGTGGAGATGTAAAGCTGAGTGTCATAAGCATAAAGATGACATTTCACCCCAAAACCACGGATGATCTCTCCCAGCGGCTTCACATAAAGGTTGAACAGAAGAAATTATATATTTAAATGTCTTGTGGCATGTAGGGACTCAAGACTGATGACTCATTTGACCCCTCCCTCAGGCTTAACCTGGTCATCTTCTACGATTTATTATCTTATAAAAGATCTTCTATGATTTATTATCTTATAAAAGTTCTGTCATATCAATGTGGTAATTGCTGCAGTATTTTTTTGCCATTGATATTTGTGAATTTCCCCTACCTCCCTAGGGGACATCTCTACCTCTTGCGATTGTGCAGAAGTCTGACATTCTTTTTCCTCATAGTTACAATATTCAAATTCTATTAAATCAGTTTCTGGGAGACTCCATCTTGGTGATTATTTTAATTTTAGAGGTCTGGGGTCTCAAAATTAACAAGGGAATCTTCAATTGGGGTTTTTAGATCTTATGATACAGAATTGCACAAAGTACAAAAAAATTAACAAAGTTGCTTCACCACACAACAAATGTAAAAATATAATGTTAACAATATAGTACCCATATTTTGGGGTTTGCAAATTGGCTGAATATTGATCAAGAATTTTATTTAAAAAGGAAAAAAAATGGAGTGCAGAGGAATGCACAAAATTTTGGGAATTTATAAGAAGGGTTTTGCTGTTTGTATGCAAGTTCTTCAATAAATGTCTAATAAATTGCAGGATTTGGTGATAACATATTCAATTTTCTACTTTATTCCTGTCCCACTATCAATTTTTGTTTATTTGCATGTAATTATAATTATCAACATTACCATTTCTCAATAAAATTCTATTGCTATTGGTGTAATTTTGAATGTATGGCTTTGATCATATTTATTCCTGAATTCTCATGTTATGTAACACCGTCAGTGTCCTTTGGTTTTTAATTCTGTTTTTCTTATCAATATATTTGCTTTATTAGGTTCCCTAGATTTTGATGAGCCAGTATCTAGCATTAGATCAAGAGACAAGAGATTGGTAAGTAACAACAGAATTAATTTACTCATTTTTTTAATTCCTTGTGGTAAATAATAACTTTGTGCATTTATGTACATATACTAATTCATATTTCTTGAACCTTTGACTTTCATATTCAGTTATAATTAGAGATTTCACTTTTTATGTGAGGATTACAGCTCCAGGTTTTTCTATCTGGTCTCATCTAGTAGCCTCTCTGACTTCTTTAATGGGTATCTAATTTGTCTAAGTTAAAGTGGTATCATGGGTTGCATGTATAATTTTCAGTCTTCTGGAAACAGTGCCTTTGAAAAGCAACAGTGAGGTCAGTGTGGTCTGGGATTCACATCGTGAACGCTTATTAACAGTATTGAATAGTTGTATAATTGTTACACAGTTTACTGTAATTTGAAGGCTGAAACTTGGAACATTATTCTAAAGGATCTCTAGTTATCTTTTAAAAAACAATTTCTCAAAACTGTTTGAGGGAGAGTTTAAAATATTTCCTTAGTAGTGAGAGTTGGATATATTTAACTCTTATGTTGAACATGCTCAAAATAATTTGATCATTATTGATATTATTTTGTATTTTTTGCAAACTGGAATGTGAATATCAGATAAGCTGACACATAGAAAATTAAAGATATCTCACTTTGAAATAAATATAGTAGAGCAGGAAAAGCTGCACAAAGGAGAACTAAAATGATCCATGGGCTGAAGTAGATCCATAGTTAGGAAAGTTTCAACTGTTGAAACTTTTTCAAATCTTGGATTAAGGCACTGAAAGACCACTTCCACATTGTTGCCAAGAAAACCAAAGGGAGGTTTTCATAACACATTGAGTTCAGTTGAAATGAAATTTTATTTTTAATGAGGAGACACAGAAAAATATTAAATAATAATATTAGAGAAATCAGATAAAAATCTTTCTCGCTATACTGTATTTCAGTGTTGTGTGTGCCTAGAATGGTAATGACAAGGAAGTACGGTAGTTCTTTTAACTGTTTGTAGTTAAATTGAAATTTATTACAAAACACGATAGTTGCCAATGAGGCAAGATATTAAATAAATTAATCCTTTAAAAGACTACTGGCTAGTAATCTTGATAGTTATTATCTTCACTATTAGGTTTTTCCTCCTTTAGCGCTAGGTGAACATGAACAGATTCTATCGCATTCCACCCTGCTTGTGGCTACACAGAGGCACCTTGTTGATTGGACTAGATAAATAAATCTTTGCTGTGATTCATTGGAATAATAAATAATAAAATTTATTCTGAATAGTTATTTCCAGAGTAATCCAAAGATTATATATATGCAGAATGAAAGATATATGGAAATGAAATTGTAGCTTGCTTTTTAAAAGGTAACTTTTCAGTACTGCATTATATTTATCAGTAATATATTAAGTTAGGATCCAGATTACTGGATCTTGACTTAATACAGTAGAATCGCTGGTCACATAATTCATTCCATAACTTTGATACAACCTAATTTGGTCGTGACCCAAACCTAATTTTGGAAATTCGGCGCTTACAAAAAAAATAGCGCGGAAGGAGAAATTGGCTGTAAAAACAAAATTGTGAATCTTTTGGTTAGAACCCGATTTGGTCATGGTCAGAAGCATTCATGACCAGAGGTTCTTCTGTACATTGAAAGGCTATTATAGGAACAAGTGGGAATAATAGAAAAATGATTTAACTTGACTTTTCTGTTGTTTTTCATTTGTAGATTAGAGATGCAGACTCAGATGGATTTATGAAAACCTCACTCCTGGAATCTGAGAGTGCTTTTATTGGTGAATTTATCTTTTCAGTATTTCTATATTTGGTAGGCTACTGATCAAGAAGAGCTATCTTGTATGTATGCTGCATTCTTTTCAGGTTTATGCAGCATTTTAGTCATAGCTAATTTTTATTGTTTGTTTGAAGGGCATGTATCATCCTATATTTGTAGGAATAAAATCAATTGATTTTCAGCTATTTCATTTTTCTGGGTTTCTATAGATACATTTAATAGTGTTCCATTATTCAGAAATACAGCGATAGCAGTTTGAACGTAGTGTATTGAAGCATCTTCTAAATCACAGCTCTTCCATGAAGTTACTGTTTTGGTCTAGTTTTTCCATAATACAGTAGTCCTCAACTTATGATGACAATTGAACCCAACATTTCTGTTGCTAAGAAAGACAGTTGTTAAGTTGCCCCATTTTATGACCTCTCTTGCCACAGTTGTTAAGTGAATCACTGCAGTTGTTAAGTAAATTTGGCTTCCTCATTGACTTTGCTTGTCAGAAGGTCACAAAAGTGGTCATAGGACTTCAGGACACTGCAACCATCCTAAATATGAACCAGTTGCCAAGCATCCAAATTTTGATCACATGAGCATGGGGATGCTGAAATGGTTGTAAGTATAAAAAAATGGTCATGTCACTTTTTTCAGTGCCATTACAACTTTGAATGGTCGTAAGTTGAGGGTTATCTGTTTGTGGTTAACTAATATAGTTCAGAAACTAGCTTTGCAATTTGAATATTGCTTAAAAATCCAGTATGAACTTATATTTTGACACTTGCTTCTCCTAGATACGGATGGTGAAACTTATCCAATTTTAGAAGAGCATAACTACAATATAATTCCTTCATCCTCTGTATCAGCAAGAGAAAGAAGGAGAGAGAAGAAGGTAAAGGAATTTATTAGAATTTTCCCCATCGAATCTTTGTGCACCTAAGTCTTATTGAAGTCAAATTCTACCATCTGTTTAACAAGCCTTATTCAATTAAATTGTGTGTGTGTCTGTGTGTGTGTGTCTGTCTGTCTGTCTGCTGGTTTATAATATCTTTTTTATTCTATATTATCCTATATTTCCTAGAGCTCTGAGTATTGAATTAAGGACTGATGGCTACTGACCTCATCTATACGCTTGAAATTAACAATTAAAACTTATAGTCCTTTTTTCCCAAACTAATATAATAATAATGGTAGTAAGCAAGATAAGGTATTTTAATACTAGTTGTTAGCCAAAATCAGACTCACATAATTCGTATAGGAGAAAGGATTTAAAAATTAAAGTCTACATTAGACATTTAATCAGCAGCTATGGAAGTATGTTGAGGTAATTTAGGGAATATTAACAGCTTAATTTTCATTATTAATAAACTGATAAGGTAACTAGCATTTTCTTTATAATGTTTCTGTGTGATATGCAAATTTTTGAGTTGAATATATTTTGGCAATTCTGGTAATGTTGACTTGACAAGCATTTCATAATAATTCCATCATAATTCTCTGTATCGTCAGGATGATGCTTTTCATAGGGTGACTCCACCACCACAGTTGGACAACAGCTCTCTCCACTCGAATTCTAGTCTGAATATAGAGCAATTAAAAGCCAGAAATGAAGAAAGGCTGCAAAGATTAAGTGAACTACATAAGGAGGCTATTCATATAGGTATGATCTCTTTATTGAATGTTAGGACCTGAAATTATTGAAGAATTGAACATTTTGTTAGATTTGAAAGAATTGATTGATACAGTATGAGCAAAGTTTACCTACAGCAACTTTTCCCAAACTTGGTGTCTTTCAGATATTTGCAGGTCATCTTGCAGGATTCTCAGAAATTGTCACATTAGCTGTAGGTTCCTGGGAGATGACCTGCACATTGGGTACCCATAGTGTGGGAAAGCTAGCCAAGGGCAAAGTTTTGCATATATGCTGCACACCCAACATATATGCTAATATGCTACCAAGGCTACACTATTGCACAGAAGACAAGAGTGCTGTACTGCATTGCATTGTCAATTACTCTTCCCTTTCACATTCAGATTTTTAACATAAGCAAGTACGTTAACATTTAAAATGGAGTGGTGGTGCTGGGAGTAATTGCTCTAGGTTTTCTTTGTAGCCTTATAATTAAATGAAGAAAAAAATTATAGCAGAAAAAAACCATGTAACTGCAGATCAGCTTAGGCAACAATTGTAGCCTTCTTTCACCATGTTGGATTCATTTGAATGTAGCCCTATAGTTATATCACAGTCAGCATCATCTTAATCCTTTGTTTCAGCATGCATCTAACTCATAATTTATCATTGATTGCATTAAAAGTAGCCTTAACTACTTAACTCAGGGGTATCAAACTAGTGGCCACAGGCCGGATGTGTCACACGCAGGCCATGCCCACGACAGCTCTGTGAAGGCAAAAAACATCATGATACGTCACATTCCATGGCGAGTTTGACACCTGTGACTTAACTCTTTCTTTAAATTTCCTGACTGCTCTCCTTCAGTCAGAATGCAAAATGGCTTTTCTCAAATTTGTATGTCTTTATTTGAAATTCCATCATGGATTTTTCTGAGCCAGCTTATCATTCTTCCAAGATAATTTTGATCTCCCCGCCTCTGCTTCATGCAGTCCACAAATGTGTTGAAATTTCCCTTTACCAGGAAACATTATATAGCAGGTGCTATTACCATAAAGAAACTAATGAGATGTTGAAAAAGATTTTCCTGCACATATCATATATTCTTTCTTGATAGGCTAGCATATTCCATCACCAAAATCTGGACTGATTTTTGACATTTTCTTTGTAGAAAGGAAGTGATAGTCAGGGTGAGTAACAGACCAAATTTAGTTTCTTTTAGTTATCTTTTAGATAGACTCATAGATATTTGAAGATCCTTTTTGAATTCCAGTTTCTCAATGCAGCAAATGCCAAAATAGATTTTTTTTTTCATAGAGAAGCTGTTTTGGGTGCATAGAGAAGCTTTTCTTTAGTGAATGCTAACATTTGCGATTCAAATATTTGATTTTGCTACATCATTAAAAAAAAAACCTCAATTTCTGCACACCAAGAAAATTACTCTTTCTTTGGAACCTCAGTAATGTGTCTATATATTGCTCCTAGATGATATTCTGTATAGTATGAAGTCCTTAAAACCTTCTAAGACTAAACCTGCTACAAAAAGAGCCGGAGTGGGTAGACCCCGTTGGTTTGATCCTGAATGCCAGCGGCTGAAAAAGAAATTGAAGGTAGCCATGAGGCTCACCTAGAGGAATCATAAGACTCTAAATTGGGCTGGACCTATTTTCAAATTTGACATAATTATTTATTGCTGAAGCTGCAATTTCAAGAAGAATCTTTTATTGTAGTATTTTTGTATTATTAAGATTGGGTTTGATTAAATTTAATTTATTCATCCCTTTTTATGAATTAGATATGTAACTGTAGACCCAAAAATACTCAAATGCGATACTTGTCTTTCATATACACAGACTGGTACTCAGAATTTCCACCTGCGTTTTAAAAAGGACTGAATTTATCTAGAAAAGTATCCAGTTTGATACATATGCAGATTTTTAATACAGTTTCCCCTGCAATTAATTTTCTTTAAATTTTACACTTTAGTAATTTATTAGTTAGTAGTAATTTGCTTTATAGAGATACCTCTATATATAGATAAATTTATTTTTCCCTCCATGCATACAATATTTCCTGTACCCTTGGCTGCTGTACAATCCTGAGCATCATAGAGCCTCCTGTATATTTAATTGTTGGAAAGGTATTTTTTTCTTCATATGCTCCATCTTTTTTTCCAAACTTCTGTTATGTTGTTGTGGTCAAAAAGTTCAAACTTTATCTCAGTAATCTAAAAGCACTATTCTCCAAAAGATTGGAGATTTGTAAGTGTTCTTTTGCATACCTGAGATGTTGACTTTTATGAGGTTGAAGAAGTTTGTTTTGATAACTGTCCCATGCAAAATAATTGTTGTATAAACAATGTTCTTCTATCGACAGGGATTCTAATGTCAAATGTCAGTAGGTCATTTGTGGTGATACCTGGTTTCTGTTTTTAGTAGAATTTTTTTCTTAGCAAGTAATTTAAATCTGAAGAGAGATTGGTTATTTCAGCAAATCAATCTGAAGCGATCTTCCAAATTGATCATGAAGTCCCTAGATAAACTTTTGCATACAGGTATATGTAAGAAATATGGCGAAAAGGGGAGTTGGATCCTCCAGTGCTATTTTAAGGCATAGTATGCAGTTGGTCCTGCTCACCTTCATACTTACCTTAGAAACGCCATTTCCCATCCTTCTGTGTCAACATTATTTGACCAGTGACTCCAGAATAAGGAAATATTGAAAATCTGAAGTACCCCGATTGGGCAACAGTTGTACTGACCTTCTGCAATTTTATTCCACAGACTGTCCTCTCTAATACTGCAGAATGAATAATTTGGTCACTGAAATATATGGTAGGATACCAAGTATGACTTCATATATTACAATTTATTTTTTTTCCCTCAAGCTGATGACATTTCATTGGGGAATGGTGATGACATCCTGAAGGAATTACTTCCTAGACATGGAAGAAGACCCAGTTCAATTGATTCTGTGGCAACTGAACCATGGCTTAGACCTGGGACATCAGAAACCCTTAAAAGACTCATGGCTGAGCAGTCAAGTCAAGCTAAACAAACTTCTGAGAAGAGCATAACATTCAATTGGCAGGGGCTGTCAACTGCCCATGGCTAAATAAACTTGTGTTAAAGCTGTTTGTGCCTTTCAAAGTTTCACTATTGCACTTTTATATTCATAGTTGATGTAAAAACAATGCCTACTTTGTTTAATTACTGATTCATTATTGATGACATCTAAATTTGGAAATATATTACCACAGTAAATTTTAATGACAGCTTCAAGTATAGCTAAATGTACAATTTAGCATACATTTAATAGTATTGAGGCAAAATTTATTTTTGGATTATTTTTCTCTGAAAAATTACCTCAGACTTCTGCAAGATTTGAGAAATATGACCTGAATGTAATCAAATAAAATACTGTGGCTTATTGTTCTTAGACATGTAGTAAATGTTTAGGGACTACCCAGGATTTAAATTAATTGCTGCTTTACTTCTAGCCCACAAATCTTATCCAATCATTTGTTTTAAAATGCTAAAGTGCTGTTTTATATGTGTACATGTGTGTTCAAATAATAGTGAATTCTATACATGTATTTATGTTCATGACTTAAGATGACAAAATAAATTATATTTTTATCAGGATTCTAATGAAGTATTTGTGAAAATGGATATTTTGTGAAATGAATAAATTGTCTTTTAATAATTAAAACTCTGGAGTTTCCTTGATGATGCTTCTTTCTCATTGCAGTAGAAATGGCATGTTTCATTATGGAACTAAATTCTGACTGAATTGTATTAAGTCTAGTACAAATACAAGTTCCTTTTTGTGTAATCGCAAGGTGCTTACTGTATGTTACACATACTATTTAATATTTAATAGTATGTATAATATATCATTAAAATGGGACTCTTTTCCAAAAAGAATCCATTTCCCAACTATAAAATCTGGACGGCTGGATGGGTAGAAAAAGAAATCTTGAAGAATTTTCTGATCAGACCTAAATATAACTTTTTCCTTGTCCTTCACCTGTAATTCTCCTTTACTGAACATTTAACATGTAACAAAAACCAATTGCTTTTTGGCAATATACAGGCGAACAGAAAAGAAGCCATAATAGCAAAATATAGTAATTTGTAATGTCAGTCACTGGCAACGTCATTGGCTACTAACCCTTTCCATCCAAATAGGGATTATTGAGTCTTATATTTGGGGCCCCAAAAGTACTTATTACTTCAGAGCTGAAGAAGCATCCTGGATGAGAAGCAAAATGTTTTCAAAGAAAAACCAGAAAGTCCAGTTGCCTCTTGAAAAAACACCTTTGGTACTTCATTGTTAAGTTTATCTCCAGTTCTCAATTGCCTAGAGCAAAAGAAAGATATAATTATACTGATGTCCCCAAGGGAATAGTATTTTCTCAGAGTAGGGTTACTCTTCTGCCTCATTTAAAATCCTTGATTTTTACAGCTACTCTATAGCTATAAGGTAGAAAACATCAAGCAGTCTTGTTCTCATCACAGGCTGGGAAGCTGCTGTTTGCCTTTTCTGCTCTGAATAAGAGATAAGCCACTTATTGGATGATGAAACTACTAGCCTTAACCCGACATTTGCACTATCAGCCCTTTTTTTTTTGTCTGGCTATTGAAGAGACTTGCATGGGCCCAGTTTGAGGCAGCCTTCAGTTCTGCATTCTGTATGTGAGACAGAATACTGTCCTATATCTTCATGTAGCTACAGCTTTTCCAAAATAGGAAGATTTGAACTGAAAAATGAACTGAAGGAATGATACTTGAATTAAGTTAAATTCTTTAATCACTTGCAAACATGCTGAAGGCAGTTTGCTTCAGCACTGTTAACCATCATTGTTAAACTTTTTAAGTTTCTTGAAACATTAAAACAAGTAGTTTTACATTGCATTGGTTTTCATTGCACCGATGAAAGAATTCAAAAACTTTATTGACTTATAACCTGATTAGAATATGCCAGATGAGAACCAATATTGTACAGAAAGTTGTACAGAATTTACATAGAAAACTTTACAGAGCTGTACCATATACATTTTTCCATCTGAAAAAATTTTCTACATCCACTGTAAGACAGAATGCTTGACAATCTTTTCTTTAACCATCAGAGCACAATTCACAGTATGAATACATTTCCAATAAATTTAAAACCATCCCTAAACCATGCCAGATTTGTTACTTGAATATATTTAACATTACATTCTGTACACAGAGTGAAATCTACATCAAACAACCCCCTCCCCAAAAGGTGACATAAGATAAAACCTAGACTCATTTGCAGTGATTCAAGTTCCAGCCCAGAAGGATCGTTACAATGGCTTATTATATTTAAAAGCCCTATCACAGGTATATTACAGTTAAGCCAGTTGTGAGTTTTTCAATCTCTGCCCTTCATTAAAGTTAGCAAGACTAACTCTTAGGATACAGACCAAATCAATCACAACATAAACTCAGACTAGTGCATTTGGTAAACAAATGTATGGGTTTCTATGAAATCATAAAAGAATGCAGGAAGAGCTATATAGTGTTTGTAATTTATATTACAGACCTGCACTCTGTTTTTTCACTGAAGAATTATTACCTATATCTCAGCTTGAGTTTGCAGATTTTTTTTTTCAGAAGAATTCCATAAAGTTGCTAGATCTCTTAACTAGTGTTTTCCTGTGCTCCGAGTACAAACCATTCTTTCAAATACAGTTCTCCTGAGTTGTACTCTATGGAAGTTCAAACTTTTAAAGTGTTAGTTCTTTGGGTACATATCTTAAAGTTCACAGCCATCATAAACATACATATGCCCACGCATACACATATGTATGCATGTCTGAATAACAGGACATCACAGTCCAAGCTGACAATAAGACTGTTTAAAACTGGCTCAATGCTCAGCATAAGCCAGGAAAGGGAGAAAGAAAAATCTACTGGAAAATTAAAAGTTTTGCAAGCCTAAGTTACAGCTTTATACTGTGAACCCGTAGATGCACACACTGCCATACAGAGACCCTCATTATGAACATCCAGTGCAAGTTGATTTGGTTCTTAGTTTCCTTAGTTATACTTCTACTGTTTAGCTGTATCTTCCTCTTGATCAGCTGGCTGAGATATTTGGAAAACAACTCCAATACGTAGAAAAAATCTTCTCAAAACAGCCCGGAGCTCAGGAATCAGATCAAATTGCATTATTTCACACAAAAGAGGATAGTAGAAAGATGCATGAGCTTTGAACTAAGGGAAAAAAGAATTCTATTAGACATTAAGTTTTTGAACATTAATTTAAACATTACAATAAGAATTATCAGATTCCCCATCCCATTTTCTGAAGAAACAAGTGTGCATGGTTTTATGGGCACAGAAGTAATGGCACCAAGAGAGGAAAAAAAGGCAAATGGCAATATGACATGAATGGATTGGAATGTTTTTATTCCTCAACATTGGAAGGGAATCTATCCTAAAACTGGTTTATGACAATTATGATCTGTTGTTCGTGAGGAAAAAAAACTGGGCTCAGTCCCTAAACATTGAAAAGTCTTACTTACCCGATCATCACTTATTTTCAGAACCTTTGTTAAGAATAAAAGTAATAGGCTAGTCCAAGCTTCCCGGTGACTCTCTGAGGTCAAAGTGAGGAAATAGCTGAGAGCTTCCTTGCAGACACTACAAGCAACATGCCAACATAAAACTAAAGTTTAATTGTTTGACACAGAACCCTTATCAGAAAAAACATATAATAATTCAAAGATAATTCAATAATCCCAACCACTTTGAGAGGGCTGTAAAGCACTATAAAGCGGTATATAAGCCTAAATGCTATTGCTATCCTACACCAACACATCAGGGGACGTAAGCCTAAGCATACTTAAAAGTTAGACAAAACTTTAGCATATTGTAAAGCTGATTACTGAATGGATGGTCTCATCTCAAATAAAGATGCTTACAGCTGGCAGTCAATTTTTCAGATATTGATAAGTAGTAAAAGGAGAAGGAAGGAGTGAGATCATATGTTTGTTTATTGAACCACTGAATAGCAATAATAGAAAATATTCCCAATAAGCAAAAGGTTAGATCTAGAGAAATGCTGATAGATGATGATTTGCTGACTCTTTACTGTCTTCTCAAGATTCTTCTTTTGAAGAACTTTGCTAAATGGAATGATCTGTGTCATGAAGTTAATTGCTGAAAATTAATCAATTCAGTATGTTTTTAAATTTTAAAATTCTACTATGCAGCCAGATAAAAGCTGTGAACAAGCCTTACTTTAGTAATCGTTGTTGCACTTCTTCCCAGGCATCTTTTCGACTTTCATCCATGTACATGCGGAAAAGTATACGTAACCCACAGGCAAGACTGCTAGTCTCCTGTTTTAAAAGATTGGGCTTTGATTTCCCTTTGAAACCTGCCAAAACAATATCTGTTGTTTATATTTTATTGACTATCTAAAAATGAACACTTGAGTTAAAAAAAAAAAAAGGCAAAAATGGCTATTGCATAGGCTATTCATAGCATCCAGATTCCCTAATCAAGGTGCTTCTAAAATTCTACAAGAGTAGGAGTTGGATCTGTATTAATATCTTTTTTAAAGCAAAATGTTATACTTCATATGGTGCAGCAGCTTTCCCCTATGCTGTTGTGCCAGGCCAGGGTGGTTGAGGCTTTCTGGGTCATGGTGGCTTTGCACCACACTATAACTCAAGGGATTCTTACAGCCTCAGAGCTGCAACGGACCAAGAAGCTCCTGAGCCACAGTATATTCTCTCTCATCTCTATCCATAAGCGCACCCTGTACTCTCCTTCTCTGGCCTCTGAGAGCTCACTAAGTTCAGTTAAACAATGATGGTTAACTGCAGCACTCCCATCCCAACTCAGTGTAGCCGGTGTTAGGCCTCCCACAGGGCCCCTTTATACCACCAGTGGCACCTCTGCACTCTTTATCTGGGGCTCCCTCTGCTTCTCAGTTAGTGAATAGGACATTTTGAATTATGATAGCAACTGGGCCTGTAAGCATTGTTGTTGCTAAGTGATGCAGCCATGTGTTAAGCTACATCATTCAGCAGCAGAAATTCTTGTTTAATTGTAGTCATCAGCCAAGGACTACATTTTGGTATCCTCTCTCTTCATGGCATCTCTCTTAATGCCTGCAGTATTCCTGTTCATTAATACATTTTGTAAATTAAAAAGAAAAACTATAATTCTGATAAAGTGAATCACTAGTATCCTACAAAACCTTTAGATATAAGAATATCTCTGGGCTTCTATATTACATAGAAGTATTGTTAACTATACAAAGCTGTAGCCTACTATCTTATTTGAACAAATCCCTGGCTGTCCAGGAAAAAAAAAAGACAAAAGTGAGGTGAGGGTAGCAGGAAGCATTTTGAGGTTTCATATGGATTAGAAGGAAACCCTGCCATTTGTTAAATAGAAGTTTTGTGATTTGTTATATAAATGGGTGCAACTATGTTGTGAATGAACAGACGCCTCCTACTCCATTGCTTGTGTTTTGAGGCTATGGAATCTCAAAATTCCATACATGCACATGTGACCAAAAATATTAGTGACACAGCACAACGTTCAGTATTTATATAACATTTTTGTTGTTACTAATTATGATTACCCATCTGAAAATATTTAATTCTTTAAAGAATTATTGGATTATTGAATCATAGTCATTGAGGAAATGATGAGGCAAATCCAGAATTCATATTCCTCTAAAATTTCAGAATTAAAAAAATGGGTTACGGATATTAAGACATGATTGAATGTTTCTGTGATCAGTACAACTTGAAGCTAAAAGCATTGTTACCTTTTTCATCTATAATTGTACTATGCCACATTAAAATAACTTACAGATAGACTTCAACTTAAACCATTTGTTTAGCTACTGTTCAAAGTTCTGATGGCAGTGAATGAGGAGGATTTACCATCAGTCTTCTGAATTCTGGCCATCACAATGTCCCTGAAGTCATGTGATTGACAGTTGTGTCCTCAGTGCCCAGTGTATAATTACAATGTTGCAGCAAGCCATAGCCACAATTTCTATACTGACTTCCCACAAGCAAAGACAATGCAGAAGCCAACTAGAAGTCATTCCTGCCACTTTTTCACCAACCTATGCTTTGTACCTTCTGCCTGCACCTGCCTGTGGCAACTCATGCAGCCAAACTTGACTGGGCTCTCATCATCTCCCATATAACAAATTGCATAGTTCTGGGGTAATAATGGCAATTGTGACTATGGGATTGCTATCGTTAAGCAATGTGGTTAAGTTAGGTCGCACTTTACAACAACACTGCTTAGTGATGGAAAATCAAACCCTATCATCGTAATCTGAGGACTACCTTAACAGTATTTTTGCATAATATTCATCATTTAAAGGCCTTACAATTGACAAGAAAGACTTACCTGCTTTCCAAAGTGCAGTTCTTTGCTCATTATTTGAGTTGAAAGCTTTAGCAAATTTATGAGATTCTAATAAACAATCCAGCAGTTTGAAAAGCTGCTGTGATGTTAAAAAACAATACATTCCTTGATCTTGTGTGTCCACATGAACATTAAAGTCTACTGCATCCCTCTGGAAGGAAGGAAGGAAGGAGGAAGGAAGGAGGGAAGGAAGGAAGGAAGGAAGGAAATACTAAGTTTTATTAGTTAGCTTTTTGGGTGTCACAATGAATCTCATTGTGACTCTCAACAGTTTTCAGCTGTTGAGAACAAACTGATTTCATCAAGATATCATAATAAATAAATTTAAAATATTAAATATGAATTTATGAGCTAATTATATTAGGACATAAACTGATGCAAAATACACAATGCAAATAATGTGAAAAGATGCAATTGATCTTACTTAGTTGCTTAGCCTTCAGAGTAAATCAGATACAAGAAATGTCCATTATTTTGAGGTGATATCTGCATGTAGATTTTGCCCGCTGTATTTGAAGTCTGCTAAATGGGGAATCTGTTCAATTGACATTTTACTCTAAGTAAATTTACAACTTATTTAGTAAAATATATTTACGCTATACAAGTCTGCTCTATATGAATTCTAAACTATGTTGTTACTTAATGATTACCCATATCCAAAGGACAAGAAAACAGCATCCTTCAGGAGTAGCCGCTATCCATGAGCAAATCATATGCTTTTTCCCTAAAAATATATACCACTGTCTCCAAAATTATTTAAAAGAAAGACACATGGAATAAATAAGGAACAAGTAATAAATAAGGAACTCTGCATCAGATGTGAAGCTTGTTTGTATCTAAAAGCTATTCTCCATGTTTAGTTCTCCTGACTAAACAGGATGCACTCAAATGATTTATAGAAGAAACAAGAAACTAAATCTCACTTTTAATATTTAAATTTTCCTGGTAATTTAGGAAATAAGAAATGTTCTAAGGATCTTCAAGGGTCAAGAAAACAAACAGCAAAACATACTTTGTGATAACACAATGTAGACCAAATCTGACAAACCTTGGCACTCAATTACAAAAGACCAGGGTTGATGTTATGACGCAGGTCAAATTTTTCCGTTATCATAGTTTATTCTGGATGCTTATTGAAATGTTTGGAAATCTGGGAATTTTCCTCCAGAAATTACAAAATTTATGAAACAGAGCATTTGGCTCAAGACTAGAAGAAGAAAATACTTATATGAATATGCACACTAGTGGACTCTCCTTACCTGTGCTGCAGCTAGATTCTCTGCATCTTCTTTTTTGCTGGTTGCTGGGAAAAAGACAATGTTGTCTATTGTTTGAATAAGTTCCAGTTGTACCACACATTTGATTAACAGCGCACCAAACAGTTTCTGATCTGGAAATTCTTTTAAAACAAGAAAAAAGTAAAATAAATTTGGTAACTGAAACAATCATGCAAACTACTAACCATCTATGTGTGTTAGAAACTTTCTACTGTCTGCCAAATTATTTGCATTGAATATATACTAATATAATTGCCAAATATATTACCCTAAATTACATATATAAAATATCTACAGTACTTGTAAAATTAATGATAATTAATATAAAGAATTTAAGTGTTGTTGAATACAAAATCCCAGGAGCCCTAGCCAAAAAGATAATGGAAGATTACTGAAATGCAATCCAATAATTTCTGAAGAGTTAAATATTGTCCATCTGCAACTTTAACATAAATATCAGAGAAATGCATTGTTTAATTAAACATCAAAGTTGTACAAACAAATCGAATTGTGTTAAATTTCAGCTGCAAATTTAATTTAAAAAATAGATTAATGCTAAAATATCTAGAATAAAGTTTTAAAGTATGTCATCTAAAGGTGTAACATTCTTTTGGGGAATGAGAGCATATTGTAATTTTAAATAAGCATGGCCCAGAGGCAAAAGGTGCTGAGAGAAGTTTGGAATATTTTATTGTAGGTCACTTCCATACCATAGTTTCTACTCTCCAGCACATAACTGTCTTCTGCCAACCTCAAAATGTTGAAAATAATACCATGGCGGCTTTTATGATGAAATATGGGAGTACAGGGCAGTAAGAGTTCCTACCCAAAGGAGAACAAATGGTTTATAATTTCTGCAGAATTGCAGTGACTCTAGAAAAAAGAAATATACACAGTTTTGCTGTGATTTTAGTTCACCCAGCAATAAATCAACTCAACTTTCTAGACATAGTTATCATTGTAAAACTGAATGGCTTCAGAGCCATTCCAAATTCATATGAAAGTGTGCTATACTACTTTTAGCACTGTTGTTATATGAGCTTTTTTCAAAAACTTTTAAAACAATATAAAAATGTACAAAAGATTGAAAACAATAATCCACTGAAAAGAACTTAGAAGACAGGAAATTTTTATTTTCATATTTTTTCTAAAACACCTGAAAGTGGGAAGCAATCATAAACACCAGGAAGAACTGTACACCTAGAATTAGAAATGTAAACAGCATCACAGGTGAGAATCTCTTCTTATCTTCCAGGAATCTTAGCAATTAGGTTACTGAGGCATTTAAAATAAGAGAGTAGGCCCTAAGAATGGCCAAACACTTTTTGTAATATTCATTCTCAATGCTTATAGAATTTCAAAAGTTATTTCTAACACAAACAGCAACCTGTCAGAAGGAAAAACTCACAAACATAGAAACAAATGCAGATTATCAAATAACACTTTAGAAACATTTCTTCTTACTTGCTATAGGTTTGCTTTTGCTGACCTCCTCATTTGCAGGCAACCCTACAATAGGCTGAAACTGACGTCTATCTAACGATTTTGGTTGCACAGAATCATGGATATCTACAGATTTTTGTGATATGGCATCCTGAAAATAAAAGACAAAAATTGTCTCATATGGGTTTGGCAAACAAACTTCAACACAACAAAGTGAACTTGCTTTGAAGTAGGATTTTTGGTTAATTTATCTGGTAAGTACAAAACACTATGAAATATGTAATTGTATATTTAATTATAATATATACTAAATACATTTATTTTCCATTTACAAAGCAACAAGTACTAATGGACCAAATCCTTTTGGCCCTTCCATTTGTACAGATTCCAACTCAGCTCTGGAAGATCACAGTAGCCAGTTGGTAAATTGAAGGCACCCGTGGAATATGTGCAATAGGGAAAAGAGAATGGGGGAAATTTTTTCTGGAATGGAACTGAGAATTTTTACAATAATCTATAAATAAATAATAATAAGCTTATTTTAATGAGCAAAAAGGATCTAAGTAAATAGGTTAATTGCAAGGAAGTTAAGCAATATAATTTCAGTTTTGATTTATTTACAATAACATGGCATACTATAAGGGACTAATTTGTCTTCTAATCTGGTAAATTTATTTATTTATTAAATTTATATGACATCCCTTTCACAGTTCAAGATATAGGTCATTTTCTTTTTCTTTTAGGTATATGAAATCTATGTCACATAGAACATACAATGCTACATCTCTTTCTCTATTCTACATGATGTGTTATCCCAACATATGATCTTTTCCAATATTACTTTTAAATAAGGATGACATTTTTATTTTCAAACATACCAGCTGTTTCTCTCTTCCAGAAGATGGAGATGGAGGAGCAGTATCTCCTCCTACTGGTCGCCAAGTTAAAAGCCTTGAAAAGAGAAAGCAACTTTATTTAATTCTAAAACAGAAATATTTAAATCTGTAATAGCGTTCTCAACAAAAATGAGCCCAAAACTTATATTAAGAAAGCCCTACCTGGGTTATAAGTTAATATAGCATATTTTCTTATATTTTCATCACTTTTATTTAATTTACAGTTTCTTTTACCAAAGGAGGAAAAAAGCATGATAATTAGATTTGGAAATGCTATCTTAATGCTCCTCAATTAGTAAAAGCTGTTTGGGAATGGAAGGTCTTAATTAGTTTATTAGGCAACAAGATTACACAAGGTCACATATCTGAACAAATTCAGTTCAGATGACTAAGAAAAAGCAGAAGAGAAGCCCAAACCATCTCACTCTAGTATTAAAAAAATCATAAGCAGGTGAGAAATAGAGCTGCTCTGAGCATGAATTAGTTAAAGATCTGACAGGGATAAGAATTCCAAGATTCTTATGTGTGACTAAATCCAATACAGAGACTATATAGATGTGTCATAAAACAAACACGTGCATGTTTTTTATATCAAGACAAGCATAGCTAATGCATGTTCAATATTTCATACATATGAATTTGTTTGCAGACTTGCTCCCAAATATTTATAAAAAGAAAAATATCTTACGCATGGGGAATAGTGGTTTTGAAGATATCCAGCATACAGTTGCAAGTCTTATCCCAGATTTCAAGGGTAAACTTTTCCCCGTTCAGAATGACAACATTCTCTAAACAGTTTGTACCAGACCGTGCTAGTTGCTCATTGTCTGAAATGCAAACAAGGCATTAGCTTGTTCATATTATGCAGAATAAATTGCAAGCATTGTCTGTAACAAATTGATGCAATCTTACCTTGCTGAACACACCAGTACAGCTGAGCAAATATATCATCCAAAAGAACATCACTAAGTACTTCTAAATACTGTGTGAATACATCACAAATTGCATAAAGTGCATGATTGCAAGTTGTCGTCATCCACTCTGCTTTCTAGAGAAAAAAGCAGAGATCTTCTTAATAATAATTGTATTAATTATACTGAACAGTAACCAGGAGCATTCAAAGTCCTTCAGGAAGCTTGGAAAGCTTAAAAATAACAACAATTCTGTAAGAGAAACCTAAACAGAGTGCTGAGAAGAGATTAGAAAAGGCCAAAGAGGATTTTCATGTAATGTAACAGCAACATAAAGGAAATTATGAGAGCAACACAGCTTCCTTTTACATTTTAAACTACTGATTTTAGATCACTACTATCTCCAAAGAACTATAAAAATGTTCTTCACTCGCCCCTTTGTTATTAAATTTTCTTTGAAAATGTGCTAATTATTTATATGAAAATTTAATATCATTAGGGTTATTAGATATCAACTAAAAAGTATGCAAAGCAATGAAGCACTCTGAACCCAAGGTGAAAATTGTATTCAACACCACCATAGCAACTTTGCTATTAAATTGGTAGACAAAGCGGGAAGTGCGAGCCATTTAGTATTTTCTAATACTATATATATTCAGGATATTTTTGGTTCCAAGAAAAACATAAACAGTTATGAAGCTTCAGACTTCATTTGAACAATCAACCTCACATAGAGATAACTTTGCTAGTATAGTTCAAAATTTTAATTTTAACTTAATGTAAATTATAATTTCTATTAAATGCACAGCTATTACAAAAGGACATTTACACATGGAAATTTTGCCAAATAATAAGCATCCAGTTGTAAAATAGCACAATTAAGTATCTCTTCAAAATATCATTTTTGTCAAATTCCAATTCAACACTTTAGTCCACTTTTAACTGACATGGCCTAACAATAAAAATGTTCACTACTGGCCCTTGTTAACCTGGTCTGTCTTCATCTTTCTCTTCCTTTTAATGCTAAAATATCCAAATGATTCCTTTTGCCTGATGCTAAAACATCCTGATGATTCCTTTTGCCTGATATTCTTAAAAATATCTAAGTTGGTTGCATGAGTAACTAATCATAACAGAAAAAAACAGGAATTGAACAAGGATTAAAACAATGTAGAAAGTGATAATTCCTATAACAATTTAATCTACAAAAAGCTTTAGTACATGACTATGTACTCAAAATCATCCATTATGCAGAAGAGAGCTTTATATAAAGCATGCCAATAAAGATAGCATGAAGTAAAATTTAAAAATGGATATCATACTGACAGTTCCCTGCTCAGCTTATGGGTATAAAATGCAACATGAACATAAAGGTTAATAGTAATAAAAAATGAACTGCTCTCATGTTATTTTTACCTCTGTTTGCTGTTCTGGTAACTTCATATTGTCAAATATTCGGAAGACTATTCGAAACAAATCCTGCCACCAATGCTTTTCATATGTATGACCATATGTTTTCATTATTTCAAACATAACCGTTAAACCTCTAAAATAAAAAAGAGTATAAGAAACAATTACCAACTAGATCTTTCAGCTTCTTACTTTTAAACTATTGCTAAACATAAATTGATACAGTCAGAAAAGGTAGGTAAATATCTTACAGGTAATATTTTGCAGTAATAAGTCAAGGACTACTTGTAAACCACCCTATATAACCTTCTAGAAACAACAATTACAAAAAAGAAACTGAAAAGCTTAAAAGTCCGATAGAAGCATTTTATGTGGGCAAGGTTGCTTCATTCAATACAAAATTCAGTTGATATATGAAACTTTCTCTAATGAAAGTTAGTAGAACAGTCCCTAATATATATAAAAGTATTATTGGTCAATATACTCATAGAAACTACACAATGATTCAGGCATTTTCTGTCATAATTACCAGATTTCTAGTCAAATGATTATTATATATTGTGCTTATGAATTTGGATGCATATATCTTTGTCTAAGTCACCTGTAATTATCTGTGCTGACATACAATTTTGAGAATTTGACCTATTCTCTCACCTCAAATAGGTTATTGCTAAGTTGGCAACATTTCTATTCCAAAATATAAAGTTGCAAAGGGATTTGGAAAGAGAATGGAAATTTATAATCATGGATTGATTACATTTTAGCAATGGATTTTTCAAATCCAATTACTGTCCTCTTCATAATGTGCTATTTATATTTTGGTTTGACTTGCTTACACTGCTGCTTAAATGCCATATGCATGAGAATAACCTAGTTTTAAATTACTACTGCATGATTCAGGTTTAGATTTCAATTTAAAGATTAAGCTGACTTTTTTTATATAAACAACTAGACAGCCACACCCGCATATCATATACAATATTAAATACTACATTCTCACCCACACATTTCATACACACATATATGTATGTATGTCTTGCCGTGTTCGGATCTTTTCCCATGTAAAATTGAGATCTTGGTAACGTTTCGACGAGATCTCACTCGCCATCTTCAGGCTGGTGCTTTCGGCTTTGTGCTTGTGTGAGCAAAGCGTGATTTGAGCTGCTGTCTCCCTATATATACTGGTGGGGAGGTTGGCTGTGTTGTCATTTCTTGATTGGTTGATGGAGTTGATGTTTGCAGATTGGCTGGCTTTTTCTTAAGAACATGTGTGGCTGAGGTATTGGCTGTGTGTCTATCAGCCTCCTGTGTTGTAACAATTTGGGTAATGGGCTGTGTGATGACCTTCTGAGTTCTAATCTTGTAACATCCTGGGTTTTGTATTGTAATCTCCTGGGTCGTTGGCTGTGTTGCAACATCCTGAGGTTTTGTGGTGTAGCCTCCTGAGTTCTGTGATGTGATATCCTGAACTGGCTCTGTGTTCATGGCGTGTGTCAGTTTGCTTGGTTTGGGAGTCGGGGTGTGTGGCAGCTGGTGATGCAGCCGTGGTCTGGTTTCTGGATGGTGGTTGCCTTTCATCTAGGGAGTGTGTTTGGGTTTGAGTCTGGTGAGGGAGATTGGTGGTAGCATCATGTGTTGTTTTGTGTCCAGTGTTGGTTTTCGTGGCTGGGACTCGTTTGTTGATAAGAGCTAGTTTCCAAATATCTGGTAGGCAGGAGGCATTGTTCCGTTTATTCAGGTTATTGGGGTGTTTCTCTATTTCGATGGCTTCCCTGATTATTCACTTGTTGAAGTGTTCCGTATTGGAGATTAATTTGGTTCCCAGGCCTCAAACTCGGAGACAAACCAAAATCTGGAACATTACATCACAGCTACCCGCTCAGGATATCACATCACAGAACTCAGGAGTTGCAACACAGCCAATGACCCAGGAGATTACAATACAAGACCCAGCATGTCACAAGATTAGAACTCAGAAGGTCATCACACAGCCCATTACCCAGATCATTACGACCCAGGAGATTACAGCACAAGACCCAGGAGGTCACAACATTAGAACTCAGAAGGTCATCACACAGCCCATTACCCAGGTCACTACGACCCAGGAGATTACAGCACAAGACTCAGGATGTCAAAACAATAGAACTCAGAAAGTCATCACACCACCCATTACTCAAGTCGTTACAAACCAGGAGGCTGACAGACACACAACCAATACCTCAGCCACACATTAAGAAAATGCCAGCCAATCTGCAAACATCAACTCCATCAACCAATCAAGAAATGACAACACAGCCAACCTCCCCACCAGTATATATAGGAAGACAGCAGCTCAATCATGTTTTGCTCGCATAAGCACAAAGCCAAAAGCACCAGTCTGAAGATGGCAAGTGAGATCTCGTCGAAACGTTGCCAAGATAGTCTCAATCTTACACGGGAAAAGACCCGAACACACCAAGACCTGCATACCTGTACCCGTGAAAATCTACGAAAACACACACACATACAAACACACATATTTTTCTTTCTCTCCTCCTCCCACCTCCCTCCCTCTCTCTCTCTCTCTCTCCCCCAGACCAATATTCAATAGAGTTCCAACAATTTACCAAAGCAACAATGTCTTTAAAGCAAATATATGAACATACATCAACTATAAAGGTGGAATAAAAATATAATAAATTTGGCATGTATCCCCATTACTTTGTTTCTTTGCAAGATGCAGTCTCTTGCTGACATTAGTTATAGATAATGTGGCAATAATAATATATCTCATCTAGTACTTTCCAGGAGCTTACAATTAAAATATATACTTTATAACATTGAATGACAAATATGGATTGTTACCTGGTTCTTACATCTAATTTGCATCTATTGATAATACAGGACAGCTCAAAGAGAATTGGAAACCAGCCTCTCACCCACACCCTGTCTTCTGGAGCAACATTCATGTCATCACTAGTATATTCTCTGAAAGCCTTTAAAAGTAAAGACAGGTGTATAACATTAGCTCTCTTTAGTTGTAGCATTTCTATGTGGATAGACAACATGGTTCAAACTTTACACACAAGAAGTCTATTTCTAAACATAGAAGTATGAGGGACTAGACTAATAAATTAAGAAAAAAATAGAAGTTTACGTAATAGAAGTTTTCAAAACAGTTTTTATTATTTCAGGATAAATAATAAAAGGATTCAAATGTATACGTCATTTTATAACTGCTGAAATGTAGTTTTCAATATAGAATATAATCAACACCTGACACAATTAATAATATTCTGACATGGAATAAACTGTACCTGAGGTCTTTCCGATACATATTTTGCACAATGACGAATAAGGCGAATAGCTTCCATACTTGTGTCAGGAAAAGCTGCATTACATGCAAATTCAGATAAGCATTTCACTGCATCCTGGAAGGAATCTATGGTTGCTGGGAAATGTTTTTCAAACACAATTGCTAAAAGAAAGAATATGTGTAATGTTCCAAAAAGTTCATTTTTAAAGCAAGATATAATAATTACTACAGCAAAATAATGAAATATTAACAGCATTTAAGATAAACATAAGACATCAAATATCAATAAAAATAACTATTATTTTTTTAAGCTCCCCTAAAACTGAAAATTATTATTGTGCCTTTGATTCAGCATTGACTCTTAGCTACGGCCTGGACAAGTCTCCACAGTATTCTTAGCAAGACCTCAGCCCATCCCACCTCACAGGATTCGTTGTTGTGGGGAAAAAGAGAAGCAGAAAGGAGTATTATATATATTCCTTGTCTTGAGTTACTTATAAAGTAATCAAGACAGGATAAAAATCTAATAATTAAATAAATTTTGGAAATAGTTTGCCACTGCCTCCTTCCTAGAGAGGGAGAATGATTGTTCCAAGGAGCTTTGTGCCTAAGGCAGTGGAAGAAGCCATGGTGTCCCAGTTTCTAGGGACTATTCTATAAATATTATTAGTACTCACTGACAATGTGGCCGGTAGTCTGAAATGCCAGTTCCACTATACTTTCATCCTGATCAGATGCAGCCAAATGAAAAACGGAGAAAATGTTCTTCCAGCCTGATCGTATATTTGCTGCTTGGGAATTTACCATCTGGGCTATGCAACGGACAACCATGTCACGAATGGTTGGTGATCTAAAATGAATTTCACAAATAAATATATATACTGATTAAAATTGACTTAATTCTAGTACTTTGATGTAATCTGCAGCAACTTGTTTTTTCTACTTTTGTATGAAAAAAGTCAAATATGCCTTTACTATAAATATCTTAAATTTAATTAGTATTGATGGACTATTTCTTTCTTTTATTCTCAGTATTCCAAGTAATCTAAACAATAAACTATTTTAATTAATACTGTACAATGTATTGAATCAAATACATCAAGAATTATAACAATATAACAAAAAAGGAAAAAAACCCAAGAAATTGATTCATTCCTTGTGTTTAGATTTCAGAATGATTGTAAATACCTATTTCTCTTCATGATGTGTTCAAATGGTCTTAAGAAATCCTTTTGAAATCGGAAATTAGCCAGTTCCCCTTTTTCTAAGAACTTCATTGATAATTGCCTTAAGGAATCTACGGCAAAAATAGCTACATCTTCATTGGGATTACAGCCAACCTAGCAAAGCCACATTAGAAAGCACAATGAAATACAATGTTAGCTATAAAAAAATGAAAACAGCCTATAACAAATACAACCTACATGTTAAATCTACATTTGACAAAAACACTACAAAATTATTTAAAATATCACAATGCTTAGTATTTCTTTCCAGCAACAATGTTTAGTAGAATAATTTTATTGCTGCCTAAAACTTCAGTATATAATTGCAGTTCATAATGCAGCAACGCACATCCCAAAAGGGTTAGTGTAATATTGATGCAACCTTTGGCACACTGATTGCCAATACAATTCTAGGTCCAACTGTAAGTATTTGTTTTCTTATATACAAAGTTGTCTCTCCCAATTTGAGAGATACAGGTATAGCCTGATACTGAAGGTCTCTACCCTATATGAACTGAGGAGGGTGTGTGCTCTTTTTTGATGGCATGCCCATGTCACAGAGCAATTTTCCTGAGGTGTGGAGCCTTCAACTCTGCTTAGCTCTTGTGGGACCCTAAACATCTTTCTGTTCCAGTGGGCTCTGGGAACTACTAGTGTGGATGGATTTCTATGAAAATAGTATGTTTTGATTATTTATATTTCCTGTTTATCTTCAATTTTTGGTTATATTTGTTGGATGTGAGAGTTAATGAAAAGGTAACAAAAATAAGAATATATAATATACTCTGACATACCTTATTGAAATGATCTCCAATAACTTCCCATATTCTAGACCACTGTAGCCTTATTCGTCCCATGTTATAGTAAGAAATCTCTACAATTTTTTGTAGGCTGAACATCCGGGGATGAGTTGCAGACAATAATTCATCCATAGAAACAGCACAAAGCCATCTGACAAAATCCACTGTTAAATCCAAACACAATCTACTTATTATTATTTCCAAAATGCCAATTAATTCATTCTTTATTACAGAATTTATGTTCAACCATATCTAAACTAATGCTTACCAATAGCATTTCCATCTAGTCTAGTAGATCCTGTAAATATTCTGCAAATAAAATAAAATTGTGCAATAATTTTTGTGACATTTTTCCTCAGTACAAATTAGATTACAAAAGAATTCTACCAGTAAATATGAAGGGAATATTACAATTTCTATCTCTGAAAATAGGTATGAAGTTAAAAGAAACATGAAAAGAAAAGAATATTTTTATTTCACTACTCTCATAAGCATGCAAACATATAAACCACCCAAATGATTTAGTTTTCCCTTCATTTTAATTTTTTTACAATGCTTTATAAATATGACCATGCTATCACTTGTACTAATGAACAAAGAATACTATTTTCCAGATAGCAAATTCTGATGCTAGATAAATTACCTGTCTACAGCAACAACAACACTTTGTGAACTAGTTTCTCCAATAGATTCTTGAATACTTGCAATCTGCTTCCAGTCCATATTTCCTCCAACTGTAAAACACATAATTAAAATAAGAATATGGATTGTAAGAGAGAAAATTTACTCTGTAAATAATTAAAGGTATATTTACTACATTACTAAAATAGCATTGACAAACTGACTGCTACCCAAAAATTATTTACAAAAGAGATGATATATTTGAAGTTGCATGTTAACCTCATATTGTCTATTTATTGCTAGATGCAGCTACCTCACTATACTATGAATAAAGGATATATTGAACTTATTTCCATATAATTTATCATTATTTAAAAATTAAACAATAGCAGAGCAGAAGAAATGAGTCACTGATGGAAATAAGTAGACTGATCAATGTTACAGCTTTTTGAACTCTAACAAATAAAGGCTATTTCTATTGCTAGTCTAATTGAAGAATGCCCTTATTCACAAGAGCACACAATAACAGAATCAGAATGTAAGAACTGTGTTTTACACCAATGCAGCTAGCTGTCATAAGTAAGGAAAATAATCCCAGCCACACAGTCACACTAATTAAAGATCTTCTGTCCCTTGAAGTAATACAGGGATCAGTTACGCTATGAAGGTTTACAAGACAAACAATTCTAATCAACACCAAAAACCCCAGCAATATATTAAAAGTTTTCTGTGAAGTGCATTGGTTGGGGTTGAGGAAATTTTCAGCTCGCATACATGGAAGGATGACTGAGCACTTCATCCAAGGTTGATGCATAAGGATCTAAAACATGACCTTAGGACAGTTTGTTAGAAGCTGATAATGTGTTTGGTGCTTGGGATTACATAATGTAATTTAATAGCAGAGGAGAATAAACATATGTAGTTATTCCATTTATGTCTAAAAATGATTTCTTTATGAGATATTAACATTACTTTTTACCAAACACTTTTCACATTATAGAGATGTTTCTACATAATCCCAAATCATTTTCCCCTGAACATTTTGTTTGTACAATCATTCCTCAGTATTTCCTAATAATATCAAGCTATTTAGAGACTAAAAAATACATTTGTATCATCATTCTTCCACATTTTATTCTTTCAAAGAAAATACACTGACATATTTATGTCAAAAATAGGTATTATGTTGTTAAAGAAATTGTTCAACTCAATTAGGAGTTACAATACGTACCAAGTCCTAGGCTTGCAAATTCATCAGGAGCCTGATCCTTTGTTCCTGTAAATGAACCTTCTCGGCCTCTCACAGTCCCAGATATGTAACGTGGTTTTACTCCAGTACCTATTAATTGTGCTAATTCAAGCTGACTGATGCATTTCAAAATCTTGAATTAAGAAAATAATGCTACAAGTTAACTAAACAATCCACAAAGGCTCATGAAATAATTTTACTACAGCTTAAAAGCACTATAGGTAGCCCTCAGTTAACAACAGTAATTGGAACAAAAATTTCTGTTGCTGAGCTACGTGTTCATAAAGAGTGATGTCACATGACCTTATTGTTTAGCGATAGAAATCCTGGCAACCCCTACTGCCATCATTAAATGAGGATTGCAAGTCATTAACTGAGTCCCAGGTGGCTTTCAAGCAGGCTGGCAGGCAGGTAAGACATGATACAAAATGGCAGAGCCAAGTTTAGCTGTTGCTGGGCAGGGGGGGCTATGTGAATGGCTTGCAAGTCTCGATAAGAGCATGTTGGAGCCTGGTGTGGTTGTTGCCAAGTGGGCATATGAGAGTAGTCCATAATGGGGCTGCTGAGGCCCCCATCCCCACCCGGAGTGGTTGAATGGCCTGTGAGATGCAATGCAAGAGCAGCAGGGTTGGGGTGCTGTTGTCAGGCCAAAGGAGTGTGAAGAACTTACTGAAGCCACCTGTGATCTTCCCAGCCAGCTTCCCCATTGACTTTACTTGCAAGAATTGAATTCCTTATTGTCATTGTACGTATATACACATACATCGAACTTCACAAGAAACTAGCAAAGAAGGTTGCAAATGGCAATTACGTGACTGTAGGATGCTGGAAATATCATAAGTATAAGGCAGTTGCCAAGTGTCCAGATTGCAATCATGTGACTGAGGGGGTGCTGTTTTGTCTGGAATTTCGAGGTCTCTTTTTTCAGCATTGTCATAACTTTGAACAATTGCTAAACAAATAGTCAATAAGCAAGTAGTTAATCGTCCAGTTTCCTTTTGGAGTTTGCTTTCCAATAGGCAATATTAAGCAAACATATGACAGTAGTGTAATCTTATATAATTTAATTAATTTTATGTAATTTAATTTTATAATAGATGTTGCATTAAATATTACATGTCAATTATTATATATATTTAAAAAGATAATCTACCTCATGCCAAGAA
The DNA here is from genome assembly GCA_023653725.1 of Bungarus multicinctus. Taxonomy (NCBI): domain Eukaryota; kingdom Metazoa; phylum Chordata; class Lepidosauria; order Squamata; family Elapidae; genus Bungarus; species Bungarus multicinctus. The sequence goes on from CM042846.1 coordinate 61,043,090, forward strand.
TTTCCCAAGTAATTTCCATCCGTGTGAGCCACAGTAATTAGTGTTTTTATTGTGTCAATATTCTTCTGCTTCATTTCAGTAATACCAGAACTCACAGTAAGTAAAGTAAATCTTGCTAGTGCTTGGACATAAGCATCCCTCTCAAGCTATAGAGAGAAAGAAATAATCTGTTTCAGTTTGTTAATATTTATTCCATCTTATAATTTTTAACTATAATAGTTCTGCATATATAGAAATCAAAGTGAAAACTAAAGCAAGCAAATTAAGAAAAGTGGATTAACTAAAACCAGCTGCTCACATTTTATACTCAAATGCATTATATACGATAGTACTTGGGTCACGATCACAACTGAACCCCAAATTTCTGTTGCTAAGTAAGACATTTGTTAAGTGAGTTTTGCTCCATTTTATCACCTTTCTTGTCACAGCTGTTACGTGAATCACTGAAGTTGCTAAATTAGAACCATGGTTGTTAAGTGAATCTGATTTCCCCATTGACTTTGTTTGTAGCAAAGGTGATCATATGACCCCAGGACCCTGCAGCAGTCATAAATCAAGTGTAGTATGTAGTATAAATACATGCCAGTGGCCAAGCATCCAAATTTTGATCACATGACCATATGAATGTGGCAACAGTTGTAAGTTTCAAAAATGATCATGTCACTTTTTTCAAGATACTACTGTATCTTCGAACAGTCACTAAACAAAGACCGTGTTTCTCACAAAATAAGGCCAGGTCTTTTTTTTTTTTTAGCCCCGAAAAAACAAGCTAGGCCATCACAATTCCCCCCCTTGCATCCTCGCCTAGAGCGCCTGCGGGCAGCCATGCCTTGCCACCAGCTGCTCCTAACTGGGCGATTGTGGTGGAGCACAGAGAGCTCCCGCCAAGCACCTTTGCTGCAGACCTGAGACCTTCAGCGCCCACCACTGTTGCTATCCCTTCTGCCCATGCTGCTGTCACGTTTGGAGCTGCCACTTCCATGTTTGGAATGCTGCTTCCGCGTTTGGAGTACCACCGCCTCATTTGGAGCTGCCGCTTCCGCGTTTGGAGCACCACCGCTGCGTTTGGAGCTGCCACTTCTGTGTTTGGAGCACTGCCGCCGCGTTTGGAGCTGCCACTTCCGCGTTTGGGGCACCGCCGCCGTTTGGAGCACCGCTGCCGTGTTTGGAGCACTGCCACCATTTTTGGAGCTGCCGCTTCCATGTTTGGAGCACCACCACTGCTTCCACGTTTGGAGCGCCGTTGCCATTTGGAACACTGCTGCCACTCCAAACACGCACCAAACGGCGGCAGTGCTCCAAACATAGAAGCGGCAGCTCCAAATGTGGCGGCAGTGCTCCAAACACGGAAGCATCAGCTCCAAGCGCAGCGGCGGTGCTCCAAATGTAGAAGTGGCAGCTCCAAACATGGCGGCAGTGCTCCAAACGTGAAAGTGGCAGCTCCAAACATGGCGGCAGTGCTCTAAATGTGGTGGTGGAATGGGCAGATGGGAAAGCAATAGCAGCAGGCGCTGAAGGTCTCGGGTCTGCAGCAAAGGTGCTTGGCGGGAGTAGGGAGCTCTCTGCACTCTGCCATGATCGCCTGTTAGGAGTGGCTGGTGGCGAGGCATGGCTGCCTGTAGGCACTCCTACCGACAAGTCCCCTCCACCCCGCATTTCACATGTTTTAAAATAGGCCTAAATTTGGGGGGAGGGGCTTAATTTCATCTTATGTCTATAAAACATGCTGGGTCTTCCTATTGGGGGGGGTATTGTTGGAAGGTATAGTTGTAAGGCAAGGACTACATGTATATATTTTATCTATTTGTTTAAAAAACATCTTCTCAAATCTTAGATCTTATCTCTTTATTTCAGTTTTTTCTCTTTCAATTCTCTCCCAACCTCTTTGTTATTTTCTGCAATTCACTGAATTAATCTCATTTAATTCACAAGTCATCTCACTACCAAAATTAAATGTTTTTCTCAAAAAAAAAAACCCATTCAACTTTGCTGAGTTACTGTCCACTTTCCCTAATGAACATGCACAGAACCTGGAAAAGTAGTCAAAAGTATGATTTTTCTCTAACTGAAAATATTTTTGAACGTTTGCTGGTGCTTTGCCTACCTACCTACCTGTGTTGGGATACATTGTAATAGCATATAACTGTTGTGTGTCCATTTCATTTATGAATAAAATTAAGGCGCAAGTTTATAAACTTAAATACATGTTATTACATGCAAAATCTGATTCAGGAACAGAATGAATTGAGATCTCCTGAATGTTCTCTCTCTGATCTAAGTCAAACTTCCTATATTTGTAGCCCAGCAGTAAATTGATAGTTTGCAAAAGTAAATTATCTGAACTTGAAAGTCTGAGATGTTCCACCTGTTGTGTTCAAAACAAAGAGGCTTGACTGGAAGTCAGATCATTCCAGTTTATCTCACACGAAACCAGCAAATACTGTTTGGAATGGCATTAGCCAAAAGAGGTTCAAAATAAATGGAGCATTATTGAGATGTTAGCGTCTGGTCTTGCATTAACAAATTCTGTGCATCCACATAATTCTAATTCATTTCAATTAGAAGGTAAAGGTTTCCCTTGTCTAATTGTGTCTAACTTTATGGGACCATGCTCATTTCCATTTCCTAGCTGAAAGAGCCAGCATTATCGAAAGATGCTTTTGTGGTCATGTGGCTGGCATGATGATATGCTGAGGTACACTGTTCCCTTTCTATGAATTTGCATGTTTTTTAATTGCTAGGTTGGCAGGGGCTGGAGCATGTAATGGGAGCTCACCCTGTCTCATGGCACTCACGTCTCGAACCCAGGCTGTCAGCTTTCCAGATGACAACCTCAATGTCTTTAACCAATAACCTTATTACTTTGAAGTTGCTACACATAATTGGTTTGAAGTTAGAAATTAAAGATTGCTTTCAATATGCAAAACTACCTTTAATACTATTTACTATTCTTAGAACCAAAATTTGTTCTATGAAATTTTAGAATTTAATATTACCTGGATACTGAAAATGCATGCTATCCTGATTGCACATCGAATTCCTTCCAGGCAAAGAGAGGCAACTTCTGTGTCATCACAGTCTTGCAAACCCACGCTGAACGCAGCTAGGAATGGTGTCCAGGCTAACTAAAATACAGAATTTAAAAAATGGTATGTCACACATTTTAATTTTCACCAAAATATATACCCCATGCACATGCTTAGAGATTCATATATGCATGTGAGTGTGTATCTGTCTGTGTGTGTAAGAGTGACAAGGTTGATAAAAATGTAAGCTTCTCTAACTCATACTAAAAATACAATCTAACTTATATTATCAAATTTATAATACCATACTGTTAACACGTTTAAGCACATTTGATTTGCCTAAAATTGTAATGCTAACATTATAAAATCATTATAAAAATGATTAAGAACCAAAAAGATCTATTCTTGAGATGATTTGAAACTGAAAAATGTTAACTTCCCCATATGAAATATGCAACAATGAGAAACTTGAAAAGATTTACCTTGAACATGGGTCTTACATGTTCCAAGTGCGTTGCGCTTGTAAAAGGAGCTTGAACATGGCTTACTGCTTCCATCAAAGCTTTAGCTGTTTTAGCCATTTGCTCCATTTCTAAATTATAAAGTAGTCTTCTCTGCTTTTCACTAGCTACACCTGCAAGCACATTATTCTAATGAAATTATTTACCATTCATATCACAAAGAATATTGAAGTCATTTAACTATATTCACATCCAAATACTTTAAAGAAAAATAATCTTTTGTCGTAAACTACATTAAATATTTTGCTATTTGACCTTTTATTTAGCATTCTTTGGTAGCTATTTATGTTATCAATAATCAAAGAAGCTGTTCTTGAATATGTGAAGGCTAGAGCTAATACAATATACAGTGGCCTAGGTAATTATTAGCATATCAAGGTTTGCCAATGTAGGACTACTACTACTGGACTGGCTGCTAGTTATTTTCTGGATGCAATTAAAATCATCAGAATACCAACCAGAAAGAGCCAGCAATTAGCCTTCTGTAGATACTTACTTTGTTTACTTGTTTTTGTGGGTATTGTTAGTTCTTTTGTTTCCTTCATTGAGATCTTCTTTCCTGCTATTTCATTATAAATAGCTGATAGATATTCTTCAGGAAGATCCTTACTATCATTGATACCTCTGTTCATCTTAATGTATTGTTCTTTGGTCATTTTATTCTTTACCTAAAAGTTAGGAGTAACATTCCAGTATTATAGATAAAAGAAAAAAGTTTTATTAAATTAGAATTTATGAATGCTAATCAGAATCTAGTAGAAGATAAATCGAAGACTAATTTGATCTAAAGAAAGAGGTTGCTAATTTCTGCATTCATTTTATTTACCACATCTTGCCATATTTTAGTCTTATTATTTACATTACAATGATAGTGCTATATCAATCCTGATGGTCAGGTTTAAGAATTCCTGTTCCCAGAGATTTACTTTGCAAGCTTTTTGATATCATTTGAATACTTCATTCTTCTTTCATGTTTTTTATTCTTTCAATTTTAAAAACATTTTATGCTTTTTAGATCTTGGCAATTTTGGTGTCTTCTCTGTTCATTTTACTTGGATTTTGCTCTTTATACATTTTTTATTATTTAGGAATTTTGGGATATGAACCTTGAACTTTGTAAACTGCCAAAGAGGCTACCGAACAATACAGAAATGTAATGAATACATAAATACTATGAGAGCATCTGATTGTCTATGCACCAAATTAATTCATCCTTCTTTTAGGAACAGCTAGAATGGAGTTCCCAATTATTTTGTACCTAATTCCCTGCTTTTGACAATCTGCTTAGAATTTGTAGGTAAAAATAATGGAGAGCAAAGGTAATTGAACACACAGAAAATAGAACTGAAACTTCAGAAGCAGAGATTATTTGCTATTGAAAATGTGCACCAATTAAGGGAGGGGAAAAATGAGATAAGACACAATAGAAATACTTGTCTAAAGACAGCATATTAACGACCAAATAAAAGAGTAGTAACTGAAATGTCTATATGTTTAATTCTTCATTTAAAGGCATTTTATGAGGTTTATAAAACATACCTGTGGGCTATGGAGATCTGTTGTCAACATAATAATTGAATACGCCAACACATATGCAGTGTCTGCACTAGCGAACAGAGTTTGCCTATAAAAATAGATGCAAAAAGAGAGAACAAAATATTTTCCCCATTATCTGGCTTTAAGAAACATTTTCCCATTATCTGGTTTAAAAAAATAGAAAACTGCTCACCCTTGATTACATTCCAAGTATCTAGCAGCAAATTTCTCCATTAATCTATCTATTTTCTGAGCCTCTCCTGGAAGACGGAAGCCTTCCAAAAACATACGCAGAGCAGAAACAAAATCCTTCGCAGAAAAGTCATGCTGATCCACATATGCATACATAACTTCCTTGTTAAATTTATCATTGTCTCCTAGAAACTCTCCAACTTGAGTCTAAAATGAAAGAAAAACAGTGAATTCCATATAGCCAAAAGAAGCAACATATTACTGGTTTACTGTGAGGGCTTCCAAAACTGTGGTAGACAGACAGACAGACAGACAGATAAATATAGAGTATAAGTCTTAGACCTTTCAGGTTCTATATTACAGGCAGTACTTGACTTACAAACATTTGTTATTGACCATCTGAAGTTACAATGGAAGTGAAAAAACTAACTTATGACCACTTTTCACACTTAGGACCATTGCAGCATTCCAATGCTCATGTGATCAAAGTTCAGACACTTAGCAATTGGCATGTATTTAGGACGGTTGCAGTGTCCTGAGATCATGTGATCACTTTTTGGCACCTTCTGACAAGCAAAGTTAATGGGGAAGCCAGATTCATTTAACAACTGTGACAAGAAAGGTCATAAAATGGAGCAAAGCTACTTAACTGTCTTGTTTAGCAACAGAAACTTTGATCAATCACTGTTGTAAGTCAAGGACTACTTGTATTTCTTCTGTTAACTACAGGCATGAATTCTGACTTAAGAAACATGTACTGTAAGACAGAGTAGTATCAAAAAGTAGGTTTTTGTTTTTGACAAAAAAAACATTGTGGCTAATTCTGGTTATATTCTCTGCTTTCAAAGAGTTGGTGCTATCTTTTTAAATGTTCAGCATTTTCTGGAACAAGTACCTTAAAAGGGGTCAGAGATTTGTTAAATAATAAAAAGATGTAAATTTTATTCATAAGGAATCTCTTAAAAACAGAAAACAGAGAACAAGTGCATGCTCCACACAGCCAACAAGCCCATTTTTTTATACAGCAGAATGCTTTTATAATTCAGAGGTGGTTTTAAAGCAAGGGACATTAAGCATAGAGGGAAACTGTTCAATTTGTTCCATCACAAATCCCTTGGAATAAGTAGTTGCGTTGAGTATATCTGCATAAAGGCTAGTGCTGTCCCACCTGAAAACCATTACAGATTCACTGTTAGACCCCTTGCAATTTGCATACTGAGAAAATAGATTGACAGATGATGCTGTTCATATCATTACTTTTTATGTACACTGAGAGCATATACAAGACAAATTCTTTGTGTGTCTAATCACACTTGGCCAATAAACATTCATTCATTCATTCATTCATTCATTCATTCATTCATTCATAAAGTCTTTGAATTATAAGAATAAGCCAATAATTGGAATCTAAGATTACTCATTAGTCTAGATCAAATAATGATAATTAGGTTTATAAAGGCAATTTTATTGAAAATGGACTAGTTTTCTTACAGAGTCTAATCTTTCTTCTTGATGCAAGAACTGGGCAATATCTTCAGAAGTAATACCAAGCATTCCTTGTTCTTGTAGATACTGAATTCCTCTCTTTGGCTTCTTATTAAATCTGCACATAAAGTATTAATTAAATGCTGATGGAAAATATACATTTTCATATCAAAAGAGCATTCAGCATAGCATAATTATTTTAAAATAATATAAATATCAAATTAATCTTTCCCTTGCATCCCAAAGTAGAAGCTTATGATAGCGCTGTTTCCATTTTTCTTATTTTAATTTTTTTGAATTTATTTGGGATGAATGTTTTACATGAAGGACATGAAAGATCAGGAATGTGTAGACCTTCATAGAAAAAATTAATGCCAAGCTGAAACTTTCCCATCATAAGATGTTTTGCCATTTATCTAACTATTTCCCTACTGCACAGAATCAAATACAACAGCACTTAGGATTCTAGCATAGTCAAAAAATAATCACCAGAAATCAAGTAATTATACATCAATTAATTCTATTGAGCATGCTCTACAAGAGGCCATACCTGAAAATGATCCTGATGTGTCTATATAGTTAGTATAATAACTAACTATAACCATGTAATACTGATCCTTAAAATTTTTATTTAGAAGCCTAACAGTTCAGGGCCCAATTCAAATACTGACATTAACTGATAAAGTCCCAAGTGAATTAGATCATAAGTTTTAGAAAACTGCTTCCTCTAATATATCAAATGCCTATATCAGCTGGGGGAGATGTACTGCTCTTAGTCTCTCAAAATTTATCTGTTTTCATTAGTCTTTGTGATAGCAAGGAGTATAATATTCTTGATGGGGATTGTGACACTCTCTGTCAGCAAAAATACAACTAATCTTTAGCTTGTCTAGTTTTTATAATAATTGAAGAAATTTCTCACTTGAGGAGAGAGAGTAATTACTGCTCTAAAATCAGACTGTCATTTGATTAACTTATTTTGATTACTGTATTCTATTGCTTTGTTTTATTTTATTGATTATAAAAATAAACACCCACAGTTAAGAAACAAGCACCATATTTGACTATTATAATTGAACTGAGATGAGCAAAGCCCTCCTCACTTTCTCCAGGGTTTGAAGTTTCCATCTTCACAAATAAAGCCTCGTATTGGAAAAATAGGGGGTAGAAAAGTACAGCAAAATTATGTTTCTCTTAGTGAAAGGAATTAAAACATGTTTACATTTTTCTATTTCTCCCCTTTAGTTGTCTTATATGCTCAAAATCTACTCTGGAAGGCCTTTCAACCATCCAAACAGCAGTGGATAATTTTAATTAATGAACTTTAACTATTGTAAGCACAAAGTAAGGCAAACATACAAGTCTAGAAGTACATTAAGAGGCTAGGCATGTAAAACAGCACGAACCCTCCTTCAAACATAAATATACCAATAAACCCACCCACTGTTTAAAATGGATCCCTGTGCATTGAATAGGCAGAAAAGCAGAGCAGTTCTGAAGTCTTGTATTGAGAAAACAGCAACCTCAATGAAAGAGGTAAACAGCAAAATACCAAAAATAGAACAGTTTTAATTTTCACTGGGATAATAGGCAAGATTTGTGGCTTGCAATTTTATCCTAGAAAAATGGCTTAAAATCTTTGGCATTTGTTGCTAATTAGAAAGATTTTGTATTTTCTCTTCACTTGCACTGTGTTCTCCTACTTTCTTCTTCCTTCTTCTTCTAATACCCCTTATACTCAATTGTGTTGTCTCCTTCACTAATTTGCTGACACTGACAATGGTCTACTTTCTTTTTCATACAGCCAAGAGATGCACTTACAGATTGTAGCTGCATTAGATTTATTTCTTAAATATAACAAACAAGTGAACCAATTAGCTGTCTTAGAACTGGAAAAGTAAACTTTAAAATGACATCAAGAGCATTCTCTTCCATTTTGTAACCTGTTGGGGACATGGATGAGAGCCTTGACTGCATGGCTGCATGGTACATTTTCAATGCTCCTTGCAGGAAGCATATTACTGAATTAGAATCTTTGACCTGTCTTCTAAGTCAGAGTTCTCCAACCTTTCCGGCTTTGCAGATCTGGGGGGAGATCTGGGGGGGGGGAGAAGAGGGGATGGTTTCTGAACAGTGGCAAGTGCCCACATTCTACTGCAAATGGAAGGTGTGCATATACACTTGCCCGCTGTTCTTGCAAGTGGGGATGTGCACATGCACACATGCTAAGCTGCTGCTTTGGGCAACCCAGTTCTGAACAGCTCATGCCCCAGTAGTAGGCCATGGCCTGGGGTTGGGGACCCCTGTTTTAAATAAAATTCTAATAATGGGAAGTATGTGTTACACTTCTTCACAGTCCTTGAAGTGTTAAAGTTAATGATGTTTATTTAAAGAAGAGTGTTGTTGTATCTGCTAAGATATTTAAAAGTAGCAAAACGAAGAGGAGATTGCTCAAAAAACAAACAGAAAGTTCTGAAAATTTATCATACAGTGAAAAAAATAAAACGTACAAATCTATTCCTTGTTCTATTATTTCTTTCTGTTGCTTTAGAACCTCAAATTGCTCTGGATTGTCTGTACCAGACATCTGGGTGCTATAGCTACCAATTCCAGAGGAAGCTGTGGAATCTAGGGAATTCAAGCTCCCATATCTGTTAATGGTCTCAGGATGTTTGGTTTCAGTACTTTCTTGCTCAGTGGGTTTTTCCTGTCCTGTGCAAGAGAAAGAAAATAAAATTATGTTTTTAAAGTATATTTATTGGCTAACAGCACAATAAATATTATTAATAGTAATGTTAAATATATATAAAGTAAAAGATTTTACATAGTTCCAATAGCATACATTTACATTTAACTTTTTGTAGAATGCACATAAAATAAATTCTAAAGTGTTGCTCTTCTATATTTGTATCACTTAAAGCAGGAGTTTTCAAATTTTTTTAGATTAAAAAAAAAATCCTGGAATCCCTAAGAGGGGAAGTTTTAGTGATAGAAAAATGGCTGTGAAACTTCTTCAGAATGACTAATTAACTTAGTTCAGCAAAATATGATGGAAATCCTAGAAAATAGTTTTATTTATGATTATTATAATAAATGAAGTAATAATTTACCTAAAGTTGTTTGAGAGTTGGGATTTACATATTGATCCTTACTCCATTCCACCATGCACTTCAGTATTGATACTAAACATTCAAGACCCTTCTTTCTCAAACTTAATTCCTGTAAGAGGTTGTGTGTATAAAAACATTAAGATTGTTGGTAATTTGTAATCATTATTAATTTTTAGAACTGAAAAATATGGCATGGTTCTTACCTGAATGCTGGTCATGCCAAGTTCTTGGCTGCCTCTTCCTTGAGCAATCTTAGATAGATCATTAACTAGTCTTTCAAAAATATTTGCAGCATTTAAATCACAGTCATAATTTACATAAATGTCTACTACACTCTGGGCATCTGTAAAGAAAATAGAATTTACATTGAAATGCTTACATCAGGTACAGAAATAAGTATAATAGTAATAGAATTTACACTGAAATGCTTTCATCAAGTATAGAAATAAGTATAATAATGAAAACCATCAAGCAAGCAAGATATCTCAACAGCCATGTTAAAGTCTGTAACACGCCCAATGGAGTAATACCTGCGCATATCCGCGTCAATGTTTGAATAACCATCCATTTATGATCGAAGGAGCTAGTGGAAGTTTCTAAAATATATAGAAAAATCTCTTTGAAGAAAACCTAGGAAAAATAGAGATGTCATCTGCTTATTTGAAAAATTTCTGCTTTCTATACTTTTCATTATAAACCAATATCAGATATAAATAAATCACTTATATCATAAACTGAATTAAGAACTTTTTAAAATTTCAAAACAACTTACTCTGCTGAATAAGAAATTTTGATTTAAGACTCAAGACATTTCATCAATCCTGTTCATTACTTTTTCAAATATTCAAAAGTTTCAAACATATTTTGCTTTTAGAATATATTCGCAAAATCAAAATCTGGCATTCTTCTATCATTACTGCTGCTAAAGAAATTTAATGCACAACCTGCTATGTAACTGGAGATACATTACTGTATCTGGGGTGTCTAATGGCAAGTGCTTTAATATTTTTCATTATTTATATTGGTATCTCACTTTCTCCAGAAATAAAACACAGAATACAAAATGTTTCATTTTATCATTTAGAACTGCATCATTTTTTTTAAAAAAAGGAACATAGTAACAAATGGCCTCTTCTAACATTCCTATATTGGATTTTTAATTTGCACAGATTTCTACAAAGAAATTACCATTTAGGTACCTCAGAGCACATATATTAGATCCATATAATCTAATATGTGTAAGTAGGCCAATAATACCAGATATACTGATCTGTATATAAGAAATTTAAATTCAAATGTCAGACGAAGGAACAGTATAATGCTTCATTCTGAGTAGTATCTGAATGATAACATATCTACTTAGTTAATACTATAGTTTATTGTTCTTATAATAATAATAATAATTTCTCAACGATTTAGATTATTATTATTGATTCAGGATAATATTTTGAATGCAAGCAAGTCCAATCAATTGAAACTAGATTAGATGTTTTTAAGTGTTTTATACTTCAAGTTTCTCAATTGCATCAGTTTATAGTACAATAAGTACATTCTTTAAATTACTAAATGTACATTACCTCAATTTGCATCTTCAAATGTGTCTTAAAATTTGAAAGTAAAGTCAGGAATATAGAAAGGGAAAGTTCAAATACTTCTGGAACAGATGAAACTCCATTTTTAGACAATGCTACACAAAGGTACTGCTTAATAGCATTAATAAACATTTCATTTGTCCTAAAAACAGGTCCTGCATTTTGCAAAATAGATAGCAGCAATTGCAGTGAAAGGATTTTTGACCGCAATTCATGTGACCTAGAAAGATATAATCTTAGTATGAGAAACAATTTACGGAGACATCTCTCTTTTTAAGAAATAAAAAGAAAAAATAATTATTCCAATTTCTCTAACCATTGGTAAAGAGCAGATAATAAATATTCAATTAACAGAAATTAACTAAACAAACTATGACTGACTTAACTTAGATTGATATTCTTGTGTTTGTTGCTGTAGTGCATAATGTAGTTTGTGTATAAAATCTCAATATAATATAGCTGATTTATTCATATTTCCTAGGTGTCAAGAACAATCCTTTTTTTAAATAATTGTATAAAATACATTAATGGAAGAGAATATTTGTAGCTCTGGGTTAAACTCTCTGAGAGTATCATGGACCCTACATGTACAACATTCCATAACAATATATTGTACTACATTGGAAATGGCAGAAGAATTAACAGGCTATAACTACTGCCGATTTATACTTTTATTTCTTGAATATTTCATAGAAAAAATGGTGCCAACTTACTTTGGATCAGGTGGTCCATCTGACAAAGGCTTCATAGATAGTTTACACAGTGACCTGAATACTAGAAAGGCATCCTTTTGTAAAATATGGGAAAATTTAGCACCAGGTGTAGGTCCTGAAGAATTTCCAGATTCCTGAAGTTAAAATATTTTCATTTTATATAATAAAAATACAATGTAATTATTTTACATGAGAAAAAACAGGGTACACAAAATTACAATGAAACTTCGATTAACAGTATTTATAGACTGCCTTAACCTATATGGACTAAGGTGTTAATATATATTTCTAGAAATCATTATTACTTAACATTTAACTTTAAAAAATAAGCATTTTTTATTTCACATTTATAAATTCCATTAAAAATGGTGGTGCACGCGGTTGCTGCGGCTTTTCACTCTCTGGTTTGGTGTGTGTGTTTGGTGATATATGTGGCTGAGTCTTGTTGCATGGGGGAGGTTTACAGCCGACAAGAACTAATATGCTATGGACTACAGTCTGCTAGAGCTATCCTGTCAGATTTCAGAGGACTCACAGTATTCCTGAGGAGATAGCAAGACCACCAGGATCTCCATGGATTGTAATGGGATCATTTAAACGACGCAGGCGGTGCAGAGAGAGAAGGCGGAGGAGGGGCTGCAGAGCAGGAGTTTTAACTCGCTTAAAAAGAGAGCCACACAAACCATCATTGCCAAGTATCTTTCTCTCAAACGCTTGGTCCCTCCTCAATAAAATGGATGAGATTAATCTGATGGCAGCGAGCAATCACATGATAAAGGACTGCTGTGTGATAGTTATTACAGAGAGCTGGCTTCACTCAGCTATTCCTGATGCCTCACTACAACTGGCATGTCGTACCATCCACTGACAAGACTGTAATAAGGACTCTGGTAAGACTAAAGGAGGTGGACTTTGTTTATACGTTCATAATAACTGGTGCACCAACAGCCATGTTATAAACAGATACTGCTCTCCTGATTTAGAGGTGATGACAATCATGTGCAGACCTTTCTAGTTACCTAGAGAACTGATAGTAATTTTTGCAGCTGTTTACATATCTCCTGATGCAAATATTAGTACTGCACTTGCATATTTGCATATTACAATAAATAAACAACTTAAGGCTTATCCTGATGGGGCTCATATAATAACTGGTGATTTTAATAAGGCATGCTTAAAGACTGTATTTCCCAAATTTACTCAGTATCTGACATGTGCCACCAGAGGAAATATCACACTTGATCATGTGTATTCTAATGTAAAGCATGCATATAAAGCAGTGTCCCTTCCACATCTGGTACTTTCAGATCGTTTATCACTGTTCCTTATACCAGCATATACCCCGATCAGAAGGAAAACTAAGCCTGAAATCAAACTCATCAAGATCTGGCCAGAGGGAGCACTTGATCAGCTGCAGGATTGTTTATCAAATACTAATTGGAATTTATTTGAACAAGAGAATTTGGAGGAATATACAAAAACTGTACTGTTTTACATCTTGACCTGTGTGGATACAGTTACTGTGAATAAGCGCATCCAGATTTTTCCAAACCAGAAGCCCTGGATGAACAAGGACATGCAATTATTTCTCAAGACACGTGATATGGCATTCAGGTCTGAGGACAGGGTTTGGTATAACAAGGCAAGAGCAGAACTGAGGCGGGGCATCAAGGAGGCAAAAAAGGACTATAAAAGGAAGATTGAGGACTACTTCACAAATAATGATCCACGATGGGCTTGGTAGGGAATTAAACACATCAGCAGCAACCCCATATCGATCAATAAGGATGCATCACTGGCAGAAGAATTGAACTGCTTCTTTGCCCAATTCGAACTGAATAGATCTTCGAACACACTGCCTCTACAAACCACTGGTACTCAACTGTTCACAGTACAGGAGTATGATGTAAAGCAAGTGCTTAGAGCAGTGAATGTGATGCGATACCTGGCAAGGTACTCAAAGCATGTGCTGATCAGCTCGCAGGTGTGTTTACAAATATTTTTAATCTTTCTCTTACACAAGCCATTGTTCCATCTTGTCTCAAAACTTCCATTATTACTCCAGTTCCCAAAAAGCACTCCCCTGATACTTTAAATGACTATAGACCAGTAGCTCTCACACCCATAATTATCAAGTGTTTTGAAAGACTGGTCTTAAAATATATACAGGATTGCCTCCCATCAAACCTTGAACCATACCAGTTTGCCTATCGGAATAACAGATCCACAGAGGTTGCCATTGCTCTCCACGTTGCATTGAAACATCTGGAGCATAGTGGGAGCTATGTAAGGGTGCTTTTTGTTGATTACAGCTCAGCTTTTAATACCATCATTCCGGATATATTAAAAAGTTGCTAGAAATGGGCCTCTCCTCTCACATCTGCTGTTGGATAAAGGACTTTCTTACTAACAGACCCCAAACTGTTAAGATTGGCAGCTATTTTTCCTCCACTCTTGCTCTCAGCACTAGCTCTCCACAGGGTTGTGTGCTGAGCCCCCTTTTGTATTCACTCTATACCTACGACTGCACTCCCTCTTGTCCCACTAACTCTATAATACAAATTTGCAGGTGACACCACATTGGTGGGACTCCTATCAGGAGAAGATGAGATGGCCTATAGGTCAGAGGTTCTCAGACTGATCTTGTCGTGCAAGAGTCATAATCTCGCCCTGAACATCAAAAAGACCAAAGAATTGATTATAGAATTCAGAAGATGCAAAGCAGAGCCTCTCCCACTATATATCAATGGAGACTGTGTGGAAAGAGTTCATAGTTTTAAATTTCTAGGAACTCATATTTCTGACAACCTTACTTGGTCAGTCCACACTATGGCCACTGCAAAGGCCCAACAGCGCCTGCACTTTCTGAGGCTGCTGAAAAAGAGTGGTCTGGGTGAGAAGTTGCTGGTTACTTTTTACCGTTCTACCATCGAGAGCATTTTGGCATACTGTGTAACGGTGTGGTATGCTGGATGCTCTGTAGTGGATAAGAAGATGCTCCAGAGAGTTATAAACACAGCACAAAAAATCATCGGTTGGTCTCTTTCTTCTTTGGAAGAGATTGCGAAGACCAGACTCCTCTTTAGAGCACTAAAAATCTCCACAGACTATTCTCATCCTGGACATTCATATTTCGAACTGTTACCATCAGAGAGGCGCTATAGGTCTTAAAATGAGGACTAATAGACTGAGAAACAGTTTCTTTTCCAAGGCAATAATTGTCTTGAATCAAACAATGCATATGTGATTTAGCCATATGTATATAGTGGCATTATCAAACTATCTAACTTACTATATGTTTTGGATAGGTTTTAAAGGTTTTAATTATTATTATTTTAATTATTTTAATTTTTAAATACTCTGTAGTATGATTGTGATGTGATGTTTGGGGTACTGTGCTGGAGTAGCTTTCAAATTTCATTGTATTTATAGAGGTATTCTGTTCTATTCTATTCCATTCCATTCTATTTTCCTACAACTGCAAGTTTAATATTTTAGTTATTTTGGTAAAACTAGTCAGCACCACATATTTATATGCTAACGATCAGACAGAAATTATTATGGTTTCCAGAGCCCTGAATTTAACAAACCACAAACCAGTCTCGCAATTATATTGTCTTCCACTTCAAAGACTTCTTTTTTCTCTTTTCTTAAAAATACAACTAATCTGGGATTAACATTTCCAATAATTAACAAACCCTTTCTTCATGACTTGAAACAAATTGAAAAAGATCCCAGGTTTTTAATTTTCATTCTTTTTTAAAAAAAACCAACACCTTAGATTATTTTTAACTCATTTCAGTTCACAATTCAAATAAAAAAAATTAAAAACCACTTTAGATAGCCTTGATTATCACATTTAATACAGAAAAAAACTCAGTAATACTTATCACTATTACTATTTTGCAATAGTTCATGTGTTAATTTTTTCTATATATATTTAAGTTTCAGCATATTTGTCATATGCTGTATCTCTTTCATTTTATTGCAATTCCACTATGCACATTATTTTCCTTCTATAACATTGTACATTTATCTAAGTAATTTATTTATTTGTCAATTGCTTACAAGATAATAGGTATAAGTAAAACATAGTTATGAATACATGATACATATAAGAAAAATAAAATATAAAAGAAACAATAGGACAGGGACGGTAGGCACGTTGGTGTGCTTATGCATTCATGTATGCTAATGCTTATTTCTTTAATTCATTCCACAAATATATGCAACTGATGAAGGTAACCATGCATGTTAAGAACTGATTTTCAAAATATTCAGTCATCTATTAAAATAAATCTGTTATAAGAATAGAATGATCATTTCCCAAGGCACCATTCTGCTTGCCAACTGTGCTAGTGCTACATCTGTTCTAGGAAGAAATGTGATAATTACCTATCCTAACATGACCCTGAACATCAAGCATTGGTCACATTGGTAATTTACCAATAGAATATTTATCTTAGAAATTATATACTTGCAAAATAAGAACAGATTTTCAAACAATATAATGAATGTATGCAATGTTAGCATTGTATTCACATTTGCCAAACAATTGTGAAAGCAACTGTTTGCCACTTATTAGTGTAAAAGACAGAGCTCCAGTAAAAACGTCATTAGTTTACCACACACTAACAAAACAACTGAAAGGAAAGAGAAACCCTACTAAATATATACACTTGGAATATATGTTTTTAAATTAGGAAGCAGCAATGAATTTCATATAGAACTTTAAATCCATATGAAGACCACAAAGTAAGTTGTAAAAGTACAGAAATGGCTTAAGGAACAAATGTTGTTCATTCATGCACATGAATCTTTTGACATTAGTGTCAAAATGGAAAAAAATATTAAAACTATTATTTTGCAATAACATCATATATAATACTGGCTTATAGCATATAAATTATCTGCGCCCTATGCTTCTTATTGATTCACATAATTCTGAATCAAAGCACCTGTACTAAAGATACTAAAGATGCATCAGTTGGCTGTAAATATCCCCTAAATCAGTTTAAAACTATAGCTTGCCATATTTTCAAAACATAATCATTCATTCTTGTACCTGAGTATCATTGGAAGAGACAGATAATCTGTCATCAGGTAATGATGGTGTATACACAACAGAAATAGGTGTCCCAGGAATTCCATTTGCCTGGATATTTTCACTATCACTACCATCGTCTAAAGTACCTATTGGTCCATCAACCACAATCTTTTCAGTAAATTTCTCACCTATATCTAAAAGAAAAAAAGAATTATGGCATACAGTAAAATTATGGCATTTAAAAGTAATTAGTTATACAATAAGAAGTACATTGGATAATATTACATAAATAAATATTACATACATACTGCCACAAATGAGTTCTGAATATTTATTACCAGTGTGCTGTTCTTGATGCCATACCAACATTTGTTCAGCATTGCTTTAAAAATTAGTGTAAATATTGTATGATTAACATTCTATATCATGATTGTTTACTAAGTAACTCACAACAGAACCATTATGATCTGAATTGAAATATATTTAGCTCTATGTGGCATACCAAGATGAATTGTCTAGGACTATCTTATAATGTTCATTGAGTGATTCACAATCAATTTGTAAATTACTTATAGGGTTTTACAATGAATGCTTATTTTTTTAGCTTTATCTTGAGTGTGTGTGTGTGCGTGTGTGCATGTGTGTGTGCATGTGTGTGTCTGTCTGCCTGCCTGCCTGTCTGTCTACTGCAATTATTTTAGAACAGAACCTGCTGTGAAATGGCTTACACATAAAAGAAAAGCCTGGAATTAAAAAAGGTAGCAAATTCTAAAATCCTGTTAACTCAGACCAGGCTGTCTCATTTGCTTAAACACTATTCAACTTCCCTTTAATTTAAGTTTATAAAGGTATGTTACAGTTTCAACTGTATTTCTTAATTTTACTTTAGTATCAATGTTTCAGGAATCTGTAAATAAACTAATAGCAATTCTCAAGGCTGATTTTAATATCTTATATACGTTTTATCAAAATTTGTATTAACTTTAAACAAATAATAAATCCAGGTTTACTCTATAGCCATTATCTTCATGTCTTTCTCTAGAGAAAAAAGCCCTTAGGCTCCCCATTCTCTTCCTTCAAGAGAAAAAAATTCAGTGACCTTCTAGTGAAAAGTGAACAGTAATCCTCTTACAGCTCTCTGAACTGTCTGCTTCTGCAGGTTGAAAACAGCCCAATCTGTTTCTATTTTTTAAAAATAGCCATTGCTTTATCTAATATTTTTTCCCATATTAGTACATACAAAACTTGACCATCAAGTCCTCCTATAAAATTCCTTTAACTTTTACCTCAAATCAGCAAAATGGTTTAATGAAAGTATATTACCTCGTACTACTATGTTGACCATTTCCTGGACTATACTCTTTACAACATCCTGAGCTGTTTCTTCACATTGGTTACTTTCTCCATCACATGACCCTGCATCACTTTTAGTGAGAGCTACAAAAAAACAAAAACAAATATATTATTTAAAATTATCAGGAATCCAGTCTGGTTAACATATTTCCAAACTATAAATGCTATCTAAATACATTTTTATGATTGTTCGTAAGATTTACTATATCTGAGCTTTTAGCAAATACATTTTAAAAAGCAATATGACATTACTACAAAGTTTGTAAGCTTATAAAAAAGATAATCATAACTATAATATTAAAGCCTGCTGATAATTGTGTGCAGTTCTTAACCAAATTAACCTTTTATAGAAAATGGCAATTCAATGTGACATTAGTTCCTCCCAGCTCAATTTTCTGTAGCACTTTGAAGCACCCAGAATACCTCAAAATAGCAGTAGTAAAATATAAAGCAAATCTACAAATTTTCAGCAACATACACATTGGCATTTAATGCAAAATAGTATTGGTAAACCTCTAAAAAGCTTCCATTTTACTCATTAAAACTGCCTGAGCCCTTTCTCCAGACACATCATCGGGTATATCACCTGGAACTCCAAAAACACAAACAAGCAGAAAGCAAAATTCCTAACCGAGAAAACACCTCCAGTTTAAGACAACTTGACAATAAGATAACAACATGCCCTCTGCCAGCCCATTCTGATTAATCATCATTATTACTTTCTGCTGCTGTTGCTTGATCAGCTTCTGTCTGTTCATTTTCTGCACTAGAAATATCAGACCCATTTTCTCCTTCTGTATCTTCTTGAAGGCTTTTGTCCACATCATTTGTATGATGCTCCAAATCCCTTTCATGGTCCTGGGATAATTGATCAACAGTCTCCTCTGAAAGATGCCTTAATTGAGGTGATTCAGGCTCATGATGGCTTAAAGGAGATTGCTGCAGGTGATACTGTTGTCGATGTCTCTCTTTCTCCATTTGTTTGGCTTCTTGAAGCTATAATTTGTATTTATTTATATGAAAAATAAAACATTAATGAATACATGTTATATTTAGCAGACATGATACTATTTTGTACACTTGGAGCCCTTCAAAAGTTGGCACAGTGCTAAAATTTTATTGTGATGCAAGGTTTTTTTTAAAAAAATATGAAAAATGCTCATTAGAGGTATTTTAATCATCTTAATTAAATACAATTCAGTTTTTGACCAAATCTAGCCATTTATGATCACAATTCTCAATATACTATTTGGAAAATAAGAACTGTCCTTTCTCTTAAAAACTTCGTGTGTGATGTAAGTTTGAATTTTTTTTTTCACATGGTCCAAACATATGCAAAGACTATATTAATTCTATCTATATATTTAATTATGAAATAATAGATCTTTTGACTATCTATGTATCTGACTATCTAGCCACCCATCTCATGAATGAGAGTCTGGGTTGGGTATAGCAAAAACAAAATAATAAAAACATTTTAAAATAACCATAAAAACACAAATATAACATAAGGGAATATGCAAAAACTTACATATAATAAAGGCCTCTTGCAGGCTCCTTGTTCCCAAGGAATACCCAGATCTACTGGAAAAAATGTCTTGAGAGGTCTCTGGAAGTTTGGGGCTAATTGCATTTTAGGGTGAATGATATTCCAAATGATGAGTGCTACAGCAGAAAAGACTCGCTTTTGGGTTCTGTAAGATGGAACTCCTTAGGAGGCAGGACTGTAACCTATCCTTCCTGATTGTATGGGTAGATGAAATCAGGAAGAAATGGTCCCTCAAATAACCTGGCCCTAAAGCCATGTAAAGTTTTAAATCTTCCCATACGAACCCCTGCAACTTCCAGGAACTAAGACAGGACATCAACAGCACTCCTTAGTTTACCAGGGGTGGAAATGTACAACTGAGTGTACTCATGATACTTCACTCCATGTGGAGAATGATCTCATCTAAAGGCTTGATGTTGATATTAAACAGGAGTTTAATATTCCAAGCACTGCAGAACCTCACATAACTTGAGTTGAGGACAGAATATCTCACTCTCAATCAATACCAGTAACAGCCCCACAGGAAGGAGGGGAACTAGCACAGTGCAGTATTCTTGATTCCCATACTACAGAGTCCATCCAGAAGGATACCATGTTTGATAATATTGAAGGCTGCTGAGACATCAAGTAGAACAAGAATGAATGCACGCTGGGGAAACCATTTCGGCAGACCATCCCTTGAACTGCCACGAACAACAGCGGCCCTGCCTTAACTGGGTCAACCTTACATCATCCATTGTCGATAGTCTAAAACCTCCTGCTGAGCCCCACCCCCCACGGTCATTTCCGATGGTGGGGGTGACTGAGAGAACGGGGGAAAATCCGACATTTTTGAGATGGAGATGTCTGGGAGACTGTTTGGACGGCTGCCCAGGCTATCCCTCAGGCTACCACGAGTGGCAACGATCCTGCCTCGACTATGACAGCCACACGTCGTCCATTTTGGTTGCCACGGGTGACACCACAGCTACCACAAATGGGGATAGCCCTATTCCATCTACCCCAGATGACTCTACAAGAACAGCTATAATTACCAGGATGACATCACCCTGCTTAGCGGCGACAACAACTTCAATGACAACAATCCCAACCTCAAAGACCTCAACGTCGACAGTGACAGGGTGGCCTTGTTACCAACGATGGCAACAATGGCAAGATAGGATGGAGATGACAACTAGACATCCCTGGGTCTATCCTAGGTTCCAGCTCCGACATCAACAGTCTTGGTCACAGGATTGGCGAGGGTCATGGCCGATGAAACACAACGATCATATAGACCGATACCAACCTGCCACACCTTTACATCGCCAACTCCGAACACTAGAACCGCAGTCAACCAAATCATTGAAATACTCATCTACTGACCTACGGGCCTTGAGGAATGTCCCCCCTTCCTTAACTTGGCCCTCTGGACTTCCAAAAGCTTACCTTAAGGACATAGGAAATGCTCTGGGCGTGGCGCCCATTTATACCAATTTATTTCCAAATTTTTATCAGGATTAGGGAGGGCAACCAGGTGGGAATTGGGGGAAAACTCACCTAAGATAATTGTCAGACCTGGGAACACACATGACCGGGAGGTCCTGGAATCGGGGATGGTCAGATCGAAGATGGGGACTTCTTTCCAAGGGGAGAAAGGGATGGCTATCGACACAATTGACGGGAGAGGCAGATATGGCATTAACAGGGGGCCATATCATACTGTGGGAGCTCGCCCCCGCTATTTATGGGTGGTGACGTGCTCCGACCCCCAGGTTATGTTCCACTCCCTGGGCTGTTCGAATGATCCGACTCCGGGCCTTCGGCTGATGTTATGCAACGCCAGGTCTGTTATTAATAAAACTTCCCTCATCTATGAATTGAGGAGGGGGAAGCGTACCTGACGGGCATCACCGAGACCTGGCTGGGACAAGAGGGGGATGTTCCCCTGGTGGAGATGTGCCTGGTCGGGTTTCGGGTTTTTCATCAGCCAAGGGTCCAGGGGAGGGGTGGGGTGGGGTTACAATAATTATTCGGAAGGACCTAGATCCTAGGGAATCCATTGGCCCTCAGACGACCGGATGTGAATCCCTGTTTGTGAAATGTAGTTCCGGAGTTCAGATGGGTATATTGATCACATACCTGGCTCCTTACTGTGTGACATCGACTCTGCCTGAGCTCCTCAAGGTTATAGCCAGCCTAGCGGTTGAAACCCCTAGGCTGATGGTCATGGGGGATTTCAATCTACCTTCGGCTGGCGGGATCTCGGAAATTGGTCAGGAATTCTTGGCTTCCATGACAACCTTGGGCCTGACCCAATTAATTAGGAACCCTACTCACACTGGTGCCTGGAGGCTGTGCGGGATTGGATGGGACGAAACAGGCTTCAAATCAACCGGGCCAAAACCGAATGGCTATGCTTTCCGACACCCCGATACAGCCAACTAGTTCCATCGTTGACTGTGGGGGGGGGGGGAACTCTTACCCCCACTGACAGGGCACGCAATCTGGGTGTCCTCCTGGACGTACGGCTGTCGTTAGAAGAACATATCTCGGCCATCACCAGGGGGGCTTTCTACCAGGTCCATAGGATCTACCAGTTGCAGCCCTTTCTGGATCGGGATGTGCTTCGCACAGTTACATCCGCTCTCGTTATCTCCCGCCTAGACTATGCCAATGCTCTCTACATGGGGCTGCCCTTGAGGAGCACCCGGAGGCTCCAGCTGGTACAAAATGCGGCCGCACGGGTGGTTCTGGAGGCTTCTCGGGGCTCTCATATTACACCACTCTTGTGCGAGCTGCATTGGCTCCCGGTGATCTTTCGGGTGCATTTCAAGGTATTAGTTACCATCTTTAAAGCACTCCATGGCTTGGGACCTGGCTATCTGCGGGACCACCTACTGCCATCATCAATCTCCCGTCGCCCAGTTCGCTCCTATAGAGTGGGCCTCCTTGGGATTCCGCCAGCTGGACGGCTGGCGACGCCGAGGGTGCGGGCCTTCTCTTTGGGGGCGCCCTCCCTCTGGAACAAATTGCCCCCGGAGATGAGGATCATCCCTGACCTTTTGACCTTCCGGCATGCATTGAAAACTCACCTATTCCATCAAACCGGTCTGGCCTAGGGTTTTTCATTTACTTTAAATTTGGTCAAAATTGCTCTTAGTCCTCACTTTTAAATCCTTACCTCATCCCGTTTATTTAACAACCAAATTTTATTCTTTAATTATTCCAACTATTGTATCTTCAACATATTTCTAATATCTGTACACCGTCCTGAGTCCCCCAAGAAGAGGGGGCGGTATATAAATCTTGAAAATAAATAAATAAAATAAATAAACTAGCACAATGCAGTATTGTTGATTCCCATACTACAGAGTCCATCCAGAAGGATACCATGTTTGATAACATTGAAGGCTGCTGAGACATCAAGCAGAACAAGAATGAATGCACCAACTCCATCCAGGTTATCCAAAAGCATGGCCAATTCCTTTTGATTATATCTAGGTCTAAATCCTGACTAAAAGGGATCCAGATAATCAGCTTCATATAGGTTTCGCAAGAAGCTATTGTATGGCCATTGACACTGGATGAAAATTGTCCAGTATGATGGGATCTAGCAATGGTTTGAGGGAGTGAAACAGTGCCTCCTTAAAAAGTGGAAGAACCTGATCTTTCAAGGAAAGACTCACCACTGCTAGAACCCAACCACCTCAAACCTTTGCTAGTTGGGAGGGGCATAGATCTAAGGAGGAGGTTATTGACCTCATAGCCATATGAACCTGTTCACATCCTCAGCCCCAGTCCTTTAGTTATTCTGGTGGTGCAGTGGTTAGAATGCAGTACTGCAGGCTAACTCTGCCCACAGCCTGAAGTTTAATGGGCTCAAGTATTGACTCACTTCCATCATTCTGAGGTTGATAAAATGAGGATCCAGATTGTTGGAGGCAATATGCTGACATTGTAAACTGCCCAAAGAGTGATGTAAAAGCACTGTAGGCTGGTATATAAGTCTAAGAGCTACTGCTACTCAATGATTTTTAGATGAAACAAGTAATGTCTGGCAAATGGGTATTCAGTTATTTTAAGGTCAAAGTCAAAAGTCAGAGCACATATGGTAAGATTGAACTTCTTCATATTTGGTCAAATGATTTCCCAGTGTTTTTGGAAGGCTTGTTCCAACATTGGAACATACCTAGTAAGGTTGGAATGGGATATTTCAGAGTTGGGACATTTTTCCCTTATACCTCTTGTACAATTCAATTGGCAAACAAATCTAAATGTTTGCTATTCCTAGAGCTGAAATAGATTTTTGGAACAATTCTTTATTCACGTACAAAGAAACTTACCGCTTGGTTTTCCATGCGTGCAAATATTACATTCAACATTTGTGTGAGAGTGGCCTTGGCTGTGGTTTGATTTATAAGATTCTTGCTTGCAAGATAAATATTGTAGCATGTTCTCACAGCTTGCAACACGGTCCCTTCATGTATCTCTATGTGTTGAGATGTTACTGCTGTTAACAGAGCCTAAAATACATTACATTTATTTACAAAGTTAGACCTGCAGTTATTTATTTAGAAATCTTGTATTGCTGCCAAATGGCGAAAGGTGAATGCGGAAATGGCGATCCCCACCATCTAGAACAGCTGATTGGTGTTATTCTGGGAGGCCAATCCAACCGCCAGTCAGCTGCTCAGCAGCGAAGGCTCCAGCATTTCCCACTGGTGATGTTACCAAGCCCCCTCTCCCACCACAATATTTGCTCTATAAGATGCACAGACATTTCCACCCACTTTTTTTGGGGGGGTGGGAGTGCGTCTTGTAGTGCGAAAAATATGGTATGTACATACATAATGTATAGAGTTAATCTGCCAATCATATTATATAATCTAATTTAGAGACATCAAAAGTTTTAAAGGAGATAGAAGCTGCCTAGAAATGGCTTTTTTACTAAAAGTCCATAATGTATTTAAATCAGTCTTTGTACATATGGTAATGCTGCTCATTCCTTTCTAATGGATACTTCTAAGTTATCAGGACTTTGTCTCAGTCAGTATTAAGCTATCAAGAAATGTTATCTGATGTAAATATAATAAATTATTATAATTAGGTCAGGTTCCAGTTTGAAAGTAGTATTAATTTATGCAAATCCTTATAAACAAAAATAATCCTATAATTTAAGAATTTGATCAATTTGATAAACTGCAAACTGCACAAATTTCATATTCAGTTTTAAGATCCCAGAGCATTAGAGGGTTTAATAAGAAATGTATCAGATTATATTTTCAAAACTTAAAGAAAAATGTATGTATTGAATTACAATGGAGGGACTTTATCGTGCTATAATGGACTAGGGTTTCTGTGATTGGTTAGAACTGGTGGTTATACTCCTCTCACTGAAGTTAAGAATCCTTGGGAGATACATATTATATTTCAGTAAAATAATTTGGGAAATTGGTACCAAAACATTTAATAAACTTTTAAAATCAACGTACTTCAGGGGTGCCAGTTTAACAAGGGTCCAGATGAAGATAAATCACTTATATTTCCTAGCTAGAATTTGAATTATTAGAAGTAGGTTACAAGAATTTGTCCCATATGTACTATTAAAATATCTAGTGTTTATCCAATAATGATCAAAGATTCCTTTCTGTGATTATTGAATTTTTGGCCTTTTTCTTTAGTCTTGGACCATAAATGAAATTTCAGTTTGATTTAACTTTTGCAGAGGTTTATCCAATGTACTTATTTATCCAATGTACTTATCCAAATGTATGCTTGGATAGGTAATAGATAAACAAGAATCCAAGAATTTTGACCCATCAAAGTTCTGGGTATTTTTGCCAAACTTTATGTCAAGATGCTATTAAATAATTGAATACAAATTAATGAAATTATTTATAGTACTGAAATAATTTTAATAAGATTCAAAGCACATTTGCCAGCTTTTAAAAATATTATTTAATTATATTTTATTTCAAAAAATATTACAATTGACATTTCTTTTAATAAACTATACTATTTAATAACCGCAAAAAGTGATATAACTATTTTATAATAAAACTATTCTTAGAATAGATATCTTATCTATTATGTTTTGCTAAAAATGACACAAATAAAAATGAAATAAGTAAAAAAAATCCTAAATAAAAAAATCCACAAACATGGAAAACATGGTCTTATAACAGAATCAGTACTATAAATATTTCTAATATTTTCAAAATTCTATAAAAGGAATATAACTTATTTAGAAAGGCTGAATGGTAATAGAAACAGTTAACATGTTATCTCTCTTATTCAGCAGCTATCCCTGTACAGCGTCAGAAACACCAACTTTAAAGTTTTGAGAGAGTGTTTTTATGGAAACTAAATCAATAATTTCTTATCATTAATTTTAAAAAATCAAAAATAAATTTGGAAAAAAATTATGTTTTATAAAGAACCAACAGAATTGGACCAGATTCCAGCAGGAACTGATGAGAAATTAATTTAAAAAATTTACACTTACCTATTGAGCATTAGAATGCAAGAAGAGCAAGTAAAAGAAACAATGACAGTGTAGGCTAAAAACTTTGGTTATTCTATATAATTGGACAAATGGCACAAGTTGTGGGATTGAAATTATAAATTAATAATGTCTACTGCATACAAAGAAAATTTATATAAAAAGTTCTACAGATGGCACTTTCCACAAGCAAGATTAGCCAAGATGTATAAAGAAATGTCAGCTAAATACTGGAAGTGTAATCAGACTCCTGGCTTGTACTACTACATGTGGTGGAAGTGCCAAAAGCAAAAACATATTGGACAAAAATACATATTTGGATTAAAAAATGATAAAAAAGGAACATGCAGATTTAAAACCAGAAATATTTCTGTTGAGTATCATACCAGAAAAATATAATAAAGGGATTATGCACTTAATATTACATGTGTTAACAGCAGCCAGATTTGTGTTTTCACAACATTGGAAAGGTGTGGAGAACCCCACAGATGAGAAGGTAGTAAGAAAAAAAACAACTAGAATGTGCAGAAATTGATAGATTAACACTTGAAATTAAAGAGAAGGAAGATATGGAATATTTTGAAACATGGGATTCGTTTTATTTATGGTTAAATAACAGAAACAGAAATTAGAATATTTAAAATGATAAATGGAGGATTAATTTTACCATGAGGGTTTATTATATGTGTATTATCAATAAGATTTAGTATTAACAATTAAGTATTAATAGGATGTTGAGAAAATATGGTTATTATATGTCACCATCATCATCATGAACATGATGACTATTGCTCAAACCAATTGTAACCAGACAACACACCGTTTACGTAGACAATGAAACTGTTGCTCTTTCTTTATATAGTAAAAAAAATAAAAAAAATATTTTTTAAAAAATTGGATTCTATCCAAGCAATTTGAAATAGCGGACTATTCTATAATAATGGGTTAAAGTTTAAAAAAGGAGAAGATATATTGCTTATGGCTTCAAAATTCAGCTGGTTTTGGAAAAAATGTCGTTGTTTATTTGAGTCTATTTGTTCCTCAGGGAATGCTGGACAGCAAACTTTCTGCTGGTTCATATTCAATATGTGAATGCATTCTATGTATGATATAGATGAATACTCTATGAGTCTATAACTCAATAGAAAATACTGATATTTTCTATACTCATAATTTCTGTTCACTGAAAACTGTTTTTGAAAAATCAAACAAAATCATGAAAACTTCTCAAATTCAGTAAAATATGATTATTTATCAATTTTAACCTTACCTTTATAATTTGTAGTTGAACACCTTCATCTGTCTGTGGACCTTGAAAGCAGCCACATATTGTTTCAATAATTCTATCAATCAACTTTTTCCCAGGAGCCGTGCTATCTGGAGCATTACCAGTCAAATGCCCATAAGCTATAAGTTTCTGGGAATAAAGCAAGTAAACAACAATGAACAACCAAAGCTAATATATTATACATTATGATTTTCAGCCAGGGAAATCCTCATCTAAAAATCACAGTAAGTTTCAAGTTGAAATAAATATTGGAAATATTTAGAAATAAACATCCTTTATCTTTATTCTTGCAAAGAAAGGATTGGGTACATTTGGATACATTTTCACAAGGCCCTGAAGACATGATCCTTGCAATGGACATGGGGACCCCAGAATGATATGGAGCCTATGAAGTAGATCGTTTGTCGTCACCAAGCAGGTTGGGGGGTATTTTTTTCTCTATTTGTACTTTATCCTTGTAAGTTGTAAGAGTCACTGAGAGTGAGTTGAGAGGCCATATAAATTTTCTTAAATAAATAAATAAGATCTTGGGGTATTTTCTTCTCCCCAGTTCACAGTGATTGCCTTTTCAGACAATTCAACTATGGCTTATTAATGATTTGGATATTAGCTTGAAATGGGTTTCCATGACTAGCTGGAAAACAAAATTATGATTAACAGTAATAATTTAACTGATTTTTTTTACATCACAGGAAAAGTAATAAATCATAAAGTCACTATCATAATGGGAAAAAAGTGTTGTGGTTTCACACTTAAAAGCGTTGCTTCACCATGAACTAGACCCGTGATAGTGAACCTATGGCATGGCTAGAGGTGGCACGCCCCAGCTCAGTTCTGCCATGCATGTGCCTCCCGCCAGTCAGCTGATGCACGTGCAAATGCGGAGGGATGCGTGTGCATGCATGAGGTAAGGAACACAAGAGGGGGTTGCGCGCAAGCATGGGGATGGAATGCATGCGCAGGGATGGGGCATATGTGTGGGGGATGCGCGTATTGCATTTTGGGGGTGCGCGCACATGCACAGGCTTTAGGCACTTGGTGCCAAAAAGGTTATCCATCATTGAACTAAACCATAACCTTTACAGATCCCAATTATACCACTCAATTCATAATTTTTTAAAAAAACAAAAACATCTCATTTTTACCAGATTTAATTTTCATAAAATATTTAAATTAGATTTTTTTTATCCAATTGATAATTGGATAAAATCAATCGAGAAAAAACATACCTTTAAAAAAGAACATTAAAAGTAGGCAATAATAGCATATATTTCAGGAAATATAGTTACATACAGACCTGCAAACAATCTAACGATGTACTAACAATTCTGGGACACTTAGACTGACATGCCAATTCAAATGGTAAGAAGTACTTGTCTGCTTCAATAAAGCTAGTCTTTGATTTCACTGGTGGAAGAGTGCTTGAGCCAGGTTTTGCTTCTCCATGAGGTGGACTAAATAAAATGACAGTAAAATAAATTAGTTAAGTATGAAATTAGAAATAGCTAGGGCTATTATTATATACTTGCTTTATCTTTAGTTGTATATTTAAATTGTAAAACATTTATCATTAAAACTGATACTTTAAATTATACTTAATTTACATAGCTGATTTGTTCTACTGAATGATGTGAATGAAGTAGATCTTCTGTTTTTGGAATCCTGACAAAGCAAAATAAATGCTATGACTTTTATACAAATGTCTTTTAACATAGAATTAAATGTATGTTATATTAATAATTATGACCTAGTACAAAATTAACAAATAACAAATTAAAAAGTAGATTGCAGTTTCATATGTTCAAAAACATGTAAATATGAATGGGATGGAATATTTAGTTTACTGTAAAAATAATGATTCTTATGATGATCAGCACCTACAGCATTAGGAGATTCATCTGTCTTAGTAACTTTACAAAGGAAAGAAATGAATCAGGATAATAGAGGATTCCCTTCATTAGAGAGATCCTTTAAAAAATTATCTGCTTTCTCAAATGATATTCTGATGGCTAGATGGGAAATGGTAACAGCTTTCCTTTCTTTTTAACCATGCTTCATTTTTTTGTACAAAAATGCAAAGATTTTGTGCTTCTTAACTGGGACATTCAGAGATGACATACTTGATGATTTTTCTGAACTAATTTGAAGCCAAAGCTATTAGAAATTATATGCTATGAAATTTTAAATTTCTTTGCAAATTTCTTTGTTTTTACAAAACCAGAGAGTTTCAATTAACTTGTACAACATTAATATACAAACTAACCCAGGACTTTTAACCATGGTTTGTAAAATAAGCCATAGAATCTAACTTATTATTGGTTCACATGCGTATCATACTAAAGCAGAAAAATCATATTATGAATAAATGTTTATGTATGAACTAGGCTAGGATGTCTCATGAAGTTTCTGAATTTCGGACATGATAAAGTGCTAAAAAAGTGCTAGTTTATCAATCCTTTTCCCTAAAAAATAGAATGAATGGCAGATTTAATCTCCACAGAGTCAGATATTTGTGCTTATAATCATGCCACAAACTTATTCATATTTAATATGAACAAAATTACCTTTGTTTTCCAGTTTCTGTTTTTATTTCCTCTGGAAAAAAGCAAACAAAACCATTTTTATAAGAATGATTAAAACTATAAAATAAAACTAATTCCCACATCTCATAAATAACATTTCTAATTAAGAAGCTGAACTTATTTACCCCCTCCCACAAATTACTGAATAAATAGAAATAGCAAATTCTCCTATAAAATATGGGGAAAGCATATCAATCCTATAGCATCCATAGTGTTATTCCTTATATTGTTTTCACATATTTGTGAAGGAGATCTAGGATGACAGGATAAATGGTTTTTAAAGTTTGCAAACATGTTTCTGCAATCTGGGATGCTTTGTACAGTTGGGATTTTGTGTTCATATAAAACACAATTTGAACAGATACATTTGATAGTGATAAATAAAACAACAAAAAGCATAAAACATAAAGGAGTCACCTACAAATGTTAATTAATCCCTAGAATTATCAACAACAGTTCCATTGTATATTATGCTTGATCCTATTTATACATCCTATTTGGGGAACATCATCAAAAGGTGCAAAAATTTGCCTGGTCAACCAAAAATGCGTGGTTATTAGGCTGACTATCTTCTACAGGGCAATTGCATGTCTCGTACTTAATGCTTCACTTCCAAAATGCATATCGAAGTCACATTTCTTATTCTTTTAATCAGTTTAAAGCCTGGAACAAGGACTAAGATTCTTCAACGCTCAAGAAAGAGTAATTTCAATACTCCTTTTCCCCTGAGATTGAATCCAATTCAAATGTTAAGCCTTTTTCCCAAATCTTGAAGATTTCTATTTCATGACGGTACTCATTCTTCTTTTTGTATCTATTTAGTCTTACTATTAACCATACTGTTATATGTTTAACATACTGCTATATGTTATATGTTTAACATACATTAAACACACTTATATTGGTACTTTCCCCAATATTTGGTATATTTTTGGCTTTAAATAATTATATTTCATAAAACTTAAAACATCTATGAATGTCTAGCAATAAAAGGTACAATAAAAAATAAGTACGCGAAGTCTGAAATCTTAGTTCAAGCCAGCTTGCTGCATTTTACATTGCACTGAACTCTTTGTTTATTATGTATATTGTCCTCTTTCGAAAAGATTATAAAAATACTGTGCATTACAGTGTATCTACTCATCATTAGGAAAAACCTGCAATATAGACTAGATTTGGGAACTTGGGGAAAAATAACTGAAGAAGGCAGTGCCAAGGCATTCCCAAAATATCTCCAAAATAACTGAACATCTCAGGGGTTGGTTTGATGCAAAGGAGACTTATAGTTACTAATATTAAGAATAAATTTGGGAGTTAGGCAGTAAATTAATATGTGTAAATACATTTTCCCCAGGGATTGTCACACATAAAAATTTCAGATCTTACTGGCATTAGATTTACTGCCCAACTCAAAGTTATTACATTATTGGTTTTTCAACTGCTTTTTAAAATGAGACATTTTCTATGGATAAAAAAAAATGAAAAATTGCCATCTTTTATAATTGATTCAAAACAATATATTAAAGAACATATTTAAAATATACAAACTCAGAATGAAAAAGCTTTGAAGTATCATACATCAATTTCCTTCCTTTTATCATTATTACAAATATGTTATAGCTAACATTTCAAGTTTGGTAAGTCATGAGGAATGAAGAGTTAGAATTTCTTTAAATATATAAAGAGATTTTAAATGTGCCCACATTAAAGTATAATCTGGCCTCCATAATACAATATAGTCCTACAGAATAATTTTGCCACTTCCTTGCTGAAAAGATATTTTATGCAATTATTTCTGATACTTTGTTTAATGCCTGGTATTATTTTAGTTTTATACGTGAGAAAAATTACTGGGATTATACTTTTTGCACAAGAAAAAGTGTGGGCATTTTAAAAATTAAGATATCATTGTGTTAACATTAATAGTATTTCACAATAGCATTTCTGTTTGGAAAACAGAAATGAAGAACCAGAAAATCCAATATAAACAGAGATTACAGGGCTATAGAATTTCAGCTGTTCTTCAGCAGCCACCAAAATACTGGATTTGCCAGCAAATTCTCTCTATATACACATGAGACATCAGTAAATCACTCCATAATCCATATTGAGATTATCTGACTTGAATATTTTATGCATTTTTAAGACAAGGCCAGTCTTGTACACAAATATTTATGCTTCAGTACCTCATTTATTGACTACTTGTTTAGCGATAAAATCATGATGACACTGGGAAAGACTTCCAACCTGTCTTCAAAGTTGCAACTGTAGCGTTCTTGTGGTCAGGTGATTTACAATTTACAATGGTTGCAGCATCCCAAAGTCATTTGATCACTATTTGCAACCTTCATAGCCAGCTTCTGCTAAGTAAAGTCAATGGGGAAGCCAGCAGGAAGTTGCAATCATGGTCATTTGATGTGGCATTTAACAACTATAGCCAGAACTATTATCATAAGTCAATATGGTCACATGATTTTGTGTTTAATGACTGCACTACTTAGTGACAGAGTTGTCAGCCCCAAATGTGGTCAGTAAGTGAGCACTAGTTGAAATCCAGATTTCAGGGTTTTTTACTTATTGATGAACAGCCAGAAGGCATACGTTTGAGCATAATGATCTGAGGAATGCTTGAAATATATTCCTTCTGTAACATATACAAAAAGAAAAAAGAACCAATCAAGCTAAATTAAGTTTCCCCAGAACCTTTCTGCAGTAATGAAGTACGAGAAGTTCGTGTCTGAGAACAACCTATAGTCAGCCTAAATTTCGAAGTTTTTAATAATGAATGATCAAAACAGATCTGCAGAAAAGCCTACCAGAGAAATACCTGGACATAAACTGTCACAAATTAATCTGGTTAATTTAATTTAACTCAAATGCTTATAGATATTAAATGTCAGACCAGGAAACAAATTTATAAAGCTTTTATCTATAAAAATAGCTCTCTACTATTTGACAAGTTGCAATTCTCTACAACAGAATCAGATGGTGACTACCGTATTTTCCGGCGTATAAGACGACCGGGAGTATAAGACGACCCCTGATTTTCAGTTGACTTTTTTTCAAAAGTCGTCTTATACGCCGGAAAATACGGGTATTCAAAATTAAGCTGCAAGGATTTGTAAACTAAGATGCTTCTCCTTAAGTGTGTAGGCAAATACATTTTTATTCAATACAGTCAGCATTATAAATGAACTCTACAACTTTCTATTAATGACATATTTTTTAAAATTCCGGCTGCTACTCCGCGAAAGAAAACAGCCCGATCTGCCGCCACTAGAGCTCCGAAGGAGAGAATAGCAGCTAGAGAGGCAGAAGCCGGGCGACCTCCCGAAGGTGTCAAAGAAGAGCGAAGCGTCTCTTTCACAGGGCGGGTGAGCGGCTTAGAGCCGCCCTCTGTTATCCCTCGCTTCTCGCAGGAGGCAAACAAGACAGAGCCACGCCGGAAGCTCCCGGCTTTCCGTGGCGCCTCCTCCCTTGACGTCCCTTCCATGCCGGCAGCTCCAGAGAAGCTCAAGGCGAGTGGGAGTGAGGGGGGATCCTTGTCCTTGTGAACCGCTGCATTACCGGATCGAACTGACTGGTTCGCTTCGCATCTCTCCCTTGCCTTGGAGGAAGCGCCCGCAAACTTATTTCTCGGCTCCCTCAAAGAGGAAGCGTAAAAGCGCTCAAGCTTCACTCCTGTCGTATTTTCCGGCGTATAAGACGACCGGGCGTATAAGACGACCCCCGATTTTCGGTTGCCTTTTTTTAGTTTCAAAAGTCGTCTTATACGCCGGAAAATACGGTAATAACTGGAACTGGAGTAGAAACATAACCTTGAATAAACAAGAGTATCACTGGGGGAAATTCAAAGTTCATACAAGTAAACAAATCTAAAAAGTTAGCAGATATTCCTTTTTCCTCAAGATTGCAATAATGATTCAAAACACAAAAGAATTATCCATTTAAAAATTGAATATTACAGTAATGTAATTAAGTGAAATTGGCATGATTGTTTGATAATTTAAGTATGCAAGCGACAGGTTGCAGCCTGAGATTCTTTGCAACGGCTTGGAAATGATGCAAGTGGATTGCACTGATGTTACCAAAAGCAGGTGTGGTGGTATGGCTCAGGCATTTGGATTGCCACCAGGGAAATCCAGGCTCAAGTCCATACTCAGCCATAGAAGCTTTGGAAACTTTGGAAAGATGACCCCTGTTGTGGATAAGAAATAAAACGAAAGAACACTTTTATAATACCCTGGCCTTCTGAAAGACAAGATGTAATAAATAAATTAATCTTAAAAAATAATTCAGGATGCTTATTCTTGCAACAATTAAATATATGAGATCAGGAAATAACATTCCAGGCTTTTATTTAATTAGCTTCATCCTGACATTAAAAAAGGTAATTAAATTCTGTATGACAAGTCACAGTTATACAAGTAAAACTATACTTGTATTTGTATTACTTGTATAAATATACAAAATAAAAAAATAAGAATACCCCCCTTTTCCCTCAAAAATCTAAGAGGGACTAAATATAATTAGCACGTACAAAATAATCAGTGTAAAAAATGGAAAATTAGAGATAGTTTTTAAATGTTACCTGGGGACAGTTTGTTACAGGTTCACAAGTAAATAGAAAATTATTTCAGTCCACTTTTATGCCAGCAATTAGATTTATTCATATTAACTCAAGATTTGTTTTAATTCAGACTGATTAAACTGCAGCAGTCTATTTTGTATACAACCTTAAAACAAAAACAATTCATACATTGCACCAGGCTAAATCCAAATCAAATATATTATGGTAGTCCTCAAGTTATAATGGCAATTGGGACCCGTATTTCCTTCACTAAGTGATGCAGTTGTAAAGCACAATGTCATGTGACCACATTACTTAGCAATGGCAATTTTGGCACTCGCCATTGCCATTGTTATCCAAATTCTGCCAATCATTACTCAAGAACCCATCCAAATCCAAGCCATTCTGGGCTCAGTTGTTTCCCAACCCCCACCTCCCCCACACACAATTCCATGGCTCATTTCTTCCAAGGTAAGGGACTGCCTCTCCTTCAACTCTCCCTTTTTGGCTGTACTTTGCTTTGTGGGGCAACAAACAGTCCCAGTCCCACATAGCTCTAACTAACTTAGTACCACTATTTGATAAACTTGTTATTCTTTCCTTCCTTGACTTCGTTTGCTTTTCTCTCAATTTGCGCCACATTGCTGGATTGAGCCCGTTTTCTAGCTCAGGGTCTGGATTAGGCTGACTCAGCCTCTTCCACTGTCACTTCATCTGTGTGCTCTCTTCAGCTGATTTCTGTGGTGGCTGAGTGGTAGACTGGTGAAGCCATGTTTATTTGCATAAATTCACGTCTTAAAAGGTTTTAAGAGTTTTTAGAATAAGCAACTCCACATATGTTTGTAAGAGGAGATATGTGTTAGTTTATAGTGGCAAAAATTCAGAAGAATCCTATAGCACCTTTTCTCATTAACAAATTTATAAAAAGGTGTTAGGCTTTCATGAGCTGCAGCTCCCATCATCTCTATGCATCTGATGAGATGAGATGCAGCTCATAAAATGTAGGGCTTTTTAATATTTGTTATCTACAAAAAGTGATATCAGATTCCTGATTTTTTTTTGTCCAAACACCTTTTTTCCTGTGTGACTAGAATAATGCATTCAGGTTTTGACAACGCTTCAGCTTTAGCTTTGCAGAAAGAGGGGATTTACTTTGGACCAATAATTTATTGATCCAAAGCACTAATTTAAACAAAATCAGGCAAATTTTTACATAACAATTAAGCAACAGAGGAGTAAAAAAAGATGAGAAGGTAATAAACTAATGAAGATGTGAGATCATAAATCAAATGTTCTCATGCTAATTGGAAAGTAATTTTTATTAAATTTTATTTATATAAGTTTTCAGAAATCAAACACAGCTAGTCCTTGACTTATAGCAATTCATTTAATAACTGTTCAAAGTTACAATCACTGAAAAAAATGACTTATGACATTTTTCACACTTACGACTATTGCAGCATTCCCATGGTCACATGATGAAAATTAAGATAGTTCGCAACTGACTCAGTGTCCCGGGATCATGTGATTATCTGTTGCGACCTCCTGACAAGCAAAGTCAATGGGGAAGCCAGATTCACTTAAATAGCCATGTTACTAATCTAACAACTGCAGTGGTTTGGCAAGAAAGTAAAATGGACCAAAATTCACTTAACAAATGTCTCACTTAGCAACATAAATTCTGGGGCTCAATTGTGGTCATAAGTTGAGGACTAGCTTTAGGATTAAGTTATGGCCATCTGGGTGAGAGCCTATTTTAACTCAAACTGAAAACATTTAGTTTGATTTTCTCATTGTTGTTAAAGTGAGTGCTATCATACGTTTAGATAAAAAGTTCTCTAAGGCCTTCAGAAAGAATGAATGACAGTAAGTAGAAGATAGGAATGAGCACCTCATCCCTCCAGAATGACACTTTTAAGTACATTTTTTAATTCCTTACTTTTATTGGTTTATGGTAGAAGCAACAACAAAATACAGATAGTCCTCAACTTATGATTGCTTAGTGACAATGTTACAATGTTACCATGGTGGCGCAGTGGTTAGAATGAAATACTGCAGGGTATTTCTGCTGACTGCCAGCTGCCTGCAATTTGGCAGTTTGAATCTCACCAGGCACAAAGTTGATTCAGCCTTCCATCCTTCTGAGGTGGGTAAAATGAAGACCCAGATTGTTGGGGCAATATGCTGACCCTGTAAACCAGTTAGATAGGGCTGTAAAGCACTGGGAAGTGGCATATAAGTCTAAGCGCTATTGCTATTGCGACAAAGTTACAATGGAGTTCCCAAAAGATACTTACAATCTGGTTCTGATGTCTGCCCCTTGTGGTTCATATGACTCATTTTGGCTATTTGCATTATGTTGCAGTCACGTGATCACAATTCACGACATTTTGCTGAAAACCAGTTTACTTCTAGTTTTCAGCAAATGTACCTTATATAACAATGGGTTCGCTTAACGACTGTTATAAAAAAGGTTGTAAAATTGGGTCTAGTCATGTGATGACCTACTTTATGACTATCACAACTGACAACCATAATGGGCAGGCTCAATTACAATCATAAGTCAAGAATTACCTGCACTATTATACAGGTCAGAGCCCTATGCTACAATTATGTTGAAAGGATAGAGGTAGAATAATCTATATTGTCATTTGTTGATGAAATTCTCAGTTATCCACATAGAATTATCTGGAAGTTGAGTCATGGCAAGTAGACGTCCTTTCTTTTTTGTTTCAAACATTTCAGTGCTTATCAGACTGAGAAAGCTGATGGATGTTTCAAACCAAGAAGAAAAGAAGTCCATTTGCTAAGATTCAAATTTCCAGACATATGTCATTTGATTCCTAAACAATTGTTTCTTATTCTGAACAACCTGAAAACTACATTAATATTTTGAATACTATTTCCTCAACGCAGAAGGGAAAAAATCTATTATATTGGGTATCTTGACGACTTCTGCAGGTAGCATGCCCCATATGGAATATATTGATTCCAAATTGGCAAATAGCTCAGTTGCTGGAATTCCATCCCATTTATCTCAGCAAATCTTTTTCAAGAGAACTCTGGAAGAATCAGGCTTGGGAAAGAATCTATGGTTTTAAGCAGCTGCCAAAGAGGCTGACACCATATGTGCAAACAGACAACATATAACTGGATACATCTGTTGATCATCACAGAACAAGCCTTAAATTTGGTAATTAGAAATTTCATTAGGCATCTAAATTATACCAATAAAACCTCAGATGGCACAGCAAAAACATCATTCCTACAGACTTTAGATTTTTGTTTACATGGCCAATTTTATAGTCTAAAGAGCAGTTAGTCAGGACTGGACTAAAAACGTTTATCATGGCCTTTTAAAAAAAGGACTGCAAGAGCAAATGATCACAAATGCTAAGGAAAACATTTAAGAACTATATAAAAATAATAGTAGGGAAAAGTTCTGTTCTGCAAAATTAAAACTTTTACTTGAGAATAGGTATTACCTTTAATAGCAAAAATATATTGCCATTAAAGCAAGATGCAACAATATCTTGGTTACAGAAAGCATCTGATATTCTATCCCATTCTTTTTGCAAGCATGCACAGAATAGCATAACATATAAAATAGTGATATATAGTATTTAAGAATACTTGTGTTCTCATTAAATTGGAATAAAGTACTACATGGGATATCACAAAGTTCTTGCCTGAACCTTCATTCTTCAGTAATTTTATCATTACAGATAGTCTTTGCTTAATGATCATTTGTTATATGATGATACTGTGATGGCACAGTGAACGAACAATAATTACAACTGGTCCTTGAAGATATGGTTGTCACAGCATCAATGTGGTCAAATGATCAAAATTTGGGCACTTGGAAGCCCATGTGTACTTTCAACTGCAGGGGCATTTCAATACACACAGACACAGACACACACATACACTTCTACTGACAGCTGATTCTTTGTTGTTTTCTTCCTCTGATGCTGGCCCAGAATCCAGATTCTAGGTGAGCATGCAGCCAGTGGCTGTGTGCACTGAGCATAACATGGTAGCAGAATTTCATCTATAGGGAGCTTGTAGGGCTGGCCTGGAAGGAGGTTGTGGGACAGAATGGTGTAGTGCAGCACTCTTGATTACCAGGCGAGGCAGGAAAGGAGGTGGCTCCCCAGGTAAAAGTAGAAATTGTGCTTGAGGCATTATTCAGAGTGGCAGCAGAACTGGAAGAAAGATACCTTCCCAGAGGTGAAGTGCAAGCTTTTCAGGTCATATTGGAAGTGCTCCTGGAGACCCAGCCTGCAGGGCTTTAGCAAGGGTGGAGACAAACCCAGCACCAAAAAACCTACCTGCAGGCCCTCTGTTCACTCTTAGCCAGCTTTTGTCTTGCCAAAGCCTTGTGAAGAGCCAGCAGATTCCAATATATTGAAGCCAGTAGGCCAGTTCTCCAAGGGCACTTTCAGCAAAGGTCAGCTGGGGGCAATGGGGTATGTGGCAGAGTGTAGAAAAGCAAAAAAGTCAGATACGGGAAGAGGGAGAGACAGGTGTGCCGGGGAGTTGAAGTGGAGGCAAACACAGATCAGGAGAAGCATGAAGTCCTGGACTAACAACAAAAACTGGAACTACTAGAACTGCCATCACTAAATGATGCAATCACCTTTCACCTAACAACCACTTCCAATAGTGATAGAAATTCAAGTCCCAGTAAGGGTCATTAAGTGAGGACGACCTGCAAGAGGATTAAGAGGAGAAACCAATGCTTACTAAAGATAAATATAATACAAAACTGAGTGGGAGGGCTAATAATCTAGAAGAATAAAATGTAAAATTAGATTAAGGAATAGATTGAAACCATCAGAGAAAAATGCAAAGTTATTAATTCAACAGAAATAAAGTGCGCAGTATAGAAAATGAGATCTTTCTTATTAACTGGACTTGTAAAAAAAGATGATGGAATAATATTTGATTGCAAACTGAAGACATCAACAGTATAATATGGGAAATGCAAATTTAGACTGCATCATTAAAACCATTTCCAAATATCCAAGTTGTACTTTATTCTACATAAATCACAAATCACCGCAAGTGCCATATGCAATCCTGGGAGCATACTTTAAAAAGAATTCAGAGACACTGGAGCAAATTCAGAGAATAATGGGAATGATCAGGAGACTAGATACATACAGCTATGAAGAAAGACTAAAGGAACTGAGTATTTTAGCCTTGAGAAGAAAAGACTAAGAGAACCTAATACCTGAAAAGTTGTTATATGGAATCCCAAAAGTGCTTTCCAAAAGGCTTTCAAAGTGTCTTGCTTCTCATCCAAGAAACTTCTTTGAAACTGAAGAAGTTTCTCGGGAGAGGTGAAATGTTTTCAAAGAAAAAACCCAGAAAGTCCAGTTATTTTTGAAAAAAGCATCTTCAAGACAGCCATACCCTGGATGTTTGAGAATCTCCATAGACATATTATATGGAGAGATCACCAAATTCTGTTTCTATTATACCAAATGCAGAACATGTAACAAAGGATTTAAAGAAAAGAAGATTCCAACTGAATCTTAGAAAAAGTTTCTTAGCATTTCAAACAGTATTGCAATTAAAATAGTGGTAGGTTTTTCTTCACCCCATGTGTTCAAGTTCAAGGCTTGCTTGGTTTGTTTTTAAAAAAACAACTCATGGGAATGCTTTGTTTTTTATTCACTGTTGATCCAGTTTTAATATAACTGTAAAACATGAAGATTGGAACAGCATACAGATTAAAATGAATATTTAAATAATGGGAAGGAAGGAGAGTACATAATCTATACCCTTTCTACATTCTAAACAAAGTCAATATCTTTCCTCTAATATGAAAAAGTGAAGCTAGCCTGAAGGTATAAGCTAACTGGTTTTGTAAGATGTATACCTCAACCTATACATGTAGACTGAGTTAGCAGCCTAATTCTATAAATTGTTACCTTTAATTAGATTTTCATAATGATTTGTATACTCAATCAATGTATATATGAATTTACTATGTAGATTCATTTCTACATTTCTAGTAATCATTGTAATCTTGATTTTTCTCCAAAGGCAAAAATATAACACTTTATTTTTATATATCACTCAGCAAAGTCAGCCTAATAATTTTTTTACAATTTTAACATAGTATTTTTTTATTTGATTTATATCCTGCATTTTATTGAGACGTTTTGAGTTGGCAGATATAGTACTTCTTCCTATTTTTCTCTATAACAATACCCTTTACGGGATTCTAGAGTAAGAATGACTGGCCCAAAGATACTCAGTAAATCTTTGGGGTTGAAGGTGGGTCAGAACTTCAAGCGTTTTTAGATATAACTAAGTTCTTATTGGATTAATCCTGCCTCCATTAGAACTTGCTTTTATGTAGTTAAATAACAAGGCTGGCATCGGAAGAAAAACAGGCAAAAGCAAAAGAGCAATGACAATCAAGATGATCCATCCTACAAACTGGAGGAAGAATTTTCCCTTTTTGATCTCAGTACAAATAAGGATTGCCCAACAGCAAAATATACACAAATGCTTTACTACATTCACTATCTTTATTATCCAATTTTAAGGAAGAATCATAGCGGTAGTCCTTCTTAATGATCTGGAAATAGACAATTCTTTAGAATGCTCATGTCTGCTTGTTGTCTTGTACACAAACAGCTTATTTCCTGAAATCCCTTTCTTTCCAATCTCTCCAAGGAGGAGAAAGAATGGTAAGGCAAAGGAGATAAATCACTCCCCCACCCCTTTGCAAAGTAGAGAGATTGGACAGAAAACTAAAACCAAGAAAGAAAAAGATCTCAGCAAGGAACTTGACAAAAAAATTTTTAACAGAGCTATTAGAAGTGACAAAAGCAGTATTACAACATTTGCAAAACTACCGAAGATGGAAACACACACTGAAAAACAAGGAAAGACTCCAAGTCAGGAAGAAATCCCAACCTTCAATTAACATACCGAAAGTGTCAATGGACAGATAATAATTGTCTCAAATAAGATTACAGATGGAAAGAGCGTACTGAAAATTTGTACATATATTATCTTCCAAGATACTTTAGAAGATATTCCATTTACAAGAATATCCAAAAGACTGAAAGAGGTCTGTGAAGTAATTAATCAAAGAAAGAACACTTAACAGAATATTCAAACTGGATAGTATCTTTAATGCTAGCAAAATAATTCTTAGGGTCATCCAAATGCAGATTAGAGCTCTACAAAGAAAGGGGAGATGCCAGATATTCAGTATGTTTTATAAAAGTCTGAAAACCAAAGACATTACTGCTAATATATGCTGGATATTTGAGAAAGCCTAAAAATCTAATAAGTATTTAATTGACCATAGAAAGGCCTTCAATTCTTTCAAGCTGTGTCAAGCTGTAAATGCCCTTAAGAAAATGAGAATCTCAGAATATCTCTGTCCTCACATAAAACCTATACATAGGACAAGAAATCATGGTCTAGGGAGAATATGGCAGCATGTTTAGGTTAGCAAAGGAATGAGGAAAAGGCTGTGTACTTTCCCTTATTAATCTACATAGTGAATATATTTTGAGAGAGGAGAAATTGGAATTAGATGAGTTTTGTGTTAAAACTGGAGGAAAAACTTTCAATTACCTGCATTATGCTAATACTACTCTCAGCAGCAAATCTAAGTAAAATCTAATAGAAAAAGATTAGATCTTACAGTGTTAATCTGCAAATTCTAGTAATGAAAGACTAAAAGCATAGTGAAAAAATTGAACTATTATACTGTATAAAATATAGATCAAACTGATATAGAAAGTAGATTCAGAACTGCTTTTCCAAATCAACTATTAACCATAAAGGAATATAAAGGCTCTCACAAGAGTCAATTTTCTATTAAATTGTACTTTTGATATGGGATGCCCTTAAAAAAACCCTGGATACTTTTTTTTTTAAAAAAGTTATATTTATTTCTTCTGAGAAATCACTGAATCTCAATAGCTTTGGCAATATGGAAGATAAAAAGGAATGAATTTAAAATATTTTACATTTAGATTAGAAATGTGCATAAAGTAATGCAATTTGGTCAAAAGAAAAAAACAAGATATTTTTTTCTAAATTATAAAAGTATTTAATAACATGAAAGCAACAACAAAAATATCAATTGTCTGGTCTAGGTCTAATTGCATAGTTTTAAATAATCATA
The DNA here is from genome assembly GCA_023653725.1 of Bungarus multicinctus. Lineage (NCBI taxonomy): Eukaryota > Metazoa > Chordata > Lepidosauria > Squamata > Elapidae > Bungarus > Bungarus multicinctus. The sequence goes on from CM042846.1 coordinate 61,086,302, forward strand.
TATAAAAGAGTTAACCCACTGAGTTCCACTGCTTTAATATAAGAAGTGAAACCCAGTGCGCATTAACTATTTTATATGTCTCAAAGCATAACACAATGAAAGAAAATGATAAAGATGAATATCCACATTTATACATATATCCATAAAACATTTCAATAAATACCTTATTTGGGCCACAACCCTTAAGTAGAGATATGTAGATATGATTTCCTTTAGGAGTTCAAGGAAGATTTAAATCCATATTTAATAAATACCCGTTTCATATTTCCACAGTGGCTTAAGTAAACAGGTAAGCCAAGAAACACAAATCCTTCCAAACAACACATTTTTGTATGCTACAATAGATGCCCTCTTCCATCACCACCTCCTTTTCAGATGTTATGCATTTTTCTTACACAACAGGCCTCTCAAATCAGGCATCAAATTTTAATGTTGCCAGGGTATCACTGTCCCTTGTTTTTCCATCATCTTCTTGTCTTCAGCTTCTATTCTCCTCCTCCCCTCCCCTTGTTGCCCATCACCTGCTCCCTCCCAGACGGCCTTGTTCTTCCAGGTCAACTCTTTACACACCTTCCCTTGCCTATTCATGCAGGGTGTGTTTGTGAGCGAGGGAGGAGGTTAAAAAGAAAAGAAAAGAAAGCAAGCCTTGTCAAGGCAACCGGTTATATTTCGCCGTCGACGCAAGGGAAGGAAGGAAGAGGCGGATGGTTAATTGATAATTAATATTCTTCCTGTTCACCGAGATTTACGCTCAAGGTTCTTTCCCAAGACACACACGAACAGTCTACAGGGGTTCCCCGCCTGCCTCCCAACCCCGTATCCAACTCGAGAGTGACTCGCCGCATTGCCAGATCACAAAGGCCTGGCCTCACGTATCAGGAGGGCCACGGCAGCTCATCCTTTCCCTTCCCGGCTCCGGATCCAGCCGAAAACTGACCGCGGCGCATCTCTGTCGCCCCACTCCGCGCACGCAGCCCTTTCACCCTAAACGACCCTCACCGGCACCTCTGTCGCCTTTTCTTTCCCGGGCCGGCCTCTCCCTACAATGACAGCCGCCCTATTCAATTCTAAGGCCCAGCCTGCCCGCCGCAGGTACCCGGTTTCCCTCCCCCCCTTCTTCACTCCCCCTTCCCCGCCGCCCCTTCCTATTTACCTAAAGCCACCTCGCAGGCTTTGCGCAGCTGGGAATGATGCGCCTTCTTCACCTCCTTGTCGGCCAGGATCTTCTCCAAAGCCCGTGTCAGGAACATATTCTTCGTTTTCTTCCCCTCATACATGAGGGCGCGCTGAAAGTGAGGGGAAAGGGGAGGATGAGCGGGGGTGACTCTCAGGGCTTCGCCGGCTGAGACCCGAGGAGACTTCCCGGGAAAGGGTCTCCCCTCTTCGGACGAAACCGAAACCCGGCTCTGATCAGGGGGCTACCGCAGCCCCTGCTCGACGCTGAGGAGGGATGAATCGGGTCTCACAAGAACGCAACGCTGCCCGTTTGCCTCAGCCTCCATTAGAAGCAGCGGCAGAAGCGAGAGCAGCAGCAGCAGCGGCGACGGCGGCGAAAGCAGCAGCCTCCCGTCCTCGCCATGTTGGAAGGAAACGACGTCAAGGCCGGAGCCGAGTGGTTTACAGAGGAGGAAGCAGCAGCGGCGTCGAGGTTGCTACAGCTGCTGTTGCTTCAAGGCCGGGAAAAGAGGGCGCAGCCGCAAGGAACTGGGGGGAGGGAGGGAGCGAGCGAGCAAATAGCGGCGCTACCAGTCGCGCAAGGTAGCGAAGGGGAGCTGGGACTGGCTGCTGCCCGCGCGCAACAGGTGCGAGGAGGGCGGGGCCTGGGATTCCTCTTTAGAGAGAAGGGACGGAAGAAGTGATTGGAGGCCGGGCCGCTCGCCTCCCGCCATATTTGATTCCTCTGAAGACTCCGTCGTCCAGGCTGGCTTCTCTCCGGCGACTGAGAAGCGGTTGGAGCTTCTCTTTGCGCTTTCGGCCCTATTCGCCCCACGATGGAAAAGAATTTACCGGCTTCGGGGACTCAACCCGACTCGACCAGGCTGGGATTTCTCCTCATTAAGTTTGGGCTGTAAACGGAATATAGCAGAGCTGGGGGAAATTGTGTTTTTGTGATCAAAGTACTTCTTTCGAGGAAAGGTTACGGAGCTGGTTTATAGTTTAGAGATGTCTGGTGGACTGTAGGCGGGTGCCTTTTCTGGGCCTTGATTCCTGAATCCTTATTCTCAAGTATGTGTACATAAATTCACGCAGAAGCGTGTGAGGGCATTTTTAGTATCGATGCCAGTCTTCAAATGCAAACGTGTGTTAAACATATTATAAAGTTTTTCCAGCTAGTTTCTTTTATGTTATAAAGACAAACTGATAGAATTCTGTATCCTGTAGCAAAGTTACTACCGTTAACACAACTACTTGAATGTTAAAAGTAAAATGTTTCCACCTTCTTCAGGTTTGCATTCTTTTTGCAACAGAATAGCCAATTTGTATCTGGAAATTTTATGAATAAAGAGTGAAGGCGATCACTTTTTTTTTTTTTTGCTAAGTTATGCTACTAGAAAAGAGTTTGGGAATTGGGTAGGTAAGAATTTTGTAACCATTGATCAGTTTTTCTTGCGCAATCCTATTCTTTGAAAACTTGAATAGATAAGGTTCTTATTCTAAATAAGTTATTCATAAGACAGGATAGACATGAACTAGGTTTTTTTTAAAAAGAAAACCTTGTTTTCTAACATTTGCTCTAGCTTAGAACTGATATGTAAAGTAGGAAGCATATTTTCAGTACAATACATCCTTAGTTCAGTTTTAATTTAAACATCTGCTGGATAGTAATGAGAACTTATTCTTAGCCTGAAACACTGAAAAGCTGATGTCATTTGAAGTGGACAGTATTGGGACAGATGCTATAGCTGCTTTTGTCTATGCTATATGTATATTGTATAAAGAGGCTCGTTTATACAAGGAAGAAAATTACTTTGGGTTTTTGCCTACATTGCATTGCATAGATACCTATTGCTTCTGAAAAGATTATCAACTTATCATCAATGTAGTCACGGAATCTGGTTATTCAACATGAATTAATATGCCAAAAAATTTTGAGATTAATTTAAATCTCTGGCTGAATATGTAATTTTGTCCAGTCAACCCACATTTTCTAATTTTAAGTTTTCCTCTTCCCTTGGAAACAGACTGTAGAGCAGAAGCTGGCATTATATGGATTTTTTTGTACCATTCCTAATTTTACAGTATGACCAAACAACTCACAAAAAAGAAAAAGATATATAAAATTTCAGATTGAAGTTAGTAGCCTGCCCCAACATGGCAGAAATTAAATAAAAAGGACACTTGGGATATAGCAAGATATTGGTATAGAAGAGAGCATTTTTTAAAGCCAAACACTACATCTTACCAAATACTGTGAAACCCCATTAACCAAGCATGCCCAGGTGATTGAATTCATTTCTCACTTACGTTGTAAATTCTACAGGGATGTTAAATGTGCTTATATTTTGCTCCTAGTGTATAAATGTTCAGAAAGACTGAACAATTTCTATGTGAATCTTATAGCACAGTAATGGCTAACCTTTTTGTCATTGCATGCCTGCACCCATAATGCAATACACGTGCAAACCCCCACCCCCCAGCTCCTTGGTTCAAACATAGTTGCCTTATAATGCACCATTTTGCCGGTTAAAAGTTATGGGAACAGAATATTTAGCATTATGTAGATAGCTTTTAGTTGTATTCATATAACATGGTTAATCTAGCTAATTTATTTTCTGGTTTATCCATTAGATAAAATCATAATTAACCAAATATGCTAGGCATTCAAACAATAGCTGAAACACAAAATCTAATCACAGTTAACATTAACCAAGCTTAATGTACTTATACATATATATATATATATATATATATATATATATATATATATATATATATATATATTTCTAATCCAGGGTTGAATTGGAGAGCTACTGAAATAACAACAGTAACAGAATAGTTTACCATAGTAGAAATATATATAACAAATAGCTTTCTGTCTGGATGGTCTCTGGTGATGAGCTGAAAGACAGAAAAGGACAGCAGTATGCTTCCTCCCTTGATTGGGGCTTACCAGGGTGTTGTAACACAAGTATATATACTCATTTCCCTGTATTGTTGATCTGGATGACAACTTGTGGCCTAATGGCAATTACAACTGCCTCACATGTAATACTTCCCAGGTTCAAATCCCAGTAAGGGTATGGCTAGCTGACGAGAGCTAAGTAGCTCGAAATAGATCTATACTAGTCTCCCTTGTTTAATTATTTATCAGCTCAAAAACCTAACACACACACACACACACACAATTTATAATAGGACACATCAGAAGAAAGCTGCAGTTTGCTCTCTATTTTAAAATACAGCCTATTTCTTTCAGAAGTGAGATTTGCAAATCATTCCATCATGCTGTAATCCAACTTATGATTTATCCAGTTTGCCTCATCATCTGTATATCCAAAAGGCATTTAGTATAAAACTAGAGCTAACCGCCCCCCCAAAATCAACGATCACTTTCCTCATCTTTCCAACCTAAAGTTCTCACATAGAAATTACTTGTATACAGTATTCAGACCCTTCCTCTTCTAGTAGAAATAGAAAAAAATACAAAAAAAAACAAAAAATGGAGGCGGGGGGGCGGGGGCAGTAGCTGTACTGGGAAGGAAAAAGAAAAGAGGAAAACAATTAGACATGGTGAAGAGAGCAGTACTAGGCAAGGGGGAGGAGGAAGAAAAGCCCAGACATTCCAAGTCAGGAGTTTTCTAAGCAAAACCAGTCTTCATTGGCAGTTATATTTTCATAGAACTATAACTGAAAAATTATCTAATATCAACTTTAGTAAATATTACCAGACAAAATGCCAAGATAGGAAGTAGTCCCAATTTTTATATTTATTTTTGGATATGTGCAAACATAAATATAGTGGTCAATTAATAACAGTCATCTATAAATGGAAAGCTGATTCTTGTTGAGTTTGTAGGTTCTAGCACAGAAGTGAAGTTATATACTCTTGATCATTCTTCATATACTATTTATATCTGAAATGGTTGTCGACTTCCACCAAGCATGCATCTCGGGAATATACATGGAAGAATAAAGCAAGGAACTTGACAGCTTCATCAGTCAAATCAACTCTGGCCATCTACAGATTAATAGCATACATTTATATCCAAAATAAAATTGAACATTATTTTTACAGTTGCTTATGTACCAGTTTTAAAAAGATTAACCATACCTGATGCAGAATGCCAAAATACACATTTACTATGAGGTGTTCTTTTATATGCTCAATTTACATTCAGCATAGCATCTATAGTTGCCATTTTAGGAGATATGTCTATGGAGATTCTCAATTATCTAGGACTAGGTCATGGTTGTCCTAAAGGTGTTTTTCCAAAAGGCAATTGGACTTTCTTCCTTGAAAATATTTCTTATTTCTTATGAAATGACCAAAACTACACTTTTTTCAATATAATATCATCTGATCTGAGAAGCCAATTGATTCTTATGCAGATACTTATATAATAGCTGTTTCTGTCCTAGTTTCAGAGGTTGAGATTGCCTGGAAGCCTACCTGAGCTTCTCTGCTCTGGCTGTTATTTATTTTCCATATAGCAGTAGATCTTCCATTTCACTGTACCTGGGGAAATGCAATACTTATTGGGTGAGTTGACCCTTTGATTACATCTTACACTATCCATTTTCTACACTGAATCAAATGACTTCATACTGACATTTCCAAGGTGATAGCAATAAAGGTTATTCAATCTCTAGCTATGAAGGAGAGTTCTAAAATATAATTTAAATGAAATAGGTTCCCTGGAGTTCAAAGCACAATAGTAAAAATAAATGCTATTATTCTTCTACAATTGGAACAGGAAAAAATAGAGTATATTACGGTTGCAATAGGTAAGATAAATAAACATTCCATCAGGATGTTTCCAATCTTAAGGTTAATTTTGGAATGTAGCTCTTTGGTGACATTCATACAGGAATATACTGTATCCTCTATTCTCAGCATATTCCTCCCATGAGGTTAATACACAGGTCTTGCCAATGTTTTTGCTGCATGATGTATTTAATTCCAATGTTAATAAACATATGATCCTAACTGGAAGTAAAATAGCTTTATTATTGCAAAAGGTTTAGCTTAAGTTATACATATTAGAGCTTTCAGCGTTCAAAGATCCAACATTTTGAGCAAATTCTGATTCTTTTTTGGGACAAGCTGAGATTCATAACTTGTATCAGTTAGGCAGATAAAGCACCTTTGAACAAAGATATCACACAATTCCTTTTCTTGCTAGATACGTGTTTGAATAAAGAGTTGGTGCTTCTTTCTCACTTGAAATTTTTCTTTTTACTTTTTCTCATTTCCACCCTTTATAATTACATCAATAATCATTTAGATATACTCAAGGTTTTCTGCCTTCATATGTCCTGATACCACATGGCCTAGAACAAGGCTGTCAAACTTGTGGCCCACAGGCTGGATGTGTCACACGCTAGTAATGCCCACACCCAGTTTAGTGAAGGGGAAAGTTTGACACGCCTCGGCTAGAATATCAAAGATTTGAATATCTCTTATCTGTGGAAAATGTTTCTTTTTTTCAAAGGGTTCTACTAGTGGGAAATGCTACATTCCATATTGGAGTGACTTTGCACTGTATTCTTAAGAACAATTAAAAAATTAAAACTTGTCTGCAATGCTTAAATGACACTTTTTAAGGAGGTGCATAGTTATATTTTTAACTGCCAGCATTGTCTCTGTACAGGTTGGCTTGATTAGGTTCTCAGGCAATAAAAATCCAAAATGACCTGTATCACGCAATTCAAAGGCAAATGAATAATGGATTCCAGTTTTATAGGCCCAATCCATTGAACTCCCAGAACTTATATCTGGAAAAAAAGAAAAACAATAGTTTGGTTTAGGAAACAATTTGCTAATACATGGATTTACAACATTTGATGGGTGATCTCAGTTTCCCAATGTTCTGCAAAGATAAGATGGGCAGTCTGTACATTTTATAAATAAATAAAATAAAAGGCCTTCACAGAGTAACTGCACTGAAAAGAGCAGAGCTAACGACTTCTCAATCAATTATGGTTTATTGCATCATCAGCTAGATATACAGCCTGGATTTAGTCTTTTTATCCCTCTATCCAGTTCTTCCCAAGGACCTGGAATAAGCAAGTGTGGATGTTTGAGTAATAAATTATTTGTATTATTATGGTTCATTGCATAGTCAGCAGGATAATCAATCTGGATTTGACATTTTTATCTACTTATCAAGTCTTTCCCAAGGACCTGAGATAGGCAGATACTGATGTTTGATGTTAAAATGTAAGCTATTCTGAGTAAAAACTGACTTTCGCAATTGGTGAATTGACTGATGGTGAATTTGTCAATATCAAAGATGTTCAAGTGGTGTCCAGTTGTTTTGGGATTGCACCCAATGGGCTTATTACTATTGGTACTACCTTTGCTTTCTTTTGCCACAGTCTATTGTATATTATCTTCTTTCTTTTCTATTCTATTCTGCTGTCTCCTAGTACTGCCACCTTCACTATCCAGACATTTTCGTCTTTTTATTGACAATTGTTAAATCTTGGGGTGTTATGTGGCAGGTGTCTGTTGGTTTGAATTCCAAAGTCCCAGAGCACTTTAGCTTCTTCTTATTTTAGGATTAGAAAATGCCACATGTTCATGTTTAATTCTCCCTCCCAAAAAACAGCAGTATTTTGGGGCAATTTTTAGGGCTTGAAGAATGAATTGTGGAAATGGAAAGAGAAACTTTCCAGAGACCTCCATCTGGGGAAAAACAACACTCTGACAACATTTAGAACTGAATTACAAGAAAGCAACAAATGGGGTGCTAAAAGTGTCATATGTGGCTTTCTCATCAGCACTGTTATCCTAAAGTTATATTTAAGTTGCATTTTTAAAAGAAAAATGGAAAAACCGTTGGTCAACCCCAACAATATTTTGTTTAATTCTAACCCAATAAGTTTAATTACTCCCGCTCCTCACATACAGTTCTGTAAGTGTATGATATTGTTCAAAACAGATAGCTAGAGCAACACTCCTAATAGGATTTTGTACCAAGGATTATACATGGTTTAAGACTAACTGAAGGCCAGATTTCAAATATTCATGATTGGGGCAAGGACAAAATAAATACAACTTTATTTCATTTAAATGCAAATATAATTTGATTATTCTCCAGCCATATATTTAATAATATAGCATTTCTACACATTTACAAATCTGCAGTTCAGTAATAACTTCTGGATGTTTCCATAGATTGCACTCAAAGCTTCATCAAATATTTTTGAATATTTTGAAGGCCAAGCCAAAAAAAGCAAAAAGCACAAATTAAAAAGAAGCGTTTCTGCACTAAATTGTGTAATCCAAGCCATGTCTGTTTGGACTGCAAGGTAAACATATATGGAATTATGTAAGCTTTAATCATATCTTTTGCATAAAACACAATGCTTAATTTGTGGATGATGCAGAAAAAAAGATTCTTCCCAAACATATTGAATATATGAGCTGCAATTCTATACTACTTACTTGTTTATCTTCCCAGCATTAATCTGTTCTTCTTGTTACATATTGGTATAAAAAGCTAAAAGCATAACCATTATTCAGAGTTCAGGAGTAATTTATAATTGGTATTTACTTTATTTATTGAATTTATGTGCTGCTCACCTTAAAAACAACTCTGAGCAACTTGCAAACATTAAAACTGGTACTACAGTATTATGTTCTTCATTTAATATAATTTTAGATTTTAAAACATTTTCTCTATTACAGTATCATAAACAGAAGTTATTTTTTAAAAATCCAATTTGTCAGAGACACTCACACAAAGTTCTGGAAGCAGGACCGTATCGATACCTTATTCCATAAACAGACTGTAAGGCATTTACAGCATTAACAGCTGCAGATTCCTGGTAGATGACAAAGAAAAATGAAAAATCACCCCATGCCTATTATCTTCTTCATAATGAATGATAAAGGACAAAGATTACCCATTTTTAAATTTTATCCTTCACAACTTATTACATCTTGTGCCCCCTACTTCTCCCTTTGTTACCATACATTTAATTATTTTCATGAATATCCTTGCGTAAAGTTATACCTTTCTGGTTATATGCATATCATTCATTATAAAGATCTGTATATGAGAATATTATTATTTCAACACCAGCATAACAAAACTATTGGAGAGGCCATCTCTTGCTCTACTGCCATATATAAAGAAACTAGATCCAAATTAGACAGTGTTGTTTCTCCGTGTCATATATGTGGGTATATGCATAATTTTGTATTTGTTTATTCTGTCATATTTATGTAGTAGTATATTGGAGGTGGCGACCCTTTGGAAGCTATATGCAATGAAATTTCATTTTAATGTATGCTGATTAGTGTACATTCATAAAATTATATAAGTCTAAGAAGGAAAACCAGCTTTTCTATCCTCTCTTTTAGATTACATTAAAATAACTGCCCAACACTGCCAAGGACATTCAAATCGGTTTGGCTAAAGGGGAAGCTGGTTTTATGGTTCCAGCTCACTTTTAAATGTTATCTCCTAACCACATTTAACAAGAGTATCATTCTGCCTACGTGAACAATAGGTTTAGGGTGTTGTCTCATGCAATGATTTGTTTTCAGAATACTGTATACACCTCAGCAATCAATCAACCAATCAATCAAGCCTGAAAAACAGGTCCTGTTTTTTTTCTGTGGTGCCATGAAGATACACACACATACACACGAGTATATAGATAAAGTTATGTATGGGAACTCTGCAGTGGGCTTCTTGTGCCAAACACTAGAACTGGAAACAATATGAAAGCCAATTTGGTCTAGTGGTTAAGGCACCAGACTAGAAACTGAGAATGTGAGTTCAAATCCTACCTTAACTAGTAGGTGACCTTGAACCAGTCATTCTCAGCCTAACCCACCTCACAGGGTTGTTGATGTGGGGAAAATAGGAGGAAGAAAGAGTATTAGATGTGTTCGCCGCATTGATTTATTTGTAAAAATAATAAAGGTGAGATACAAACAAACACGGTATTCCAGGATGCAGGTCTTTTAATACGCATATTTATTGCAAACAAACAAGTATTTTTGAAAGAAATTCAGTGACTGCTATATATCAAATACAAACCTTGTTTGTAGTGAATTTCAGATACAAATGTTTGCATCTTTTTTCTCCTGTAAATGCAGTGCATTTAGTTTGAAACGCCTCTTTAGACTATAGAGATGTTTGCTACATGTCCCTTGTCATTATATTTTTCAGGCTGCTTATTTCTGAGTTGTCTAAACTAGCTTATATACTTCAGTTTTGATTGTGGGTATGTACATTATTTTACTAGAGTTTTATTTGTTTATAATGGGCTATACTTAAAAATGAGAAAATAGAATTGTTTAAAAGCAAAGGATTTGCAGAGAAATATGTTATAGAATTTACTTTTTAAATTTTATTTTATTTATGTATCAAATTTATATAACTGCCCATCTCAAGAAAAGTTACTTTCTGTTTCACAACATGTGAAATAGTTAAAATTATAAGCTACTAGACAATTCAAAATAGGAATTTATATAGCATGATGCTCTAATGATGCAAGATATATTACTTAAAAGAATTAACATTGTGAAAATACATATGCTGGCTTTTATATTAAAAAAATCACTAGAAACGTGCAAGTGCAAAATGGTGATTTACTTTGTAACTGGTTGTACCACTTATTAAACAGTCTTCTGTTTCGTAGTATTGATCTGAGAGGATGCTTACATTTGTTTCACTTTAAAAACTCAAAAATATTGCATCATATGCTAAAATTAATTAGGAAGAACCAATATCATTGTTTCATAATATTTATTTTTATAAGCTTTGAACACTTATTTCAATATGAATTCCTGTCAAAAATATTCTTAATTCTGTTCATTTTAGAAGGATTTGTATATCTATTTTAAGAATAGTTATGTGCATATTATACTCCATTTAATGTTTATACATTGTCATGTGAAGACTCATAGTTTTGAAATATGTTGACAAAAGCATATAAATGATAAATCTTAACATTTTCTATTCATGATAATCAGTTTATTTGTATAACTTTTCCTCCTAAATCACTCAGTATGTGGCATTGTTACGCTGTAATTACTGTTATGAAGTAAGTATTAAGATAGTTCTTTCGTTATCATTTTTTAGAAGCGGAATTATTTTTCCTATATTTGAATCATTGAGTAGTCCTATTGTTAAAAAATGTTTTCCTAATGTTCATAAAACAATGTGACAGCAAACTAATGGATACATGATATAATTGGGGGAATACACATAATTAGGGTAAATACACACTTCATTACAATATTCTGTGGGGTAAGCTTCATTGACTCAATTGCTACACAAATAACCCATATGGCATGGTTTGGAAACCTGAGGACTATTTACATATGCCATATTAAGAAAAATCAAATAGTATACAATTTCTTAGTTAAATATGCGAAACCAATCTATGCACCAGTGTCTAATCATAACACATTTGTTCAATACCCAATTATTCCAATCGGCTGATACAGTCTCTTAACCCAAAAAGATTTCCCAGCCTGCCCAACTATTATCTTAAAATGCAGTCCCTCACACCTGCTCTGAATTTTTTCATTGAATTCAATTCATATACCCAAGATCAATGAATGAAAAACTGCAGCAATAACCTGTAACTATAGCAACTATACATTGCTACCCTGTTTCTCATCTCTTGCTTTCCCCTTCCTTTATTTCCTTTTTACTAAATTATAAACTCAGGGCAAAGATACGGTTCTTAAACTTTATAAAGTACAATATGCTGATGTAGCTATATAAACAATTAGGGGAACTAAAAATGTAGATGTAATGGGAAGTGAAATAGCATGATTTTTTTTTAAACTAACCGTAACTATGCTGCAGGGAAACACTTTTGTTCTCAAGAAGATATATATTCTAGGCTTCTAAACGGAGATTTCCTTGCCGTTCCACATCTGTGGGTTGAGAAGTGCACTAATAATTACTGACCTAAATGCAAAATTCAGTTTTAATTTGGACACATTCCTTCAGTGGTTATATGCATATGTTACTGATTGATGAGCTGAGCTGAAAAGATCTCAGCAGTCATTCTGAATTTCAGGTCTTTGTAAAGGGGAGTTGAGAACTATGCAGCTTTGGGTCAGTGTGATACTGATACTGTATAGCAAAAATAAAAAATAAAAATTTCAGTTTTCATTATCAAACTTTTTATTTTGAGGAAACAGCTTTTTGTGCTATATTTAACAAAGAGAGTAACTTTAATGTTGCATGGCCTCAGAATTACCTTTGCTGCTGATTCTTTGCTAGCTTTATCTCATATGATACTATATATACAAATTGGCAACAAGCTCTAATACCATTCTTCTTTTAAAATTGCAGTACACAGAATGACTTCACATATTAGGCTAAACAATGGTTAATTTTAACCATAATTTACTGAATTGGCTTACAGTCACAATGACTGCATTGATGCGGCACATTAGAGCTCAAACCAAACATGCTACATCATTACGTAATACACTGCGTGAAATAGGCCAGTGTAACTTTATATTACATGACTGTAGCAATTGAACGAAAACTTCCAAATAACTAAAAAATTGAAATAAACCAAAGGATATGTCTGTACTAGATAACATGTATACTGAGAGTTGTATATCCTTTTCTCCAATTCCAAGAGCTAAATAATTTAATACATTAATTCAGAGAGTGACTGGCAGCACAATTCTGTGTTTTAAGCTGGATAGAAGCCTGTTTGTCTTCAACTCACAAATTATTAAAGAATCCTCTCCTTGCTAGTTGGTAATGTCCATGGAAAAGCTTTCATCTCCTGGCCAACATCAACATAAATCTGAGGAACTTGTGAAATTGATCCCAAGGGAAGCAATAGGAAGAAAATTTCTTTATGATCTTGCTTTGCTGTTCAATTCAGGTCGCTGCATACTGTATATAAATTGAAACTGAATTTTGTTGAATTGCCCATATAAATGCATTGTCAGTTAGGGATTTCTTATTTATGCAAATGTTCTCAATATTTGATCATGACTTATTCTCTATCATCATGTTCCTTCTGTCTGACCAAAGGTTTAGACTAAAAACCTGACTTTTTTTTAAATGTTTGAGCTTTGCTTTCCTGTTGCAGGCTGTATATGAATAGTGAGGTACTGTTTAGCTCCTGGAGAGTGGTACATTTAAAAAATGTTGGTATATAAGGATTGCATTGGTTTGCACATTATTCTGATGAGACCCATCTCTGGAAAGGGAATTTCCTGTTGATTTTGCAAAAAAGGTGAAAACGGTTTACACACTTGAGAAGGTAGTCTTGTGTCAAGCCATGGAAAGTCTTGAAATTGGAATAAGAATGTTGGTTTTATTAACCTTTTTTTCCTTCCTCCATGTAAATTATGGGAGATCCCAACTATACAGTTCTCCAGGCTTGAAAGAACATTTAAGAAATTAATTGCTTCTTCCAATTTCACAATTGAAAAAGAGGTCAAAGGATTATAGTGGCTATGAGTAAATTCTCATAATATGTGCCTTTTCTCTCATCAGGAAAGAGTTAGAAGTATGGATGTTTGTGTCTTTGTGTGAATATAATATGTATGTGTATATTTATTAATAATAAAATGAAATACAAGTTTGCAAGATACGCTTTCTTTCTGCAAGATATCTCCTTACATGTTCTAGAATGATCCAGTTGCTTCTATGAGGAAAATCTTTTATACAGCCCAATGGACATCTGTATGGTGTGCATAATGACCATATATGGGCCATAACATATTGGCCATTATTCAGAATAAGGTTCTTCTTTCTCCTTCACTTTATTCCTCCAACTGTAATCCTGCAGATTTATAGTGACTGAATTTACATGTTAAACCATTATTTTTAAATAAGCCACTGTAGGCGATACTATAAATAAGCTGGAGCTAAAATCACAGTTTACCAACCACGATACAGTAATCGAATTATAGTCTTGTACTACAACCAAAATCAATCGGACCATATACAGTATTGACATAAAGCAATGTGTGAACTGACTGTTATATGTCAATGTCATTGTAAAATATATTCATTTGTCCCTGAAATCTGTCCCTGAAATATGATTTGATTTTTCAAAGCCACTATCCCTTAAATCATTATGGAATGTATTTATTGGAAAAATTAGTAATTAATACAGTCATTTGAAAAACCTAATTTTCATTATTTTTGGCTCATCTCAGCTGTGTTTCTCCTCCCCTCCACACCAACTCTGTTCCTTTATTTTGGATAGGTCAACATAAATGTGAATTCCTATGAGGTTTCTAATTATTCAGTGGCAAAGAAGGAATGGGACTCAGAAGAACATTCTCTTCATTAAGTCAAAAGGCATAATTGGCATGCAAACATACCGAATTCTTTGAACTCTATACTTACCACACAACTAAAATTTGGAATAGCTGCATACTTGTAAGAGTATGGATACAATAGCATTTGGGCATACGCATGAAAGGACAAATAGGCTTTCATCTGAGTCTGGTGTTTGCGAAGAAAATGAGCAACAGCCTTCACTTCTGGTTCAGATTCAGGGAATGGACCACAGTATGTATCATCACAGGGATGAAGGGAAGCACCTTCATCTATATGTTAAAAGGGAAGAAATGATGATGATCCCCACAAAGTTAAACCTAACAAAAACATGGTCATAAGGCACACACATAGTACCAGACCGAGGTTCTTACTTTTGAACATATTAAGGAATTAAAATAATCCAGCTTGGACCAATGACAATGAATGTAATCCCAATAGTACAGAAAATATTTTGATTCCAGGGTGGCCAATTTTGATAATAATGATGACAGGATGTGGCAGAATAACAATTTCATAGGAATAGAGATTTTAATCTTGTCTGAAATTTAAAGAGCACAACACATTTATTTTTCTTATTTTGCTACCAAAAAGTAGTGCGAAGTTACATTCCTCTTATTTAGTTTATTGCCTAATTCCATTCATACAATTATTCAGGAACAGGAAAAAGATACTCAAGGTTATATAAATTATCTACCATTATTCTAATTGGGCTGACACAGTTCAAGTATTAAATCTGACTTGCATATAATTTTTTGAGCAGAAGAAAGGCATCCTGTATGAGTCCAAGTTATTTTCTTATTGGGCCAAGACATAATTTAAGCTGACTTGTTTAAAACTTTGATTAAAGCTTCAGCACTCATGCAAATTAAGAGTAGAAGTGGATAGAATTTTTATTTGAGTCAACGTGATTCTTTTTTATTAATGATTTGGTGATGAGAAAAATGTAATCTATTTTCTGATCAACAATTTAGGAATATTCTTAATCATAATCAATGATGGATCTGCTTTACATAAGAAATATACATGCATAATAGTACAACAGAAAATTTTCTTGTATTTTGATAACCCTTAAACATTCTTCTCAAAATATTCCTCACATAATATCTTCAGTATTTTAAAAAAATAGATGAAACACTCCACAATTTACCTAAAAACTGAAAGTATTATGTAACAATTATTAAAAGTTAGCTTGATCCTTATTTTTTCAGCTAAACAGCATATACTATTAAAAGAAACAGTAGAAACTCCAATAACTTGTAACTAAATATGTAGGTTTGCTGTCCCATATGTATTATTCACAAAAAGGGCTCTGTTCAGGAGTAAGGAGGCTCTGACCTCTAGATTTTACTGTCTACAAGCAGCTCTAACCAACAGAAGAAATTGAGAAATATATTTTCCCTTTCCTGATAGTTTGTTGCCTTTTGTTGCCATTATATATATACATATTTATTTATTTTGTATTTTGTATTTGTATTCTATGTTACTCTAGACAAAAAAAGAAAGAAAACAGAACTGCCAGAAAAATGCTGCTTTAAAAATTAAAAAAAGCAAAGCAAAACAAAAGAAACATCAGGGTTTTGAATCCTTTATTTCTCCAGAAATCAATTCTCATTTCTATTTCTGTGTTGTGGTAAAATGTCACTGCCTCATACTTTTATTTGTCTGAGCAAGTTAGGAACTTAATTAATTGGAGCTTGGGACTTACTTTAGGCAGTGTTCTGAAATTATTTATTATTAATTTGGGACTCCCCATCTCACTATCTGGATCCAGCGTCTTCCACATGAACCTGTTTGTTAAGCTCTTGGAGCTTATGGATAGGTCTGCTGAGAGGATATTCAAGAATGAATGATTTTGAATGATTTTCAAACTCACATATTTCTAGTGTTTTCATTACTATATTTTACAAGCTAGCAAAAGTTCATCTTGTGTTTAAGATTTAATCATTGTGCTCCCTGAAAATTAGAATTATTTTTTAACTATTTCTATTTTTAGCATTTAATATTTTTATTATTCTTATATTTACTTTTTTAGCTGTTTCAAAGCCTCAATAATTAGGTGGGATATGAATACATATTTGTAAACAGACCAAAATTTGGATGTTATTTGTGTTGGGAAGCCAGGATGGATGTATAATAGTCTGATCAAAAGTCAGACAAAGTTCCACTGCCAGCACTAAGACACAAAGAAGGATCTATAGTCAAAAGAGGAATTTGATCCTGAAATAATTCCAACAATAGATACATATTTAGATACATATTTACTATATATTTACCTGTTTTATAGA
Source organism: Bungarus multicinctus (assembly GCA_023653725.1). NCBI lineage: Eukaryota > Metazoa > Chordata > Lepidosauria > Squamata > Elapidae > Bungarus > Bungarus multicinctus. The sequence goes on from CM042846.1 coordinate 61,103,046, forward strand.
CACATCGTTAATTTAATTAGCTAATGACAAAAGAAAATCATATTATTTCTAGACTTACCACACCATTTTACTTTCCAATTACGATTAGCATCAACTCCATGGCAGTGGAACTTTGAATTCTTTGATCTTGTTTTCCTCCAAAATCGATCCTAGGCATAGATTTTTAAATACAGAAATAAAACACATATACAGATAAAACACTATGTTATGCTTGTAACAAATCTTTTCACAGAGAGTGAGGTTAAATATTTAAACTTTTTTCCAAACACACTTCTTTAATATTAATATTCTTAATATTTTTCATTTATACCCTAATGTTGAAATATTTCTTACCTGGGTCCAGCTAAAATGATATCCATCCACATTAAAAATAGGCATGATAAAGAAATACAATTGATTTAGCATTCTTCTCATAGCTGAATCATTTTGATATGTCTGAAGAGCCTAGTACATAAACATAGTTGAAATAATATAATTTCTGTAGTTCAGAAATTTTGTAATGTAATTTTTCAGAGATCCTAGCCCACTTTTAACTCAATAAAATAACTGTCAATGAAAGCTTAGACAACAGTCAATTGATTAGTCTCCTACTTCCCAAAACATTCATTATTCTTATGGTTCTTACTGTAAGGAAAGATTAGTACTGAGTTTCTGACATTAGCCGACCTCCTTCTTTGGCTACCAGTGAGCGACCAAAATTAAACACATCTAGTCACTTTCCCTTGCTAAAGGCCAGGTTAAAGAGATAGGACTTCATGACTCTTCTGAATAACAGCAGAGTAGGGACCATTTGGGTCTTAGGGAGAAACCTTGTTCCCAAACACAGGTGCTTCTACTGAGAATGTAGACTTCCAAGGTCCTGAGAGCTAACGTTATTTATTTGAAGGAACCCAGAGCACACCAATCTTGGCCATCTACTCTTTTTTTAAAGTTCTTCTAACTTTTCTTTAAAAAGTGTGTTAGTTTTTATTGTTATTATGATTTTTTTTAATAAAATACTATTAAGAAAAAGGAATTATTAATTGGCTGTAGAAGAGAGACTGGCAGAGCCAGAGGAAGATGGTTCATTTAAGTCTTCCCTGGCTCTGCCAGTCCCTCTCTCCTACATCAGTCAATGAGAAAAGAAAGAAGCTGGTAGTTTCATCAATGAGAAAATTGCTAACTTGTCTAGAGGGGTGTCTCAAGCCTCAAAACTGAACAGAAGGAAGAAGCAGCCTGGATTTAGGCAGGCCAAGTTGGACGAGTTATTGTATAGTCCATGACGCGGAATTGAGCATTCAAGAAGACAGCCAGAGAAATTGCTACATAAAATTTTTGCAGTCAGAACTGTTGCTGTGGGCATTTTGCAAGGCAGGAGCAGAATCGGTTTGAGTCAAATAGCAAGAAGCTTTTGAAATCTCATACACACATTTAAGGAGACTGTGCAGTCTCTTGCATACAAATTGAATAAGCCTTTCTAGAAGACACAGGGAGGTTCATCCCCCCTCTTCAATAGCTTGCTATAATTTAACATTATTTACATATCCACGAGATATGTAAATAATATTAAATATCTATCTTAGTGTTTTTCTAATGCAAATAATGAAATTCTTGGATTTTTCTTTATTGTGGTGCCCAAGGATGGAAGGAGGAAGTACCCCCCACAACACACACATCCGGTTGGAGATACGACAGCAAGTGTGTTTAAAATAAATAGTATTGACAGAAGAACACTTAGGAACCTCTGGAAGAGTGTAATAGTATTTGGAAATAATCTGGAGAGGCAGGAGGAAAAACTGCAGACCAGACAACAAGCATGTAAAAGATATTTTAGTCCTCAGAAGAAAGGAGGATGTGGGAAACATTTCAGAAGGGACCTCTAGTTTTCTGGAGAGTAAAAGGAAAGGAAATGAGAAATATTTTCAAACTTCTGATACAATATTAACATAAGCTTATAATAAAGATAATATTCCTGGTTATGTTTCTTGCTTGGACAATCTCACAGGGCTAACGGAACCAGTTTCTTGAACTCTTAAAAAATAACTATACATATATTTTTATGCTGCCTTTTCTAAAAATTCCAGATAGCTCAGAATAAAACATATTCAAACATATTCAAACAAAATAAAATACATCGTCAATTCAGAACTAAAATAAACCTACTTCTTCCAGCATGCTTCTAATTGCACTCTTCACCTTGAGGCCTCTTGGAAAACCATAGGCTTCACTGCTTTATAAAATTGTAACTGAAGGAAGAAGTATGTTATTCCAAAATGAGGAGATCAAGAAGGCCTGTTTCTAACTCCCTTCACTTCTTATGCAGAAGGAATTCTCAATCTTCCCATTTATCCAGCACAGACTGGACAAACAGCATCTGCCCCAAATGGAATAAGGATCTAAGCCAAGGCTGTCAAACTCTTGGCCCAATACTAAATCATAAAGAATTATTGCTAAAGAATAATAATCAGCACTTTGACTTGGATCAGGAAGCTTTTGGCAACCAAAGGACATCCAGCAAAGTAGGTATTCCTCTGCTGTATTTGTGTTCATGAGATCTATCTATCTATCTATCTATCTATCTATCTATCTATCTATCTATCTATCTATCTATCTATCTATCTATCTATCACATTTATATGGCTGCCGATCTCACAAAAAGTGACTCTGCGCAGCATTAGCAAGCATATTTTAAAACAGATCGCCAACCTTTTGGACCTCAGGGACCACCAACTCATAATTTTAAATCCCAGGGACCACTAATATGAATTTTGACTAATGATGGCTTGCTGACATTGGTGGGGGAAGAAGGGAGGGAAGGAGAGAGAGAGAGAGAGAGAGAGAGAGAAAGAGAGAGAGAGAGATCTGATCTGATCTAACCTCTCTCCCCCCCCCCCCCCTCTCTCACACACACACACTAACACACAGAGGCAGGGGTGGGATTTAAATTTCTTAACCGGTTCTGAGAGTGTGGTCTAATTTGTGGGTGTGGCTTGATGTGACTGGCTAGGCATGGTTTGTATGTAAATATTATATTTATGTAAATATTTTTTTTTATTAAAAAAGAGCAACTTTTACCCTACAAGCAGGCAGGCAGATTGAGTTGCTCACAGAATCATTCAGAAATCTATCTATCTGTCATCGGCTACTTAAGTCTGTCAGATAAAATTTGTTTGCAGTGAGTCTGCATTGAATAATAGAAGCTTAAGTCCTAAGGAAGGTTCGGCTTTGATTAAGCAGAGCCGAAGATCTACAGACTAACTAGAAAGCAAGAAATGCAATGATTTCCTGCTTTCTACCCAAAAGCAGGCAGGTAGATGGAGTTGCTCACAGAATTATTCAGAGATCTATCTATCTATCTGCCATCAGCTACTTGAGTTTGTCACATAAAATTTGTTTGCAGTGAATCTGCATTGAATAATAGAAGCTTCAGTCTTTAGGAAGGTTCGGCTTTGCTTAAGCAGAGACGAAGAACTAAAGACTAACTAGAAAGCAAGAAATGCAATGATTTCCTGCTTTCTGGCTAATCTAAATCTCCCAGCACAGCAGAACAGCTGATGGTTGGGAAAAAAGGAAAAATAGCAACTTAGCAGGCAAGTTTGCGAGGTAAGGAGTGAGTGGACAGGGAGGGTTCCCACGGGCCATGTGGGCGGCACAGCCTTGTGTTCCCGCGCAACTTGGATTAATTGTTTGTGGGGTGTTCTGGGAGTGATATTTCTCTGCGGACCATCAAAATTTTCTCGCAGCCCACCGGTTGGCAACCGCTATTTTAAAAGACTAAATTGATGAAGGTACTTTCCGAACTTTCCATAATGTTATGGTAATAGCGGTTGTCAAATATTGCAGTTTCTGCAGTTGCAGAAACCAACACTGCAACATTCTTCATCCAATGAAAAACAGGAATGAACTATTTTTAAGGTGGAAGAATGTTCAGTTTTATTCTTTTACTTTGCTAAAAGAACAGTGCTTGCCCTGAAACCAACAAATCACTGATCTTGATAGAAGATAATGTAATTTAATGTACTTATCAGTTACAGTATCTAGGCTCATTATGCCAGACATCCAGTTAGTATCTTGCACAAACTCAAAAATTTAATTTAAGCTATTGCTGAAAGGCACTGCAAGCATCTGTAGTTATATAGATAAACATGACTAGCATGCCTCCTTGTGGTGATGATAATATTGCACTGCACCCTGATTTTGAAGTATATGCATAATGAATTAACATACTACAAGCATATAATGTGTCTATATCAAGAAGGTCAAGGGGATATGTATGGCTTTGCCCTTCTCTATTGTTCACAGTTAGTTTGAAATAAGGATCACCAGTCAACAGCAGAAATGTGTACCTTCATTTCCTTTATGCTAAATACCTCAAAAGGACTAGAAAGTGAACAACACCCACCTTCGTTGCCAGGAGCTCAGGCACATAAGTCAAAGAATAGCAAGATCTAAATTACTAACTAAAATAAAATACAAACTATAAAATGTATAAAATGGAAATACAATTAAAAGTATGAGAGTACTTTTTCTTAACTGCTTGAGATATTTTTAGGCCATCATTATTTTCCAAATAAAATATTATTGGACTGTGATATGTATGTATGTATGTATGTATGTATGTATGTATGTATGTATGTATGTATGCATGTGCACAAACGCACACACACACACACATTCTCCATGTCTAATATATATTTACATCTTTGTAAAATTCTTGAAATCTTTATAATTGAGAGTAGACCAGGGGTCTCCAACCTTGGCAACTTTAAGACTTGTGAACTTCAACTCCCAGAGTGAGAGTTGAAGTCCACAAGTCTTAAAGTTGCCAAGGTTGGAGACCCCTAGAGTAGACAACAATGATGAACTATGCAATATCAAAGCCACTGCTCTTCTTAGTTCTCAACTACTTTTATATTTCCAAATGCAAGACATATTAAGAAAAAACATAGGCAGATAATCCTCAAGTGATGGAATTCTTTTAAATAAAAAATAATTATAAGAAAAAACAAAAGACACTTCTTAATCCCAGTCGCTCCTAATCCTTTAAAATATGTTTATATCATACTTCACAAGAGAACACCTTGCAGCTTCTCATATACAGTATATTATAATACTTTCCTAACATCAAAAATAGTTCTATCCTGCAGTTAGACACTCTATCACATCTATTCATTTTGGTGAAAAAATAGGATATAAATATAGTAAATGAAGTCCTTAATAAACAGAGAGATTTATGTTGCTGCAAATCTCTGCACTGTCCAACCCAGGCCAAGCAATTGGGCAAAGAAAATTGAGCTTACAAATTTATTTGACTGAAGTTGGGAACTCATTTCGTCAGCACAACAATATTTTTAGTATTATTTTTATGCTCTTTATTATCTTTGTTCTCTGTGAATTTGTCAACAATACTTAGTCAAATTAGAGATTTATCAATAATTGTCATTAAGACAGGGAAACTATAATCTAGGTTGCATAATTTTATGCTTATTTAGCAAAGACTCTGAATTCAGCAGTATTATGGTGCTAACATTTTTACCAACTATAAAGTTGAAATATCACAGATATAGATATCTAAAGTCTAATTAAATATCGTAACAATTCACCTCTGCTTTGAAAACATACTTTGTATAATAGAACCTTTTCTGATTTCAAAATATAATGGTAGTTTTTCAAAAATCATCCTTACTTCTTTCACAAACCACTGGCAAAAAGCTGGACTGATCCATTCTCTTCCATGAATGCCACAGTCAATCCATACAGCTTTCTTATAAACCCTTGTTCTTTTGCCAAGCTGAAATTGTAAAAACACATACATGAAAAAAAGAAAACTATGGATGGATTGAAAAAGGTTGAAGCACGTGTTCTGCCAATGACAGGCAGCATCTTAGTGAAACGTTCCCCTTTTTAATGGATCCTAAACAGAATATGGAAATACTGTAGCAAACAAAGTGGGTCGCCTTTAGCTTAATGTAGTTCTCTATGTCTTTGGTTTCTGAGTTAATTATCTAACAAAAATGTGTACTTTCATTTTGCAATAGTTTCAAGAGAACAACATACTATATTACTAACCTATGTTTGACCTTTATTTCTTGTATATTTTTTCTCCCTCTTGCTAAGTGGAGAGATTGCTTGAATAAGCTTTCTCTTCCTTAGTGGCTTTTCTCTATGGTACCTCCCTAATAAGCACTAAGCGGAAGCTAACAGGCTCCATTCCATGACCTTAATAAATTAGTTACTCTAGTCTGGCTCAGGCTGCTGGCAAATCTCTGCTTTGACCTTGGTAAGTTAATAAGTGACAGCTTTTCCATCCAGATTTGAAGAAGCATGTACGTAGCATCAAAAAGACTTGGTGCAGCCAGCATTTGCCTTACGGATGGCAACTGTCAGCTGGGGCGGCAGGGCCAGTAGAATACAGGGTGGTGGGGCACTTGGGTTTTGCACTGTGGTCCTGAGGTGGCCAGCCACTGCACAGGTATTGAGGTACAAGTCCTCAGTGGATCTAGTGGCCCTAGTGGCCCAAGGTGACCAATGAGGAGAACCACTGTGCAGGATGGTTGAAAGATCAGAGATGAGGATGGGGTATGTGGGTGAGAGGAGTTCAAGAGGAGTCAGTCTTTCTGAGGCTGGAAAACACCAAGCTGGAATGGTTTGAATCAAGATGGATCCTTGGCTAATGAATAGTGGGATTCTGTTAACAACAACAATGGGGACTGCTGGGGGCTGCTGTTGCTAAGTAATACAGTCATGCAACATCACATTTTATGATAGCATTGCTTAATAATGTAGCAATTCTCAGTTGCTATCATTACCCAAGGACTACCTGTATGCACACACACACAACTCATTAGTAATTATCCCATCACGGGTAACCATTGCTAAGGGTGGGGGAATGGGATAAATATCTGTCCAGGGGAAATATCTTCATGAGTCAAATTCTGGACACTGTCCTCACCACCTGGGCTCATTGCAGCCTAAGACTCCCCCCACCCCCCATGGTTTGATGATATTTGGGGACATTTATTTAATAAACTTTCTTAAAAATTTGTTGACATTTAGGCATCTCCTTTGGTATCCATCCTGAAAATTCTACATTAAATACCAACACACAAATTATAAGGAATAATTATACAATGCCATTCAAAGAAATAAAAAATATATATTACCAAGATAAGGAAGTAGGAACGAAAGCTAATATGAATTTCTTTAATATAATAATGATTCATTAATTAAACTTCGATTAAGCTGACTCCCAGTAAGAAAGTTTTAGTGAATATCTCCTCTGAACAGAAGACTGTAAGAATCATAGCAACTTGCAGAAGCAGTATGTCTATCAGAGCAATAGACCGGAATTGTTCTTTGAATTGTTCTTTGTTCTTGAACTCCTCCTAGGATTAGATCGCAAGGTCATTTCCAACTCTATGAGCAAAGCAAAGGATTTCTATGTGTGAACACCTGTTTATAGCTAACATTTCTAAAAAAAATAATATGATTCTGTGTTTTTATATAAGTATATATAATAGGAGTTACTATTTGAGCAGAGCACCACAACTGGCCTTTAAGTAACCTGCTGTGTTTACATATTGGAAAATACTGGAATAAGCAAAAATTTGATGAGTCTATTTAAGTAGAATCAGTATGAATTCTTTCTGCATTTAATTTCTTTTCCTTCTAATACATTAAAAATAATATAAGCTATTGGCAAGTTTTGACACATTTCTGTGATGTCCACTCAAGGTTTTCAGGGATTGTAAGTGACACGCTGGGCCCACAGCTTGTGACTTCAGATATAGGGCAAATATACAGTACAATATTAAATTTTGCTTCCATAAATATTTCCTTATTCATTTATCTTGATACTACCTAAATTAGGCACCATGTACTTATGCACCAATAATGTTTTGCCAAAACTTACCTTTAGCACAAAAAGTGGTCTTCCCTCATATGACTTGCCAATAGAGAACATGTAAATGAGATCAGAATGAGTTTTGTTCAAATAATACATCCAACTTTGAATCTGGAAAAAAAAGAGAGAAAAAGATACATGTACATATGATTTTCTTTTGTGACTGAATAAAATAAATATAACTATATACAGTAAATACAATAGAAAATAAAAGTTCTAGTTTTCTGCCTCTTACTAGGTTTTTCAATATTTAAATTTTTAAATCTTATATCAAAGATTAATTTTTGTTAAACAAGCAAAGAAAAATGTTATTTTACTATTTCCCTAGGTTTTTCTTATATAAGAATGAAAACACGAGAGTGCAAAAATACTGTACATACTTCTTCCAGGGAATGATATATTTCATAACTATATTCTGGCAATGATCTACGGTTCCTGGGTGATTTTGAATCACTTTGTTTTTCTATAGTTTTTTGCAAATCAGATATGAGGACTCTATCAAACGGAAAACAAAAAAGAAAAGAACACTTTAAATAAATGCATAGTATAATAAAAAAGAATGAAAAATTACAGTATATAGCTAAAGTAAACATTTTAACACTGTACTGACTATGACATTTAATAAACCCAGGAAAATTGACTGTAAGAACATAATGTAGCATTTGTAAAACAAACATTGTGTTTTGGAATGCAGCGATGTTGGGGGAAAAAACCAAAAAACAAACAAAACAACAGAGAAAAGTGTTTTAATTGACTGAAGAAACAAATAAAAACTAATTAACCAGCTTTTAAAAGATATTTTCTTCATCTCTAAGTGGTAATAAAATTCATGCTCAAGTGAAACAATAACTACAGTGCAGGGTCCAATCTGGGTTGGTCACCGGGACCAGAGGTTTTGTCTTCCAAACTTTTGGATTCGTGCTGGATCCCATCTTCATCCAGAGAGAAGTAGTTCCGTGAAGATGGGCTCCAGCACGAGTCCAAAAGCTCAGAAGACAAAAACTCTGGTCCCGGTGACAGATATAAATTGGATCCTGCAACATTATCTTGGGACACATATATTCATTTTCGCTTGTAATAACTACAGTATTTACCTAAAGGAATTTGGGTGATAAGTAACTAAAATAAGTAGCTAAAAGCTGAGGAGTGGGCAGGAGGTACAAAAATGCCCTCAGGCAATGCTGCTGAAAACAATGAGTACTTTTGAAATTTGAAGATTACCTGGATTGCTTGGGAAGGCTGTTTGCCAATTTATCCCCACCAAAAAAAATTAATCAGGGATTCATATCCCTTTCTTGAATCCTTCTATAGTTATTTCTGTTATCTTCCTCAGCCAAGAAACTGGACAGGTTCATATTGAGAGGTCAATCCCTTAGCTAGCCTGCTTGGTTTGCAGATGACAAGTTTCATTTTTTAAACATTTCTTTTTCTTAATATTTATTTATTTATTTATTATAACATTTATATACCGCCCTTCTCCCTAAGGACTCAGGGCGGTGTACAGCTGAATCAACCCCAAACAATACAAAAGTTAAAATACAATTAAATAATAGGCTGTTGATCTAAAAACAACCCTCCCCCTAAGAATGTTAAAACCCTAATTAAAACCAAATTAAAGGAGACAATTAAAACCTATGTCAGCCCAGGCCAGCCTGCTCAAGAGCCAGGTTTTTAGCGCGCGCCTGAAGGTCCTCAGGTCCGCGCTGGTGCGTATCTCAGGTGGCAGAGTATTCCAGAGGGCAGGGGCCCCCACAGAGAAGGCCCTACTCCTGGGGGCCGCCAGACGACACATAGAGGCCGACGGCACCCGGAGAAGGCCCTCCCTGTGGGAATGCACCGGTCTGTTGGAGATCACTGGCAGAATGTGGCCCTGCAGGTAACCTGGCCCAATGTCATGGATCGCCTTAAAGGTCAAAACTAGAACCTTAAAGCGAACCCGGAAAGCCACCGGCAACCAATGCAGCTCGTGCAGGAGAGGTGTCACATGGGAGCTACGCAACGCCCCCATAATCACCCGCGCGGCCTGCATTTTGCACCAGTTGGAGTCTCCGGGTGCTCCCCACAGGGAGCCCCATGTAGAGAGCATTACAGTAATCCAGGCGAGAGGTGACAAGGGCATGAGTGATTGTGCGCAGGGCGTCCCGATCCAGGAAGGGCCGCAACCGGTAAATCAGGCGAACCTGATAAAACGCCCCCCTGGAGACGGCCGCAATATGATGTTCTAATGACAGCCGTGCATCCAGGAGGACGCCCAGATTGCGAGCCCTCCCTGTAGGGGGCAAAGTCTCTCCCCCAATAGCCAGCGAAGGTGTCAGCCGGCTATATCGGGGCGCCAGGAACCACAGCCACTCGGTCTTGGATGGGTTGAGCCGGAGCCTGTTTCCGCCCATCCAATTCCGCCCGGCCTCCAGGCACCGGGACATAGCCTCTACAGCATTGTTGGGGTGGTCTGGGGTGGAGATAAAAACACTTGTTGAGTTGTCAAGAAAGAAGCACTAATAGTGTGTCAGGAATACTTTCAGCACCCCAGAATTATCTGCTGTGCTCAGGTTTTGCTCAAATCTTGCCAATTTCTTGTGCTCAAAGGTGATTCTTTTAGCCGTGAGACCTTCAGAAAGTTTGAATATATAATGTCAAGAAAAGTACGGTAAGGAACAGTTAAGAAACTGTATGTCAGCTTTCTGAATAAAGTAAGATTCATTTACCCATTATAATTTCCTTGACAGACAAATCCTTATCTTTTCCATCTAAGAGAGAAATTTGATAAATGCTTGTTAAGTCATGCCACTAATTGCTATAATGTGGCAGGTGTTGGCTGGCATAGTGCACCAGAATAAATATACATTCAAGCACATAATTTAAAACATGTGGATACTTGAAGTCACAATATGCTTGTACTAGTGACAATTATTGGTTTTTTTTAACTAACAAAAGGAGGCCCCTGCACTAAGGAGACACTAGTCTACATTATAAATAAGACTCTATAATTAGATGCTTATCACAGGAACTCTTTCCGACTTCTCTTCAAATAGCATTTGAAAGATACTCTCAAATTATTTAATTACAAGGACATGCTAGCATATTGATTATTGCTTAGGAAGAAGATTTTAAAACATAATACAAAAGCCACTAAAATCTATGCTTACGTATATTGGATGTTTGCTTGCTCTAAGGAGAACTGAAGAATCTGTGAACTATTTCTTGACAGATGTACATCTGTAACTGCACCCTTGGAGATGAGAGACAGGCTGCTTGGTTGCCACAGGTCCACCTGTAGTGCAGCAACCAACCTGTTTTTTATTCAGTCTAGATTGGAAACACCCATGATATTAAGAGCAGGGAAGGGATTCAATTTTTTAACAACCGGTTCTGTGGGCGTGGCTTAATTGGTGGGAGTGGCTCGGTGGTCATGTAACTGGGTGGACATGGCTTGGTGGTCATGTTATTGGCTGGGCGTGGCCAACTCAATATCACTCACATCGAGGCACGCATCTCCTCGCCTGGCCTCTCATGACTGTCGGGATGCTGCAACAGTCGTAAGTGGGAAAAATGGTCATAAGTCACTTTTTTCAATGCCACTGTAACTTTGAATGGTCACTCCACACAAGCAAAGTACCAGCAAAGGAGGGGAAAAGAAACTCCATAGAAGTTCCTGAGACAGGAAGTCTAGACCTGCCAAGAATGTAATAGGGGTTAACGGAGAGGCAGTTTCTGTAAGCAACACCAGAATGTTTCCTTCCTGCCTTCCTTACAGGATTAGGTCAGTAATTTCTTCTAACAAATGGTTCTCTGAACTGCTTAGAATGTTAACAACTGGTTCTAGCAAATAGGTGCGAACTGGTAGAATTCCACCCCTGATTAAGAGATTAAGGACAATATCCTCATAAAATTTTCAATAAATAGCAGAGATTATTGCTGAATCATTAGTAAACAATTTGTTGAGGTTTTCTGTACACCAAGAAGTAGACATATTTTGGGCATTAGGGTTTGTATACTTCATTTTCAATGGAAAAAAAAATCCAAATTTGAATTATTTTAACCAGTTCTGCATCTTATTTTATCTTAAAAATACTGAAATAAATTCTGTAAATAAGCACTGCATAACATGGATTTGTTTTAGCTTTAATGTGCATTTTTAATCTTAGCACCAGACTTTTCCAATTAGCAATCTCCAGGTGTGTTTGCATTGCTGGTGTAATTCTAACAACTGTTGCTCCAATTTCGCTCTTTGCAAAAAAAAAGTCTTCCACTCAGGATGATAATATTTCACAAAATATTCTGCTAGAAAGGTAGCTAGGAGAATAATATATGACTACATATAGGTACTACTCAAAAGAAGAAAAAGCAGGAATACAGTTAGAGGGTGGCTTGTCACATCAAAATATAAACAATTCAAAAATGTGGCAATCATTTAGAACTCAAGTAAACACAATTCTTCAGGGCCAAATTTTCTGTTGAAAAAGTCTATAGCAAGTGCTTTGCACTGTGCAGTAAAAATAAAAATCTGAAGAGATGAAAGCTCAATGGTAGAGTTTTAATAGTGTTTTGCATCAAAAGATTTATGCTTTAAATAATGTGAAGACTTGGCCAAGGTTCCAAGATTAGAGCAATCTAATTAGAATAACACCAGGCTAAACAGGACAAATAATCTAAGATAATTGTTTAGGCTATGGATTCCTTTTAATCAAAGGTTGCTTGTTTCCATCAGCTCTTTTAACTAGTTAAAGCCTTCAGCTTTTCATAGCATATATCATAGTAATCCTTTACACCAGGGGTGTCAAACTCGATTTCATTGAGGGCCATATCAAAGTTGTGTTTGACCTCAGGGGGCTAGGGAAGGGCATGGCCAGGGTGGGAGTGGCCAGCTCGATGTCACTCATTGAGGCTCTATTTTCAGCCACATTAGCCCTCCCAATCTCCATTTTTGGCCACAACGGCCTCCTGCAGCCCTCTGCCACAAAAGCGGAGCTCGGGAAAGCTGTGCGCCCCCCCCCAGGCTCCATGTTTGGCCACGACACCCTCCTGCAGCTCTCTGCCAGTAAAAACGGAACTCAGGATGGCCGCAGACAGCTCCCTAAACTCTTTTCACTGGCAGAGGCACTGCAGGCTGGTCTTTTGCTGTTACAAGGGTGGGCTCGTGGGCCAGGTATAAGACCCTGTGGGCCCCCAGGCCTTGAGTTTGACACCCCTGCTTTACACCATGTATTGAGAACTTGTAGCCTTAAAAATATTTGTAAACTAAATCTGCCAGTGTCCTTGATCAGCAGTCATGCTGGTTACTGTTATACTTCTGTTTGCAGATCCACAACCATCCCTGCACTGAAAATCTCACTTCAGATCCCTTGATTTATGGGCAGAAAACTACACTTATGATACAGTACACAGCACTACAAAGCACACACTCACTTTAAGTTGTTGAGAAAGAATCTTCAATGTCTCTGCCATTTGGTCATTCTCTGGTATAATCCGTATCACCTTATGCCTGTAAAATAATATTAAAATAAAATCCTAAACAGGATACTATTTTAGCAAGAAAATTAAATACTAAATGATGTAACCTTGAAGCAGAAATAAAATATATTAATCTGTGTTAAACTTCTTAATGTGGTAGTCTCCAGATGGGTTGAACTTCAACTACCGTAATTCCCAGCAAGTCTGATCAAAGGCAAATACTAGCATTGAATTTCAATACATGTTGAATAGTTCTGAAACAGACTGAGCAATGGAAATGCTTTCTTCTGGCATGTATTATTTATTATGAAGCGTTTATGCTAACCTGGATTAACTAGATCAGCTCATTTTAGCACAAGAGAGCAAGGAACAGAAAATCCAGCCTTGCTTTCAGCTGCTAGCATACTTATTTGCTCTGAGCTTTCCCCTAATACAAGAATCTTTCAGCTGTGCCGTACACTTTGATGTGTTCCTTTACTCTGGTTCACTGGAACTCTCTCTTCAGCATAGCCCTTAGCTTGACTGCTACCTGCTGAAGATTGAGGAAAACTTTCATGTATATATCTAAAAAGGAAATGTAAAGCAACAACCCTAAAAATTTAAGTAACATAATGGCCATTTTACACTTGATAAGCTGCTCAAATGCATTATTAATAAGCTACAATCCATACTAGACAATGAACTGTAGATATGCTATACAGGTACAGTATGTCTTTTTCTCTATATGCTCTCAAACTAGAGAGCTTTGTGGTTTCTATTGGTCAGAGTCCATTTCAAATAAAAAAGAATTACCAACTCATAAAAAAATAAAAAAGAACTACAACCCATGTATGACGCTGTTGCTTGTCAGCTATATTGAACACCACCATATGCATGCAAAATATTTAAACAGACTTGGTCTGAGATTTATAATACTAAAATCTGAACTCCACTAGATTAAATTAAAATTTGAAAAACAGAGTGATGTCTGTAGTTAACATAATCTGATGGACAAAGTATTGAATTTATCTATTTTACCATTCTCTGTAGAATATATAACAAAAATATTGTTTTTTTTGAGGTAAGGCCATATTTCATTGTATACCTATATATTCCTTATTCTGCTCTATAGTCCTTACCTCTGCTTACTATGTTTATCTTTCACAGGAAAGTTTCCACTGATAATTATCATTAATGGATAAAGTATGTATTTGGCAAATATAAAATAATTAGAAAATCCTTCCTTCTCCAATGGAAGTAAATAGTTGACTATAATACCGCATACTCTCCAGGCACAGAGCAAAATTTGATATATTGGAGAAAGAAACACAAATGACAAAGGACAGTTGAAGTACAGATAGTACTTGATTTAACAACAGTTCGTTTAGTGACCATTCAAAGTTACAATGGGATTGAAAAAAGTGACTTATAATCGTTTTTCACACTTAATGATCATTGCCGCATCCTATGGTCATGTGATTAAAATTTGGATGCATGGCAACTGGTTCATATTTATGACAGTTACAATGTCCTGGGGTCACATTTTGTGACTTTCTGACAAGCAAAGTCAATGGGGAAGCCAGATTCACTTAACAACTGTGTTACTAATTAAATCATTTCAGTGATTCATCAACAAGGATGGCAAGAAAGGTTGTAAAATGGGGCAAAACTCACTTAACAAATGTTGAGCTCAATTGTGGTCATAAGTCGAGGACTACCTGTACATCCTGAAGCTTCAAAGTATAAACTAAATCACTATTTTGAACTTGTACAGTCTTTACATATTTCTAGTTATTTCTTTTATATAAAGTCAGTATATGTATAAGTCACAACTTCTATTCTTTTAAGTAACATATTTTGCATAATTAGCGCATTACTCTATACAAATCCCCATTTTGAATTGTCTAGCAACTTATAATTTTAACTATTTCACATTTTGTTGTGAATATTTAGAATTCACTTAATTTAACAACCCCTGAGCTGGTTTATATAGATAATGGGGGTGTGAACATAACAGAACTCTTTTTCAGTTAGATTTTAGTCCCTTTAGTTTCTGTTTTGCCTATTAAAGGTCCAGGCCATTCCGTTCCCGCAATTAACAGAACTGCATTGCATAAAATTATGCTATAGGAAGATAGCTGAAAAGCTGAAATAATCCTTTCAGCTTTTCAGCTATCTTCCTATAGCATAGAAGAGTGTAAAATAGAAGAGTGTAAAATAGCAAAATATGGCAACCAATCAGAAAACAATGGAGAATGAATAAAACACCAAATTTTAAAAAATCAAAATAAGCGTAGGGAAAATTAAGTAATATACTCTGATCAATATCATGATCAATGCCCAAGCCTTCCTTTGCCATAATTCATGTCACAATGTATTGCGTATGATGAGCTTTGCTTCTGAATTTTGCATACTTTTAAGGGAGCTCACTTTTGAATAAAAATACTAATGATAACTCTGAAAGGCTAGAAATTATTCAAAAATAATTATTGTTTCTTGTTTTTTCACATTTCTTTTTACCACGCTAAAATGAACAACCTACCTCTCCCAGTCTGGGTTAATATAGTTCCACAAAGACAACTCAGCTTGCTCATTATTTTATTATTTATTCATTTATTTGTTTTTTTCTGAGCTTGCATGCCACAGAAATGGATATTAACTCTGAACACCTTACACACCCCATTATCTGTAAATACTATTAACAAATGCAACCATCACTGTACACTTCCTCTTACACATCAAGGATCCTTTTTGTCTCATTAGTTCTTCTGGGGCAGCCAGATTTTAAAAAGTTTCCTAAATCCCAGGAGGAGAGACCATGCTGTGCCAAAAAATGTAATACTAAAGGATAACATTATTTCATTAAAAATCCCAATATTACTGTATTCAATTATACTTATCCCGATAATAAATATAGCAATAAGGACACGTCGTCTTTTAACAAGCGAGAATTGGGTTTAAACGCTAGTTAACAAATTTGAGTAATAAGTTAGGGAGCAAAAGCAAAGTAGACTTACCCAGCGTAACGGTTGTCGTAGAGGTAAGTTCGTCCCGGCATCTCAGCCCGCTGCTGGACAAGGAGCAGCCCCAAGGACAGGAAAGAAAGCACCAGCCGGGGAAGTTTCATATTTGCTGCCGCCGCCGCCGCCGCCGCCGGACCTCGAGAGAAGGAGGGATAAAATAAGACCTTCGCCTCTCTTGCGTGTAAAACGGAGCGGCTACTCCGATGGGCGAGGTTTGGTACTGGGAGGGAGGAGCAGATGGTGGGAGTGGGATTTCGTCTTTTCCCTTGAGGGGAGTAAGTGAGTGAGTGAGTGAGTGTGTGTGTGTTTTTGTCTGTGTCTGTGTGTGTTACTGTAACTCCATCATTTCCAGTTTTGATTAACGTTGGTGACGATGATGAGGGTGGTACTTTAACAATGAACGCACCAAGCTTGTGCAAAAGGAAGGAAGGGAGGGAGGAAGAGAAGGAGGAAGGAAGGATTCTCTTAAGAGAATTGGTTTTTTTTTTTTAGCTTTGAGAATTGAACTATCAAAGTACCTCATGGTATTTTAAAGCTGGTGGTTTACTCATAAACTTTCATGGATTATAAACTGTGGTCTTAGAAGGAAATTAAAGAGAGGTAATAATACTTTATTGATTATTTTAATTACTATAGATATAGTGATGAATATTCCATTAATTGCCCTAGATAATGAGTTTTCAGTTTGGTTTTCATGGTGTGGTTGCAGCTTTGCTTTAGATTTAGGGGAAGGTTTTTGGAAATGGTTGTAGAATTGGGAGCCAAAACAAGTATATGCAATACAGGAAAAGCAGGAAAACAAGTACCTGCTATTCTAAGCATGCTTATTCCAAAATAAGCCCCCTAAGTTTTTGCATATTATACTTATCATAAACTAAATGAAGGTTCACCTAAATGAGGTTTTTTTTTTTAGTTTGTATGATTGCACCAAATCATTGACTGGGTTTGCATAACACGTATGATTTGCTCATGGCTCATGACATAGCTATGGATTTTTGGAAAGCTGCTTTGTATGTGAAAGAGACATTTACAAAATTTTTAGAACATGTGTATATGCAAAAGACTTCAATCTAAAACCCTGACTGTTGTCAGTCAACGTACAGGCAATGGAAAACTAGATGAACTGATGGTTTGATTCATATACGTTTATTTTATAGTGTAGCAAAGATTATTAAAGAGTCCTGCTTGTGTAATGGTTAAAGTGCAAAGTGGTTATTGGGTTGGATGGAAACTAATCAAGGAGAGAAGCAACCTGGAATCAAGAATAAACTTCCTAACAATGAAGACAATTAACCAGTAGGACAACTTACCTTCAGAAGTTGTGGGTGCTTCATCACTGGAGGTTTTTAAGAAGAGACTGGATAGCCACGTGTCTGAAATGGTACAGAGCCTCCTGCTTCAGCAGGGGTTAGACTAGAAGACCTCCAAGGTCCCTTTCCAGCTTTTTTCTGATTGAAGATTCAAAGTGTAGTCTTGCAGGCAAACTCTGCCCACAGCCTGGAGTTCGATCTTGATGGGGCTTGAAGTTGACTCAGTTTTTCATTCTTCCAAGGTTGGTAAAATGAGGACCCAGATTGTTGGGGGCAATATGTAAATAATGCTTCTACTTGGTAAATCACCCAGAGAGTCCTGTAAAGTGCTAAGGGCAGAATACAAGCCTAAATGCTATTGTTATCCCTGTTATCCAAATCAAAGAGCAGCATAATTGTACCAGTGATTGCATAAGTCATTCTGTGTCCTTACAAAATTGCAGATTATATCTATCTTCAGTAAGGACAACATGAGATGGTTGCTCACTCCTGTAAAAATCTGAAGTTGTGGGCCTTGATTTCTTTGGTATTCAAAGTAGTTGAAAACAAAGATTTCCTGATTACAAAAAAACAAAAGCTTTACCATCAGATTGACATATTGCTTTCTGTTGCCATTTGGCAGTTTAATTGGCAGTGCCTCATGTGGTGGGTGCCTGTGTGCCGGCAGGGGTAATCCAGGATGGCACATGTTCATGCTTTGCAAAGCCCTTGTGGAGAAACAATAATAAATAGTTGGAGGCAAGCGGCCAACAAAAGAGTGTGCTTTCCATTGACAAAAACAATACAAAATGGCATCTTGGCTTTTTTCAGTTTCCAAACAACATAATCTGGATGGCAAAACATCTTATCTTTTTCCAGCCAACAGAGAGGAAACTGTTTTTATTTATATTACACAAAGTTCATCAGTTCAGAATCTTGAAGTATTGCAAAAAAGTAAGCTTAATATAACTTAGCCATGATTTAAATAAAAATCATTTCTCTTACAGTACTACTGAAGTTGGCTGCTCCTTTAGTGGGGGAAAAAAAAACCTCCAAGCAAATAGGATATTAAATGAAATGGGAGTTAACAGTCCCTAGCCAATTTGTATGGGGTTAACTGTTTCCCAGGATTACTATTGTATATGAAGATTGAAAATTTTCTGCAGTAGGTGTTTTCAAACGTATGTATTACTCATAAGGAAGACTGAAGTGCCAAAGAATTGATGCTTTTGAATTGTGGTTTTGGAGAAGCCTGGCCCTTGGACTGCAAGAAGATCAAATCAGTCAATCTTTAAGGTAACCAATCCTCATGTCTTCTTTGGATGGACAGATACTAAAGCTGAAGCTCAAATATTTCAGCCACCAAATGAGAAGGGAGGACTTATTGGAAAAGACCTTGATATTGGGAGAGATTGAAGCAAAAATAAGAGGAGCACCCTTGTGTGATTTACATGGAAGAATCGGTATTTTGTGCATGTTTTGGGGGGAAGAAGCCCCATAATTGGTGGGACTGCCTCTCCTTAAAGACATCTGCCCATCCTACCAGGACATCTGCCCTTAGGGTGGACATGCTCCTAATTCCCTCCCTTTAATGTTGTCATCTTATGGGACTGAGGAAGCATGTCTATTTTTGTGGCGGCCCTGCCCTATGGGCCTTCCCTGCCGTTTGGTAGACTTCCATACTTTTAACCTTTCAAAAGGCACTGAAGGCCTGACTTTTCCCTCAAATGCTGGGATAGAGTGAGATTAATTTATTGTAGATTGCATGGGTAAAGTTTAGCTATGGTGCCAGGTCTTTTGGTTTAATATTTTTATTGTAAATATATGTTTTATTTTTTGATTGTACACATGCCCACCAACCACGCCCACAGAACTGGTAGTAAAAAAAATTGAATCCCATCACTGGGTCACGGATATCAAACGCGCCGTGTCACGTTGCCATCCTGTGACATATTGTGATATTTTTTTCCCTGTGTGGAGCTGGGGTAGGCGTGGCCTGTGTGTGAAGCATCAGGCCCATGGGCTGCTAGTTTGAAACCCCTGATCTAGGAGATTGCCTCGGGTTTCATGCAGATCTTCTAGGGAATCTGAGAATGCACATCATGGGCAATCTTGCACAATATGTTTATCAGCACCACAATCACAACAAGGGAATCTTTCCATCCACACTGATACAGGGCAGAGGCAGTTCCTCCAGCATCTGTTCAATTTCGACCAAACAAAGCGAGGCAGGTCAAAACCAGTTGGTTTAGTAGAGGGATCACTAATGGTCAGGCCATAAGAAGGTATCTTGAACCATTCCTTTCTCCAGGCATTCCAGGGGTTAAACTGGATAGATGTTAAGTGATTAGCTGTTTTTCATGCTGTTCTATGGGATTTCAATCTTGTGATGGACTGTGCAATGTACTGGTGAATAGGGAGGACTTCATTGTTCAGCATCCTTGACCATACCGAATGAGAGCTTGTTGTTTTTAAGGTGGATCAGTATGATATTGCTAAGTACTGGTAACTAATATACAGAAATGGGATGCATGTGCCAGAGATGATTTTGGATTGTTAGTCTAGTAATTAATGGAACAGCTACATTGCAGGAACAATCTTTTTAAATGGAAAACACAGGGTGAGTATTATCCTATATATATATATATATACTTAGTGTTACAACACCCTGTTAAGCCCCAATTAAGGGAGAAAGCATACTGCTTTCTTTTCTGTCTTTCGGCTCATCACCAGAGACCATACCGACAGAAAGCTATTTGTTTCGTTGTCTTTAGTTTACATGTGTGTAAGGTTTTTGAGCTGATAATTTTTAAATAATAAATAAGGGAGACTAGTATAGATCTATTTCAAGCTAGTTAGCTCTCTTCAGCTAGCCATACCCTTACTGGGATTCGAACCAGGGAAGTATTACATGTGAGGCAGTTGTAATTGCCACTACACCACTGGCTCTCTCCTTATCAGCAGAGGCAGGGGAATAAGTATATACTTAGTGTTACAACACCCTGTTTGGGGCTTAACAGGGTGTTGTAACACTAAGTATATACTTATTCCCCTGCCTCTGCTGATAAGGAGAGAGCCAGTGGTGTAGTGGCAATTACAACTGCCTCACATGTAATACTTCCCTGGTTCGAATCCCAGTAAGGGTATGGCTAGCTGAAGAGAGCTAACTAGCTTGAAATAGATCTATACTAGTCTCCCTTATTTATTATTTAAAAATTATCAGCTCAAAAACCTTACACACACACACACACACACACACACACACACACAAATAATAAACATCTTTTTGTGTTAGGTTATACTAACTTTCCAACTACTTGTGAGCTCAGTGAACTTTATCTAAAATCTAAAATTTAATATAATATTTCCACTGTGAGGCCCAACTTCATGTATATTAATGAAATTTTTTTGACAGCTTTCCAGTAATAAAGCTCCATCTGCATCAATACATTTGATTATTTTTTACATTTACCCATTCTGTTTGCTTCGCAAGTAAATACCATTACAAGTTTAATCTTCAGTTACGAATGAAAACAACAAAATAATATTGCAGATTTTGCATGCATTTTTTTTTCACTGAAATGACTTAAACTTTATTGTTCATATTCTTCAAGATGGCTGCTCAAATAAATTTAAGATTGCAAAAGGTAGATAAATATTTACTTATTTTCCTTATCTACTAAGTTGTCTGTAACAGTATCATAATTTTAAATATTTGATTTTTTAAAATAAATCTCTGAGTATATAGAATTTTGATAATTTACTTAAACAATATAACCATTACGTGTAAACAAAATAATTGTATATCTGAGAGATTTATATGTGCATTCAAGCTACTTGCAATTCATGATAACAAAAATGTGAATAAATACTGCAAGATGAAGATTTTAACATTTCAGAGATTCCATTTTTTCCCCTCTTTTGTGCGTTTTTCCCTTCCCACCTGCTAGCTATCTACTAAATTCCTTACTGCAGTATTTTACTGTGTTTTGTGGAGAAGGTTCTTTCTTCATTTTCAATCATTGTTCAAAGCCTCTTGTTCCTAGCCCAGTCTCCTGAGTTTGTTCATCTCTGTCCCTTTTCCTTCCCAGCTTGAATGTTTGCTACTATGGTCTCATGAACAAGCAATCTCAGATAACTGGAATGAGCAAGAAAACTGGAACATTGTTCTTTGTTATCTTTTGAATAGTGTTCATTTATAAATGTTTGCTCTGAAATCAGTCCTATTGAATTGAATAAAATGTACTTATCGATAATTATGTGTTGTGTTGTTTCAATATAATTTAAACTCCATTTTTAACTGCAGTATCTTAAGAATTGATTTGCTGTCAAGCTACGATTAATAGAAAACTACTGCAGTAAGATTTTCATAATGATCGATCTTATTCCTTATGACTTAGACAAGGTTCAATGTTTTCCCAGTCAAGAGCCTTGAGACATGTAAGATTTATTTATTCCAATTTGCATTACTATAAGCCAGATTGATTAGGATATCTGGATGGACATCCCAAGTAATCTCTGTCCTCAGAATTTGCACTGTTTTTATTTATAGTACCATTTCAGCATAAGAAGCAGCACTACATGTCCTTTGAAAAGTAGGGCATCTCTTTGTTAGAAGGAACTTATATTGTTAGGGAGCAAGTGGAGAAATTTTAGGTGGAGTTTACAGGAAAACCTCACTATTTTTCCGGCACCTGTCTCAATTTAGTTGAGTAAATTCAAGCTCAATTCAAAGTTTTTTTAAAAAGCTTTTTAAAAGTTGTGTAGAAAAGGATGTAAATACATATGAGAAGATTTTGAGGATGTTACATTTAACAGACCACAGTGTAAGCTCTTCTTTCTTTCTATCTGTCACTTTCAAACTAAGTAAGATATGGAAGAATTCATCTAGCTAAATAGATACAGTTAGTGCTTGGATGTTAACTATTGTTTTGATAGTTATGTGTGCCTATGGATGTCTCTCAGTTTACTATCATACTGTTTAGTAGTAAAATGATTCATAGAACAGCCAGTGAGGTCTATTGAAAAAAAATCAATGTGGAGAACATAAGTAAGGCTGGGGAGGCTATGATACTCCCTCTGATGAGGAAAGGCATTTTAATTGCTGATCCATGAATGTGTTATTCCATTTTTCATATTTTCCAATTGTTTTGATCAATATTATTTACACTATTCAATTTTCTTTTAAAGCTAAGTTTACAAAGTTGAGATATTGAATACCATTTAAAATCAGCTTTGATTGTAGTGACAAATCAAATTTTAAAAAAAGTAAAAGAGGAATTGTGTCTTCTGGTACAGCCTTAAAGAATAATTCAGTCAGTTTGACTGTCTGCTATCTGTAGCTTGGAATAACTCACCTAGAAAATAAGAAGTGAGAGCATTGTGCACTCTGTCTTGAGATTTGTGAAGAAAACAAGAGTACAAATAATAATGTGCATTTGTCTTCATAAATTTTTCTTTGTTATTTTCCAGCCTATAAATTTGATATGATAAAAATGTATATATGCTTTCATTATGTATCTGCCTTTGTTTTATCACTGTTTTGCTTTCTATTTGTTTACTATTTTGTAATTGCTAGAAATAAATTTAAGTTATAAGTATTTTCTTTAAATTTTTACATCATATAACTATATAAAAATTCTGTTTAATTTTTTTCATTTCCTATTTGCATCAGGTTGGGGCCAATTACTATTTCCCATAGACATATCACTTTGAATAGTGTGAATTTATAGTGTGAATAATGTGTAAAATAGTGTGAATAATGCCACCATTTTGTGGGATTCATTAATCACATTAAATGAGATGTACCTTTAATTAATCAATGAATAGGTTGAACTCTGGATGTATTAGGATAATGAGGTTAAGAGTGGACAAACTCAGACTGAATGAAAAATAAATGTTAGTTGAAAAAGAATGTTAGAAATGTTACTAGTTTAATATAATTTTGGAATTAATTGCTTCCAATCTAGGCTGTTATCAGAAGTGTGACAGACCTGTTGATAAGTAGAAGTCTGGATTTGTTGATTGAAGGGAAGCTAGTTTTGAATGAGGTAAAGAGCAGATTGCCATTTTGGAAATGGCCCTTGACCAACAGCTGTCACTGGATTTATAGTTGACAGCTGTGGCAAAAAGTATGTTTCCATAACTATAGGTAGTGTGCCAACAATGCTTGTTCCTGTGCCAGGCAATCTTGTTACATCTCATTGTGACTATCAAACGTTCTTTATGTGGGGTGGCCTTTGAAAAGTGTTTGGAAATTACAACTGCAACTGATGCAAAATATGATGGCTAGGTTTCTACTTGATGCAAGGTTCAGGGATTGTATGATGCCATTATTGTAAGATCCCTTTAAGATAAAATATAAAAGCCTTTTACAACTTAGGGTATGCCTTTTTGAGGGATATCTTCTACTATACACTATATGCTTGGTAGGAGCGGCCCTTTCCCCTCTCCACTGCTAAATCCCTTTTGATTCACTAGAGGGCATTTTTCTATCCTCGGGTTATGAAATTTAGCTTCTGCTCCTAGAAAAATGATGAAAACCCATCCATCACAGAAAAATCCATTAAGGAAAAATACTAATTATATAATGTCTTCTATTTTGGTTGCTTTTATAGAAGAATGAATAAGTTGCATTTGAAATAATGCCAATGCCTTGTTTTGTTTCTGACAAGTACCCACTAGAGAGCAGTATATAGACAACATACAGTATTGCTGCAGGCTTACTTTGCTTCTATGCTTCAAATGTTCTGATTTTAGCTAAAGTATCTGGGAAGAAATGGTATTAAAGAAGCCAAAATTCATTTTACACTCTGTAGAATTAAATGGCAAGCTACAAAAATATCCCTTTTTTGTTTGTACAGCAAAGCAATGTACTTACTCAGAATTTCTGATTTCATTAAATATTGAAGTTCAACTTTAGTTTCCAGAAATATGACACAAGCAAGTTGCTAAAATGTAACAAAATATTATATTTTAAACTTGCCAAACAAATGATGCAACTTATCAACAGCTCTTTTAATTATGTTTAATTGGAAAGGGGATCACATCCATTATGATAATCAGAGACTGAATGCAGTAAATCAATCCTGCATTATGTATAATTAAAGATAATTTCTTTTTGAAATAATTATTTTTCAATTCTGAACATTCATGTTTGGCGACAATGAACAATAAGCTAAAATATTTACATATATATATTCTGATTCAAGCTATATTTTTAAACTTTCATGTGTGGTAATAATCTCAACTGAAATCAGTGAGAGTTATTATATTTATGTATATAAGGGGTGAAACGTTAGCAATTCAATTCTGTATGAATTAAATTAAAAATAAATTTCTCTGAATTTAGGTTTATTCACATTGGTTGTGCATATGATCTCAGTCTAAATAGAATGAATAGAAGTTCTTTAATAGATCTCTGTGGAATTTGCAGTAGATATCATGATAACAAGTCTTATTTTTCCCCTTTCAGTTTAGACTGCTGAAAAGAATACATGAGCTTGGGGTATGGAGCATGTAAACAATTTGTGACGTTGTCATGACCACTATTTCCTGGCAGAACATCTTTCTAATGCCATGTTGCTTCTTAATTCTTAGTAAATGTTCATCCACAAGAATCACTATGTTGCTTATGGCTTTGGTTAATGGATGTATGTTTTCTAGTAAACAGAAAGTTGATCTTCAAATCAGGAGTAAGCCTCAGACTGACTTTTCAAAGAATGTTTAGAAAACATCTTATTCTCTCTCAGAACATCCTGTAATAGAGAAAAATGAGTATTTTGCTTAACTGAAAAGCATCATGTGTTATATTACTTGAACATTCTTGCTTTGTATAATTATCCAAATTCCATCTTGCCACTTAAGTGGTTTTGGAATTTAGTTTATATCTATTTCCACATTTATTTTAGGATGACTGGAATTAATGTACATAGTCATGTCCTACATTGCTAAAATACCCATGATTTATGTATATATATTAATCCTTAGCCCATTCAAATATCTTCTGCCTTTTATATAAACAGAAATTCTTTAGCCTATTTACCTATTATAAATATAATTAATTATATTAATTAATTATAATTACCATATTATAAATATAAGAATATGAGAAAATGAGGTTAAATTGTTATGTATTCAACTAGTTGTTAATGAAATCTCATTGAAAATGACCCATTTAAAATGTTCAAATTATCTTTTTATAAATTAAGCAAAGAGTTGAATGGAAATTTCTGCATGCTGAAACAGTACTGTAATGAAAAATATGGTGGCTCTGATTAGATTATATTGCTTGTCTTTTAGAGATTAGTAAAATCATTTCAGACTTTGTGGTGTGATGTCATTTTCTTTAAAACGAGTCCAAAAATATTGTAATGGATTAGTCACTTCTTTGCTGTTCAATATAGGCTCCCAAAAGACTATTTAATATACTTTGTCTTTGAGACAAATATTTTATTGTGTGGAAGAGCAATTCTTTTTGTATAGTTTTGCTAATCAAGCACTTTCACAGTTCCTGTCCATTTTAGAAACTAAGTTTGGATTATTATTCCAGGAAGAAGAATTTTACATTTATAGTCCCACCTTTTTTTTATTTTTTGCATGCTTTCTTGTGGAATAATAGTCTTCTTTTTTGGAACAAGAGATAGAAGAATGAAGAAAGGGAGGGATGTTGCACTGAATTGTAGTTTTTTTTTTACATAACTGATTGTGTTATTCCAAACACTGTGGTCTGTATAAACTGAACCACTTATGGCTTATAGTATTCAACAAATCCTGGTTATCCTGTCCATCCATGAGCTGGCAGCAAAGAGATTTATACTTTAGCTACTACAAGTTCTAGAGGAGCTTTTATACAATTAGCTCTGGAAATGAATGACCTGCAAAGATCCTCAAGTCACTAGTTTCTATACTCTTAATATCTCATTGGTGTTTATGCCCTATTGCTTGCCATAGGAAAAAGTGAAAAATGGTATAGTGGTATATTTTGATTGATAACACTATCCTATCTGGAATCATTCTCATATCGTATGAACGATTTCGTTTTTTTAAATGATAAAAACTACACTTTGCAGTTTAAGAAGGACTTGTATGTTGTCCATATAAGTAAGATGATCTTATTAATAACTTAGAAGAGAGAACATTGATTATAAGAAAAAATGAGAAATGAGAATAATTGTGAAATATATCTTTGGCACAGCTGAAAAATGAAAAAGTGCCAAAGAAAAACCATATTTTACTGCAGAAAAATAACATCTTTAATACAAGGTATTAAATTTTTGGGATTTTGAAAAGTCGTAGGCAAGATTTAATTCAAGTAGAAAGCATTTAATAAAGTTAAGTACATTTTAGGGCTTAGGTTGAAGACTCACAAAGCTCAATGAAATTAATCTGATCTGGATCTGATCAATTTTTGAATAAGGAATGCACATGGCAAGAGTTTCATGAAAAAATACCGCACTGAAAGGAAACATTTCTTTTATTATATTTATTTGCTTCCTATCCCTCGCAGCTTAAAGTATTGTAAATTATACTTCTCCACAGTTTTCCTCCGCTGTATGTTGTGTTGACAAGTAGGAATTAGCGTAAAGTTGCTCAGGTGAGTTCCATAGATAAGACTAACAGAGCTTTAACAGATTAACAGAGTTGGAAGGGACTTTGTAGGTCATCTATTCCAACCCCCGCCTGCCCAAGCAGGGGACTCTACCTACACCATTTCTGACAAACACTTCTTGAAAGCTTCCAGTGATGAAACTCCCACAACTTATGAAGGCAAGCTGTTCCATTGGTTCATTGTTCTCACTGTCAGAAAATTTATCCTTATTACCAGGTTGAATCTTTTCTTGTTCAATTTACATCCGTTATTCCTTGACTGGGTTTCAGGTGCTTTGGAAAATAGCTTGACACCCTCTCTCTGTGGCAGCCCCTCAAATATTGGAACACTGGTATCATGTCTTCCGTAGTCCTTCTCATCATGCCATGCCCAGTTCCTGCAACAGTTCATTGTATATTTTAGCCTCCAGTCCCCTAATCTTTTGGTTGCTAGAGTCTCAATATCTTTTTTAAAGTACGGTGACCAAAACTGGATGCAGCCTTACTAAGGTTTTATAGAGTGGTATGAGTACCTCACTTGATCTTGATTGTATCCCTCTGTTAATGCAACTTATTCAAGCATTTCTGATCCTAATTCAAAACCTTAAACACTATACTATTTTATCTGAGTGAAAATGCCAGTTACGTCAATCAGTCAGCTGATGGTATTATAACAGACACAATATTAGCTGCTTTTGTCTCTTCACTTGAATAATTTCCATTTAGAAAAAGAACAGTGATTCATCAGGAATGAATCTTAATCAGTGTAATTGTGCATTCATAATATAGTCTAAAGCAGTGATGGGCAGCTACAATTGAATCCATCCACCATGCTGCTAGTAAACATCTTCTCTTTTTAAATTTCCCAGTATTACGGACCTCTCAAGAAAGCTAAATCTGCTCCAAAATATAATAATTTGAGTTTAGCCATTTGCAATTCAATTGCAAATTATTTGTTGATTGATTTGTTTTGTACAGTCTGTGGATATCGAATGTTTTGGAATCTTTGTTTGCTTTCTTGGCTATCCATGGTATTCCCAGGAGTCTTCCAGAACACCATCATCCAAAGTGCCAATTCTCTTTTTATCATGCTACTTCAAAGTCTAATTTTCACTTTCATAGAATATTGCAAGGAAATAAATTGCTTGCATGGTTCTAATCTTTAGATTTATCACTGTATCTGAATATCTTTCATTGCTAATCTTCCACTTGTTCTCTGTGGTATATTTACTGACTATTATTGATAGTTGCTATTGATAATTGATCCTAAAAGGCAGAAGTTGATACTAAAAGGCAGAATTACCATTTTGTAATCTTCATTGCCAATTCTGAAGCTGGCTGTTGTAGCTATTGTCATTAGTCTTCTGTATATTTAAATTTAATTCCATTTTTCCACTCTGCTTCACAGTGATTTCATCAGCATAGCATAGCATAGCATAGGACAGCATAGAATTATTATTATTTCTTCAATTTTAAAACCATGGTCATTGTCTTCCAACATAGCTCCTGTTAATATATATTCAGCATATAAGGTGACAAAATAAGAGAAGAATGCATAACCTTGTGTCACTCTTTTGCAAGTCTGTTTCACTAAGTTCGGATTATACTATGGCTACTTGACGTGTATATACTGTAAGTTCCCCATTTTTCTAAGCACACTCCATACCTTGATATGATCAACACAATCAAAAAGCCTTTCTATAATCAACGAAGAACATAGCAGCTTCTGTTTGATATACTTTGTCTTTCTTAATTAACCAGTGAGCAGAAGCATTGTCTAATGTTCTTCTGCCTTCTTTAAATCTGGATTGAATAATTGGCATCTCCTTTTCCATGTAGGCTCTATTTGCATTGGATCTTAAACATAATTTTTTGGCCTGTGAAATTAAGGATATTGTGTGATGGTCTGTACACTCTGATGAATCTCCTTTTTTGGTATTGAAATGTATATTGAAATCTTTCTCCAGATTTGCTGGCATAGCTTGGTTAGAAACTTCCTTATTTCAAATCTCTTTGTGATAATCCATCAATTCCTATAGCCTTTTGACAGTAAGGACCTGTGTGGATGCAACTTCATCTTCTATTATTAGAAGGTCTTGTAAGTAGGGAATACAGTATTTTTGAAGGAATCTTGGCTGCTGCCATATTTTCCTTGCAATATATTTCTTCCATCTTTCTTTTATCTTTTCTGAATATGTTACTATTTGTCCATTGGTCTTCTTTAGCATATTAATTTGAGATTGTATCCTTTTGAGGTCACAGATCTTTTGAATGCTTTTTTTATTTTTCCATGATTGTCTCTATGTGGAGTGGCTTTATAGAAATTGTAAAGTTGGAATATTGTTTCTTATCTCTTCTAAGAGTTCATAGCATCTTTTGTTAAGTTTCTCGCTTTCTATCTTGGCTTTCACTTTTCTTCTGTTTTCTTCAGAGATCCAGTTAGCTTTCTTCTGTTCTTTTGGTCTTTTGTAGTCCTTTTTCACATTGCTCTTTGGTGATTTCTTTGATAATTCCTCTGGTTTTGTGTCAATGAGACATTATTTCAAAGCAATTTATGATGTTTTCCTTGAAATGGTAGTATACAGTACATTCAAGATCTTAGTGTGGAAACTGAATAGTTTTCTTCTTCTATTTTAGCTTAACTTGGAATTTACACAACAGCAGTTTGGTATCTGTTCCACAAAGTCAGCTTCTGTCCACCTCTTTGTTGTGCTGAGGACCTGAACTCTGATTTAAATCCCTTTTCTGGGATCCATATAAAATTCAATATGGAAGCTAAGTTTACATATTATATTACATTAGTGACTTATGTGTATGGCTGTTTAATTAAAAACTTTAGAATATTTTGATAGTCATGAGTTTATGTATGTAATTTCTGTGTTGTAGTTCTGAAAGTTATATTTTAAGAATTACAATTATATTTTATATACACTTAGTAAATATTAATGCATGTAATTAAAATGCATATTTCATAATTATACAACTTCAGAGTTAGATTGGTTCCTTCCTCTTAGTTTAATGAGTGGCATTAAATTCAGATTATGATTCTCTATGATTTGTGCCTGCGCAAGAGAATAAATATTCTGATTTTGGTTCAAGATTTTTCATAGTAAGAGTTTGTATATTTTTTCATTAAAGTATTTATTATATACAATAACAGTTTACAAAGCTTGACTCAGAGTTCTACACATGTGATAGTGCATTTAAAGTTATTGTTTCACTATGAAGAATTAGATAAAAGAGTCCTACAATAAGTATTCAAATATTCTGGAACACTTTTTTTTACACTTTTTAATTTTTATTATATTTGTTATGCTGATGGTGCCTGCTGGACTTATAGCAGACTCCACCTCGCTCCCTCCTCCCTTTTCCATTCACCTCTCCACCTTTTCATGTTTTTGGTTATCATATTGATGTATTCTTTTTCATGGTTTATTTTATTGTTCTATTATTTTACTTCTGTTTATGCTCCTTTCATTTTTCTTTCTTTTTTTTATTATTGCAAGCCACCTAGAGTAGCCCCACAGTGACATAGGCAAGAAATAAATTTAACAGACAAATAAATAAATTTTGTACAACTGTTTAGAATTAATACAGAAGTGATAAAAATACCACATCTTTAAAAAAAATCAATATTGTAATAGAAAGCAAAATATAAAACATAGGAATGGTAGACAAAAGCTTTTTGGTAAAGTACATGACACATAAGCATTCCAATATTGCATGCTGTAAAATCAATCTAGAAATGAATTAATAATAAATAGAAGTTTTGGACACATACAGT
Organism: Bungarus multicinctus; assembly: GCA_023653725.1. Lineage (NCBI taxonomy): Eukaryota > Metazoa > Chordata > Lepidosauria > Squamata > Elapidae > Bungarus > Bungarus multicinctus. The sequence goes on from CM042846.1 coordinate 61,134,042, forward strand.
ATGCACTGAAATACATTAAAAATGTTAAATGAGAATAAGAATAAGGTTAATAATGTTATGCTGGTAATGCGGCAGATTCTAGAAATGAAAAATGAGAAATGCCTTACTCACAAACCTTGTGAAGAAAAAGAAATGAAACTGAGTAAAGGTTTTTTTAACCAGGAAATCTCATTATAACAAGAATTCAAAATGTCAAAATAGCAATTCAATAAGTGTCAAGAGAAAAAGAATAAGTGCATATTTTATTAGAATATTTTATTCTATTGAACTGAACAAATAAAAATATTATTAATGATATTGTGATTATTTCTCATCCCACAAATTTATTTCTCATTTAAGCTACAGCTATGGTATTAGATTGTAAGAAATAAAAAGCACATAAATTAGAAACCTTATACTAAACCATTTTATAATTGTATTTATTTCTGAGTACAAAGTAATGAACATTGCTGAAATTTAAATATGGAATAACAACATTCTGAAACAATCATAGAGGCAGTTTTTACCTGTGTTTTGCCATAAGAAAATACATTTAACTTTATGGTTCTAGCTTTTATGTCAGATGGTCGCCATTTAAGTGAATTTAGGAAACTCACAGGCATGGATGATGGTTCTCTTTTGCTGTTGCTCTCTAGCAGCTGGAAGAGCAAGTAAGTCGTTCAAAAGATCTCTGAACCCAAAAGGATGTTCCAGCCTTGACATGGCCTCGGGCCAGGTTTTTTAAGAGCCATATTTCCCAATTACATCTACCCAACCCATCAGAGCAGGAAAATGGGCTGTTATGGGTCCCATCTCCTAAGAAGGTCCATCTTTTAGTAGGACCAAGAAGGGACTTCTCTGTGGTAGCTTTCTCCTATGGAATATCATCCCTGTGGAAATAAGGTTGACTCCCATCTTGAGAATCTTTCAAAAGACATGATTTTGCCAGCAAGCCTGGGGACCCCAGAGTAATATAGATCCCATCAAGTGGTTAGTTTGATCGTTGTCACCAGGGGGAAGAGAATTTATTGCATTTTGTACTCACATTTTATTTCTGTAATCTAATCTGATTCTCTGGAAATGAGTTGGATAGCCATATAAATTTTCAAAACAAATAAATTTAAGGTATGCTACCTGTATTCAAGAGAAAGTACACAACCAATATACAATCATTAAACTAATAACTGGTAATAGCAAAGTCCTCCATTAATTTGTCTAGACATTTTAAAAATTATATAAACTGATGTCAATTATCACATTGATGGCTGTGAATTTGTAAAGAGCTATAATGTCCCGTTATACTGCTACTGTTTTATTATTATTCTCATAAAACTAAAACAATCAGCTGTGATAAGATAGGGAGTCAATAGCATCAACTGATTTTCCCATGAAGACATGAAGAAAGAAAAATAACATTTCACTGAAACCAGAAATCTAGAAAGATCCATAAAGATCATTGACTTCATTTCCATAAGGAAAAACAGAAATATCAGATTGTGTTTGAAAGTTTTTGCAGAAACTAATTTCCATGTTTCCATATATTGTGAGATTTAGTGTAGCTGATGACTTGTGGCAATAGAGTAGAATAAACAACATTCTGTATACAACTGCTAACTGAAGATGAGAATGTGCATTGATATATTTAAACTAGAACTAGTTTGGCAGGCAGTGCCATATGTGTCCTATTCTGCTAAGAATAATAATTCCTAGAGTTGCTTATATTTTGGTTTAAAGGAAGAACAGAGTACTATAATAATCAGATATATTCATCCTTGGTGTGGTGAGAATAAAAGTTACTGGTAGGAGTGATATACAGTATATTAATATATGCAGGTAAATGTCTAGTTTATATTTACATTGGTTCTACTTATATTTTATGTAATAAACTCCATTGTCCTCCCCATCTCAAGTAAAGGACTTGTAACAAACCTTTCAGGAGTTCCAAGAAGCCATTTCCACTATTCAGACAAACCTCCAAATGGCCTCAACAACTCTCAGAAAGAGTGCTGAGCAGGTGATTGTAAGGAATATAACTCTTTCCATCCTCCATCATTCAGTCAGAACTGAAGAAGCTTCTTGGATAAGAAACAAAAGGTCTTCAAGGAAAAAACAAAGTGCAGTTGCCTTTTGAAAAATCATTTTGGGGATAGATAGAAGGCTCAAACTTCTGATTTATTAATATAATTTTGGAAGATTAATGTGAAATCTAATGATTGTGTAGTACATGAATTCATCCTTATTTCTAAGTTTAAAAGCATAGAGTTTTCTAAGTTACTGCCTATATTTTCTAGCATTGAGTAAGAAAAATAGTTTTTATGCATTTTTGAATTCACTGCTTAATCAAGTGTTCTAAGTGCAACAAATATGAATCATGTTGATAATTATTGAGATGGCCAATTAGGGATGCTAATTTTGATATGTAATCATGATTCCAAATGGCAAATAATAATGTCAGGAATAAATTATTCTATACACAGAAATAATGAAAATGTGACACTGGTTTTTTAAATAATTTGGCTTTTTAAATAGTTTTGTTAATTGAAGAAAAATCTGAATACATTGTGAATTCAATGTTCTGGGTATAAACTGCAATAACATGAGTGCCAATATAAGGAACTGTTTGTGGATGTTACAAATGATTTTGAATTTTTCTGAAGAAATAGAAATATATAAATTACCCAAAAAGTTAACATTGAAAACCTGCGTGGGTTCTTTCTCTATATTTGTGTATATAAAAATTATTTGTGTATATAAAAAATGAAAATGGTGATAATTATGCTGGATCTAAACATTTTTTTACAATAAGAGGAAGAAGACATAAGTATGCTCTTAAGTATACTTACACCATGTTTCAAATATTTCTATTCTGCAATATACACTATTCTTTAGAAAATGGTTGCGGTGTCTGAAATTTATCTAGTAATTCAAGTCTGGGCCTTTACGATATTCTGGAAATATAATTTTATACAAGATGAAAAATGTACATTCTTTGCAGTAGAACCAAACAGCATGTATTCTCTTCAAGGCAAGCTAAGTAAGACTCAAGAATTCTATTGTTGAGTCATTAGACATTGTAATAACTTTAACTCAAAAATGTTGTTACTCAGTTGTTTCTGATTCTTTGTAAACCAATAGGCAAAATTTTGCCAAGACACACTACCAGTAACTCTTCTCTGAGCTCTTGTGAGTTCATGCTTGTGTTGTTAGGAACAGTACATAAGCACCAGGTGTTTAGTTAGCCTCTTTTTCAATGGCCAATTTCCCAAGCAGCAGACTTTAATGCCTTTGCATTAAAATAGCCAAGCTTTTGCTTCATTGTTAGAGCTTTGTGAGAGCAATCTGATTTTGTTTCATCTAGTATTGAATTATTTCTTATTATTTGGTGCTCTAAGGATTCTTCTTATTTCTTCAACACAATTGACAAGCACTGATTTTTGTTTAGTTAAACCTTTATGATGATCCAGATTTTCACTTGTGATCAATGTGCGATTCTTTGCATTTTAGTATTTTGTTTAGACATGTTATACTCTTTCATCCTAGTAGCAGATGCTAGTTGTGTTTATTTCATGGCTAATATCATTATCCTTGTGAATTTTTAAGCCTAGTGTTTGTTAGGGGACTGTAGACTAAAACATGAAGAACGCATACAGGAACTGAGCTTGGCTAGTCTAGTGAAGAGAAGGACCAGGGGAGACATGATAGCAGTGCTCCAATATTTGTGGGGCTGCCACAGAGAGGAAGGGGTCAAGCTATTTTCTAAAGCGCCTGTTGTCCAGACAGGGAACAATGGATGGAAACTGAATAAGGAGAGATTTAACCTGAAAATAAGGAGAAACTTTCTGACAGTGAGAACAATCAACCAATGGAACAGCTTGCCCTCGGAAGTTGTGGGAGCATCATCACTTAAGATTTTCAAAAAAAAGATTGGACTGCCATTTGTCAGAAATGGTGTAGGATCTCCCACTTGGGTGGGGGGTTAGACTAGATGACTTACAAGTCCCCTTCCAACTCTGATTATCTGTTATCTATTAGTACTTTGCCTTCTCCTACATGCATTTGCATTGGGTGACATAATCTGTTGACATACAGTAATATTAAAATGGTTTTTTAAAAAAATTGCAGCGTTCTGGCTTTTGCAATCTTGTTTTTCCTCTTCATCATTGGATTTCTTAAGACTTTGTTACTTCTTGCCATCAAAGTGTCTTTATGAGCATATCTGAGGTTGTTAGTGCTTTTCCCATCTATTTTAATTCCCATTTCTGATTTTTCTACTCCAACATTTTTCAATATATATTCTGTACGCAAGTTAATAAAGTGTCAACATTCAATTTTGGTATTCTCTCCCCTCACTTTTTTTAATGGCTTTGAGTCAATTTTGCAGGACAAGTTGCTGCAGGTTCTTGACAAATTTTCAGAAGTGATTTGCCATTGCCTGCTTCCTAGGGCTAAAAGAGAGTAACTGATTTCCAGCTCCTTTGTGCCTAAGGCAAGACTAGAACTCATCATCTCCTGGTTTCTAGCCTGAAGTTACACCAATAGCAATGTGGCGGAATAATCAGATAAATGAGCGGGAGAATAAAGAAACATGCCAGCATGGAGTCACTCTGCAGGAGGAAATATCATAGACCAGAGTAGTGAAGCATGATCTACTGGTTCCTAAGATAATACAGCTTTCTGGTAAGATAATACTGTAGGTGATCAACAATAACGAAATTGCTTTGGCTTATTCATGAAGTTGTTATGGTTCCTTCTGCTTGACATAAATCTCACCAGACCCATTGCTCCTAGGAAGGAGAAAACCAAGGAAAGGGCAACAGACTCACAGGCAGCTGTTATGTCACCCCAGGAAATAGTGGAAGCCTTGCTCCTACATTGAGAGGAGATGAAAACAAAAGTGAGGAATTTAGGATTGACAATCCTTCAATTGGTTCAGTAACAAAGTCAGAATGCCCAGCCGCCATCTGTTCCACTGTTGCCAGTAGCACAACCAGTCTCGTTACATTCCCATGGTAGTTTTCCAAAAGTTTGGAGGAGTAGCAGACCAGAAGAGAACCTTTGTCATTCAGCCTGAGTTGTTTATGGAAACCTGAGCTATGGAGTTTCCAACAGACTGCACAAGAGTGTCCTTTATATTGAGTTTATTCAAGGATTCTGTGGCCAAGTGGACACTGCCAATAATAAAGGATTATGACCTGATCATGGACAAATAATCAGAGCTTCATGGAGAGATTCAAAGTGCCCTTTGGGAACCAGATCTGAAAAATTTGACACAGTAATAGGAAAATATGATTCTATACTGCAGATTTTAAATAGTACTTTAAAATTTTCAGTGTAGAGTCATATTCTCTACATTGGAATAACCAAGTCTTGATTGACCAATTCAGGCATGGTTTGCACAATGACATTCAGAATGAGCCAGTGAGAGTTCCACAGAATCTAGAGGAGTTCTTCTAGATTTTGTGTTGTATGCTCACAGACATCTGCTTGGAAGAGTAGCAGCAAGACCTGTATATGCAGACTCGGATGGAAGATCTCAAGGGGATCCAACAAGGTATAGTATCTGTTTTTGGTGGAAGAGGAAAATCCATGGCATAAGGGGAGGGTTTTCATGCCTGTGCCTTTAAGGGAAGAAGTGCTTCAATTTTACCTTGACATTAAGATGGTTTGTCATGAGAAAGCCTTCAAGACCTTACACAAAAGGCCAAGAATGTTGCCAGGCCAAGCTGTAACGTGGGAAGCTGCCAGGACTTTTACAGCCCCTAGAAATGGTCTTGGCATACAGTGTTATTGGCTGTAACATGATCTTTTTAGTTTTATTAAACTTTTCCAATTTTCAGACAAGCTTTCAGGTTTTTAATCTCAGCAGTTGAAACAATTGAGCACTTCATTAAGGAAGACTCATATGGACATTATAGGCTTATGTGGGAGTGATAAAATGAATATTACAAACATCATATAACAAGTATACTTAAACTAATCATAGCAAATCAAAAAAGTTAAATCAGAAGTTGGCATTAATAATAAAATATAAGGTACTGTACAGTACGAAGCTGACTGCTTGAAAGCACCGAATAGGCTGGACATACTATGAATAAATTACAATAAATTTGAAGGTAAAAGATTTCAGGCCTTTTAGATGTAGAACTAAATTCTTACAAGTCTCAAGTTTGTATGAGCTTTTCTGACTTCCCTTTAGCTCAGATGTAAGGATGGAATCACTTGGCTCAGTTCCTGCTTTAAGACAATCAGTTTGTCATTATAATTTACTTGGGGTAAATTATAATGGTTTAAAACAATAGCGAGGGAGCTTTTTAGCCAGAGAGTTGCATTCTTTTTTTGTTTAAAGCAGTTTGGCTTGAAAAAAATCTCCCATAAATTATTATAGCTTTTTTTTTACTGTAGGATCAATCTCTATGTCACCAGTTAATACAGACTGAAATTATAAACCAGTTAAATATAGTTAAGCTTGCAAAGACTTTTGCAAGCAAAGGAAATGTTAGCATCTGGTCTTAACATATATGTAATAATTATTAATTTGGATGAAATACTGAAATGCCAAGGTTATACTGAACTAGAAAAAATGTGTATAACGTCTTCAGTCTAAAGTTTGAATTTCCAGATAGGAGCTATGAATGGACAGAATGTCTATTGGCATGTTATTTGGCAGTTCTGAAGCTCCCTGCCCTATTTAATTTGCTTTTTTAAAAAAAGAAAACCTCTTGATAAAAAATGAAAAGGAATAGCTTGCAGTTCAATACTGTCCTCTAGCATAACTGTTATATCCAACACTGCTTCTGGACCCCACATAGATTCTGTAGCTATTCTTATGGGGGAGAAAATGGAAAGTAGCTACAACCAAATGCTTTGTCTTCTGGTATGAGGGTGTTCTGTGGTCACTCACCCTCACCATGGTAACTATTTTGTTAGTACCCATAATGTGCTCTCAAAATTCCAAAGGTACTCACTGGACCCAAAAGGTTTGGGAGCCCAATTCTACTATCTAAAGAATGAAGTTTCTTTTACACAAACATGATTAAAGGAACTTGGATAAGTATTGCTGAATGCATTTTCTTCCCTACACATGTGTATGCATATGCACATCTTCTTTGTATCTTATATAACTTTCTTTTCACAGAAAATAATTGCTTTTCTATGTCCTGGCTCCTGACACAATTTGTGGTGTGGTTTTTCCTAAACTATACACATTAAAATTAAGAAAACAGAGGATTGACTGTTCTTGTTCTTTGCCTTTTCTCTGGTGGCTCACAAGCTGTCTTTGAATGAACCCTCGTTTATTTGCTATTGAGAGAGGCATTAGTGTTTTGGCTCACCAAGTACATGTGAGAGAGGAAAAGCACATTGGAATGCACTTCATTGTAAGTGTCTCAATGAAAACATGAATCTGATATTCTGGTAGCATACTCAGCGCACCACAAACATTTATCCTATAATATTAATAAGTGCTAATGTTTTTCAATACTACATTTGATAGGTGACAAAATCCCCAGCAAGACTGAATCTTCAGTTATGGTGCCATGGCTATTTACTTTGCAGTCACATGTTCTTTTATTTTACTCTGCCAGTACTAATCAACTTTAGAAGCAAGTAAAACCTCTTTTGGTTTTTACTCCTTTTATTTATCACAAGACATCCATTAGATCTCTACTTAAATCAGGATTTGGGGTACTGCAGGCATCCTGAAATTGTTGAATTACCACAACATACAACTCCAGCAAACATAAGCAGTGGTCAGGGATGGTGGGAATTATAATTCAGTAGTTAAATGGTCTCAGCAGCATCTGCTGTGCTGAAAGTAGAAATAAGTTCTAATATCTACTAAAAATTAGAGGAAAAACATGCCACCATTTTTATTTCCTTAGGCTGCAGTACCGAGTTTACTTTCTGCAGCCTTTCAATATTAGAGAAATTGTTAACAGCATATTTGATAACAAGAATACAGCCTTGACCACTGATTGTATTCTTTCTTTCTTTCTTTCTTTCTTTCTTTCTTTCTTTCTTTCTTTCTTTCTTTCTTTCTTTCTTCCTTTCCTTTCTTCCTTTCCTTCCTTCCTTCCTTCCTTCCTTCCTCTTAGTGGTATTGCTTTCTCACTTAAGGTCAGCTTAGTGCTGATAGTTATTTAGGCCTAGCTTAGAATTTTGTGATGATGATGATATTGTGCAAAACTACTCTGAAGTAAAACCTGGTGACTTTAGTTTTACAACATATGGCTATCTAAGCTTTGCACGACCACTACATCCACTGAAGGGAGGCCTTCATATCTCTGAAAAATCATTTGGTTTTTCTAAGCTTCCAGGAAATGTTTTGTGGCTGAAAGACAAGATACAAGTGCATCATGTAAACAAATAATTAATTCTTTGCACCAATGGACCATATAAATGACAATGGAATGTATAAATGTCAAGGAAACCTGTATATATTTGGGTGGATTTGCTTAATGTCTATTCTGATATTAACTCAAAGGTAGATATTTTGAATGTTAGAAAGTATTCAGGATGGATTTAACCTGTGTGTGATTATACCTTCATAAATTGTTTGTGAGGACATGACTACAGTTAAGAGTTACCACCATTATAAATTCCTCTTTCTTGCCTTTTTTGGGGAGGCGGGGGGGGGGGAAAGAAGGTTGGGGGTATGGCTTTTGCTTTAAATACATTCAGTAGCATAAATTGTTGAATAATTTTGGTGCTGTAAGTGGTGTGTATGATACACTACTTCATGTAATTATGCAAACTAATTACTTCAGCTTTATGACTGATTCCCCCCTCCTTTTATTTTTCATTGCATTATTTTTACATAATACTTGAAACGAGTAAGAATATGTTGGTAGGAGGTACGACCTTACAGGTCACTTAAAACACCAAGATGAATACATTCAGAGCCAGAATTCAGAATTTAAACTCATCTTGCTTAGGGTACTTTAAAGTCGCAGCTCTTCAGCGGAGAGATCTCCAATTAGCGCAGAGCAAACTCTAGCGCACACAGGCTTGTGTGTCAAGCAAGCCATTGTTGGCACGCAACCATTCCCAAGGTTGGGCTTCCTTTCCTTTTTCCTGAGATTTGGCGCGAGCGACGGAAGGGGTCGGAGTCACATGGATGCAACGCATTTGATTAATGTCCAAGGGCTGCTCCTGGCTGTGATCCTCCAACCCTCTGCTCGACGGAGGAGGCCGCTCATTTCCTACAGGCAGGGTCCTTCTTCCTTACTGGAAAAAGAGCACTTACTGGTAGGCGGGAAGAGGAAAGTTGCTGCAGAGCTGGGAGAGCCTGTCTTAGTCCCTGAGGTGCCCTCTCCTTAAAGGAAGCGCGCGGGGGCTTGGGTTGTTTTATTTTCTGAACTTCTCGGGAGGGGGGGCAGATAAGTAGTGGGGGGCCTTTTCCCGACTGCTGCCGGCCGCCTTAAGGAGTAAAGAGAAAAGTTCTAGCGGCGCTTCTTTTGGGGAGGAGAGAAATAATGACAGAGGAAAGCAAAGGGGATGGGAAAGGCGAGAGCGGGAAGGATCCGGAGAAGCAGCTACGCCTGCGGGTGTGCGTTTTGAATGAGCTGCTGAAGACGGAGCGCGACTATGTGAACACCTTGGAGTTTTTGGTGTCGGTGAGTTACATCCCCCCCTCTCCCAATTTTCCTAGTTTGCTATGCACAAAGAATTGCCCTGTCTCCCTCCCTTCCCCCATTCCCCCTTTTGCCAAGCTTGCCAGTGGAAAGCGGGATAATGCGAAGGTAATAAATCTGCAAGGTCTGTTAATGTGAAATGAATAGATGCCGCTTGCGATCCCTTGGAGGCGTCGAGATCAGCAACGCTTGCAAAGGAACGCATATCTTTAAAACGCATCTTGGATTTCGTGGCCGTGGACAGTCTTAACTTGATGTGTAAACAGGAAGAAAAAAAAACCTAACGTTTGGAGCAAACAAGCTGAGGTCTGGGCTTCCTACAAAAGATCGTTTCCTAGCAGATAACTTCGGAGCGTTCAGGCGGTGAAAAAAACCACGTTAGCTGAATTTACGTTTACGGAGGTGTTAGCTATCGAAGTTATGTCGTTTCAACTTTGAAGTATCTATTCTATATTGTCCTGTGTTCTGGAAGGGGATAACCAGAGAAAGGGTAAAAGTACAAAGGAGATGGTTGATCTACAGCATCTGTGCAATATTGAAACCACATGTACTTTAGCATTTATCCTTTCTTATTCTCCTTTGAAATCCTCCTACCCAAATCTTGTTTTGGTAAGGGTTGGTGACTGATTATTGAGAAAAAAAACATGGCAGGGAACTGTACTTAATTCAGTGAATCCATTTAAATTAATGCCACTTAAGATTGTCCTTTGTACTTTAACACATGTGATTATTTTTTAATGATACTTAAAATATCATTTCAGTAGGTCTACTTTGATTAAATTTGGGTCCAACTCCCGGACTTAGATGCACACATCACAGTAACCCAAAATTTATGTTTTAAAGTTTTTGGATTAATGTGTGAATTTAGACACCATATTTTAAACTTACAGTTTAATCATATATAAGTCAGTTCACTTATTTGATTTACTTTGTGAATAAGTCTTAAAAGAATGAAATAATTTTAAAAACATTGATTTTATGTACTTCCTGGACAGAGGTTTATTTTTCTAGAATCAATATAATAGAATATGGTTTTACATATAGATAAAGTTGTCTCTTTCATGGAACAAAGATAATTTCAGGATTATATAAACATCAACTACATTATTTTCCAACTACAATATCTTCAGGATTTATTGGCTGCATAATTAAGAAGTAATCAAGTTATCTGGCTAGTTCTGTAGAATGCCTGCTATAATAGGTTTCACATTTTTCCTCTTCCTCCTCCCCTCTTCATCCTGTCTGAAAGGGAAATATTTCAAATAGCAAACTTCCTGTTTAGTTTTCTGATGTATGTGAACTTTCTGCTGATTATCATGCAAGAGAAAATACATAGCTTGTCTGCTGAAAATAACATGAAGTAAAATATGATCTATAAAATAACTTTGAAGTTTATTCTGTTAAATTCTGTGTACATCAATACACATCAATACATCTAATTAAAAACATTCAGATTTGTCATTTGGTTTTACATGAAAGTTACTTTTGAAGGGGGGGGGGGAGTTATTTCTACTGGGATGTACCTGAACATCAAAGCCCAGCTTGTTTTCACTGGATTTACATATTACACATCCTGATCTATTTCTTCACATTGTTTCTCTCATTTCATAGCTCTGTATCATAGGCTATATGTGCTCCACCAGCCCCAATTTTCTAGCTCCTTAGATGTTCTTCAAAATCACACAACTGAAATTTGGCACAGAAAGTGCTAAATTTTAGCAGCATAGTTTTTCAACTTTTTAATGCAAAATACCAAATGTGTATAAGACTTAGTGCAACTATTTTATCATTCAAACTGTTCAGGCTTGCCCCAAACAGTCCAATTCTTTCATCCCTCTAGAGATATGAGTGCCCATTATCTCTTCCACCACTTAGACGACAAACTGAATTACAATGCCGATGCCATGCTCTCTTCCATCCCATGCCCTCTTCCACCCCATTTTGACCAGTCCATCCATTATAACTTTTCTGCTCTTTTTGGTGGTCAACTTTTTTTTCATTTACCATCTTCCATAAAATAATCAGACCCATTTTCTTCTATATCTTCTTGAAAGCTCTTCCCACATCACAAAACATATGCAAACTATAATTTGGTTTATGTTTGGTATGTTATGTGAACCCAAGCACTGTAATTTCTAAACTGTAGTTAATGGATTAATGCACAAGTTTTCAACATTTATGATGCTTGGACACCCTCACACTAATGCATATATGGCTAATAATATTACCGGTATGACTACTACCAATATTTATATGGATATCAATAGTTCTTGGAAGAATGACACTCTCCAAATGTGTGAACCTTTTGCATTGTACTCTAGAAGGCTCAAATGCCAATTCTCATCAGTTCCAATCAGCTGACTGGAGATGATGGCGTTTGAACTCCTTCCCCTACCAGGAAGCAAGCCAATTAAAGGAAAAACTGGCTGAAGGCTGGAGAGGCCAGTTAGTGTGTAATGATTGGCTTCTGCTTTGCCTTCTTACATTCTCTCTGTTTGTGTGTTTGGTTCCACCCTCCCTTTGTCCTCCTGGGACTTGGATCCCAGGTATGGTTAGGGATGGCTGAGTTTCTGATGGGTCTTAGTGAGTTATAAAGGAATTTTCTTGTTGTGATGGTGGTGGCGAGATTAGAGATTTGTGTCTGAAGAAAGCATAGCAAAGAAGGGTGGGAAAGGGGGAGCTGAGTGGAGCAAGCAGGGCCAACTTGATGGTTGATGGGCAGAGGAGGATGTGGTAGCAATCCAAGGATGGGCCATGGGCAGGGACACCACGTTGTTGTTTAAAAGCAATCCTGCCATCTGGCACTCAGTTTCTACCCTAGGTGCCTGCCCCTGGCAACCAGATCTTCAATGACCCTGGACTTCAGCTGTTGCTTTTGAATGACGATTCAATTGTAAGAAAGTTGCCCTTACTCATGATTTTATTTTGGAGAAAAGTGCCAAGTTGGCATATTTTACCGAGATCTGATTGGGCCCTCTTGAAAATGTGCCCGCCTAGGTTTAGAGCTCTGAACTGGCAGAGAACAGGGAAGAGCAGGAGAAGAGGGAATGAATGCTGTTATCTATGAGTTTCAGAGGCTTTCAGAGGCTCTCCTCCACAGATAGCCTGATGGAAGGCACTCTGGTTGAAGTTAGGTCTTCATGCTGCCTGGTAGCATCTTGTCCTGAGCTACTGGATTTTGTTCCTGGGTTGGCCATAGTTCTCCAATTTTTTGGTGCTTGAACTTGCTATCTGGGGCAAGCTCAGACGTTTATGCAATCTATGCAATATGGACCAGTCCTAAATCATTTGTAGCCAGACCCACATGGGAGGCCATACAATTATATCTGGGTTTTGTCTTGGGACAGTTGAGATGTAATCTGGCAGTGAAGGATATTAGCATTAGTCTTTTATCATAAATAGACCACCTTCTGGCTGCCTTTCAGAACCCCTCATCCTTTCCTTTAGGAAAACAGGGCCCATTTGATCAGTCCACCCCGGGAGATCAATAAGATTCCAGAATAAGGTGGTCATTTTCCCTCAATATCTAGTGGGTGATTTGATTGAAGCCTTAGTTGCTGCCAGGAATGGGTGAGTAGCTGGGGTTGTGGATCATACATTTCTTCTGTAGCCCTTTCGTGTTCATCAATCCTTGGATGCACCTTGATTTACCAAGAGGCTCTAGGAATTGAAATGCTGTAAAAAATACCTGGAACACCATTGGAGGAAGACTAGAAGTAAGTATGACTGGACACTGGTAAAAACCTATGTTAAGGATTACCTCATGACCATAATGGCAGCCAAATGTCTGTGTTTTTCTGTCCTTATTGTGCCTGATAGCCATCCCACAATTTGTTTAGTCTCTATTGGGTCATTCTGGAGAGTATTTAGGCTGTCTGATGGATAATGTCATTCTGATTTATTTTGATTTGGATTCTGACAAGGTAGGACAGGCTGAGGGATCTGGGCGTAGTTTGATGGTGTGATGAGTTTGAGCCAGTGATTCCTGAGAGATTTTTCTTTGTGGTCAGCTCAGCCACTTATTTACTGAATTTGGGCCTGTCTTGGTTGCAAAAGTGGCCAGGTAGGGGACTTACAGTTGGTCCAGACTATGGTGTATTAGCCTCTCTAAAGGAGGGAATGGTACCTCTTGCCTGGAAATTGGCAATAGTTCACCCTTTGCTCAAGATGTTGCCCTTGGATCCAGTTGTTTTGGACAATTATCAATAGGGGATTACCTTTTGGGGAAAGAGAAGATTATTGGGAAGGTCATCAGTCTGAGCTAAGAAGAATCTGGAAGAAATAGGTTATTTAGGCCAATTTCAATCAGGTTTCAGGCTGGAATTTTTTACTGAGACAACTCTTATTGATGATCTGTGGCAGTTGGGATGGAGATGGTGCCTTGATCTTTGATCTCCTTGATCATTGGACTTGAGTACCATCAACCATAGTACTCTTTTGAGCCATTCCATACATTGGGAAATGGAGGTACTGTTTTACAATAGTACTCTTCTCTGGGGCCAGTGGGTGTTGGTTGGGAGAGCAGAGGTTACTTTCTAGGTTCCTCCTTTGTGGAATGCTATAAATTTCTAGTCTCTTTCTCTACTTCTTTTCAATATCTACATGAAACCATAGGGTAAAGTCATACTGTGCTTTGGGTTTGATATCATCAGTATATTGATGTTACCCAAATACATCTTTCAACCCTGGGCCAGAATCTTAAGTCTGTCAAGATTCAGTCCTAGTGCCTGGAGGCTATGTGGGTTTGGATGGGAGGAATTTTATCCAATTCATTTGATTGTTGTAAGGCATCCCAATTTGTTGAAAGTGGGGGCAGCATACAGTGTATCCTTATCCTCATTATCATCATCCTGTTGACACCAAGAGGCATTTTTCTTCCTGTGCACAATTCATGCTATGAAATTCTTTTTTCCCAACTTTGGGTGTCCTTAACAACAGCAAATGTTTCAGGGAGGAAAATGTAGAGGAAGTAGCAAAGGAAGGATTGATGGAAAGGAAGGGACGATGGCCCAAGGGAGCTGAAGCAACTCTGAAGGCTAGGAATTTGTAATTTGCTTTCTTCCTGATATTCTGATCATTCTAGTAGATTCAAGGCATAGCAAACAATCTAGCAGATGGCAATGAGAGGGAATGGGATTTAATTCTTGTAATTTTTGGGGAAAAGTTAGGGAGTCTGCTGCAGGGGAAATGGACTTCCTGAAATAAAGATATGCATGCCTTTTGCTATATAAGAAAAATGGTCAAAACTTCTGAGCCTCTTGAAGAACTCTGAAACATGTATGGGTGGCTGAGGAAGAGAAATTGGGAGATGTGTGTCTAGCATGAGAAGTGGTAAAACTGGAGGATATTGAAGTAGCAAGGCAGCAGGAGCTTATGGGACATTTGGCTCTCTGGTGATATGGAAGCCGAGTATATTTTGCCCTAAATAGATTCTGTCTGTTGCTTCTGCCCTCTTGGATGCTGGTGATGCTGAGCAAATGTGCCATTTGTGGCAGCAGTTATAAAAAGTGGAGACTTTAGTGCCTTGCTATCTTCTCAGACGAAGTGCTTCTCAGAGTGCTCCTCATTCTTCTCTCCTCCTCATTTCCTTTATACTGGCCATGTGCCACATGCCACATCTCTCTTGTGTTCTATTGGATCAGAGCTCTGCAGAACCTGCAGTCTCTGACCTATCTGGACATCTAGAAATCCCTCGGGGGTGGGGGGAGCATATGACCTTCCCCCAGAGGATCATGTTCCAGTTTGAGAATCTCTGGAATAGTATCATATGAATACAGACAATTTTAGCTTATTCAATTCATTATACTTGTGAAATCATAGCTAACAAGTCTACATTTTAGTGCAGTATATGCCATTGTGTAATGAAGCTGTTGAGGTAATATTACATCTCTTGTGGTGGTAATAGTAGTAGCACCATATCTGAATACAAGAAAGTCTTAAGCTATAAAGGTATTCATAGATGAAGTTTCAACAGACAACTTTTAAATAAATCTTGAAAATCTAAATATACTTATTTCAATAGGTAGGACAATTATTCCAATTATTAGAGATGAAAGAGATAAAATATATAAAATATCAAGGGATATAAATTGTCAATTTTTAAAATTCCATTCAGAACTATGTAACAAATCAGAAAATATAGCCGATGAGAATATAGAACCCTTTCTTAGTAATATAAACCCACCACACTTAGACGATACACAAAAATAACTTGTATTTGAGGAAGGTAAACAAAAAAACTTTAAAAATTGCTAGTGGTAAAAATGCCAGGATTGGATGGGTTCATGTATAGAGTGACGTAAAACATTTAGCACCCAAGCTCTGTCAATTATATGAAGAGATATTTGATAATGGCATTTTATCAGTAGCATTTAGTGAGGCTTATATTACAGTTATACCAAGAGCAGGTAAAGATCACTACCAGTATGCTAATTATCAATGCTTAATGTTGTTACAAAGATTTGAACAGCAAATAGATGTTATTGTTCATTATTAAGAAAAATCAAGCAGGGTTTATAGAAAATAAGCCATAGACAATATTAGGTTAGGCTTGAATAAGCTTGAATAAAAATGAAGACCATTTTGTAATTTATAATTAGATGCTGAAAAGGCTTTTGACAATATAAGTTTGCTGTATTAAATAGAATTGGAGTTCTTTTGAAATTCATAAAGTGGATCAAGCAGTTATGAAATCACCCACATCTGAAATAAAAGTTAATGGTGTTTTCTGCTACTTTTCTATTATTTAGAGGAACTGAACAACAGTGTCAACTTTACCCTTCCTCTTTTATATTTGTGTGGAACCCTGGGCTTGTGCTATTAGACAACATAGAAATTTAAGGAGTAGTACATAATTTAGTTGAACATAAAATGGCTTTATTTACAGATGATCCCATCCCAAGGACCATCTATAATAGGGGTGTCAAACTCGTGTTTGATAATATCATAACTTTTTCCCCCTTCGCTAAACTTGGTATGGGCCAGCACGTGAAGCATCCGGCCTGTGGCCTGCTAGTTTTACACCCCTGATCTATAAGGAGCCCTTTGGACTATCCCAAGTACTCTCATCAGCTCTACTTTCACCATGATAGATAGTTGGTTCCACTAAAAGCGAAAGTGTCTTAGTCTGCCATTACTCCTTGGAAGTCTCAAAAAATTAAGATAATATTCATATGATAATATTGTTTTGAATATACTATATGACTACTGGACAACATAAATTCTGTATGTTGTCCATACATTCTGTATGTCATTATAGTTAATAGACTGATATTGCAACATTGGAAAAATAAACTATGGCCCCATTTATTTAATGGACTGAAGACTTGATTATACTTGCTAATTTTGAATGGATTGTTTATAGATGGAGGGTTTGTATAGATATGTAACAAAATAGAGAGACGCGTTGATACAAAAACAGGTTAAAAATGAGTTACGTAAGTGTAATCAGAGGTGGTATTCAGCAGGTTCTGACCAGCTCTGGAGAACCAGTAGTGGAAATTTTGAGTAGTTCGTAGAACTGGCAAAAACCACCTCGGACTGGAGATTTTACTCATAGATAGAGATAGATAGATAGTTAGATAGATAGATATAGATTGCAAACTATCCTAAAAGTATGAGTTCCAGGTGTAGCTATAAAAGAAGAGACAGATATCACAATCTCCGGAACTTCAACTATATTATCCACTTAGCTTTCGTTAACATCTGCAAACTCGGATGATATGTATGTATGTATGTATGTATGTATGTATGTATGTATGTATGTATGTATACTTGTGTTATGGGTAAGGATATGGCTAGCTGATGAGAGCTAAGTAGCTCGAAATAGATCTGTACTAGTCTCCCTTGTTTAATTATTTATCAGCTCAAAAACCTAACACACACACACACAAATATATATATATGCACAATAGTTGCATTTGACATTATATACAGAATTTTAATTGTTTACTATTGAATGATGCTATAGATTTTAATTCTTAAAAATATTTATTTAGTTTTTCTTTACTTATTTTTAATCACTTGTTATGTTTTTTGATAATGCTTGTACCTTTGTGTTATGTCCATTTGTTTTTTCCCTTTGTTTTCTTAATTAAAAGCAATAAAAATTATTTTAAAAATGTTTCCAGATCAAGAAACAAAGTTTTATTCATTGTTTTAAGTTTTGAAAAAAAAGCTCTTGTGATTAGAAGAAAAAAATATAGGGGGCTCGTTGCCAAATGAATATAGGGGGCTCATTGCCAAATGAAATGCTAAAAAGCATTTCAAAATGTAAATAACTTGACTGTTCATTTGCTATTCTAGGTCTGTGAAATTGTGTGAATATAATCCTAGAGTGGGTTAAAGAAGCATGTCACGGGAACCTCAAACTGAAGTCTATGCTACTTTTAGGGAAAATTAACTTTAATCCAAAACAACCCAGTTTTTGGTTAATTTCTCCCAGTCAGCCATGTTACATAGGAGATAATTTATTTTATTGTATATTTTTATATTTATTATTTCAACAAATAGTTGTCCATCTCAAGTTAAAAAACACCATCAAAAATCAAAATACTATATAAGGACACATAAAAGCATATAAAAACAATATAGGGTTACCTCTTCTTTCTACTGCAAACAGAGAAGATAATCTAGAAAGGCCTTAAGGAAAAAAAAGACAGATTTAACATTTTGTCCCTCTGATTGCTTTAGCTTTTCACACATGCAGTCCTATTTCCTTGTCACAAGGGTTGTGATGTGGACAGAAAGGGAATGCAGATGAGCAGACATTTGCCCACTGCATTTGGAGGGAGGAGGTTTAGGGACTACCCCCCCCCCAAACAAAACTAAGCCAGGAAACCTTTCCTTGTGTTTGTTGGGCTTCCTGCCAAGATAGATGCTTCCTGTTAAATTGCTGGTTAAGTATTTATGCAGGAGTAGTGTTAGACTGGACCAAAACAGTCATGTGAATGCAGCTAGTGGATACCTAAGTAGCTAATGTTCAAGATTTAAGCTTATGCGAGCCACATAAACATTTATATTAAATTAAATGTAAGAAGCATATTGCTTTCTGTCAGTATCATTTGCATCATTCACATTTTCTGCCCTGAATATTTCTTTGAAAGGTGGATATCAATCAAATGAATAAAATGTCCTAGAGCAGGCAAGATAAGCTTTCAATCATTTTTTGCGCTTCCCAGACTATTTTATTGCTTCTATTTGTGATTCATATTAAAAGCTGTTCCTTGCAGCTTGTCTGAAATACTGTCCACTGGTCTTAGAATCTTTTGCAAAACTGCACTAGCATTCAAAAAAAATGTGGCTCTCATTGTTGATTATTATCTTGCCATAGGAAGTATGCTGTCAAAATGTGGCACCCTCATATACAAAGAAAGTTAAGAAAAAGGACTGATGAATTGTCCCAATTTATTTCTCTCTCCTTGCACCGAATGTCATGAGACAGGAGGAAAACTTCTATCAATCACTATCTTTAATGTGGAATGGTGGGAAGATAAATTTAAGGGAGGTTTAAGTTTTCAAAAACTTCAAAGTATGAAGATTAAAAAAGAGGCATAAGAGATTTTACATTTCTAATTTTTATTTTAGGACCTCATCACAGTGCAACCTTGCAGCCTGTAGCCTGACATTTATAAGCTTTGATTTCCCAGTTCAAAACAAATCACAACTTCTACTTCTTCAGCTCCAGTAGTCAATTCCAGCTTCTTCAACCAAAAGTTCTGTCCCTCTTTCCCTTGAGCTGCAGGCAAAAATAGTTGTATCAAGTCCCTATCAGCAGAATATGATCCAGAAAGAAAGATTTGCAGTGAGTTTCATTCATTAAGCTTATTGACAAGTAGGTTAGGGGTCAATATAAGAATCTTGGAAGTTGAATAAGCCAATGCAGGTAGTCCTTGACTTACGACCACAATTGAGTCCAAAATTTCTGTTGCTAAGTGAGATATTTCTTAAGTGAGTTTTTCCCCATGTTATGATCTTTCTTGTCACAGTTGTTAAGTGAATCACTGCACTTGTTAAATTAGTAACATGGTTGTTAAGTGAGTCCAGCTTCCCCATTGTCTTTGTCTGTCAGAAGCATGCAAAAGTTGATTGCGTGATCCTGGGACCCTGCAACCATCATAAATATGGGTCAGTTGCCAAGCATCTGAATTTTGGTCAGATGACCTTGGAGATGCTGCAATGGTCGTAAGGTGAAAAATGTTCATAAGTCCCTTTTTTCAGTGCCATTGGGACTTTGAATGGTCACTAAATGGATTGTTGTAAGTTGAGGTGCCTGTACTCTAGTACTCATTTGTTAGTGAATTCATTCAGGCAGAATATCTAAGAGCCAGGGGAACTTCTTTCCCAGAATGCAAGATCAAAGGACCAATCATTTTTTTCTCAGGTAAGACTAATATTGAAACATAGGTGGTTTTTTTTAAAAAAAATTCAACGGTATTAAGTATTTTAGTTTAATTTAGATTAGTTTGTAATATTTATAATCTATTTTTGATATCTGAATAAGAGATTATTATTTCTGATAATGTTTAAAAGTTTAAATTTTTTACAATGTTTAATTGTTCAAGGAATGATGAAGCAAATTTGGGCTAAATGGAAAGAGGGATTATATAAGTATGTTGATAGACACTATAGTTAAATTTTACTGCACCTTTAATAAAATTTATTAGAAAAAAGATTGATAATTAAAATTTGAAGATACTTGTATTTTCTGAGTCAACCTCAGACATCTGGAGAGAAATTTGCACCAAATCTTTTGAATTCTGGGTGATTCAAAAACTTGCAATTGTTTTCTTTATTTTTTTAAAACATAAATCCATCCAGCAATAACTTGTTGCTTTATGTTTCTCAGATGCTACTAAGATGTTGATTGTTTGCATGAGCATCTATATTTGTGTACTTGTATAATGTTGCCAGCCCAGGGCTGCTATATTTCATGTAGCAGTAGGATGATTCCTAATTAAGCTTAGGGGATCTTGATCTCTGCTTCAGTTTGATGAAAAAGAAAACTGCTGCCTTCCTTTGGATTTTCCATGTATGGCTGAATGTTAGGAAAGTTGGAGCAGAAGGCTGGAATGTCCACTGCTATATGGCAAGTTCAACGAAGACAATCCAACATGACAATGGGGAGTGTCCAGAAAAGTGCTGAGTTATTGTTTTCTGCAGGAGAACAACCTTGCTCGCCTCCTTTAGGTTCCAACTCTCACACTTTCTAGACAATAGAATCAGAGAGGTTGAGCCCATTGAGGAAAGAGTGACTTGCACACAATGCACTGTCTTTTCCCTCCCTGGCCTGAGAGACAGGCGTTGGCTTTTACTGTACCAAATGAGACAGTTGTCTGGTTTCCTGGGATTATCTATGTCCTCTTTTTTTAACCTTGCTGGTGATCATAGTGGACAAGGAATCTGAGTTGTACAAACTGGCCAAGGAACTATAACTATAACAAGAACAAGATTAGCTTTCCAAGATGTATCTCATGGTGTAATGGACAAAAGATGATAGGTAACAACCTATCCTTCCCTATTCCATTCTTGGAAGGACATGTTGGGCTCTATTCCGAATGCACATGGGAAGCTTTTACCAAGCCCATGATTAAAAATAGCTTCACAAATAGGCTAGTAGGTGAATAATAAAGTCCAGATTGAAGGGCTGTTTCCAAGAAAATAAATAATGATTTCCATTGTTTTACATTGGGAAAAATAATTTGCGTAAGTCCAAGTTGACCTATGAGAACTTTGCGCATCAATAGATTTGGAAAGTAGATGGTATTGTAGCTGATTTGTAGATTCAGATTCAGGAGATAATTTTGCAAGCAGTCAATCTCTCCATTATCAGTGAAAATAACTGCTTCCTAGCTGGATCATGGGAACATTGATAAAAAATAAAAAAAACTCTCTATTTTAATGTAGAGGGGCATATATAAGAGTTAGGCTCTTCAATACAACTCTTAATAACAGTGTCAGGATCAGTAATGAAGTCCACACCAGAGACAAGATTCCATTTCAGTATGAGAGCTGATCTGTAAAACACATGTATTTGTGTTGATGGGGTTATTCTGAAAAATAGCTCTTTTGAGAAAAAGTTATCAAGAGAATAATAAATAACACTTTTGTGAACAGAAGCATTTTCTCCTTTGCAACATGAATTATTAAGAACACATACAGTAAGTTTCCAAATAACACAGAAATGGAGGACCAAATGTGTTACGTTAATACAATGTATTTTTTAATCTATCAAGCCGTTTTCCTAATTTAAGTCAAAAGGTAACCTGGAATTAAATTTACATTATATTATTTATATGTGTATATGTTCCATATCAACAATCTGTAAACATTGTTCAGAAAAGTATGAATAATTTGTATGGTAATAGACTACATCATAGTTTTCAAAACTTCATGTTTTGTGAATGTATTAAACGGAGAGGAAAAACTTCAGATGGCTGTGCTATTTGATAAGGTTGTGTGATTTCCTTTTCCTTTGCTTCATAACATGCCATTTGTATGGCAGATGCATCTTGTAAATGTAACGGAAGTTGAGGCACAATGACCATAGAAAGTCAAAATCTCTTCCATTTACTTCTAGTTTGTACTGTTTTTAATTTGTCTATTGTGTGTGTGGGAAAAATATGAATGAATATTTGGTGACTCAGAATTAAGTTTCAATAGCACCACCTGTTTTCTGTATCAAATTAGAATTAGTTGTTTTTCTTCATTAAAATAAAATAAAATACATTTTGTGCAAAAGAAAATCCTTTTATTCTGAACTTTGGGCTGTGGTTCACCTAGAAAATGGCAAGCATTAGAGACTGAGCCAGTGACAGTCCCTAATAATAATTTTGCATATTGTTATTTCCAGATTCTCTTTCTCCCCCCCTCCCCACCTCTGTGCGTGCGTGTGTGTGTGTGTATTTCAAGTAAGACCAGAATATAAGTGTGCATGTCTCTCTCTCTCTCTCTCTTTCTCTCTCTCTTTGTGTTTTAAATACTGTTTACAGGTAGTAAACCTGAACCATTAGTTCAGCAACAATGCTGAATGAGAGGTACTTAAGACCAATTCTTGAAGTTCCAGTTAGTGCAGCATCCCATGGTCATATGATACCAACCTGGGTGTTCGGAAATTGGATTATATTTTGGACATTATAGCAGTTATGTGATCTCCATTTGTGACATTACCTGCTAGCTTCCCACAATTAAGGTGAATGTGGGAGCCACCATTGAACTCATAAGTTGCTCAGATAAGTCTCTTCCACCCGTATGTGCAACTACATATGCACCCTTCCCCACCTGGTAGCTGCCATCTCCATACCCAGATTTCCTCTGTGTGCCACCTACCTGCCTGCTGGCTGCTTGTGAACCACCTGGGACTTGCAACTTTCTGTCACTTCATCACTGACTTTGGTGTTGGATGCCGTCAGAAATTGTGAGACAGTCCTTGCTTAATGACCCACAATTCTTGCTTTACAATGGCAACAAGGATTGCTGGGATTGCCATTAGTAGGTAATGTGATCATGTGAAATGGCACATTATGATTGCATTGCTTAGCAACAGATATTCCAATTACCATTATTAAGTGAGGATTACCCAGCACTAAAAGCTATTACATAATACTGCACTAGAGATTTAAATTATTGTAATATTCTTGATACAGTAAAAGAAATTAGAGAGTTTTGATACATTAGAATTAGTAAATGTATTTTCAGGACATAGCAAGCCTGTTGACTAAATTACTGTAAAATGGGTTAATGGCTTAGGGAATTAACTAGAAAGGATGTGACTTTACATAGCACTCAGGAAGTAATTTGCATTGTACAGATTCATTGAGATAAATTTCAAATTGATTTCTCTCAAACTGTTGAAAAATCTGTAGCTTTTTCCAGCCTTATGCAACTGCTAATCCTTGCTGCCTTCCAATCATGCAAGCCTGGAGCTGCTTTAATGAGTTGAAAAGAGATGCTTTAAGAAGTGCTTACATTGTTTAGAGTGGTTGAAACATAAACATAGATTTTCCAAACATTTATGTTGTAATTATTGTTATGTTTATTTTTTTTCAAAACTTTTATGTTTTCATTTGAAACATAAACATATATTTTCCAATGTTCAAGAATGGGTACTATAAAGGTAACCGCTGTTCAGTTTAAAAAGCATAATGTAACACTTGGCAAGCAGTCTTAATTTCATACATACAACAATAGGATCTGAACTGGTATCTTGGTGTCAAATTTCAACTCTGGGATCAAATAATAATTGTTATCTGCAAACCTTGATGGGTTGTGAATCATGCTTGATGACTCAAAATCAAATATATTTTTCTTCCCACATGGACTTCTATGAATTTTCCATTGAGGATCGTAAAGATGAGGCTAACCTGCTCATGAAGCAAGTAAATCCTAGCCTTTACTACAACTTCCCCATTGACTTTGCTTGTTGGAAGATAGCTAATCACTGTTCTGACCCAAACCTGGTTCCAAGAGAGCAAACACAAGACAAAGGCAGCAGTACAAACTTTTTATGTTTCAGCTAAGAATTCTGTTTCTTCACAGATAAAAGGCTGCTTTCAACTAATTAGCTCCAACAAGAAAGAACCTTGCCAAGTTTTTGCAAGTCTGCCAAAATACAACAGATAATAGTTTACAAGATTCTTCAAATACTAACTGTAATGTCCACGAGGCTGAGTTCAAAACATCTTTGCCTTCTGCAAAGTACGTTCATTCACAGGTGGCTTTTATCTTCTTGAAGGAGGAGCCATTACCTTGCAGCCTTATTCCTGAGTTGCCCGTGCTGTTGTAATTGCTCTTTCCTCCAAGCAATCCTGCATGCACACGCACTTGGCACAGGCTCCTCGGGAATCTCCTCATCACTGCTGCCAGCCCCCACAATCTCTGAAGGCAGCAGTCCAGTCCTTAATGATCCTGGCCCCTCATCTGAGTCCTCGCTCTCTTCAGCCTGCTGCCAGCTAACCACAACAATCACAAAAAGCTATGGGACTCTCTAATTGTTGTAAATGTGTGCTGGTTGTCAAGCACCTGATTTTCAGTCACATGACTGCAGGGATGCTGTGACAGTTGCAACTTGAATGACCAATCGCAAGTCTCCTTTTTCAATGCCATTGTAACTTCAGAGAGTTGCTGAATGTGTGGTTCTAAATGAGAACTACTATATGTACACAAATATTTACATGAACATACACATTCAGACCTGCTGCTTTAGGTGAGGAACATGTAATTTCTCCTTAGGTTTACCTTGGATCTTTCCTTGATTAGTTTCCAACCATTGCTTCTTGTCCTGCCTTTAGATGCTTTGGACAAGTTTGGAGAATAGGTTGACCTCTTCTTTGTGGCAGGCCCTTAGATATTGGAACACTGCTATCATTCACTCTTAGTCTTTCTTTTCATTAAACTAGACATATCCAATTCTTGCAACAGTTCAATATATGTTTTAACCTTCAATCTCCTAATAATTTTTGTTGCTCTTCTTTGTACTCTTTCTAGAGTCTCAACACCTTTGTTATATTGTGGCAACCAAAATTGGATGCAATATTCCAATATTTCTTGGTCTACATGCTTGTGGTCAGCACATTATCATATCTCTGTTGAAAAAAGAACTTGATGACCATTAGAAGGCAGCAAAAATTACAGTTTTCTATACCAGCGGTCGCCAACTGGTGGGCCATGGCCCACTGGTGGGCCGTGAGAAAGTTTTGGTGGGCCGCAGGGAAATCTCACCCCCAGAGCACCCCCACAAAAGCAATTAATCCAGGCTGCGCAGAAACACAAGGCTGCTCAGCCCACATGTCCTGTGGGAACCCTCCCCGCCCACTCACTCCTTACCCAGCAAACTTGTCTGCTAAGTTGCTATTTTTCCTTTTTCCGACCATCATCTGTTCTGCTGCACCGGGAGATTTAGATTAGTTAGGAAGCAGGAAATGATTGGATTTCTTGCTTTCTAGCTAAGCACAGCCAAACCTCCCTTAGGATTGAAGATTCGTTTGCAAGCAAATTCAGTGCAGACTCACAGCAAGCAAATTTGAGAGACTGAGCTAGCTGATGGTAGATAGATAGATCACTGAATGATTCTGTGAGCAACTCAATCTGCCTGCTTTGCCTGATTTTGGATAAAAGTTGCTTTTTTATAAAAAAAATTAATATTTACATACATGGTGTGTTGTGAGTTAATTTTGTGAGTTTGCTTGGTAACAAATATTATGAGTTTGCTTGCAGGCAAATTTTATGTAACAGACTAAGCTAGCCAATGGCAGATAGATGGATTTCTCAATGAATCTGTGATTCTGTGAGCAACTCAATCTGCCTGCCTGCTTTGCCTGATTTTGGGTAAAAGTTGTTCTTTTTTTATAAAAAAAAAATCAATATTTACATAAATATTTATAATATTTACATACAAGCCATGCCCAGCCAGTCACATGACCACCAAGCCATACCCATAAATTAGGCCATGCCCACAGAACTAGTTAGTGGTCCCTGGGATCTAAAATTATGAGTTTGGTGGTCCCTGAGGTCCAAAAGGTTGGCGACCCCTGTTCTATACAGTATCACTTTGCTGCTGTCTAGTGGTGATATAGATTTTTTTTCCTACCCAGCCTGTTAAGTCTAATAGTGGCTAGTGTTTGGACAGCTGTTACAGTTTGACTTAAGAGATGCTGGCTTCTTCTCATCATTAACAACTGGACAGAGAAGAGAAAAACAGTTATTTTATCCAAGTTAAACAAGTACCATAAAGCTGCCTTGTTCCCAATAATAGCACAATCTTTGAGAATTGATTTACCATTGAAAGAAGAAATTGTATCTCTATTTTAATATAATGTAAGAAGCAGAGCATGCTGCTCTTGAATACTTTAGTCCAACAATGTGGAGACTACCATTTTGGCAGCATTTTATCATTGGTGGGAAGTGAAGTCTAAAACATAAAGTCCTGGAAAAAAGCAACCATTGATTTGTGAATGAATGAATAAGTAAGAACAGGAGCTCAGATTGCAGTTTTAGGACATTACACAATATATGAAATTGAACAGTATTTAAAAAAAATAGATCTGAATAAAGCAGAATTTTTATTGACATTATCAGGACATAAACTCATTTGCTGAATTGAAGTTTAGAATTATATTAATATATCTATGTCAACAATGCTATCTTCCCATCTTAGCCAATGAAGCAGTGAAGATACTGTTTGATGGTTTACTATATCTAAATTATAGCAACCGATTATATTAGCTTATAATACATTAAAGTTAAGATTATGTATCATAAATCCAGGCTGACCAAGACTCTAGAAAGATTATTTCTGAAGAAAATGTGAGGAGTTTATATAAAATTTGGTTCTCAGGGAGGTCCTGGAAAAATCCCAAATGTTGAAGTGAAATTACCAGATCTGAGTTACAGAACTTCAAATAATCACTAGATGAAAGGAAAGAGAAATAGAACTCTCAATTTGTTGCCATCTAATTTGTTTCATGGTCCTAAATTCTAGTAGCCCTCAAATTCTCTAAATTTAAGAAAAGTTTTTGATCATTTGAAATGTGTGAAACCTTCCTTGCTTTCCCTTCAGTAATACTTTGCTAGTTGAAGTCTTGCTGTGGTCCCTGATTTAACTCTTTGATATGACATGGCCTCAGAGCCAGTCCCAATGGAACTTTGATGCATGTATTTGTAAACAATAAGTATACTCTTATATTCAAACAAGTACAGATTTAGGTCTTCTGAGTAGATCATAATGGCACTAAAATTGGATGGGAATAAACACAACCTACTAAGAAAAAAATAAAATTGAAGTCAAGAATTGTATAAGGGTAAATAGAAAGTGATTTGAAATATTTCAAGGTTCAGTTATGGTTCAGTAAGCATAATTAGCAAAATAAAGAGGTTTGGTCATATTTATTTTTGAATAAATAGATATACCATATGTCTGGAGAAGAACCGGGCTACATACATACAAGTTGTATGAAGATTAAGTGATAGGGGGAGTCCCATTTATATGTACAATGAAGGAGGAAATCCTGCTATTTCTTCTAAATTTGTGTGGGGAAAAAATCTACTTTTCCTCCCAGACTGTTGGACAGTGATATAAAGGCATTTTTCCCTTGAATTGTCTTCAAAAAAGGGCTAATTAACATAATTAAAGTTACTCAGTGTATTTCAGATATGTGATCCTTTTTAAAAGTTTCTAGCCTTTTCTCTGTTCCAAAAGCATAGATGTTTTTCCTAGGACAGGCCACTTTTATTTCCCCATATATATGTATTAGCTATTCAGTATAAGTTATTTACATGTTGAATATAGCTAGACCTTCTGTTTTACATAACAATGAGTAGCCTCAAGTGTCAGTACTTGTAGGTTAATTGCAAGAGATGAATATGGCTTTCCTCTGGTCACTCTCTTTTATATTCAATCCATTCTCAGCCAGTTACTCTTGCCACAACAAAGATCTCGCTTAATTTGCTAATATATGCTTGCCAAAAATTGTTCCATTAGATTTTTTTAAATAATAAATACCAAGGAAGGTCTTTTTGAGTATTGAATGTATTGTTTATAATATGATATTATAGGCTTTTTCCTGCCCGCCTTTTTAATAATCAGGTTGTATCATTTTAACACAGTTTAAAATTTACATTATTAGTTTTATTAAGTATTATAATTTTAGAAATTGGCCAAGAAAATAGCATTTTCAGAATTTTCAGATGAATATTAGTGTGCTGAATTTAGTTCCTAGTGAGTTATATTGTTGAAGAATTCAAGAAGATAATTCATTTTGCTAAAACTTAATGAAGTTTGAAGTTAATCTAATTATTGCAAAGTGGATACTGCAGAAATGTAT
Organism: Bungarus multicinctus; assembly: GCA_023653725.1. Classification (NCBI taxonomy): domain Eukaryota; kingdom Metazoa; phylum Chordata; class Lepidosauria; order Squamata; family Elapidae; genus Bungarus; species Bungarus multicinctus. The sequence goes on from CM042846.1 coordinate 61,162,471, forward strand.
TATAGTTAAACTGACATATTCTAATGTCAACATTTATTTAATGGATATACACACACACACACACACACCTTTCAATGAAGTTTCGGAAATGAAATATATTAATAAAGTTAGCAATAATTTTAAACATTTGAAGAAAATGTTGATTGTTGCTGGTGAAAATTGATTGTTTGAAAAAGAGCAGGACTAGTTGCTTCAATCTACAATTGCTTGTAATCACAAGCAAATATTTATTTATTTACTTACTTACTTACTTATTGATTTATTTTATATGTCAACCATATTTTTGTCCAAATTACTTTTGGTTATTCCCAAGAGTTGTTTCACTGTATTTAAAAGCTGAGTCCACATCTATACATCTTGTGATAATTGGATGTATTTGTGCTGGTGTAAGTGCAAAAATCTCTAGTCCCTGCAAATTGGAATGACAACTTCTGAAGACAGAATAGGCAATGCTGACTCTATGAAAAATAATCTGATGGTATAAGGAAATATTCTGTATATCTAAGGAAATATTTTAATAGACAAGGCTATTGCTATTTATAGTTGCCAAAAAATAATTGGAGAAGTACACCTCTTTCCTAACTGTTTTACCGACATCCATTAATACTGCACTAGATGTAATGTAAAAAACAGAGGAGGTATATTCTCAGATAATTCAATCTTTCAACATAGTTATTGTGAGGGAAGAACCTATAGTAAGTTTTTTGGAGTTAAGCTTCAATAAAACAGATTTATAGTTTCCTAACGTAGTAATATATTTTTGTCAGATTAAATATTCCTTCAAATTTTGTGTCTCTTGCTCTTTCTTAATTTTTTTAATTGTTGGTGATTGGAGATACATTTAATTGTCAAAAATCGTGTGTTATATGTCAGGTAGTTCTCTGGAAAGAAGCTTAGCTTTTCAAAAATAATGCATAAGTCCAGATAGTTTGTGCTATTTAAGTTTGTTGCATATTGTAGAAGCAAAAGAAATCTCCACCCTCTTCTGTTAAAGTATTAACTCTATTCTTTAAAAAAAAAATAATCAAACTATATTTGCTTACTTTTTGCATAATACCACAAAAATAACAGGGAAAGAAAAAATATTGTGCTCTTTGTCAAATGTATTAGATTTCACATCACTATTTATATAGTTGGACAAATTTTACTCTGGTCTGCAAAATGATCACCTCACAAAACTATCTCAACGCATATCAAAAAAGAGTAAAAGAAATAGCTGGGTGCTATTCTTAGCTTTATATAAACAAAACAAAGCTATATAGCTATTGTTGAAATCTCTAGCTAAGGACTGAGCTACTCTGGCTTATATAATGTGCAGTTCAGTAACATATTTTAGTTCATTTTATTGTCATTGTACCTCCTACAACGAAATTAAATGTACAATTAAATGGTCTTTGGGTATAAAGACTAACAGAGCAAAATAACCGAAGTTGGAAGGGACCTTGGAGGTCTGTTAGTCCAACCCCCTGTTCAGGCATTTCAGACAAATGGTTGTCCAATATCTTCTTAAAAAACTTCCACAACTTCTGGAGGCAAGTTGTTCCACTGATTGATTATTCTAACTGTCTCCTTGGTTCTATATTGCTTTTCTCCTTGATTAGTTTCCATCAATTGCTTCTTGTCCTGCCTTCAGGTGCTTTGGAAAATAAGTTGACTCCCTCTTCTTTGTGGCAACCCCTTAGATATTGGAACGCTGCTATAATATCACCCCTAGTCCTTCTTTTCATTAAACTAGACATACCCAATTCCAGCAACTTGTTCTTTATATATTTTAGCATCCAGGCCTTTAAAATCTTTTCAGCTTTTTACGTGAAAAAACACACAAATACAGACAGTGCTTAAGTTCTTCAGTTCTATTGCTTTCAGTTGAAAATATATCTATTGTGTCAAAATCAGCTGGCTAAGGATATAAATTATTTGTGGTCTCTTTTGTTTTTTTTCCATGTTGTGCTTATTATATTAGCAAATAAAAACTCAGCAGCTGTGCATTGAATTGGAGGTTTTTGAACTGGTTTTGTGACGAGTGAATGGCATCCTGAGCTGCTGGAATAATTTTAGTTATTTGCAAGTAACTTTTTTTTGGCTTCAGGATGTATTAGGTACTCTTTTCAAACTATAATAATAAATATATCATCTACATTCAGTGATTTCATAGACCAGGGATGAACAGAATGATATTTATCTGATCTAAGTGTTCTCAAATTTTATGAAATCACACAATCTTACATTATTTTATGAGATTTCTTAATAATTTGAGAGGTCATAATTTGGTGAGTCTGAAATTTTTTGCTAATTGTGTGTGTGTGTGTGTGTGTAGTTGCAAAAAGATGCTAACCCTCATGTCAAAATTTATCATTTTATTTATTTAGCTGTTCTGGGCTACATGTCTGACATTTTAGTGTCTTACTAATTTCTTTCTTTTTCTTTTTCTTTCTATCTAGGCATTCCTTCACAGAATAATGCAGTGTGCTATTACTAAGATTGATAAAAATGTAACAGAGGAAACGGTTAAGGTTCGTTCTTATTTGTTTTTACTTCCTTTTTATTGTTTCTCAAATTGATTTATTTATACTCTGGGTTTCTTACTTACAGACATTGTTCTCAAATATTGAAGATATTCTAGAAGTTCACAAGAACTTCCTGTCTAGGATTGAAGAATGTCTGCATCCCGAACCCAATTCGCAACAAGAAGTGGGATCCTGCTTTCTCCACTTTGTATGTCAAAATCTGTAATATAAGCTTTATGTAATTGATTATATTCTTTTTTCCAGTGTTCCTTTTTTAAAAAATAATTGCTGGCATGGTAGTTCATGTATACTCCACTTAGAGGACAAAATGATCTTGATTGCATAATTTATGAGATCTTTTAAGGACACTTGGAAGCTGAATTTGTAGCTTATTCAGTAAAAAGAGTAGGCGTCATCATGATTTTCATGAATCAGACCTAACATATTTGAACAATAATCACTTTTTTTACATATGTCTTGAATAACTTTCCCCTCCAGTAATATGCAGATAACATTTTTTTACTAGAATACATTTGATATATAAGTGAACAGCAGTAATTTCATTGACTTTAAAATGTGCAGTTCTGTAAACTTACACTAGATATTCATTGTGCTATAAGCACCATATGGGAACTTGGTCTTAACCATGAGAAGATACAAACACTTCCTTGAACCTAACTATAAAACAAAAAAAATAATAATGAAGGACTTTTTTAAATAAACTGATTTGTATTGGTTTTTTATAAATTGATTTGTCAACATGTAAATATTTGTTGTAAACCAATTGTGTTTTATATTAATTCACAGACACTGTATTGGTTTATAGTTTTATTTTTATTTACATTATTCCTTTAAAAATATCTAAAATATGACCAAAATATCTAATCTAAAATCTTTTTATTCAGAGAGACAGATTTCGTATCTATGATGAATACTGCAGCAATCATGAAAAGGCACAAAAGCTTTTGCTTGAACTTAACAAAATAAAAACAGTACGGACATTTTTACTGGTAAATAAATATTTGTTTTATATTCTATATCTCTATCTTCTGGTTTGTGAGGTAATTTGATTGCAATTAACTTCTAAGGAAAGCCAGTTTGGTATAGTGGTTAATGCATTGGGCTAGAAACCAGGAGAATTCTACTCCCGCTTTAGGCATAAAGCCAGCAGTGTGACCTTGGGCCAATCGCTTTTCTCAGCCCTAGAAAGGATGGAAAGGTAATCATTTACGAAATCTTGCCAAGAAAATTTCAGGTACTAATCTAGGCAGTTTCCAGGAGTCAGCAATGATTCGGAGGTGTGCACGCACACACACATTACCAAGTGATATGTAAGTTTTTGAACGCTAAATAAATAGAGGTCTACTGGATAAGAATAAGTGCCCACTTTATTTGTCACACTACTTCCCAGAATTTACAGCTTGTTGTTAACTTTTAAATTAATACCAATTAACATGGTAAATAGAAACGAAGTGTCTTGTTTTCAGTAGTGGAAGTTGGTCCTCTGCTCAATATATTCTTTTTCTGAAATGTCTTCGAATATTAGTAGCTCAGGCTGGTAGTTACGTTGTTGATTTGAGGTCCGAGCTTAGTGATTTGCTTGCAAACATTTCATCCCCACTCGAGGACATTTTCAGTGCGCTTTGGATTGCGCTTGTCTGGGGGAGCACTGGCCTTTAAATACCTTTTAGTGCTTCCCCAGACAAGCACAGCCCATAACGCACTGAAGACGTCTCGTCGAATGGGGACGAAACGTTTGCAACCAAATCACTAAGCTCAGAGCTCATATCAACAACATAACATTCTTTTCCTGTTCCTACCCTGCACCAGGTATTACACTAAAGCTTAATGAGGATGTTATATATAGATAATGTGACTAATAGCTATTAATAAAATGGCATAGACCAATAAAATGGTATATGATCACTTGATCTTATAATTGTGAATCCTATAAAATCATTATGTGCTAAGAGATGCATTGCCCATTGTTCTGAATTTAAGTTTATAACCTCGACTTTGTGTCGGCACTGAACAGCACTTTATCTTTGGCCTTAAAAAGCAAAGGATGATTAGGTCAGTATTTTACCATAATATGTATAAAATGATACAAAGTTTTGCTCTGCAGTTAATTAAAATTTCAGTGTTTTATTACAAACAACGTAGGTATACTTTATTTTAACAAGTATAAATTATATTTTCCTCAGGTAGAATGTTAAAGTCTGCTCTATTTCATTGTGTCTGTGAAAGATATTCAGGAAGTATGTCCCGGCAAAAGTCTACCAAATCTCAATTTTTAAATTATCTCTAAGTGATGTATGTAGCCAAACAGACAAAAACATATAATTCCTTTTTTAGAACTGCATGCTGTTAGGAGGACGGAAGAGTACAGAGGTACCTTTAGAAGGTTATTTGGTAACACCAATCCAGAGAATATGCAAATATCCTCTTCTTTTGAAGGTATATATTTTTATTTGAAAAAGTATGAAAATATGTCTTACATGGAAATTGTTTTATTTTCTGCATTTTGTTTGTCATTTGGAAATAAAAATCTGTTTGCATGAAGATTATTATTTATTAAAGGGTATAATAATACTCATTATGCACAGAAACAAAGATGGAACCTACGTAGTATGTCAATGCTATTGAGATTCTTTCTATAAAGATGGTCTTGGTTACCATCTTTAAAGCGCTCCATGGCTTGGGACCAGGATATTTGCGGGACTGTCTCCTGCCATTATCAGCCTCCCGTCAGCCAGTACGCTCCCATAGAGTTGGCCTCCTCGGGGTGCCGCTGGCTGGACGGCTGGCGACACTGAGGGTGCGGGCCTTCTCATTGGGGGCACCCTCCCTCTGGAACGAATTACCCCCGGAGATGAGGATCATCCCTGATCTCCTGACCTTCCGGCGCGCGTTGAAAACTTATTTATTTCATCAAGCTGGTCTGGCCTAGGGGTTTTTAGGGGTTTTTAGGATTTTAATCTGGTTTTTATCTAGTTTGGCTTTTAAACTTCTTATAAATTTCAGCCTTTTATATTTGGTCTTTTAACTGTTCTTAATTTTGAATTGTCCTCTGTATTTTAATTTGACTGTGCACCGCCCTGAGTCCTGTCAGAGAAATAGGGCGGTATATAAGTACAATAAATAAATAAATAAAATGAAGATCCCTGGATGGAGATTTTTGGAAAAAATACTAGGCTATTGCTAAAACTTCTTTGTGCCTATAAGTTTTCTTATTTCGACTGGAGGGTTTAGGGGACTACACTTCTACTTATCTCCTTCCTTGTGTAAAAATGCTCTTGGAATTATAGTGCCTACAGTTATCCAATTGTGAGGTGACATGGGGATGAGTGGTACTATATAATGCCTCCAGGTCTAGAATGGGTCATAGTGATGCACAAGAAGTAATAAACAAAGGTTTTCTTCATCACTAACTACGTCTGCTGCTGAAGTAGGGTCTAGGAAAACAGGCAATTCCATATGGGGAGTACAATATATTTGTTTGTTTGACCAATTTATATAGTTGTCCATTTCAATAAACAAGTAACTCTGAGAGGCATATATAAATTGGAATCCTGTCCAGAATTATAAAATGAAATATAATGGAAAAATGGAATTCTGTCCACAAGTATGGATGGATCATTTCTGGAGACATTGAACTTCTATATAGTAGCCTACTTCAAATCTCCTACTCACTTTTACCACTGAATAATTTTGAATAGAGTTCCTGGTTGGCTATTTGCAGATGCAATAACAATAATCATATGTAGGCATAAATGCCCATATTCATGGTATGGCTCCTGCTGTTAGAAAACATTAGAACTGAATGTTTTGGTATTTGATTATAGCTCTTATAAAAATAGTGAAAATATGAAACCAAATGAAACAGGATTCAAATATGATCCAGCATCTTAAAGACTGGAATTGGAAACTATGCATTTAATGAAAATGGATAATAATACTAATTATGTAGTTTTAATCTCATGATTAGTTTGATATCACAATCTTAAGGTGCCTATAACTTTAGCAGAATTTATTCCCAAATGAATAGACATGGTTTTATAGCTTTATCGTGAAAGTGAAGTTTTAATAATTAATTTCCATTTTGAGAAGTATAATAATTGATTTTATTATTTTTTTTTTTAAAGGAATTGTTGAAGCGCACTCCCAAAAAGCACAATGACTATTCTATCTTAATGGAAGCTCTCCAAACAATGAAAGCTGTTTGTTCCAACATAAATGAAGCCAAGAGACAGATGGAAAAATTAGAGGTTTTAGAGGAATGGCAGTCTCACATTGAAGGATGGGAGGTAATGTCATAAAATGTATTATTTTAGCAATTGTGAAAGAAATAAGAACTCTGTGCAATTATTCTTATATTTTGCACAGGATATTATCATACACAATTAGAATACATCATTGTTCTTTGTAGATTGTTATCTTTGTGACACCTGATCAATCCACATCTGGTTTATTAATAACAGAAATTTCAAGTGAAGTGTTTTTGGTGCCAAGCCTCCAGGAATTTCCTAGCATTTTTGGACTTAGCTTGGTTTATATATTCACAGTTTTCTAGTTGAAAGTATGATTAAATCTACATACAAACAACTATTCAAAAGAGACAATGAAAAAGCTCAAACAGAAACATTCAATCCTGCTGGAATTGAGGAAGTGGATAGGATCCTCAGTTCTGTCAGTGCAACCACCTGCCAATTAGATCTTTGTCCCTCTTGGTGAAAGCTTCCAAGAGGTTAACTAACAGGCGGGCTCAGGTGGTAATAAATTCTTCACTGCAGGAGGGGATGCTTGGCCTTTTAAGGAATCACTGGTTTGCCTTCTCAAAAAAACATCACCTGATCCTGCCTGTCAATTTTTATCCAGTTTCTCTTGTCCCCTTTTTAGAAAAGGTGGCAGAAAAGTGGTTGCTTGGCAACTTCAGAGGCTCTTGAATGAAACTGATTATATGGACCCCTTTCAGTCAGGATTCAGGCCCAGTTACAGCCTTTGTGGATGAACTCTGGTGAGAGCGGAATAAGAGTAGTGCAATTATCCTTGTTCCCCTTGAGCTCTCAGCAGCCTTTGTTACCATCAACTATGATATCCTATGGAGTCTGTGTTGGGAAGCACAGTTTTGTGTTGGTTTGACTTCTTTCTCCAAGGCCAGTCCCAATCGGTTTTGATAGGAATGAAAGATTGAGGTGTATGCCAGTTGCAGCCTTTCCTGTATCAGCAGTCCTTTATTACCTCATCTTTGGACTATTACAATGTGGCCTATAAGGGACTGCCCTTGAAGAGCATTCAGAAACTTCAACTGGTACAGAGTACCAGAGTGCTGAACTAGAAATATTCTCCTCTGTTGGTAGAAATTTCAAGACTGAGTAAGTGGAAAATGGATAAAGGACAGTCATAAATTTCCCTTACAATCAACTATATTTTCCACTGAGTGGAGGACAGAGATTTTAAATAATGTGAATTTCCTTTTCAAGTAATTTTCTTTCAGAATAAATAGAGAAGCATATATTGAGGAAAAAAATGTTTGTTTCTTGCCTCTTTCTCAAAATGATTGCTTATAGGACACGACTCCTAAAAATCCTTATATTAGTTAGGAATTTTTGAATTAGTTTTTTGGGGGGAAGCTTTTTTATGTTTTCACTGTGGTAGTAGAAACAAGAATGAAGCAGTGTTTTAAAAAATAGCTAAAATGCCTTTGCAAGAAGAAAAGCTACAAACTTTATGGTAAGTAAGTTCCTGATGCAACCATTGCATTGGTTTTTATTCTATCACAGAATTATGAAACAAATTAAAAAGACTGGAAGTGAAAATAACTGATCTAGAAGAAATTACTTCAAAGAAGATACAAAATAAGGCTGAATACTTTTGGATGAGGATATAATAAAGGATTCAGCAGAAGGGGATAATAGATGAAGCGAATCACAGTACCTTGATCAAATAGAAGTTTAATGAAAGCAGAAAAGAAATAATCTGTGTTGGCCAAAGCATGAAACTATAGTTTTTTTCTTATATGCTGCTAAGCAATTTTTATTAGATTTTAGCTTACTGTTAACCCAAACCCAGTCAATAATGACTTTATAATGAATTTGCACTTCAGCAAACCATGCCTTTGTGTGATATATGAACTCAGTCACCATCAGCTTGGCTTCTCTTTAGCTGCGTCTGTGAATGAATGAACAGTTACTCTGTTTTCCATCAAGATGAATACAATTCATGTACTGTTTTCCTTTTTCTCATTTCACTTATTATTCTATATTGAGTACACAACAATTAGAAACAAAACCAGTAGGCAATAAAAACATGAAATCAACTAATACTGTATATTAGTGATAAATAGTAAAATATATATTTATAAATCTATGATCTCTCAGATCATTTTGAATGCAAATTTTCCCATCAACCAAATATAGATGGAAATAAAGTGACATATTGACTACGGATATATCAGTAGCTTAGAATAGGGAACAATGTTTAGTGCATCATCAGAGTTTTCGTATGATAAAGGGATAATACTTTAGTAGATAAATAATTGCTTTACATATAGAAGTTCTTGGTTCAATCCTTGGCATCTTGAATTTTTCTTTTTAAAATATAATATATGTCATCATTTAGAAATGGGGATTGACAATTACTGAAGTGGTTGCTAAGTAAAACTGGTAACTGTGCTTATGATCTTACTTCAGCCTTCCTTTGCTTACAGACCTGCAGAGGTCGTAAATGCAAGGGATGGTCACAAAATTACTTTTGTCAGCACCATCATAACTGTAAACACTTCTACAAGGTGGTCACTAAATGAGGATAACTTGTAATGAGGTTTCTGGAGTATCCGTTGTGACTTCAAATAGCTGCTACTCAGGGGTGGGATTCTACCAGTTCGCACCTATTCGCTAGAACCGGTTGTTAACATTCTAAGCAGTTTGGAGAATCGGTTGTTAGAAGAAATTACTGACCTAATCCTGTAAGAAAGGCAGGAAGGAAACATTCTGGTGTTGCTTATAGAAACTGCCTCTCCGTTAACCTTTATTACATTCTTGGCAGGACTAGACTTCCTGTCTCAGGAACTTCTCTGGAGTTATTTTTCCCTCCTTTGTTGGTACTTTGCTTGTATGGAGTGACCATTCAAAGTTACAATGGCACTGAAAAAAGTGACTTATGACCATTTTTCACACTTACGACTGTTGCAGCATCCCCACGTCATGAGAGGCCAGGCGAGGAGATGCATGCCTTGATGTGAGTGATATTAGTTGGCCACGCCCAGCCAATACATGACCACCAAGCCATGGCCACCCAGTCACATGGCCACCAAACCATGCCCACCAACTAAGCCACATCCACAGAACCAGTTGTTAAAAAAATTGAATCCCATCCCTGCTGCTACTAGTTAAAGCAGGGTTATCAAACTTGATTTCCTTGTGTTTGATCTTGGGTGGAGGGCGGGGCCAGGGAAGCATGGCCAGCTCGACGTCTCTTGTGTTGGGATGCTTGTGGCGGCCTGAGCGCTCTGCCAGCGAAAATGTGCTCCCAAGCTCCGTTTTCAGATGCAATGGCCTTCTGCAACCTTCTGTCAATGAAAATGCAGCTTGGGAGGGCTGCGCATAGCCCTCCCGAGCTCCACTTTCGCTGGCAGAGGCATTGCAGTCTGGTCCTCTATTTCCAGGGGGGCCTTGTGGGCCAGATCTAAGCACCCTACGGGCTGGATCTGGCCCCAGGACTAGAGTTTGACACCTTTGAGTTAAAGTCAAACATACATAGTTAGATAAATATATATGGTGACATTATTCTATACTAAAAACATATTACCAGATAATTATGAATTACTAGTGAAGGCTTGTTACATTACACCTTCATATTTTAGGCAAAGTATATTTTAGTTACAATTTAGTTGCTAAATGTTAAGAGTCAACTTTCTTCTAATAAGAGCTAATGGTCTCATTAAAAAATTACCACATTTATGAGGCATTTCTTTAATAAACTCTTCAGTACTAAAACAGCAGCTTTAATTAACTGAACATCTGGTTAGCTCTAAGGCTTAAGAACAGAGAATATACTTGTTAAGAGATTTTCTGTCAGAAGAAAATGTTTAGCATGTTGCTTACTTAGAAAAAAACTATTTTTAGCATCTGATGTAGGATCAAAGCATGACTTGAATTCCTACGCAAAAGTGTCATAAATTGAGCTTGGTTAATGATTATAATTAGACAATTGTAGAAAAGCAGACAACTTGAAAAATACATTTTAAAATTTATTTTTTTCTTCTTTAATGGTACACTCTCCAAATGCAGTTTTATTGAGTCGGGTGTTTTTATTGTAGAATCATAATTGTTAAAATAACTTACTTTTTTTGTTTTGACTTCTCGACAGAAAAAAATAGGATATTTTGAATTAATGCAAGCTGATAGCTTCCCTCATGCCAGCAGATGATGTCGCACATGGTTCTAAGCAGATGTTAAAGAGGAGTGGGGAGAGGGTAGAACTCCTCTGAGGAACTCCACAAAAAAGAGCCTCAATTTTAACACCCCCCATTCCCATTCTGCCTCAATCAACACTGACTGGAACCAACTGGAAGATGGAAAATTAAGAATTAAAACTAAAAAGTACAGAAATAAAAAATAGGGAAGAAAAGAATAGTAAAGAAAAAGAAATAAATGACTTCCCCCTTCATCACAAATAAACAATTTTAGTAACTTACCACTTTCTTTTAAAATACATAAATTATCTCTTCTTATATCCCATATTTTAGCTATAAACAAATCCTTAAAAATCTTGTTCAGCAAAAGTCTATTAAGGTTTACCAGAGATAACAAGATTATTAATTAGATTTAATCTAATCAACCAACTTGATTTTTTTCTTTTTACTTTTAACAGTCTTGATTTTTAATTCCATCAGTCTCCTAAACTTGATTTTTTTTCAGTTTTCCTTAGTACTTTCTCACAGAATTATTCAAAACTTTAACAAATCTATTTTCTAAATCTGATATAGTAAAATTATCCAGAATGCACTTTTGATTTATTATTTGATTATTCCTTTTAATTATTAAGACATCAGTCAATTTCTTTTGTATATTCCATGGGGCATCTTTTCCCATATCATTCTGATAGCCTTTCATTTTTAAATCAGAGAGGACTTGCCCCCCTACTAAAGGATTAAATTACTGGCCAGAACCAGCCATATATCACCTTTTGGGAATCCTTGACTAGCCAATAGGAACATGGGTTAACATATAGATGGCCAAGCTCCCAGTTCTGAGAACTCTTTCTATTTCCCCAAGACAAATAGACTTAAACACTTTTCAGATATCACAGCTAGATCACGTCCCATCAAATTTCATATGATTTTCATAGCTACAATCCAGGTCAAAGTGGATTTGAGTAACTATGTGCTAGATGTCTATAGTAACGTTATACACTAGATGTATAGAATACTTTTTACAACGGCCATATATATAGTCCTTCAAGCCATGCATCCCTGGCTATCTGTAAACATGCTAACAGCAGAAAAATGATTTGGTATTCTTGACTGCCAAAACGTAGATTCTAATAATTACTTATGCTTGAGCATGTTGGCTCATTGTTTTTCTCCAGTGGCTTTTGCTATTATTTCATTTAATAAAGAGTGGATACTGGCAACTTTTTCTATTTTGGGTTGCATTCTGCAGTTATCTACAATGTCCTATTTGTACAAATGACCAAAATTTTAAAAAAAATCTAACTGTAAGATCTCATCATTTCATTATGTAGCAGGTAAAGTAATATATTTCTCAGTTAATGACTAAGCAAACATATGACTAATAGTTTTACAACTACTGTGTAGTTCTTGATCTTACAACCATGGTAGCTTCCCTGTGGCCATGAGATTGCCATTTGAATATTTCATACCTGGCTTTAACAAGTAGAGTCAATGGAGAAGTTGGCAGTGACTTCACAGCTACTGTATATGAAGTGGTGCTTAATGGCCATGGGTAATTGCTAAATGGCTACAACTTACAGAACTGATGGAATAGAATAGCAGAGTTGGAAGGGATCTTGGAGGTCTTCTAGTCCAACCCCCTGTTCAGGCAGGAAGTCCTATACCATTTCAGACAAATGGTTATCCAATCTCTTTTTTAAAACTTCCAGCGTTGGAGCATTTACAACCTCTGGAGGCAAGTTGTTCCACTGATTAATTGTTCTAACTGTCAGGAAATTTATTCTTAGTTCTAACTTGCTTCTGTCCTTGATTAGTTTCCACTCCTTGCTTCTTATCCTACTCTCAGGTGCTTTGGAGAATAGCTTTGATTCCCTCTTCTTTGTGGAAACTCCTGAGATATTGGAACACTGCTATCAGGTCACTCCTAGTCCTTCTTTTCATCAGATTAGATATACCCAGTTCCACCAACCGTTCTTTATATGTTTCAGCCTCCAGTCCCCTAATCATCTTTGTTGCTCTTCTCTGCACTCTTTCTAGAGTCTCAACATCTTTTTTATATCGTGGTGATGCAAAACTGGATGCAGTATTCCAAGTGTGGCCCTATGTAAGGCATGACCACATAATGCTTCACAATGATTGTATTGCTTAGTGACAATTGTTGGTGATAAGTAAGGACTACCTATGGTAGCTAAAAATCCAATTTAATTCTTAGATTAAAAAATTGGGTAAATTTAGAAAAATAGAAAATTAACCAATTCACTATGTATTATAGGAAGCAATGTTAAATCAAATTGAAATGTTGTGTACAACGTGATGTTATGTTTTTGCTTTGAGTTTCATATAAATGGAAATTAAATTAGTTTTGGAAATGTATTATTTTATGTGTAAAATAGAAATATCTTTCTATTTTAAGTGAATTCTTTACTGGTTGTTATTTTTGTTAAAAAATGTATATAACTGATACATTTCTAAGAGGACTGAGGGCCAGAATACTTAAACGAGAAAAATTGTACGGAAGGTTGAACCTTTTTTTTATAAACAATAACACATGATTCTTTTACTTTTATCCTTTGCAGACATTTTATTGATTGCTTATGCTTCATAAGTTAATAATAAACCATACTTAATTGAATTTCTACTTAGGGGATCTCAAACAGGAGAGCAAATTGATAATTGTTATATTTACACAAGGAAAAAGGAACTTGGGCAGAATCAGGATGAAATTATTTCTGTAATTTTGATTTGGTTGAATCACTAAACCATTATTTGGCAGCTGGGATATAAAGTTAAACTATTAGTTGATTAGGCAAAGATATAATGTGAATAAATATTCACACAGTGATGTAAGGACAGAAAAGCCAAATTTGATTAGTTATGCTAATGATTTCACTCATAGTTGTATATACTATTTTGTGCTATAAGAAAGCAGTATGAAATAGCTAATATGTTTAAATAAGCCTCCAAGAAAGCACTAAGAAACATACTGCCTGCAGCAAACCTTTTCTCAAGAGAGCCTATTAAAATGTCTTTGCAATTACATCAATGAAAAATGTTACCCCTTATTTTTAGAATGTTATAATCCTTAAGACAGCAAAATTCTGTTTTCTTCAGAATGAACTTACTTCTTCAATCTGATCTAGGCACATATGCTAAATATTCTGCTTAACCCTTTTTATTTTAAAGCAAGTTTCAATTATTTCGGAGAACAATTATTTAACCAAATTATTTAGATGTGCAGTTCACATTTCCCTATATACAGATTGTTATGGTTTCAGTTCCAAAGCATACACTATTCTTTGAAAACATCTCTTCAAAAGACGTCTCCAAGAACAAAGCTGAAATTCATCTTAAGGCAGTTTCCAGATTTTTAGGGGGGGGGGGGCAACGATTGAACCCATGTGTTGGGTACAAAAATCCACATTGGTATATAAAAATATCAGGAGCAATTGGAATGGAGGGACCTGATGGTACACAGGGAAAACTTTTTTGAAACTTTGGAGAGAAGCATCTGATCAGTGCAACCAATCTCTAAGACAGTATCCCCAATCTTCTTCCACCAGTGGTATTGAGTTAATTTCTTTGTTCTCTCTGATTGGGAATAAGTAATATAAAATTTCTTTATGAGAGGAACTTAAAGGGATCCTCTGAAAAATTTAATTTCCTTGTTTTAAAGGACCTTTTTATTAAGAAGGTGTTTCCAGATAATGCAACATTGGTCTGCATAATAAACCAGTTTTTAAAACAAGATAGATAGATAATGTGAATGAGAATTCATGATTAAGATTGCTTTCTAAATGCTTTGATGTTTTGATTAGCTAAATGCATTATGTATGTAGAGGACTGAATATTTATTGGATTTGTCCATTGACTTTGGGCCCACATAACTCTTATTTTCATATGTTTCTTCATTAGGGATCTAACATCACAGACACTTGCACAGAAATGCTAATGTGTGGTGTTTTGTTGAAAATCTCAGCAGGAAATATACAAGAACGAGTGTTCTTTCTTTTTGACAATCTTTTGGTCTATTGCAAAAGAAAGCACAGGTGAGACACATTTATTGATTTATACTTTTAAGACTGAACATATATAAGTTATCTGAATTTAAATGTTTAAAAATATATTTGAATATTTTAATTACTTTAATGCTCAGATAATGACAATTCTAGAAGTATGAGGTTCCATCTAATGCAAAACAACAATTTTTTTAGAATAAAAGTTTAAGATTACAAAGCATGCTTTTTTACCTTGCAACCAAAATTTCTTATTAAAATCTTATTGATTTATTTATAATTATTACTAAATTATAAATTTATCTGCAACAGCATTAAATAAAATGAGGTTCTAGATGTA
This sequence comes from Bungarus multicinctus, assembly GCA_023653725.1. Taxonomy (NCBI): domain Eukaryota; kingdom Metazoa; phylum Chordata; class Lepidosauria; order Squamata; family Elapidae; genus Bungarus; species Bungarus multicinctus. The sequence goes on from CM042846.1 coordinate 61,177,747, forward strand.
TAAATAATTGCCAATACTAATAAACTATCTTGGTGAACCTAAAGTACAGCTAATACTTTTAATATTTGTACAATTCTTTTCCTTAATTAGACGATTGAAAAATAGCAAAGCATCTTCAGAAGGTCATCGATACCTTTTCCGAGGCAGAATAAATACAGAGTTGATGGAAGTTGAGAATGTTGATGATGGCACAGGTATATGAATATACATCATTTTTTTAACTATTGTTATCTATTAGATGTTGACTTTGTGTCTCATATAATGATACAAGTAATCCTCGCTTAAAATGGTAATTGAGACTAGCAACCTTGTCACTAAGCGATGCAGTTGTAAAGTGTCATGTCACATGACTGCACCAACGTACAACAAAGGTTGCACAAGTTCCAGTTTCCGTGATTCAGCAAATGCTGCAGAGCTATGAAGCGCAACATCACATGATTGCTATTTGCGAAGTCCTGCTGGCTTCTCCATTGACTTTGCTTGTTGAAAGCATTAAAGGAACAAATGGCAATCATGATGCTACGATGCTGAGACTGTTGTAAGTTCAAGCAGGTTGTCAAGCACCTGATTTATGATCCCACAACTACAGAGACATTACGACAGTCCCAACTACAAGTCATAAATCACCTTGTTCAGTGTTGTTCAGTGCTATGATAACTTTGAATTGGATGCTGAATGAGTGGTCGTTAAATGAGGAATACGTGTATACAATTTCAATAACTTATGCAGTTATTTGATGTAAATAAATTTGGCATAAATGGAAGACCAAAGGTTATACAAATAAGACATTTATGTTCCTATTTATGAACAATGACCCCTGATTTTTATTAGGTCCTAATTGTGTGTGAAACTGTAATGAAGCAGCATATTCCAAGGATCCATCTAGCTTGCCCGATCCAGTTGGCTTGGCAGATACTATAAGTGGTGTTTTAGGTAACTAGGCCCTATCACATGAAAAGCTTTATAGGTAACAACCAGCATCTTGAATTACAGCACCATGTAGAACACATTGCAGAAGGCAGGTTGCGAAGTTTCCAAGGCATGAATGAACTCTCTTTTTTAATAGAAACTGTCATTTATATTACAGTGTTACTTAGGACATGCTTTGTTTTTGCTTGTTTATTTTAATCTTTTGGTAAATGGATGGATTATCCTAAGAGTATCATTTCTGTTTAGATAACAGAAAGACAATTGATTTGGTTTGGCTAGGCAGGATTACATTCAAAATTTTGAGCTTGCAGTCAAAAATTAAATGAATTATTACATCCTCCTGATTCTTAAACCATTTAAAATTTTTCATAAAACATAGAAGGAAGCACACGGATGCTAGCATTTATCTGGGGAAATTTTGCTTTAAGTAAGAGCATGTTGTAATGCTTAAGGTAAGATCAGAAGCAATTTTGTACAGTTCAGAGCCTTTGGTAGCCATCAAATGGAAAGTACATCTCAGATATTCCTTTCTGTGATCATTTTTCAGCTGATTATCACAGCAGTGGTCACATTGTTCTCAATGGTTGGAAGATACACAACACAGCAAAGAATAAATGGTTTGTGTGTATGGCCAAAACATCTGAAGAAAAGCACGAATGGCTTGAAGCTATCCTGAAAGAAAGGGAAAGAAGAAAAGGTGAGAACATGAATTTTATTGCTATACGCTCTCACACCTGGAGGAAGTACTGTGTCAAGAGAAATTTCCTGAGAGCAAAAACAATTAGTCAGTGGAATAGTTGCCTTCAGAAGTTGTGGGTGCTTCCATCACTGGAGGCTTTTAAGAAGAGACTGGACAGCCATTTGTCTAAAATGGTATAGGGTCTATTGCTTGATCAGGGTGTTGGACTAGAAGACCTCAAAAGACCTTTCAACTCTGTTATTCTGTTAATTCCTTTTCCGTGTATTTCTCATCTGAAGGCAGTAGCTTGGAATCTCTGTTCCTATACCTTCTGGCAACACCAACTACTTTCCCCAGCAAGATCTAGTAAGTGAATAAGGTCCTGAAGTGTTATGATCCTGCTGGATATTTCTCTGATGAGAAGGATAAAAAAGAAGTGGAATTAGATGTCTAGAGACATGAATTGTGTGTTTCCAGTGATGATGAAGCCAATGACTTCTCTCTGGTTGAGTTAAATCCACCATGCCACTAAGAAGCCTCCCATGCCCCCACTAACAACTTCCCAGATACTTAACCTGAGCAGAGAGGTCATTAAAAATTCAACAGAGCAGAACTCCCTGAATTTTTTTTAAATGATTCCCTCCTCCAAATAATTTTAAAAAATCCTATTCAGGTTATTGCTTAATGTTTACAAAGCAATTATCTACATTAGACTTGGAATTATTTACTCTTTCTATACATTACGTGAAAGCAAAAAACCCAACAACTCTCAGACTCTTCAACTTTGAGCAGTTAATGCTGATGTAAGCTGGCAAAGTTTTATAGAAATAATTCTTACTTGATTTACACTCTTTCTCTATTTCCACCCCTACCACTCTCTAACATATATAGCTGTAGAATTTTACAGATAAAACTTTGTGCAGATGAATCAAAGTTTGTAGTAATATTATTCAGTAAGGAGTGATAATTGGTGAGAACACTAGAATAATCCAGGGCACTGAGACTGGGGTGGGAGAATGTAATTTTGGTCCCACATGAATAAGCAAAGTAGGTCCTCAGGCACTGTAGAAAAGAATAGCCAACAATGAGGGAACCAAACTAAGAGCAAGAGTCAGATTATTTATCACATTAGTTCTCAAAATGAAAGGTTCTGAAACATTTATGTAGGGATTTTCTTTCGATAACCTATGTGTATAGCCCAGTCATTCCATCTCCAAAACATCTGTGTAAACAACTCTTTTATAAGTCAGGATACACTGACTTAATTACGTATGGAATAACAGATGATTCATGGACAAAACAGTTTGCAGAATTCAAATGCCTTCACTAAAAGTAGTTGTAAACAACATTCCATTCACTATGAATAAAAAGGAGCTTTTGTTTATTTTATAATTCTATTCACATTCATGAATATAAAGCAATTGAAGAAGTTTACATAAGTATAAGTGAAAAGGAAATTTAGCTGTCTTTCTGAAGTAGTAAGATTATGATCTTAAAATATTTTTTTAAAAAATGTTAGCTTGCTTTCTTTATAGATTTTGAGCATTGTGTGTGTTCTATCACAATGGAATATTACTGAATTATTTTTGCAATTCAGTTCATATTTAATTGCATTTTAACACTCAATCTGTTAGCTGCTTTGAATATGCTGTGAATATAAAGATGGAATAAATTTGATGAAAATGCTACAAATAAAAACAAAAAATACTTTAATGCTTAAAAATAGTACATAAAATATTTTGTTTTCTCTGCAATCACAATGGCCTCGAAATGGGTAACCTGAAAAGCACTCTTGTAAAAATCTCCCCCCCCCCCCCCCCCAAATGACTGCATGATGGTCTCATTTGTTCAATAGCTGCAATGGTGACAAAACCAAACAAACCTTATGGCTTACCTTAACATATGAACTAAACCAGTGCAAATAAAACCCTTGCTTTTTCTAGAAAACTGCAAGTTGAATCCAGCCTTACTCAGGCAGATTTACACTTCAGTGTCAGCCTAATGTGACCAAGAGTTACCCTTTATTTCAGTACTAGGAGTGATGTGTATGCATCTGTACGCGCTCGCACTATGTGGATGTATTACTGCCAGTGTTTAGGTTTTGTCCTCATAATCCAATTTGTTAAATCTGACACTATTGGGTCCCTAGTTTCCCTGACAACTATTTGGCTAGTCCATTCAGCTTTTGAAATGATTTTCAGATAAAAGTCCTCGTGAATGGGGATCTTTACATTTATTGTGTATTTGAAAGGAAGCTTTCTTAGACTTGTTTCTTGAAATCATCTTAACACTGAATATATATACTAGAAATTTTAACCTGAATCTTTTAGTTCTCTCTCTCTCTCTCTCTCTCCTCTCTCTCTCTCCCTCCCTCCCTCCCTCCCTTCCTCTGGGTGTGTGGGTGTGTGTGTCTATCTATCTTGTTTATAGAAAATCATGTCTGGAAAGATTGTTTGTACTTGTCCAGCTGCTCTTGGTAATGTTTACTATTCTAATTTTAAAAGTCTTTAAAGTAAATCACGAATTATTTTACATTTAAGGTTACTAGGACTGAAAACTGAAGGACACCTGTTATGCCCCACAATAGATAGTAATTTATTATTTGGAAACACTTCAAAATTATTATATTGGGATTTGCTTTTCAGGGTTAAAACTTGGTATGGAACAAGATACATGGGTGATGATCTCTGAACAAGGAGAAAAACTTTACAAAATGATGTGCAGGCAAGGGAATTTGATCAAAGACCGAAAGAGAAAATTAACTACTTTTCCAAAATGTTTCCTTGGAAGGTATGTGTTTAATATTTCAGTTTAAAATTTTGTCTCATTATTCTAGTTTTTATTTATCAAATTTGATAAATAAAATTGTCAGACTATTGAGGATTTCTGCTTTAGTCTACATATTCTCACTTTGACACTAACTAGCAAATTATTTAAGCCAGACTGGGTATTGACTGTTTTATACAATATTCCTGAAAAAAAAAGCCAGCAGATATTATATAAATATACCATTTTTTTGAATGGTGATATAAATAAATACAATGATATCTGTCTGTCTACCTGTCCCCCAAGCTTTAAAAATGCAGTGTTGAAACTATAAATATTATTTTACAAGTGAAAAAGTAATAGGTGAACTGCCTCTTTCATATGAACAGAGTTCTGTCCTATAGTTTAGAATACTAAATAGAATGTGTAATGTGTTACAGTTCATTTTTTTAAATGGATCAACAAGATTTTTTTAAATGGATCAACAAGAGTAGCATAAATATATCTTTTTTGGCCTTGTAAAATAAAAAATTGTTTTATAAAATATACAGTAGTATTTTACATATGGTATTAGAAGGAGATAAAATAACCATGGCCTATAAACATTTCTGTCTCTCTGTGTGTATGTATGTATGTATGTATGTATGTACACACACATACATACATGCATACATACATGCATACATACTTACATACATAATACACAATCTATTTTTCATCTTTTTATGCATATAGTTTCAGGTATCATACTGAAGATGAGTGCTACTTCATTTAATTAATAAATATATTGTATAATAAAACTGATTGAATATTGCTTCTAGGAACATCAGATTCTTCCTGCAGCCCAGACATTTGCCTCACCAAATTTTCAATGCAAAACAAGCTTTAAGTTTTGGCAACAGTTTGTACCTATGGACATTGATGAAGTCTGATCAGATCAGAAATGATAAGGAACAGAGGCTTGTAGCACTTGTAACCATAAACTCTCACGTAATTCTTAATACCTTCTTCCTGAACTTTGCATAGTGGTTCCCTTACCTTTTGAGACAGGGTACATATGAAAATTATAATGTGAACTGTAAAATGACTTACCATAATTAAAAAACAAAGAAATCTCCTCCAGTGCACCTCAGGAAAAAGGGGTGCTGATAGAATAGAATACCTGGCCTGGTGCTATTAACTTTGATTTAGTACTTCGTCCATTATAGTATAGTTTTCAGTTCTTCCAATAATATTAAATGCAGTTCTGACCACCAACATTTTATTGACCTTTATTCTATCCTAGCTTTTGAAGAAACATAAAAATATAAATTCAAAAACACAAATTTAGATTTTAATTTGATATCTTCTCTCAGAATCGTTGTACTCAGAGCAGCTTATTCATGAATAGACGTGAATTGGATTACTCCATTAATGAGCAAAATGTATTCTGTTGCTTTTTTTAGGAATTTTACTTCTTTACTACCTTTAACTTTGATATGTTAAAATAATTTTGGTCTATCTGCTTTTTTCTTAATTAGTGAGTTTGTATCTTGGTTATTGGAAACTGGAGAGATTCACAGACCAGAGGAAGGTGTTCATCTTGGTCAGGCTTTGTTGGAGAATGGCATTATACACCATGGTAAATAAGTTATCTTTTCTAATAATTATTTGCAAACATTTAACTTTTTTTACTTGCCAGTAGATGTACAGAGTACATAATTGTTTATGAGAATGACATTTGTTGCAGGGGTGGGATGCTACTGGTTCTGGCCAGCTCTATAGAACCGGTAGCTCTGAAGAGTAGCAGACACTGAACCGGTTCTGTGTTTGCTGCTGTTTGGCGCACCTGCCTGCCCAGGCTCTTACCTGTCCTTTATTTCCTGCTTTTTCAACCTCAGCTGCTTTATGCGGCACAGCTAAGGTTGAAAAAGCAGTAAGAAAGTGGCTTTTCAAACGCTGCGCAGCCGCGCGCAGTGCTTTTCAGCTGTCCAGGTGGCAAAGCTTAAGGTTTTTTACATGTGCGCATGCAGTAACACTGGTTGAATCCCACCCTTGATTTGTTGTAGCCAAAAGTAACAGAATAAGTCTTTGGAACAGTGAGGTCTTTGATGCTCAGAGTTCCATTGTTTTCTGATGAACTTTTCATTACCAAACATCATCACTATCTTTGGAACAGTTTGGTGTAATATTTATTCTAGCTTTTATTTTTCAGTTTTAGCGTAAAAAATAACCTGTTTTATTGGATATCTATTATATCTATGTTGTATCCAAATGATATTTAAGAGCTTACATGGATCTGATATTTTCTCTTTTATCTTTTGTAGCTTGTCTTATACTTTACTGTTTTTGTTTTTGTCTTGTTGTTATTTTATGCTGTTATTGACCAAAATAAAGGAACTTACTTATTTACTTATTATTATGTAGATCCAGCTGTGTTTCCACAGGAACTGAATTCTTAAAATAAAATTGAATGGCCCATCTGTTTTTGTTCAGAAAATCACTGTGCATGTGAGAGACAATTTAGATTTAAATTAGAACTGTGTTATTTTCTGCATTTGCTAGTTCCACTTTAAGTATCATTAACCGCATAAGAATGTTATTGATATTATTCATTCAATATTATTTTTATTGACTTGTAATAATTGGTTAACTCAAAACCATTGTGACGTTTGTGGATGTTTTTTAATTCACTTCTTTTTGAAATTTTAAATGGGTCATACTCTTTATCTAATAATAAATAATTAAAATATATCCTTTTCATATCAGAACAGTTGAAGAAAGTAAGAATTAAAGCTTTCTTCAAGTCAAGTTCAACTCTTATTGAGTTCAAAGTCATGTTGGGATTTTTTGGCAGCAGGACAATAGGTAAAGATAAAGGTTCCCCTTGCAGATATGTGCTAATTGTTCCTGACTCTAGGGGCTGGTTGGTGCTCATCTCCGTTTCTAAGCCAAAGAGCCAGCGCTATCTGATGACAATTCCATAGTCATGTGGCCGGCATAACTAACTGCCAAAGGCGCCCAGAACGCTGTTACCTTCCCACCAAAGGTGGTCACTATTTTTCTACTTACATTTTTACATGCTTTTGAACAGTTAGGATGGCAGAAGCTGAGGCAAGTAACAGGAGCTCACTGTCTTCCTCGTTTGTTTGTTTGGGTTTTATGCTTTATGCCTAGCAAACAACTTTGGGATTCCTTGAAGTTCTCCCATCTTAAGTACAAACCAGGCTACTTTTCAAGTGCAGACAAGGATATGCATCTGAAAAAAACAAAAGTTAACATATCTTATTAAATCTTTAATATTTTTGTTCTGTTAGTCAAACAAAAGGACAAAGTGATTCAAGGATACAAAAGTTAGAAATTTATAACTTTTCAATCATAGATATCAATGAATATGAATTTTAGCATTTTTGTTTGATTTTCAAATAACTTAAACTCATTAATTGTTGGTAACAGACTAATTGTTAATGCAATCTAAATATGATCAACATACAACTTGCTTCTTCCTGTTTTATAGATCAATTGTTTAAAATATGCAGATGCTGCATTTAATATTGATGTTTTTGTGCCTTGTTTTGTTTTCTGCTATTGCATAATTAAGTTTGTTTGAAAATCTTCTTTTTCAGTTTAATTGTTTATCAGATTTAAGAAAATCTTAAAAGAGCTGTGTATCTTTATATAGGCACTGGATTGTTTTAAAATTATAATTATGTGTTTGAAGGTGTCTGTGAAAGAGATTATGTAACATGACATGGGATATAGTATTATATTTACATAGCCATTAAATTGCACTCTGCTGTTAGTGACTTAAAAACATTACTAGGCATTTATTTAGAAAAATGCCTTGCTTTTCATTGCTCCTTTCCAAATTCTGATAGGGATAGATTAAGATACAAGCCTTCATTAAATACTAAGTTGTGTTTAGGTTTTAAAACTTTTCAGAGTTGAACCTCCAGCAGTCAGTGGAACTATAAGAAAGAAAAGTCAGTAAAAGACAACTGGAGTCCAAAAGCTAATGCTGAAGCTAATGCTTAAACATTCCAAAGCTGCATCTGAGAACAAATATACATCCTCACTATTATACCAATAAATTGTGAGAAAAGACTCAAATTCCTGACCTGACATACACAAAAATAGTACTAAGGGAGGATTGTTGACTTGCTGGAATACTTGTAATACTCCCACATTATTTTTTTAATGAAGCTTGATAATGAGGACATTGTGAGATTTGTTCTTGAGAAAAGGATTTATTTTCAATTCAGGCAGTTGGCAGTGGCTACTAAAGAACGAGAGAGAGGGATTAAAGATTCATATTAAATATTCTAATTTGGCAACCACTTTTGGAATAAATCTGGTAGTTGCAGGAAAGCTTTGGGTTCATAAGTTATGCCTTTACTATTTTATCTCTTTAACACTTGTAATTTTCCCCATGCAAAGATAGCTGGGAATAATGGGACATTTGAGTCTTTGACAAAGGCTATGAAGTATAGCCGGGGTGTTAAACTCACGGCCCTTGGGCCAGATCATCACACTCTGGCTACGCCTACCCCCCGTTTAGTGAAGGGGGAAAAGTTGTGATACGTCGTGACGACAATGTGATGTCACAAATTTGACACTTGTGATGTATATCATTCTTTGCAAAATAAAATTCTTGCTAATCAGGTTCAGGGCAAACAATAAAATAAAAGCATGTGGTGAAGCCTAATGATATCCCATTAATCCTATTGTGAAAAAGGGCAAACCCAGTACAGCCAATTTTAGGATACAGAATACTTTTAGCACTTTTTATGTATTTTCTTTATGTTGACGTATTTTTATGTTTGCTTTTTCATTAGTTACAGACAAACATCAATTTAAACCTGAACACATGCTTTATAGATTCCGTTATGATGATGGCACATATTATCCAAGAAATGAAATGCAGGATGTAATCTCAAAGGTACAAACATTATACTAAATAGTTATACTATTTAAAAATACAAACATTCTGATTAAGAACTAAAAATATGGCATTATAAAATTGGTGTTATAAATTAAGACAAATTTCCTGTTTTCCTGATGTGCAAAAATAAGGAGATAAAATTATGTCCTGTTGCGCTGTTAAAATGAAAGACAAATTACAGTGTTGTGTAATATAATATTCAAATCTAATATAATGTAATAGGTGAGTATAATTTGATTGAATTTAGCAATATTATCTGTGTTCTCTTATTTTTCAGTTTAATATTAGTATTCTTTCAATGAATAACATACTATATTCATTTCCTAGAGGCAGGCCATTAATTCATTAAAAATAAGCTCACTGTGTGCATTAATTATATACATCCTTCCAATCATTCTTTTGCTTCATTTAATCCCAGTAAATAAATTGGGCAGCAATACCTTAATAGTGCTTCTCAACCTTAATGCTGGCTGAGGAATTCTGGGAGTTGAAGTCCGTAATCTTAAAATTGCTGAGATTGAGAAACACTGCTTAAGTGTGATGTTATGAGTCTAGGATAGTGCATTGTGGAAGACAAACAAGCCATACTTTATGAACTAACAAACCCTGTTTTAAATCTTGGTTTATGATCCTGATATAATAAAGTGTTAAAAAAATGTCTGATTTATGTATTTGTTCTTGTGAAACAATGAATAATGTAGGAAAAATAGAGCATTGTACTAAATAAACTATAAATCCTACTGTATTGTGACCAGAAGTGCATAACCACTTTCAGGCCTACACTTTAAACATCATGCTGATTATTAAACAGTAGAAGCAGCTCTTAGCAAGAAATACTGACAAATATTCTTTAATTAATTAGACAAAGCTATCATTTTTCTCAGATTTGTATTTGGTTTAGGTGTCAGTGAATAAGAGGGCACAGTTGAAATGTTGCTGGTATATTAAAAGAACAAATGAATCAATTTTTATTTTTGAAGAATTAGCTATGTGGAATTTTCCTGGATATCAAATATGCTTTTGAAGTAATTTTCCTCTCTCTTATTTTATATAGCTATTTAAATTAAGGCCATAAATTGCCATTATTTGAGACAGTAACCTGTATAAATGTATATGAGCTTTACTTGATATTGAGTAATTTAGATTGAATATTGTTCATATACTTTTCAGGGTGTAAGATTATATTGTCGTCTGCACAGTCTGTTTACTCCTGTGATAAGGTAAGTTTGAATTTCAGTTATTTAGTTTCATAAGGTTATTAGTAGTTGCTATCCACTTATGTAGATCTTGCTCAATCATTGTTCTAATAAAGAAGACTAAGCTGAAATTATAACCTTAGAAAGACTGCTAGAACAGACAATAAGTCATTTTATTTTGATTATTGACCAGCAAAGTCTTCAATAAATGGTGCAAGACTAATGCAAGGCACATTTGCATCTACATTTCCCTTTCCAATAGACAGACAAGTATAGAAACATTTTATATACATACATATATGCATAAACACACACACATACACACACACATGTATACATACAGACAGTGTGTGTGTGTGTGTGTGCATGTATGTCTAGGCACGAAGCCTACTGGTTGATTCATAGATAGACATAAATAATAGCATAAAATAAAATTAGTTAAAGCAATGCATACAATGTTTCATTCCAATGCAAACTAAGAATAAGAGAAAAACATAATTAATAAACAATACAAATCCTGAAAGAAAAAATATAAGCCATCTTGGCATGTCATCTGTATATTAAATATCAAACAATCATCATTTTAAATAATAAATGTTTTGTTCTTCTAGATATTATGAAATGTATGTCACAGAGAACATACTACATGTTGTGATCAGTAGAAAAAAAAGCCTTTTCAAAATGGATAAATTACATATCTTGAATGTAGTCCTTGATGTCCAGAAAATTAATGCTTTTCCAATTTCTCACATCAGATATAACCAAAGTTTTTAAACAATAGTGAAATGTTCCACATTTTAGAACATGCCAATGTGACATTAGTAACTGAAAGACTTTCCCCTAAATCTACAATACTGTGTATTAAAATATTGTTCCAAAAAGATACCAATAATTCACAACACTAAATCATGATTTAATACCTCATCACATTTTTTGCAGTGCTAACAGATAAAATCTCTTTTCAAATACATTCTTTGGAGCATCCAATAAGTTCAAATAGAACATTTTGATGTACCAATTTTAAATCTGATGAAACTAATTTAACATTCTTCAAAGTTTGAAAGTATTGGCCTATTCCTTTAAAAATATTCAAGTATTCTAGTCTTCAAGGACCACATATAATAAAGAATGAAGTGAAGCATGTTTCCTATGAAAAAGAATTCTAAAAGATGAAGTCACCCACACAAAAAGTTTTATGTTTTATGAAAGCCAGCAGGTTTTTAGCAATAAAATGACATCTTCATTCTGGACAAAAGTTCAACTACTGGATTTCTGCTTCTTGTTATGTAAAGACAACTGTTTCTTCAAACTGTCAATTTCTAAATAAGTGTTTAGAAGACGTATTAAAGTTTGTGTGCATGTAAGTATATGTATATATAATCTCATTTATATTTTACTTGAATTTATTTATTTACTTACAATATCTAGACTAGTCTGGAAGGAGGATTGGGGCCAAACATACTTTTGAGAGGCAATGCACTCTGGCATTGTGGTTAATATAAGATAGACATACTTTCTAACTTGTACCTCTCTTACTGTACTAATAGGAATCTTATTATACCTTTTACATAAATCTTTCTGGTAATAAATGAACTCAGTTGCTTTTTCTTTCCACAAAATATGCATGTACAACTTAACCCAAACAAAACATGAATAGTACTTTTTTTAATGTACCACATAAAATCAATATAATAAACAAGTAGCAAGCAATTATCAAACTACAAAATTCCAGAAATAAAAAGAATGAATTTTAAAATGTCATACATTAATTTAAGCAATAATATTGCAAAGTAAACTAGTCATTATTACATTTTAATGATAAAACGATAGGCAGCAGTTGCATTTTTAGATTCAGATGATTGGAAATGTACATTTTTGCTTTTTCTCTTTTTAGGTATAATCCTGTCTTCATATTGTTCTGTATAGTGAGTTTTATTTAAAAAACCCCAAAACATTCCTTAATCTGCCTAATCATATTCCCATGTGCGTAATATATGTCACTCAACTCCAAAGAATACAGAGTAGAGTTATGAAATAAAAAATATTAAAGCAAAGGGTTGTTCCAACTGAGAAGCTCTTAGTGGTATAAATATATATTCAGTCATTCATTAAATTATTTTGGAGTAATCATCATATCTCTTAGCCCAACCTATCTTATAGGCCTGCTGTAGGAATAAAATGAAGGGAGATTCTAGATAAACCAATTTGAATTTGTGCAGGAAAGGCAGGATATAAATTAATCAAATCAGCCAAGCAAGGATATTAAAAATGTATTATTATTTCAAATTTCCTTAATAATACTTGAGGTTTTGTGTTTTGTGTCTATATCAATATTTACATATAGAAAGACGGGGGGGGGGGGGGGAGTAGGAGTGTTAAAAGATACAGTTCCAGAAGTCACATATTGCATGTGGAAACATCTATGGTATATAACAATATTCAATATTATACTGTAACATTTTCTTTTAGTCCCTCATCAAGATAATTCCTAAAAATAAAATAGCCTAGTTTTGGAGATTGGGAGTTTAATTTTTGTAATACACTTTGAAACTTGCCCAAAACTATAACTAAAATAAAGCGTTATTATTATGAAATAATACAAACAGAAATACTTTTGAATAGATAAGGAATTACTTAGGTTATATTTGGGGTATAATGTACGGATATTCAGCTTTTGTAGAATATATATTTTGAGGATGAACTATTTTATGTTTTTTTTCTCCTCAGAGATAAAGATTACCATTTAAGAACCTACAAAACTGTCATAATGGCTAATAAAATGATAGACTGGCTAATTGCACAGGTAGGGCAGTGCTCCAAAGTATATAAATTTGATTAGTAGCATGAAATAAATGTAAATAAATTTCCATTAGAAATTAACATTTTTATATCATAATTTTGCTTTTATATATTAACTAAGCTACAAATATTTGGGTATTATTGGTCAAGTGTTAGAGTCCTGGTATCTTTTGAAAGACTTTAAAGTATTACGCATTCTTCTATGTATCTGCCCATTAAAAAAAAGTTATATTATATTATACAAGTATATTTTATTTTAATACCAAAGTAAATGCAACATACCAAGTATTAAACTATAAATTTAATATCACTTATGTTATGAAATTAAAATAGTGGACATGTATAAGCCAAAATATAGAAATTATTTTAAGTAATGATCATGTTTATTTTTATATATTAATAAACATCATATCTGCAGGGGGATTGCAGAACAAGAGAAGAAGCAATGATCTTTGGAATAGCACTTTGTGACAATGGATTTATGCATCATGGTAAACTATAAATTTATTTAAATTTTTAAAATGATGTTTTAAATATAAAGATTCTAACTTTAGAATCTGATATTGATTCTGTGATAAATAATTTCCCTAGGATATGCAGTATGTAGCATTTATTGGTTTGTTACTATAACTTTTGTTCTGTGATTTATACTTTAAAAAGTACTATCTAATTAAGAACCTCTTTAGAATACCTGTACAGATTACAGATAGAGTACAGGTAGAGAAAGCTGTATAGTTACAGGTAGAGTCCATTCTTGCTAATCATAAAATTCTGCACTGTTTACTTTGTAAAATTACTTGTTAATAGCTGTGAAAAATACAATACTACGAGCATCTACTTATTTGTTTTATATACTTGCATAATCCTTGAAGATTCCTAGAGTTAACAACATAAAAATAACTTACATAACAGTATAACAAAATTATATTAAGAACAATAAGATGTAGTAAGTTACAATGCAATAAAGCCAAATATGATGACATTTCACCATTCTACAAACACTTTCTGGAAAACCTCATTTTAACCTATTTTGACAATGTCATTAGAATGGGTGCTGCTCTAAGTTCAGGAGGGAAAATATTCCATAATATATGTTCTATTAATAGAAAATAACTCTTTCTGAGATACAGCTCTTTTCTTTCACTGAAGTGGGAATTATTAATAAGAGATAAGAAGTTTATTAGACAGCTCAGTTTGTATTGGAAGATGCAGTTATTTAATAAATCATAGTAAATAAAATTTTAGTTGAATTATTAATTAATATGTCTATAGGTGCTACACAAATATTAACTTTTTCTCTGTCAAATAGTGCTAGAAAAAAGTGAGTTCAAAGATGAACCGCTTCTATTTCGTTTTTTTGCGGATGAAGAAATGGAAGGCTCCAACATGAAACATAGACTTATGAAGCATGACTTAAAAGTAGTGGAAAATGTAATCGCAAAATCATTGCTGGTAAGTTTTTTAAAAATGGAGTCTATATGTTTGTTTGATTTTGATGTTGGTAACTCCTATTATTTGTACATAGACAATGTTATAGTTTGTAGTTATTGCTATTGTCCATCAGCTTAAATCCTCTAGACATCTCTTACTGTTTTTTGACTTTTCAGTTTTGTGAGGAAAATATATATTTACTGAAGAACAACATATAGGCACTTTATAGAGTCCAAAGTTAGTCTGTATTGGTTAAATATTCATACAGTGCTCAAATAAATGCATAAGATTAATGTCACAGCTTATGCAGATGAATATATTTGCCAGATGTAATGTTCACAATGGTAACAATCATATAGTAGTAACAGTTGCCTGTCAGCCATATTTATTCAGCATATTGATTTACAATTTTTCCTTTTTCAGATCCGATCAAGTGATGGAACTTATGGTTTTGGTTTGGAAGACAAAAACAAAGCACCAATTGTGAAAATAGTGGAAAAGTGCTCAAATGCTGAGGTAATATAGCCTTGTTCATAACTGTCCCAATTATTACATTTCTGCTCATAGAAAGGTTTACATGTGTTTTGACAATTATTTCAATTATAAAGTTTTATTTTAATAATTTTAATCGATTTGTGTGTGTGTTTAAATTATTAAAGACTATCCCAGAACATTTGTAAAATATAAATATTTGTATTATTTTAATAATGTAGAAATTAAAAACATAATATGGATGATTTCACATAATGCAATTAAGCCATACTGGGTTTTTTTTAATTTCAGCATAACTTGTTGTGAAAATCCAATTATGGCCAACACTGGATATGGTCCGGATATGTGGCAGGGGTGGCAATTTTAGTTTTTCACATCAGAGTTTTAATATTTTCTTTTAAATTATGTTAAACCTATTTGAGACTTACATTATATTTTTCTCACTTTTTCTACATCAAAATATGAGTAGGTGTGCTCCTGACTTTCAGCAACAATGATTAGAATGGCTTTTTAGGGGCTGCAAAAATAGTGCTTGGGAGTTCTGTACAGACAATTATTATCAGCTATTTACAGCTTCGTGTTTAAGCTTGTAGACAGTCAATAATTGTAATTTCCTAAAAATTTAAACTTTGATATCTTAAAGTTATTGAAAGAAACATTACTTTTCACATTTAGGGTAAGAATTATAAAGAACTATAGAGAATTATTAGGTGTGTGAAGATGAAGAGAGCTGAGAAAATTGCTGTGTATAAGGCTACATATTGCAGGTGATTTTTTAAAGGTTACCTAGATGCAGAACTTTGAGAATCATTTTTGCAGAATAAGAAATATATTTGTGCAATACGATTTTATATGTAGCTACTTAAAAGTAGGTTCACGGATAAGCATGTAAAAGTGTCTGTGTACAATAAATTAGTGTTGCTTAGGCAATGGTTATAGTCTAGCAAAGAATATTTATTAAAATATGTGGCATCTTCCATTGCCTCCCCCATATCTGGATAGTTTAGAAGAGCTATTAAAATGAATAAATCTTATGTGATTGTTAGAATATTAAATTAACAATATTAAAACATATCCTTTTGAATTACTAATTTGTTGTTCCAGTTTACATTTTAAAGGCCTATTAATCAAAGTTACTATTTTCCTAGCAGATGTTGAGTTAATAATAATACTGATACGATCTACCAATCTTTTTTATTAAAAAATTATGTGGAAGAATATGAGTTTCTTATTAGGAAAAAGAACTTAAGGTTTTCAGTTATATTTCTAATAAAGAATTGTCTCTTCTTACAATATCTAAGGCCTCGTATATTTCCTGAAAGAACTATACCTCTTTGTAGGCATATCATGAAAAATTGTTAACCACTTATATTATTTAAAATAACTGCCTAGATAACAATTAGGTAACAAAACACAAAAACAATTACAAAACCTTTCAAGCTAGTGCCTTAATAATTTCATTACAGAATTATAAATGGAAGATTCACCACCTCTCTTTACCCTATCCCCAAAGGAAAAGCTATATATTAAGCTGGAAACAAGGAGGCTAGGGATTGTTTGAGCCTTAGAGGTCCAGATTTAAGAAAAGAGTAAGACCATCCTCTTTTGCATCTGAGGGAGAACAATTTCTGAACACGTGACCTGCTGAAAACATCCAATAGTTAACAAATGAACATATTATTGAGCCATCCTCCCTCCAAATCCTGTAGCAATGAAGAGAAAACGTTGTGGAGTTACTTACTGTTCCCAGTCAGAAATTACATCCTTTAAAACAAAATGCTAAATGAAAATGTTAGGAGAACCAGGAATGACATGTCAAGGAAATACAGATCTGTAAACAAGAGATCATTTATTACAAGGAAGAAAGCTATGTAGATTCCATTAAATAGCTGGATTTCTGGCTGTGCCTAATTAGAAGAGTTGACTTCTTCCTTCTCAAGAAGTAGCTGTGTGAATCCCCCCCCCCAAATAAATAATAAACAAAATTTATCAGCATATATACATTGTTATGTATATATGTTTAACATTTGATATGTTTAACATTCGATCTAGCATTCATTTCTGCATTTTTGTGAAACAAGATTAATGCTGAAAAAGAAATTGAATTTCAGGGGTAAAAGTTTGAGTGTTTGAATGTTTAGATAAATTGGTGAATATTCCTAAGTAAGTCCATTTGTTCAAAAGGAAATTTAACCTGGATATGTAATTTTTTTTGTAATGTGGCAAGTCAAATATTTTAATCCAGGGTTTTGAAATCTTTATCTACAAACTTACTATTAATTTAAGTCATCCATTTTCATATGAATTTTTCTTAGATGAATTGTGTTGGTAAATGGATAAATGAATCTATTTAAATCCACTATTAATTTAAACTTTAAGCTGTGAAGTTTGGGGAAAAATCTTAGAAATAATAAAACGTTACAAATACAGAAGATATTTCCAATAATACTAAATTGCCAGGATTAGTTTTTTCATAAATGTATTTTCTGTAAGGTTATATAAATTCCATAGTTGTAAATATAGATATATGGGAATGTTTGAAGCTCTTCTTCTGTGCTTGTAAATAATAATAATGGATCACTGATGTTGTGATGCTCATTGATTATATATGTATTTTGCTTTCTTATCTAGGTGGCAGGTCTGGAAATTGGGAAAAAGATCTTTACCATTAATGGTGACCTAGTTTTTCTAAGGCCCTTCACTGATGTGGATAGCTTTCTGAAAGCATGTTTAAACAGTAAAAAGCCTCTCAGGGTACTTGTGAGCACAAAACCAAGGGAGTAAGTTGTTTCTTTGGTTTTAGAAATTATAAAAATAGTAACTGAAATATGTTACAAAAGCATAGACATAAATATTATTATGTTAGAAATAATTTAACTAAATTTCATATATTTTAATGATGATATCCTACCTTTCCTCTCAATTTTATGCAGTCATGGTGGTTAAACATAAATAAAATGTAAGGTATATTTTTGAATGTTTACTATATATAAATTAGAACCAATTCAGAAATGTCAGTAGTTAAAAGCTGAACAAAAGAAATACTGTATATTTTAGTTGTTCGTTGAATGGGATTTAAATGCAACTCCAAAGAATGCATTTAATAGGGGCATAGTGCAGGAGATGTTGCCCTTTGTGCCAAACAAATAAGAAAGAAGGGCTTTTCCTCCTCCTCCTGTTCATTCTGAATAACTTCATTGGATAGAAAAACTAGTGTCTGAATTTAAATTTAAGTTCTTGATATAAAATTGCCTTCCCCAATTTGGCTCGCTCTGGATTTTAATTATCATTCTTTTTAGTCAATGTGGTAAAATCTAGCACATCTGAAGGGTGGCTGGCATCAATATATTTATCTAATGCTTTTTGCCATTAATCATTTAATAATACCAAAATATCAATAAATTATTATATTTGTCATTCATATTGATGCTTCACTAGCATATCATGTAGAAATGACATTTATTTATCTTTTTGCTTGATATGCCAAGATTTGTTCAGAATGAATACAGGTAGTTCTTGCTTAGCAACCACAATTGGAACTGGCAACTTGATTGCTAAGTGATATGGTCACTAAATGAAATGTCACTTGATGGAATTACATCACTTCCCATTCAGTTGTTAAGCAAATCACCACCAGTTGTCAAACAGGACATCACATGACTCTGATTGCAATTTTACTGCCTGTTTCTCCAGTTACTCTGCTTGTCAGAACCTGTTTATGAGTGTGTAAATGAAGATCATATGACCGTAACAATCATAAATTTGAGAATTGGTCATAAAATTACATTATCAATGCTGTTGTAATCATGAATGCATGTGAAATAGGGCAGTCGCTAAGCGAGGTTTGCCTATATACATACTGGTTATTAGCTAATAATATGTTTAAAGCTATTATCCAGGTTTATAAGAAGCAAACCTCACTGAATTCAAGATTATTTTAAAGTTTCTTGCTAGTCTATGTTAAAAGCAGTAGTTATTTTTTCACCAAATGTAAGCTTTATTTTTTAAAAATTAAGTACATTATATTATTTTAATCTTATGTAAAATTTGAGACATAAACAGAAATGTTGGTATTAGATGCTTCATTGTGGGTTTTATCTTACTTAAAGGACAGTTAAGATTCCTGATTCTGTGGATGGTCTTGGATTCCAAATACGAGGCTTTGGCCCTTCTGTTGTTCATGCTGTTGGAAAAGGTATGAAGTAACCTGCATTTATGAATAATTGGCCACATGCAATAAATACACAAACACCAGAATTCTGATATTGATGCTTGAGGAGTATTCAGAATTTGATGCATGATTCTGAATTTCATATAAAGAATTAGTAGTGATTTCTAATATATAGCTACTTAAGAAATTTGATACTCATACAATCAATAATAAAGGGAATAGTGGGATTTAGCTCTAATTGTAGACCTAACAAGCATATATTGATCTGATATTGGTCAGGAGGAACATGTGATAAGATGGATATTTGGCTTAAAGGTTTATTGCTCCCTGTTTTGATTTTACTTATGTGTTTTATAAAGGCAAAATTCACTGAGCTATACCTTGTGGAGTATATTTCTTTATGAAAACCGTGAGTATTTAAGTAAAAGATAGGATAATAGATAGGATAAAAGATAATAGGAAATTGTAATATCTTGATATATCCTTTGACTATGAAAACACTGGGTATATTTTCATATAACAGGAATTAGCAAAATAAAAATGTTTAAAAAGTCCAAGAGCTAAATTTTTACCTTTTTTCGGAAATTCTGTAAGGAGGAAGAGGCACTTATGCATGGGGGAAAGCTGTTTAATTTAGCATGAGAAAGTAATATGGTTCTAATATGGTAATTTAGTGTGGCATAGGATTTGGGGTTTTATAAATAACTGCTTTCAGACTGCATGGGATCAATGCTATAAATTCATTTTTGGAGAATTTATCCTTTTGAATCTTATTCAGCTGTATTGTTGGCAGCCCATAATTAATCACATTAATTTTGTATAATTTGTATAGAATAAATCCTGAAAATATGATTATGCTTTTCATCTAAGGGAGTGGACCAACAAAATTCAATGTTTGTATCTTGGGGTTTTACCTTTTAGCGGTTGGACAACTACATATTTAGGGTAGTCCCCAGAAAAACTGAATAATTTTTTTCTTACATGATATTCAGTGCTTCAGAGTAATATATTTCTAGCTTGTCTTTAACAATGTAGTATTGGTTCAATTTAATATAATCTGGAATTGAAAAGGAATGGCTTTAAAATCATTTGTAATATGGCTTTTCCCTATTTCTAAGTAAATTTCTAACTTAATTTGTTAACTATTTTAAAGGAACTGTGGCAGCCACTGCTGGGCTTCATCCTGGACAGTGCATAATCAAAGTAAATGGAATTAATGTCAGCAAAGAAACACATGCAAGTGTTATTGCCCATGTGACAGCCTGCCGGAAATACAGACGTCCAATGCATGTAATACTAATTATTTTGTTCATTACATATGTCCTTGTTTTTATGTCAGTGGCCCATAACTATTATCTATCTTTGGCAGTTCATGGAAAAGCATAATCAATAATAACACTTCACTATGATTGAATGGAATGGGTTTTTTCTTTCACATGTTTCATATTGAAAAGGTGTGGGGTTTCGTTCATAAGGAGGCACACACCTTGTCAACTTGTTAAATTTGCCTTGCTATCTGAAAAAGTCTACTCTGTGACTTAATTAAAACTGTGTTCTGTAAAAGAGCACACATTTTTAAACTTAAATATTAAATGAAGGAATACCATCCTTGAATATTATACTCTTTTCCATTACTCAGGTACAATCTGCAAATGAAAATAATGGAGATCCTGTTGTTATATATTCAGAGTGGAAATGAAAAGAAAAAAAACACAGAGGCATTTTACCTAGCATTGAGTTTGTTTGATAGATGCTCAGACTCACTTTATTGCTAGAAGGGCAGCATATAAATTGAACAAACAAACAAGCAAACCTTTTCTGAGAATATCAGTGACAAAACTAAAATGGAAAACTTCCAGTAGAGAATTTGGATATCCATCTAAAACAAAAGCTTTTATGCTCTGATTAATTGTATATTATTGAGAATGACTCTATGCTCTTCCTGATTAACGGTAGACTTTTGAATGGACTACCATGCTTTTCTTGTTTATTTATTTGATTTTGATCTCATTTTGATCTCATTTTATTACTTTTTAAGTAAGATGGCAAATATACATAGTATGTTTGTCTTTCTCCTCCTATTTTCCCTGTGAAGTGGCTTAGACTGGGAGAGAGTGACTGGCCTAAAGTTACTTGGCTGTTTTTTCAATGCTAAGACAAGACTAGAACTCAAGTCTCTTGGTTTCTAGGCAAGGAACACTTACACCAAAATGGCTCTCTTTTATCAACAAAGAACTGAATAAAGAGTTATGGGATCAGTCATGGCTTTCACTGATGCATAAATCCTGCTTACTGTTAAACAAATGGGCAACACTGAGATTAAAATACAGTCCTATAACACACTGGTTGATTAGTCTCTTTTTAATTATTATCAAACAATTTCTGTTGCTTCATAACAAATTGTTGTGAAATGAAAGCTAAACGTAAGAGATGATACAATGATCCATCAATCTAGGTGACTGTGTTAAGATCTAAATTTAAATTAGGAATTCTTCATAAATATAATTTCAATTATATTGAGAAGGAATCTATTTCAATGCTGCAGTTGTAAAAAGCAGCAATACTTGATACTGGTGCTTGAGCCTCATTTTATCCCCCACATTTCTCTTTAGATTATATATTTTAAAATTTGTCAGAATGCAAATTTGTGTGGATGGGAAGAATAATAATTCTGTCAACCAGTATTTGATTTTGCCTTATTATATAAATTAAAATAAGTTGAATTTTTTAAATTATTCTCTCAGATACAGCTTCATATGATCAATAAAAAATTTACCATGGATTTCAGCAACAAACAAATAAACCCTGTTCTGTTTCTAGCAGCAGTCCTCTCTTCCCCCATGGAAATAAAATGCAGATTAAATCCTCTGTTTTTCTGTTTTTCAAAACCTATATGTATTAAATTATTTGTTATTCTACAGCAAGATTCTATTCAGTGGATATATAACAACATTGATAGTGCTCAGGAAGATTTTCAGAAAACGAACACTAAACCATTGGGTGAGGATGGAGGAGATGCATTTAATTACAAAGTTGAAGGTGGGATTATTTCACTTTTATTATTAATCAAAATTAAAAAATGACTATTTCTTAAAGTATTAAAAGCAAGTATAGCATACCAGAGCAAAACATGGGGCTTGCACATCTCTCTTGAAGTGAGATGCATGCCAGCACAGCTGGGATTTAAACCATACAGAAATGCATGAAGTATTCAGATATTACTTTTGTCAATTATATGAATTAGTAACTAGTGAAGTAAGGAATGAAGAAATAAAGTCATACTTTAGATATCTATGATTTTGCTTTTGAATTAATTGGAACCTTAGAAATTATGTAGCATAGCTAGCCAGTAGAAAACCACAAGGAGGGCCTGAATTTTTGGTCATAATAATTTATTAAAATGACTTGGCAATAAAAATATGTGTTTCAGAGGTAATCTATATTCATTAATCTATAGAATAAATGTTTGTTTTTAGAAGCAATTGATAAATTTAATACTATGGCAATAATTGATGGACGAAAGGATCATGTCTGTCTGACTGTTGATAATGTTCATCTGGAATATGGTGTTGTTTATGAGTATGACAGTACTGCTGGAATAAAATGCCATGTTTTAGAGAAAATGATTGAACCAAAAGGCTTTTTCAGCCTGACTGCAAAGGTATGATGCATAAAACATGTATATATGTATGTATTTATATGTTATTACTGAAAAAAATTCAAAATTACAATAATTTTATTTCAAATCAGGGTTTTGTGCACTTTTGATGTTTATTTAGATTATGAATCATGGTTATCTACTAAATTCAAACCATAAAATGCTAAATGCAAAAGAGCCTAAACATCAAACTAGTCCTGAATCTTTTTTTTTTGTTTCCCAAAATTATGACCCCATTGTATTTTAATAGTAGTTTTAAGAATTATTATTAAGAATTGTTTTAATAGTAGGAATTAAGAATTATATCATTTGGCAAAACATAGGTGGGAGAACATGGTTGGTTACAAAAAAGATTTTCAGTTCTTCTATATATTAAGAATTCCTAATTTGATTGTTTTTATAACAACACAATTACAAATAATTTATCTAATAAATAAGGAGGATGAGATTGTGTAGTACTAGAAGGAAGAAGATACATTCAATTCAAAGGTATTATTAGTATATGATCAAATATAATGCTCTAAATATATAAAGGGAATTAAGATGCTAAAGAAGACAAAGTACCTGTTTCACCTTCCTCTTTGTCTCAATGTTATCTAAATCATCACAGAAAGACTATATTATTGTATTATCGCATGCAGATAATATTCCTGCCTAATTAGTCCAGGATTTCATTTCACACAAAGGAAAAGTCTTACCCTCTTTTTCTTTCCCTCTAGTCCATTATTGCTGGCATTAATAGGGATGTATCTACCTATAGTATGTGTCATCAATGGAAATTGTCAGTTCTTTGGTTATTTCAGTCTCAAATGGTATTGTAAAAGGATTTCTCTACATTTGATATTTGATGAGAATTCAAAAAATAATTGGCTAGTCAATGCAGTTTGCAGACTTACTGGTATTCTTTTTTCTAATAATTTGAAAACCATGAAAAAATAACACTTCAGAACAGACTTAATAAATTTGTCCTTACTCCAAAACATTATTCAACTGCTAGATTGTAACAATATATACAACTGCTGCTGCTTCTTTCTTCCATCCTCAATGTACTGATGTTGCCTCCATTTTCTTGCCACTGTTTTTTAACTGTCACCTTTCATTTATTTTATTTCTTTAAATTTAAATGCTACCTATTTCATTCTCCAAAGTGACTCTGGGAGCTGCAGCTACCTTCTCCTTGCTCCCTAACTTTGGAAAGTGCTACACTGGCTTGTCTCCTATGTAGACCTTTGCATGATGCTGAGGAAAGGAGGAGATGGGAAGAACCTACTTTCCAAAACTCCTTCCTGCAAGTATGATATTGGATGAATCCTACTTGTTTTTAAAAAAGATTCCTTATGGAACCTAAGGATGGGAAATGGACAGGACTAATTGGCCATGCATACAGTGTTTGGCCAGCTAAATTGATTTATATTGTTAAGAGTCAAAGTAAATGCTATTTGCTTATATTTCTAATATAAATGGCCTTAGCTTAAGAATAGAATGTTTGCATAATATATCATACATCATAGTATATACAGAGGTTTTTGCAAGTCTGTTTCATTTGCTTCATCCCTTACCTTCCTATTTCCTATACATAATAATTGCTTGTTCTGTTAACTCCTTCTATAGACAGTTTTTGCTAAATTAGGAGGATAGAAAAAAGGACAAATCACTTCCTTGAACTGCTTAGATATCCAGCACCTTGGTCATGTTTCTATATGTTGTCATTCTATGACTGTTTTTTCAATAAAGCTCAGTTTCTTCCACTAGTCAATCTATTGTGCAGATATTCCTTCCTGATTCTACTTGTACTTGCTACATTCTCAGATGTTTCTTTCTCCTTCTAGAAGCGTTCTCTCCAGTTCTATTGCCTATTTCTCTTCAATGGCTTCATTGTCCTGCCCCTTGATACAATTGAGTTCACAATGCACAAACACTTTACCGCTTACAAATCATGTCCTAGAAGGCAGAATGCTTCTGTCATTGCTCACAAGAGTTTTAATTAATCCAAGAATTTCAAGTTGATTATGTCATCTTTTTCATGGTAAAATAGATGGAATTCAAACTTAGGACAAACTGCTCACAGTCTCAAAATCCAAATCTGAAAACTTGCTTAATAAATGAGGTTTTTTTTGAAATTTAAACCATAATAATTGGAGCAGTTGGTTTCACAAATATTAGTATTTTGAAATATCAATATGTACCCAGTGAAGAAAAAATTAAATATTAAATACATCATCAATACATAAGGATGGATTCATATATTAGAGCTGTGCTATGAGAATTAATAACCTTAAGTAATTATTTTTGTCCTAATAGATCCTTGAAGCTCTAGCAAAAAGTGATGAGCAATTTGTGCAAAACTGTAGCAGCTTAAATAGTATACATGAAGTAATTCCTACCAATCTTCAGAGCAAATTCAGTGCCATTTGCAGTGAAAAAATAGAGCACATTTGCAGAAGGATTACAAGTTATAAAAAGGTAAAGGTTGTAAATTTGCTTAGAAGAAATGGTAAAAATATTCAACTGGAACTAAGTATGGGTAAACAATTACCCTACAATTGCAATTGTAAATATGTAGAATCAAAGTGAATACATATAGAGAGGATTTTTATGATAAAGTATACTTCAAAATATGTTTGGGAAGGTTTCTAATCCCGCAAAGTAGATTTTGAGAGTGTACTTGTTAAATGGAACAGGATGACATCAGAAAAAATGTTTAGCAACAAACTGGCCTTATGTTTTCTGTGATTCCTGTGCAATTAAACTTTCTGTGATAGATAAAATATTACTGGTGTAATACTGGTGTGTTATAGAAAAAAATAATAATTGTAGTGTCCAGAACACGAATAGCTAGAGCATATTGGACAAAGTACAAGTATACTGGTACAACCATGTGGAGGAGGTAGACATATTTACCAAACGAGTTGTAAACCCACATATTCCCCATCTGCTCGGATAAGATCTTTGAGAATCTATGAACATGATACATACTTATTTTTTTCAGAATGTTTTCTATTTGAGTGGATGTTGGAATATGTCTTATTTTTGTCCTTATCTTTCAGTTGGAAACAGATTGTCAAGAATGTGATTAATTGTGCCATTAGTTTCAGTGTAAAAGTTTGAAATTTATAAATAATTATGCAATGGCTTTTTAGCATTACCTTATTACTGCAGCATCAATTTAACTATATAACTTTGTAATTTCATGGGCTATAGAATATTCAGATTAAAACAAATTAGATATGGATATCAGAAGACAATAGAAATGATGGATGAATGATTGGTTATTTTTCTCACTTTTGGAAATGAAACTTGTAGCTCACTCTATTATAGTTATATGAGTTGGGAAGTGGGTATAATTTGTGCTTATCAAAACACAGAATATGTTCAAATTCCTGTTGTGGATGCTGTATTTGATTCTTTGTAACTGATATTATCTTTAACTAAACAGAGGCGTGCTATTCTCATTCATTTTGATGTAGAATTTAATTTTGTGCGCAGAATTATCTGTGTTTCCCTGAAAATAAGACTGGGTCTTATTTTCTTTTGGGTCCCCAAACGAGCACTAGGACTTATTTTTGGGGGTGTCTTGTTTCTGCTCCCTGTACGGGAGCCCACTTCTGCTTGCTTGTGGTGGTGCCGTAGTTGCAAGGCAAAGTGGGAGAGGGTGGAGCTACCCCATGTGCTCTGCACTGGCTTACCTCAGGACCCCTGCAGCCAGGTCATCTACACCCTGACAGCTGCCTCGCCTCATGGCCTAGGCACCACCACACCGCTCGGTCTCCTGCTCCTTTGAGGCCGTGAACAAGCAGAAGTGGTCTGGCGGCCATGTGGGCACCTGCTGGTTGTTCTTGCTGCTGCCACGAGAAAGTGTTGGGGCATGGATGATCTGGCTGCGGGACCCTGAGGTAAGCCAGTGTGGAGCATGGGGCAGCTCCACATCCATTGCTACTTGCCTTGTGGCTGCAGCATCGCAAGCAACCAGACGGAATGACCAGACGGCTGGCTGCATAGGTTTTTAAGTAGTGTTATTTTGGAGTAGGATTTATATTCAGCGCACAAGTAAAAAACATGCTACGGCTTATTTTTTGGATAGGTCTTATTTTCGGGGTATGTGTTGTAGAAACAGAAACTTTATGTGCAAAAATAAGAGCCTGAAACAATACTTTTCTCACATCTGAAAAATGAGTTGCTAAAGCTGTTATGTAGTTCAAACTGGAATCTTTGGATTCATAAATTTTCCTTTTGGATTTATCTGTAGTTTTCACGGGTCCTAAAAAATCGAGCTTGGCCTACTTTCAAACAAGCTAAGTCAAAGATCTCACCATTGCATAGCAGTGATTTCTGTCCAACTAATTGTCATATTAATGTTATGGAAGTCTCATATCCTAAAACGTCAACCTCACTTGGCAGTGCCTTTGGTGTTCAACTTGATAGCAGAAAACATTTTTCATATGAAAAAGAAAACAGACATATGGAGCAAGGTAAACAGCAATGTCTATCTTTGAAAATTTGTTTCTTTCCTAGCATGACAAGAAATGAAGAGATTGGGTTAATTTAGAGGTATAGAATGTTTTAACTGATACCATTATTAAGGGTAAAGAAGAAATTTTTGTTCAAGGACTAATGATTTTGGACTGTTCTTGCTTTATAAACCAAATACTATCATTGCCGTCCTTTCACCTGCCTTTATTACTTGGAATTGATGAAGAGAGGAATCCATTGTGCAAAGCATTTCTCCTTGAGGTTGTCTTGTTTATCTACGTGGAGGAATGTCTGATGCTCCCTGTTAGGAATCTGTCCACCAATTAGTTGGGTTGGCAATATATAAACCAACAATGTATGTTTGTAGCTTTAAGACAAAGTCACTGTATTGATTTGTATTACGTTCCAATTGGTTGATTGTATTGCGAATTGCCATAAGAGGGAGCTAAAGATTATGGCTTGCTCTCTCTGACATTCTGTCTCTCTGACATTCTGCATCTCTGACATTCTGTTGCTGTCTAAGGTTCTCTGCTGTGCTTATACTTTGATATCTTTGTTTACTGTAAAGGACAAAGGCAACCGGTAAGAAGATTTTGTAATTGGATATTCTTTGGACTGTAAACGTATATGACCTGGACCGTTTATTGGACTGTGCTATTTCTTAAAATAAACTTTAACTCAATTTAGTGTATCTGAGTGTGGCTGAATAATTATTCATAACTACTCTCATAAACGTTTCCATGTGCATATCCTTGTTACTCGAGGGTTATTCTGTACATATCATAACACTCTCTTAAAGAGCAAGTGGCAGAGAGTGACTGCAATGGCTACAGTTCTTTGGAGGAGTTCCAAAACTTTCAAGCATCCAACTCATTAGCTTCTTGTTCTTTGGGAAAGAGAAAAAAATATATAATATGGGAAATTGTCACTTTGATGCTACATAATGGCTAGTTTGGTGTAGTGGTAGTTGCAGACTTATACGTAGAGCTAAGTCACATCCATACATATGATTTTCCATTTTAATTTTTTTTATTTAATTGTCAGAGCCAAATTTACTCTGTAATCACTACAGTAATGAAGGATTTTTATTTTGTGATCCATTTAATTACTGCTTATTTATTCTTCCTTGAATAATTAAATGGTCACATTATGATTGTAGTAACAGGAAGCTGCAAATGTTTATCTAATTCAGCTATTTTTTCATCAGAGCAAGTGTCCTATTTAAAGTGAGTGCCATCTTTGCTAAATAAGTGGCACATTTTTTTCTTTTGAAGTAATCATTGAACAAGCACTGAAAAGAGGGGTGTTGAGGGCATTGTTTGTTTGCTTAATTTACGTCCCTCCCAGCTGAGAAGTACGGTAATCATAATAATTTGTGTGTCTATGTCAGTCTGTCTATTTCTGTCTCTAGTTTTTACTAAAGTATAGATAATTTTTTTCAAAAATTCATGTTTTTTCAGTATTTATATTGTGTAATAATTTCTATTTTAGTTCAGATTATTCTTTCATTCACTTATGGATAATGTTAAAAACTGAATTATACTTGTAAAAATGAATTAATTTCATCATGTGTGGATTTTCAGCATTATGTTTTGCTTGTGTTCTGAATGTGTACAAACTATTGAATTTATGAAGTGAGCTGGATTTTTTTTGCATTTAAATTAATTGAGTTATAGTGAATCTAAATACAGCATTTTATGCAATATACTTTTTCTAGATAAACTGAATCCCATGGTTTATATACAACATACTATAACAACCATGGCCGCTCCATCAGGTCACTCGTTAGGTCAACAGGATGGCCATGGTTTAAGGTACCTGTTAAAAGAAGAAGATTTAGAAACGCAAGACATCTATCAGAAACTGTTATGCAAGTTACAGAGTACATTAAAGGAGGTGGAAAACTGTGTTTTTCAAATAGATGAGTAAGTAATCCTAAGATTTAAGATTTATGTATTGTGATATTAATACATATATTAGCTTTTTAGAATTATAGCTTTAACATTTGGATTTTTGTTGGAGAACCATAAGTCTGTGATAAAACATTTCCATGCTGCCTTTGTATATTCAGTACTCGATATTTGTGGATTGGATAAATATTTATTCAAATAAATCAAGCCCTTCAATAACTCTCACTGATTTCATTAAGACAACTCTAATAACAAATAGAAGTAACTCTGGTCTTTTGAATTTCTTCCAGTTGGAACAGACTCTGGCTTTAATTTAAAACTTTAAGATATTATGTGTGTGGAGTTAGTGAACAATTTTTGCACAGATTTAATCCATGATTTGATGCTGTATGAGCCTAGCCACATTAGATTCCTACTTCTATTTTAAGAGTGTACCATGTCTGCATTTACAGATTTTCATACAAATTAGAGGGATGCATTATTTTTAATTACCTTTATTACATTTATAAATTTCAGCCTTCTCTCTTCAATAACATATTCTCCAAGTTCACAACAAAGAAATCATGAATTGTTAATGTCAACGGACAGTGATAATGAAAAAGGAGAACGCAATGGAAAAA
This sequence comes from Bungarus multicinctus, assembly GCA_023653725.1. Taxonomy (NCBI): domain Eukaryota; kingdom Metazoa; phylum Chordata; class Lepidosauria; order Squamata; family Elapidae; genus Bungarus; species Bungarus multicinctus. Next base: position 61,207,790 of record CM042846.1, read on the forward strand.
AAGTATGCTTCAATGTAGTATATGATGAGCAGGAAGATTCTGGTCATGACACTATAAGCAACCGGGATTCATATAGGTAATGTATCATTTAATATAATAATAAACACTAAATTTACAATTTTACTGTGTATAATGATATGTTAATTTTTAAAAAGTCTGTTACATAATGTTATTAAGTAATACATATTGTTACATAGCATTATTAAGTAATACATATTTACTTAATTACACATTCTTTCCAAATAAAGAATGTGTACTTGTTTAATGTGTACTTTGAGGCAAACATTCCAATGTGTACCTTCTGATTTAATATACTGATACAAAGTTTTCCATTGTCACAGCTATTCCTCTGTCTTGAAAGATATTATCCTTTTTTAGAGGACTTGGCTGTTAATACATTTTCAGTGAACTTAAACCCACTTTCTTCTTCAATTGTAGCTTTTAGCACTACATTGCAAGGCTTTAAAAATATACAGCCCTAATGAGTTTTTTTAATCCCAAGACACAAAATTTATTGTATGCCTTATTTAATAGTACAAATCATGCTAATAAAGTATTTGAATGAAATGCCTAAAATATGTATATTCTTGAAGGATTTATAGTTACATTTTTCTTTTTTTTAGTGATTGCAACAGCAACCGAAATTCTACTGCTTCTTTCACCAGTATTTGCAGTAGCCAATGCAGTTCTTATTTTCATAGTGATGAAATGGATTCAGGTGCTTTTCAAATGTGTTTATGTGTGCATATTTATATAGTTATTTAGGGGAATGTATGTGAGTTTTGCTTACTAGAACTTGTGTTCATTGATTTGAACTTGTGTTCTGTCATAATTACACTTTATGACAAATTAAGTCATAAAATACTACGATACAAATCACATCATTTAACACATTGAAAATATTATAGCAGTAATTAAACAGCAATGAAGTATAGATATTAATTGCCCAAAAATTAAATGTATGTGATGAAGTTGGAAATAACGTCCTTCTTTCACTTAACTACAAGTATTTTCTTTATTCAGAAACTTCATTTCCATTTAATTCAACTGGATAGGTGAGATATATTAAACTAGTTTACCCATCATTAACTCCCATTTGTGGGGCAGAAAAATTATACTTGAAAATCAGGATAGTTTTCTATAGGCTGTAGAAAGAAGGACAAAACAAAAGATGGTGTTACTATCATACATCTGATTTTTTTTTCACCCCACTGAAACATTCTAAACACTTACAGTAAAGGATGAAATATGTTGGATGGAATATTATTATAAATCTGAATTAAACTGTCAATTAAGTATAGGAACTTGAGTCAAATGAAGAAAGTCAGACCGGAAGTAGTTACTATTTTCCAAAAAGAGGAGGAAACCCCTTCTCTGATAGCAAGCTTAGTGCCCCAGTTCTATTTCTAGATCTTTTTCAACATCAAGATAATTAAAATATGGAATATGAATATCTCTGACCTAAAGTCAACAATGATTTCAAATATTGTCTTATTAGGTGATGAACTTCCTCAGAGTATCTGCATTTCTCACGATAAGCAGGATAAACTTTATGGTTGCTTGGAACATCTTTTTGGTCAGGTAAACTATTTCATTTCAGTTTTTTTCTGCCCTATAACAAGTGACAGAATTATGAAAATGTTGGGAAGGAATTGGATAAGATTAGAATCAAGGTGAACAAAGTCAGTAACTGTCTGGCAGAGTCAACAGGCAAAAAGAGAGTCATGAATAAGGTAAGCCATGCTGGTTTCTGTTATGCTTTTACTACGCTATGGTTCATTTAAGCAGCAATTATGAAGAGACTAGCTCACAGGTCACAACCAAGAATAATCATAGTTTTAAATTGCACACTAAACCAAGGCAAATAAATCACATTTCACATCTCTGCAAGGAACTAAAGTCAGCTGAGACCTGACACTGGTTGAGAAAACATAAGAGTGGTTAGTGATTTTCCATAGGCAAGCTTACTGAGATGTTAAAAGATCTACTTTGATTCTTGTTTGGGTTTTGACATTTTTTATTTATCTGCTAAGACCAAAAAGATTTGTCTCCCCCAATTGAGTTCAAATAAAATGCATAATCGTGGATCTCCCACATCTCTGTTTATAGTTTCTCCTAACAAATGCCTAGGTTTTCCCTTAGATCTAACATACATTATACTATTTTAAATCAGATTGAACGGATTATCAGAATAAACTTTTTAATATTTATCGATCATTTCTGAATCCAACAGGTAGATTCAATTATTAATCTACTGAAAGGTCCAGCAGTGGCAAGAGCTTTTGAGCAAACCAAGTTCTTCATCCCCGGTCGCAGTTTTCAAGGTATTAATATTGCAAAGCTAAGTATGACACAGAGTGTAGTTTCTAGCTCTTTTACTAGCAGTATTACAGTTAACATTTCTTTAAACACAAGATAAAACTTAGAAATGTATTATATTTAGAGAACCACCGGCTGTAAACATTTTATGGGCCTTTTTTTAGCACACAGATTGCTGTGGCAGAAGGAATTGTGAGAAAAAATTGAAGAAATTCATTGGTTCTTATTATGTTGTGGAAGATATATTCAAGTAAATGCAATAAATATTTAATATTTTGAATAAAACTTTTTAAACAGCAGTCTTGAGTTTGACCAGTATTTTTTACTATTCTCACAGATCCCATTTTCATTTTTCCATATATTTTTTTTCATAATCTGCATTTTTTGTCCGCCACACTGCTGGAAGGGAGGAAAATGTGTATGTGCATGCGTGCACGTGTGCGTTTCTGCATGTTTCTGTGTGTGAGAGTGATTATATGTGCACAGAAAACAATGGTTGGTATATCTCAATAGGAATCATTTAATGTTGTTAATGGGCTACCTAACTAATTTTAAGTAGTTATTGCACTCTTTCTCACACAGACACATTTTTTCTATTCCATTATTCCCTTTTTATGAGTATGCCTTCAAGCAAGAATGCATTTTTTGTCTCAACATTAATATCTATATCTACTTTCATTCAGACATACATAAACCTGTATTTATATACATATGTGTGTGTGTGTGTGTGTGTGTGTGGAAGGAGAGAAATGGCGAATTGTCAATTTTATGATGACAAAGTGGGAAATGTTTGTTTTCTGTTTGCTCTTCATTTTTAGAAAAGATCGTCTTAAATTCCTCATTGGCTATAAATACATTATACTTATGCCCAGTGAGAACGGTTGCATGAATGCAATCCCCAACCCAAAATTGACTTAGAAAACAAGGTGTAACTGAAATCTCTCTTAATATGAGAATCCAGGGAGACTTGTAAAAGTCTGTTCAATGTTGCAAGGCTAGGATGACATTCTTCTGAAAATGTACAACTGGAAAGCAGTATAAGAACATTACAATCAAGTAAAAATATTGTAATGAAATTAATAATTCTGATTTTTGCCTAGAATTTCAGCATGAAATCGAACTTAAGGTGAACTGCCCAAAGAAACTGAGGCTTCACATTAAACAAGATCCTTGGAACCTCCCTAGCAGTGTTCAAAACCTTTCTCAAAGCATCCGAAAATTTGTTGAAGGTTAGTAATTTCTCTACAGCAACTCTTGTTGTATGCTTCTTAGACAGAAATTCTGAAATATAAAAGAATATTTTGATAGCTTTTCAGATGTTTCATTAACCAATTGAGAGTATCCTCAGTGCAAGTGAGGGTGGGGAATTACTCCATTTATATGTAGTAGCTTACCCTCCCAATATTGTTGGGGTTGTGTTTTTTTCCTTGGTAGTTTCATGACTGTTTTCTGCTTGATCATTTGCTGATATTAATTTCTGCTTATCTGGGTGTTGGCTGCTACAGAGATTCTGTTCTGGTCTTTTGTTTCCTTCTTAGATTTTTTTGTCTTTTTGAATGTGTGTAAATATGATTTATATTTATGTGTCTATTGCTAGATGATTTGTCTTAATGCAAATCATTTATGTATGTGGATGGATAGGTTGAGGGAGAAAGAGACAGAGCACAAACATAAATCTAAATTTGTACACAAATTTTAACTGTAATGCATACTAATAGATTTTAATGAAATAACTTAAAAGGAAAGCCGTGTTTTTCTTTCTTCAGATTAATTTTCTTGGCTTTATATTTCTGAGATATCTTTTTTAAAATAAAATTTATTAAAAGATAATGTGGACTAAAAAAGAAAAATGGAAATAGAGAATAAATAGCGCAGAAAAGAAAAAATAGAAGGAAAATAACCAGGAAAAAGACTTTCCATCTTCACATATAAACAATTTCACTATCTAGTCATCTTAACTGAAATATATAAAACTCATCATCTTATAATTCAAATCTTAACTATAGCCAAATTTAATAATAATATATTCTCCAATCTAGTTGTCAGCAAAATGGAGCCCTAAAATAATATTAATTAACAAGTATAAAACTGATCATTCCATATCTCAGCTCTTGATTATAAGCACATCTACATTTAGAAGATATAAAGTAGTTCCAGTAATCTAGTATGAACAGGAGACTGAAATTTAATATGAAAAGTTAAGATAATTTTTCTTTTAGAGAACAAGCTCACAAAAATCCCTTTTTTTAAGAGGATCGTAAACCAATTAAAATCCTCTTAAAGAAAGAGGATGTGTGTTTTGTAAGACAATTAAACACAAAATCAATTTAAATGTTCTCAAATTATATTACATAAACTAACTTAAGCAAAAATGCTTAAACATCATGTTAATTGTAAATATATCCAGCATTTTTTCAGACCAGATGCTAGTAAATCCAAAGAAAACCATCCAAAATAACATTTTAATTCTGACCAAATAAACCAACATTGTGTTTCTTTTTTATAATGTACAATAATCTTGCTATTTAATTCAATCAGCTGATTATTGTTCCTTGTTTTGAATTTCTTCAAAATATCAAAAAGCCTCTTTTGTAAATCAAGCAAAAATAAATAATTCCAATAGCTTTCTGGAATTGACATTTTTATTTCCTTCTTAAAAGCATCATCTGATATATGCATATATTCACTTTGTTCACAGACAGACTTTTACTTTTTTCTGTAATAGCTTCTTCTGGGAACAGACGGTTCCTGAGAAGACCCAGCACAGCTGACATTATTGATTCTAGGTCCTGATGCAATTCATCAAAAATTCCTTTGAACATCATTATAAGTTGCCTGTCTTGTTGTGCCCTTAATGTGCCTTTATTTTTTAAAATTAGTTTCAAAGTCATATTCAAAATCAAATACTCTATTTTTTTCTGAGCCTTTTGCTGCTTGGTGGCTGAGCTGGTGGGGGGGGAGGGGAACCGGGTCATGTGAGTGGCAGGCTAGCACATGTGCCTGCACAACTCAACTTGTGTGGGCCAGTGCATGCGCATACACACACTGGTCGACTGCAAGTTTGACTGCTGCTTGCATGAGTTGGGATGCGCATGTGTGCCAGCCTCTGACTAGCCTGACATGTGTGTCAGTTGTGAATAGGCCGCAGCCTGGGAGAGGGCTGCAGCCTGGGGATTGGGGACCCCTGCCTTAGTTCATCAAAAACTTTCTATAGTGAAAACCTTGTCTTGCTTTTTGTTGTTAAAGATGTAGCTTCATTTTCAAGGATCAAAGAATTCACCCAGCGTTTCCAGCTTTGTCATTTTGAAGGGATTTAATGTCTTTAAAACAATTAATAGACAATTTCCAAAAGTGATTAGTAAAAGAAATGTGAAAATTATGGTTGGAGCAAGTATGGAAAATTTTTCTCAGGTTCCAGTTTGCTAACCTTCTGGAGATTATTGCTTTGCATTATTCTCATGAGATACAGATTGGGGAACCTTACATACTCTCTTTGTCTAGAGAGGATTGAAGGAACTGATCTACTCAGCTGCTCCCTTGTACGTAACTGTAATCATTGGCTTCATATCATGCAGAGCCATCTTCAGCCCACCATTCTTTTGCAGGAGTCCACTGCCTTAGATATCTTCACAGTATCTTTTCCCTGGTCTCGCATGATACAGTTCCAGTTCCTAGTTCCCATAGCTGCAATCTCCTCTGTTCCACAATCCATCTGGACCCTTTCCATTCCAGTAGCATCTTTTGGCAAACCAAGAAGGAATCATGATTAACCCCTTTTTTGACAACATTTCTGTCTTAGTGTTCTACCAAATTTGTTCTTGCAGCTTTTAGCATCTATCTTAATAAAGTATGGTATTTTTCATTCAGATTTTTTGTAATAGTATGTAATATAAAAATGTGTGTTTTCAGTTCAATTTTTAATTTTCCCAAATATTTTGAAGTATTTCTTGTATTTTTTTATTTTTTTTACATGACCACTATAAATAATAAAATGTTATTTGTTGTAGCACTTCCATTTTTTTGCCTTATTTATTTATCTTGTAATTATTGATGAAGTTACTGTAGATTCCATCTATAAAACATTTTATACCTATTTTCCCTTAAATTATAATTTGAAATACATTTTATTGACTTCTTTCATAACTCTTCCCATTGTTATATTATGCTTACTTCTTAGAAGCTTTGCATTAACTTTGTACAACTTTTGATTTATCACCTTTTCATTTTTAATAATAATTTGTAGATATGACAATAGGTGATCTTGGTTTGAATAAGTGCTTCAAATTCCTTCAAGGTCTCTCCTTCTAGTCGGAGATCTTTTTTTTATTGTTCTAGCAATTTGTTAATACATTAATCATGGTAAATTCCAGCCTTCACTGAACAGTTTTGCTATGTCTTTAGTCTATTTTCTGAGTCTATGTGCCATATTGGCATATACGATTAAATATTTTTTCATGTAGTATATAAAATTATTCCTGAAATAATAAATGGCTTGTGATGGCAAAGTTGTTGGCAATGATACTGGACTTTCTGTTTTCTCTGATTTTTCTTTAGATGGTATAAATATTTTACCTATTCAATTTCATTGATAACCGTGTCATTTTGAATAAAAATATATAAAGATCCTTGTTGTTCCTGTGTCTATTGATTGAAAGATATATTGGTTAATAATAGAAATTTAAGGTTGAATAGAAAGGGACAATCCGTCCCTGGTCTGAGTGCCAAACATGACTTTCTCTCTTCAGATTCTTCTTTTTTTTTTTCCAGAGGTAAAAGCAAGAGTCCTTCTGGCACTTCTTGAATATACAGGTAAATTTTTATTTAAAGGTGTTGATCAGCTTTTGCAAATGTCTTCATTTGTGCTCTCTGAACTTAATTGTTTTCTTGCAGATGTTTCATTACCAAACTAAGTAACATCATAAGTATGTTTGATAATGAAACATCTGTAAGAAAACAACCAAGGTCAGAGATGACCAAGGATCCCACCTTGGGATCAACTCTGAGCTACAAGTATTATTTTTATTAGTACTTAAGCAAGTAAAATAGTTTAATATTTAGTAATTGATATTAATCTGATCTGGATAAGGTTACACTCTGGACTTATAACTTATTTTTGAGGAACAGATGATAAATATGACCAGGAAGTTTTTTCACATAAATCCATTTACAAGTGCTCCTTATTTAACAATGGCAATGGAGACCAGAATTTATACCGCTGACTGATTCAGTCATAAATTGTGATGTCATGCACCACTTACTGACAGAAATCCCAGCACTTCTAGTTGCCATTGTTAAGCAAATCATTCTTTAAGCAAGTATGTCACATAGTCAATATTTGTGACTTCCTGCTGGCTTCCCTATTGAATTTTTGCTTGGTGGAAGCTGATAATGAAGGTTGCAAATGGTGACCGTGTGACTGTAGGATTCTGTCACATTATTACTATTGCCTAGCAGCTGAATTGTGATCATATGCTGTGAGGGATGTGGTAACAGCTACAACTACGTAGAAACATCGTAAGCCCCCTTTGTTCAGCACCATCATAACTCTGAACAGTTGTTGAATGAGTGGTTGCTAACAAGGACTTCCTCTATAGATACTTGAGCAAGAAAGACCCATGAATTTTATTGGACTTTCTGAGCAAGCACGTATAAGATTGTGACATAAAGAGGTAACTGGTCATTTATAATACAGAAGGTAGTTGCCGTGAAAGTAGGCTAACTTGTGGATATGTATTATATGTACATGCAGAATAAAAAAATATTATAGCATACACATTTAAACAAGATTCCACAACAAATAGCAGTTTTTGACACTTGGATATGTACTAAGGTAGAATAATTTAATAATTAAAATTCATTTATGATGTATCTGTAGTCTACAAGCTTACTATATAGTGATAGCATGGCATTTCTTTCATCAGCCTATGCAATCAAAAGAACCTACAAGTTTATATATTATTTGGTGTTTAATAGCCATTTTTATGCCCAGAAAACAAGATCAGTGCATAGGATTATGCTTACTTTCTCATCAATTTAGATAATTTTTCACCTATTTTTCCAATTATATTCTTTTCAGATAGTGAGATACAGCTCAGGAGAGACATGGTCTTCTGCCAGAGTCTAGTAGCTACAGTTTGTGCATTTTCAGAGCAATTAATGGCTGCGTTAAATCAAATGTTTGACAATGGCAAGGAATGTGAAATGGAAACACAAGAGGCCAGTAGGAGATGGTTGGAACAGATATCTACTGCAGGTGTTCTCCTTTACTTCCAGTCACTGCTGTCACCAAACCTGGTGAGAAATTCTATAAATGTCTATATAATATTGACCAATACTTTATTATCCTGAACAAAACCTGAAATAAAATTTTGTAAAAGAGCAATTTTTCAATAATGCTGTTGAATATTTACTGATAACATTCTGTATTATTCTAAAGACTTTGTAAATCAAACCAATAGATCAACTGTACCAGGAAGTCCCCATAGTGAGCTAGATAGCAAATAAATTTAACTAATACTAATAATAATCCTTCAATGATATATCTAACACCGCAAACATTAACACCTGCCTACCCTAGGTCCTTGGGAAGGTCTCAATAGGTGGATAAAAATGCCAGATCCAGTCTGAACATCTGGCTGTGCGACAATCTATAATATGCCAAAGTAAAAGAACCAGTTAGTTCATATTAATATCCAAAATTACTTATAGTCTTTTAGATCTTTTTGTTGCTTCTAATTATTACCATTTTCTTAATTTTGAAGGGCTCACTGAAGTCAGAACTGGGAAAAGTTCGAGACTATTAGACATAGCATTTCTGGCTCTATACCATTAGCTACAATCCTTAAGCCCTCACTTATGTGAAAGTGCTGTTTCTTCTCCCTTATATGGGATTTGGCTTCAGTCCTATTTCCTCCAGGACTTCTTTTGTAACCAGTGATATCAGAATCCATTGGATTAAATCTAGTTAGTTTCACTTTAGTTTCAATGAAAGTGGTGGTACAGCTTAGTCATTTAATTGACTATAATCTAGTTCTCATAGGAGTTCTGTCAGGAATTAACACATTATATTATAGTTGTTAATGCTGTTGAATGTTGTTGACTTCAATTTATATAGCTTTAATTTATTCTATCAGAAAATAGTTTCTTCTTAAATAATACTGAGTTTTGATTCTTTTCGATTTCTATGGTTTTATATCAGTGTCCTGTATTCCTCAATTTTGAAGCAGTTTTCCCTAGCATGATATTTCAGGCCACCAATGTGTCCACAGAGATCTCTTGGCACCTATTAGCTCTCTTTACCTGAATTTAATTTTCAACCAGTTATTTTGATTAGCAAAGAAATTTTGGGAATGCTATGAATGAAGTGTCAACCTTATACCTGTGTACAACAAGTGTTGCTGGAAAATAAAAATGGCAAGTAGGTTCAATCTAGTTGTTTGTTTTGAAAAGTGTTCTTCTACAGAAAAAAAATTCAAGAATGATCTGGGTCTGGAATGTAGACAGATAAATCTTGAAGAAATTTTATGGGGAAGCAATGAACAATTTCATATGTATATTTCTTGTGAATGGATACTGCGATGCTGGAAGCCCGCCAAATAAAATCCAAATGAAATTGAATAACCAAACTGCCATGGCATGCCATTCTGTGTTTGTTTGTGTGTACACTTGTGTAGCCATGATTTGTCTTCAGAATTTCAGATATTTATTCATTCAATTTCTGCCCAATTCAACCAAGTGATTCTGGGCTGCTTAAATTCTAAAATCATAAAAGAACTAAGCTAGCAAATGTAAAAACATCCAGAAAAGAAATACAAACAACAGTAAAAATAATTAACTAAGAGCCCCATGATTGGAATGTGAGACACTTACAAATTATTTTAGAAGCCACAATACAGAATTTCATTTTCTTTTCAATATACTAAATATTGTAACTTACAACAGCCAGGGTATGCACGTAAGCTTGATTTGCAGTTGTACGTTTTAAATATACTCATTTATTTGAAGAACAATTAAAGTTCTATGCAATGTAAATAGCCAGGTTTTTAAAGCCTTGCAAAAAGTCCAGAGAGTTGGAGTGATTCTAATCTCCAAGGGGAAAATATGTCACAAGATGGGGACTGTAGCAGAGAGATGCCCATTAAGCCAGCAAATCTGGGATTTCTGAATCAAAAAGTTGCAGCCTTTCCCAACTTTGTGCTGTACACATATATTGCACTATACTTCCCAAAATTCCTAAATAAACACTGTCCATGCTGGCTGAGAATTCTAAGTGTCATTATACAGTACACTGAACAACATTAGGTTGATGAAAGGTGGCTAATCTTTAATAGGTTAATGATGTCTCTAGAAGTTGTGATACATCTGTATTATTTTACATTTGACTGATTAAAAAATAATCAGAAATTCCTTAATTTTTTTTCTTCTAAGTTCTATAATTCTACCTTCCATTAGGCTATAGTTCTATACTAATGTTTTCTTTGTTAGTAATATAAGAAAACTATAATTTATTTTAGAAGCCACACTAATATAAAACTTCATTTTCTTTTCAGTGTATTAAATATTGTAACATACAAAAGCCAGTGTAAGCACTTAAGCTTGGTTTGTAGTCACATATTTTAAATATATTCACTTACTCAAACAATTAAAATTCTGTGCAATTAAATTGCAAAGGCAACCCAGTAATTAACTTTCTCTTCTGTATATATTGTTGCTAATAATTTGACAAGAGAAGATGGAGTAAAATTCAGTCTGTTAATCCATATTAATTTACTGAGTCAGTTTATTGCTTCAGTGAAAGAGGATATGATCATCTGCAGTTAATGTTTATAATAATCAATCTAGCATGATTACTACATTCTGTCTATATGTATATATTTGCAGACTGATGAACAAGCTATGCTAGAAGATACATTGATTGCATTATTTGACTTGGAGAAAGTTACATTTTATTTTAAACATTCTGAACAGGAACCTTTAGTAGCAAGTGAGTATTGTAAAGTATACTTACATTTCCCCTTTCAATATTTGTTGTAAAATATTAGAGGATATAACTACACATTCTCATTTGTGTCACATTTACTTGTATAGTAAACATCTTTGCATGCTTATGCATATGCAAAATTTTAAACTTTTAACGATTTTGAGGAGAATGGTAATATGGTATACAGTATTTATCTTACTTTCTAACTTCATAAGCAACTCATAATCCTTCCTCCTCCTTTTTTTCTTCCACAACAAGAACCCTGTAAGATGAGTTGGACTGAAGTGAGTGATTGGCCCAAGGTCACCCAGCCAACTTTCATGCCTGAAGTGGGACTAAAACTCATGGTCTCCTGGTTTCTAAGCCAACATCTTTACATGTATACCAAACTAGCTCTCCAATCTTATTTTAATCTTCAATAAAGAAGATGCCACTTCTTTATTCATAGCACCTAGCAAAGACAGTAGGTTTAATGTTAGTTATGATAGTTGTAGGCATTAATACAAGTTAGAGGGGAAAAAGAGAATTATTTGTGCAGCCAGGCACAAAATAGAGAGAAGATAGGCAACAAATCTTTATTCAAGTTTCACTATGAACACAATGTAGGAATACAGTCACAATTTCATTTTTTTTCTTAAAGCTATCTTAGAAATGTCATGGTATCTACAAAAGAAACTATAGAGAAAGAAGTCTTTCCCTGATTGGGAGTATTGCATTTTCACTAAGTTTTTTAAATTAAAAGTGGCTGAAATCTTTTAATATTTATGCAAGAATTCTTGTAGTATTTTAGACACTAAAAAGTATGCATTTTAAAAAAATAAATGTTTAAAAATTGAAATCAGCCTATTTAATATTCTCATTGGGACTTTATTTGTACCCAATCAATTAATGCTTTCTCTTAACATCTCCATTCCATATAGTATATTATCACTGTATTTATCCAGTAGTAGATAAATAGTATAATGTAAGGAAATTAACTATATGATGATACTGTGACATAGAAGTTGTATTTTTACTTACAAACAAACATTGTGGCAGAAGGATTCAGTGTTTGGCATTCAGATAGTGAGTCAATGTAGATTTTTAATCTAAACTGTATTTCCTATGGCACCACAAGGATTAATTGTGATATTTTGGTTGATGGTTGATTTAGTTTTACTTTCTTAAAATATTTGTAAATCTTTGCAAGAAAAACCAAAAAACTTTTGAATGATAATTTTGACTAAAATATTATTTTATTTTTAGATATGCCAATCACATATCAAGCAGAAGGAAGTCGGCAAGCTATGAAAATTTATTTTTATCTCGATAGTTACAATTTTGAACAGCTTCCCCAAAGGCTGAAAAATGGTGGAGGTTTTAAACTTTACCCAGTTCTATTTGCACAAGGTAAAATATTTTCAAGTTTACCTATTCTTAATTAGTTTTTTTAACTTATATGAAAAATAATACATAATTACTAGCATTCTGGGGTATTCATGGATACAGCAGTATTTTGAAGAAAATCACATCTTGCATAAATAAAATGTAAGTATGTTATTATACATATTTGAACATTTTATTGTAATTATCTTACTAATATCTACCTTTATTTTTAATATATTCATTTGTTTGTTCAATTTTGTCTAGATGGATAACTTATTGTATGTTTGAATTTGATAAGATGTACAAATGTTTCTTTTTTTAAAATGTGCTTGGGGGAATTCTGGGAGTTAAAGTCCATCCTCATTAAAGTTGCCAGATTTGAAAAACACTGATTTAAAAATTTAAAATTTTGTTTTCAAATTTTGCCAGTAAAGAGCACGTTTATATGGTTTTGGAATGTTTTTATCCTGAAAGCATAATATAAACTCTTGTAATAAATAAAGAACAAGTGTGTTACTGGATTGAAAAAGGCTATTGTCGATATTTAGGTAGTCTGATCTTATGTGTTTAACCTGACGATGTAACAGATAACAGATAATCAGAGTTGGAAGGGACCTTGTAGGTCATCTAGTCCAACCCCCCACCCAAGCGGGAGACCCTATACCATTTCTGACAAATGGCAGTCCAGTCTCTTCTTGAAAGTCTCAAGTGATGGTGCTCCCACAACTTCCGAGGGCAAGGTGTTCCATTGGTTGATTGTTCTCACTGTCAGAAAGTTTCTCCTTATTTTCAGGTTAAATCTCTCCTTGTTCAGTTTCCATCCATTATTCCTTGTCTGACCTATAGGCACTTTAGAAAATAGCTTGACCCCTTCCTCTCTGTGGCAGCCCATCAAATATTGGAAAACCAATGTTAGGAATGATAGTCACCTAACAGTTGGGTTGGCAATATATAAACCAGGATAGTCACTTAATGTTGTCTCTTTAAGGGAATGCTGTAATTGTAATTGGGTGTGGTTCCTCAAACGGTCATAAGATGGAGTCAGAAACCTGCTTTGTACTTCTTGCATTTTCCCTATTGCCTTATGCCTGATTGTCGTTCTGTTTGGATTGTTGTAAGTCTGTTTACTGAACAGTTTACTGCTCCGATTGCTGTGAACTCTGTTTACTGAATTTTGTTTATGTTATTGGACTTTGTTTTTGGATTATCCCTGGACTGAATACTGACTGCTTTAACCGTGTATGACTTGGACTGCTTGTTGGACTTTGCTTACCTGTTTACTGGAAGTAAAACCTACATTTTACTATTCAGTGTATCTGTGTGCTAGTTGTGTGTTATTCATCACCACTCAAACTACATTTCTCTGAGAGCACTCATTCTCCTATATACCTCAACAACCGCTATCTTGTCTCCCCTCGTCCTTCTCTTTACTAGACTAGCCAAGCCCAATTCCTGTAACCGTTCTTCATATGTTTTAGTCTCCAGTCCCCTAATCATCCTGGTTGCTCTTCTCTGTACTTTTTCTAGAGCTCAACATCTTTTTTATAATGTGGTAAACAAAAGTGGATGCAGTACTCTAGGTGTGGTCTTACTAAGGCTTTATAGAGTGGTATTAGTAGTTCCCTTGATCTTGATTGTATCCCTCCGTTAATACAATTTAGGATTGCATTAGCTTTTTTGGCTGCTGATGCACACTGCTGGCTCATATTTAGCTGATTGTCCACTAAGATTCCAAGATCGCTCTCACAGTTACTGCTATTGAGCCTGGTTTCACCCAGTCTATATGTGTACTTTTGGTTTTTCTTGCCTAAGTGTAGGACTTTACTTTTCTCTACATTGAATTTCATTTTGTTAGATACGCCCAGTGTTCTAGTCTGTCAAGATCCATCTGGATCTTGAGCATATCTTCTTGGGTGTTAGCTATTCCTGCCAGCTTAGTATCATCTGCAAATTTGGTAAGTTCCCCTTCTATTCCCTCATCTAAGTTGTTAATGAAGATATTGAAGAGCACTGGGCCTAAGATGGAACCTTGTGACACCCCACTGCTTACTTCCCTCCATGTAGACCCATTAAATATTATTATGTACTAGTATAGGAATGTGTATGTCCTCTATGCAATATTCTTACTTAACATGTAGTACTGTATATTTAAAGGTACAGAAAAGAACAAGCTTCTGATACCTTTCTACTTAAGAGAAAATATTTCTTTCAGGAATGATTTTATTTTAGTCAATATAACCATGTGCATTTCAGTCCCATGTGTGCTTGTGTTAGCTGTGAAAAAGCAATATTATATTTGGAGAATTACAGTATATATATATAGGAAAACTGGAAAAAAATAAATCAATGAATCAGTTTGATATGAATCTGTGTTATTTCCTTTGCATTCTTTTATAGCCCTGGAAAGTATGGAAGGATATTATTATAGAGACAATGTATCAGTAGAAGAATTTCAAGCCCAGATTAATATAGCTTCATTGGAAAAAGTAAAACAGTATAACCAAAAACTCAGGTGAGTAAATAGCTATTTGTTATTTCTAAGCACAAACTTGGGTCATGATGCTAAAACAATACTGGCAAAAGTCCTGCTTTAGTGGATCATAGTGTGCAAACACATTCAGATTTTTCTTTTTTCCAAATTGAAATTAGTCTAGTTAATATTTTGATTGACTATACAGGGAAAATAAAGACACACTGTCCTGTTGTTTCTTTTTATTTTTCTTATATGTATCCACTTCATGTATTCATAACTATGTTTATACTTGTACCTGTTATCTTGTAAGCGATTGATGAATCAAATAAATAAATAAAAATAAATAAATAAATATAATTTCCAGTATAATCCCTATAATCTATTCAGCCAACTTTACATGCATGTTTTGGTACTTCATATGAGATTCTGTACTATGATTTTTGCTTTATTATTTCACTGCCACAATTTGATTTTTTGTAGTACTGTGAACCTTCAAGTATATCAAGATAATTTTGTTGTATAACTGCCTCTTTTAAAGATACGGAAGTGAATCTAAGTCTTACTAAAAAAGACTGATGAGCACATAATACCAAATCATCTCCTATGAACATGATAACTTATTTATGTTGCTGATGAGTTTTTAATGTGGTGAATTTCTCATTAACGTAGTAATGTGATTTAAAAAAACAGTAATTCATATTTTTCTGACAAATTAATATAGATGTTCAGATTAGAAGGAAAATTTGTATTGCATCTTTCCTTCCAAATGCTTTACAACTTATTCTTTGTATTGCTTGGAAAGTTTAAAACAAATAACAGTAAATTTCTTTCAGTGCCACAGTGCATCAGAACAGTATATTATCTTCCATTCTTTCCCCTTAGTAACAAAAGCATTATTTTATATTGTACAAAGTAATTGTATTTCTATGTGAATCCAACTTTATCAACAAATTTGTTGAGTTAGCAACAGCTGTAATATCATTCATGCACCATTCTTTTGTTATATTTCCCTTCTGTCCTTTTCCAGACAATAGGCTTATTCCTATATTGTTTTCACAATGCAACACAATTCCTTTCAGGTTGAATATATCCCCATGGTATGCCAAATGATAAAACTAAGACAAAGTTCTAGTTTAGTGTGCAGCAGCAGCCAAAAAAGCTAATGCAATCCTAAATTGTATTAACAGAGGGATACAATCAAGATCAAGTGAGATACTAATACCAATCTATAAAGCCTTAGTAAGACCACACCTAGAATACTGCATCCAGTTTTGTTCACCACATTACAAAAAATATGGTGAGACTCTAGAAAAAGTACAGAGAAGAGCAACCAGGATGATTAGGGGACTGGAGACTAAAACATATGAAGAACGGTTACAGGAATTGGGCTTGGCTAGTCTAGTAAAGAGAAGGACCAGGGGAGACATGATAGCAGTGTTCCAATATCTGAGAGACTGCCACAGAGAGGAAGGGGTCAAGCTATTTTCTAAAGCACCCGAAAGCCAGACAAGGAATAATGGATGGAAACTGAACAAGGAGAGATTTAACCTGGAAATAAGGAGAAACTTTCTGACAATGAGAACAATCAACCAATGGAACAGTTTGCCCTCGGAAGTTGTGGGAGCACCATCACTTGAGACTTTCAAGAAGAGATTGGACTGCCATTTGTCAGAAATGGTGTAGGATCTCCCGCTTGGGTGGAGGGTTGGACTAGATAACCTACAAGGTCCCTTCCAACTCTGATGATCTGTTAAAAGATCTGTTAATAGTAGACTGCAGCCCTAAGAACTAAATCTGTTTTTCTAATCTCCATTCATTTAATTCCCTTTCAACCTGGAAAGGCTTACCTATGAAAATTGCTTCATGCTTCAAAAATGTTCATGCTTTGTATTTCATGCAAGCTCAGCATTACTCTACTATTTATTGACAAAATTTATTGACAATATTTCAAAAGTCTGAAAAAAGACATTTTCAAGAGGGATTGTGTTCATCAAATTTTCTGCCAAGTGGCACTTGAATTTTGTAATTAGTCTTTGCTAATTCTGTTTTCTTCAGGCACTTAAAAAAATCATATTTTCTGTTTTAAGGTTGTTTAGCAGTATCTATTTACTCTGAATCTGGGTTGATTGGGAGATGATTTCAATCAGAAGAAATTTCCAGAATGATCCTTATGTGGCCAGGAATTAACTTCATCTGCAGTCCTAGATTACAGTGATATAATTAGGTGGAAGTCAGGGTTGTTAGTTTTACTAGACTCTTCCTGTTATCAATTTAAGTGTTGCCTGAGGATTTTTTAAAAATAAAATAATATATAATACAAGTTGAAATCTCATTTTATGTTTTTATTTATTCAATTTGCATAGGCACCCATCCCATCAAGTAACTATGGGATGACAAACAATCTTAATAAATTCAAAATCAATTTGAATACAAAAAATTAAAATATATAGCAACTGAGAAGGATGTCTCAAACAGTGGTTGTTAGCATAACCACAAAACACAGGAGGTTGGTTGTCCTTTGTTGGAAATTTTCAACAGAATTTTGGTAGCTATTTTGGGGTGATAATGTAGAATCTCTATAGGGGGCATGAAGTTGAAGTAATTGATCTCTTAAGATCCCTTTCAACCTTTACATTCTATAATCCTATGTTAAGATCCGTCAACACATTTTGCAGCAATGGATTCCACTGGTTCATTATGTACTGCATGGATAAATACTTTCTTTTGTCTGTTCTAAATTGCCTTCAAATCAGCTTTATTGGAACAATCCTGGTCCTAGTGTTTTCACAGAGGAGAAAAACTCCTGCTCAAACCAGATTTGCAAAACAGCTTTTTGTTTTTGTTCTTTTCTTCAGAGGAATGGAACAAGGACAGCTTCTGCACTGCAAAGTGAAGCTCCAGTTTGTATGCATTCAGTCTTCCTCACTCCCAAACCACTGAGATCTGTTTGGAGGGGGGGTGATATGTGAGGGAAGCCTCACATTGCTTTTCCTAACTTCACTATAAATCTAAGTAATGCATTTATTCAAAGACAGCTGAATGCATACTCTTTTTATTCTTGTGGACACAACTTCTCCCAACACAAAGGAAAGGTAGAGAGGTGAATTCCACCCCTACATAAGATATAATTTTCATTCCTGCCAGACTTTTCTCTTGCTCTTTCTCCCTAATCCCAGGTTTGCAAAGCTGAAAGTCACATTAAAAAAAGGAAAAAAAAATGTGGGTTGGGGTGGAGGATGGAAAGAAAGTGATGGCAAACCTCTCTCCGTTTTTACAAATCTGTCCAACTGAACACAAATGACACAGGGTAGATGCAACAATAAACAAACAACTCCCCCACCACATAACATTAAAAAATTCACTATACAATATATAAATATAAGAAGAAAATACGAAACATTCAACTTTCTTTTGTATTAGTTAAGATGCAATGAGAGAGGTAGAACAGCAAAGTAGGAAAATAGAGCAGTCAGCTTCCTATCAAATGTGGTGAAGCAAGGGAATTCTGTATTTCACCAGACAATTTTGAACTGCAGATGGTGGGGAAAAGGTAAATTGTATTAAAATGCATTGAGCATTATTTGCAAATGGAGCAGCTGTTGGTATACAGTAGCAGACTCATCCTCTTACATTAAGTAACTGGGTTTACCAACATAAGATTTAAAATTCTGCTCCTTCAATCGGAGAATGATAGATAGCAAGTCAGACAAGCCAACCTTGATGTAGAACAGAACCAAGTTTTCTCTGTCAATGTGCAGGTACTCTACATTTACACACACAAAAACCACTTCAGAAACATCCACTAAATTTTAAAAGCTATAAAGCAAACAGTTTCGGTACATGCATAAGCATTAAGATTTCATCCTTATCAGTTTAAGTAGATTAAAAAATAGTGTCTTTTTCAGGTAACATGCCAACTTTTCCATTAGCTATCCTCATAACATCTGATTGAAGTTCTCAACAAGCATTTAATAATTAAGTGAAGTGCTTTGCAAATTTATATGCTCTCCACAGCCTTCCAGGTTCTCAGAAACACAAATATCCTTTTGTGAAAAGCCACTGGAAATTCTATCAGTTTTCACTCAAATGTCAGCTAATTAAGGAAGAAATAATTTTTTCGATATGCCATATTTTAAAAGCCTAATTAGCATTTGGGAAGAATAACTTTACCTCCATAGCCATTTTGATGTAGTGAGTAAGGCACTGGACCAGAAACTGGGAAGCCATGATGAATTCTAGTCCTGCTTTAGATGCAAAGCCAACTGTCATTTTTTCACTTGTGCTGAAAAAAAGTTCAGAACAATATTTAAAAAGGACTCTCCCAGCAGCACTTACACAGTGGCTGTCTATAGAAAACAATGAAGTTACATTTGTAAAAGTATGCACCACTCCAAATTAATCATGTCTGCATTCACACACACACTATATGTGATAATTTGCTACATAGTCCCCATTCTGTCCATTTTTAAATATAAAAATGTTAAAATGTTATATAAAATGTTACATAAAAATGTTATAAAAAACATCGACCAGGAGAAAAAGTTACATTTCCAAACATTTAACCAAGAAATAAATCCGAAGTCAATGCAGTTCTTACTCCCTAGTAAAGGTCCATATGTTTTTTTAAATTATTTGGATCATACTTTCATAGAATGTGCAGTAGTTTACTTCTTCTGATGCATGAGATTTTGGCCAAAATCTGAAGTTAAGAACAGCTCTGAAATTGGATTATTTTCCATGTCTTTCAAACATTCAGAATACACTTTTGGTCTCTGTACAAAGTAATTCTGAACTCTGAAACTTTATGTCATTATACATTTAAGAGTCACAGATTTATACTGCAATTGATGGCATGAATCTTTTTTAACTGAAATGTATTTTAAAAATAAGTTTTTTATTAGATTAATAAGATGGGAAATGTCATTAAAATGTTCTACATAATATGAGAGTTTTGTTTAAAATTAGACTGGAAAAAAAATAAGATTGTAATTGCAAGCATAAGTAGATTTAGCATAATTCAGAAATTCCTACACATAAGGTGGATAAGATGACAAAATCCTTTCTTATCCAAGTTCATGACTTATGGTCATATTGCTTGTTTGCCTTATCCCCAATGGCCCTTATATTCCTGAGGGTTGTTGTGCAAGTCCTGAACTCCAAAAGGTACTCCCATATAGATGAAATATATTTTAAATTATGCTGAAATGAAATTATAATTACTATTGGGAGCATGCATAATCAGTTTCTCAAATTTTATTAACTCTGGTGATTTGCAAAAAAGCTGCTGTTATTGTGATCAAATCCTGTATGAACATCACTCCTGTATGAATTCTAAACATGTAAAAAAGAATTTTATAATTTACAATTCTATTCTCTTTACTATCTCTTGAGCATTTGTTTATATTCTGTGGTAGAATGTTTTTAATTCAGTTTTGAGTACCTCAAAATTATTTTTTAGCACAATACCATTTCACATAGAGATTCATAAAGCAGTTCATATATAATCTCCTGCAATTTCCGGGTTGTAAATACTTTTAACATGTCACAAAGAGACTGAATGTATTTATTTTATAAATATTCTTGAGAAATATTAATATATTGTGGGTGTCTTTTTTCCAGAGCATTTTATCTGGACAAATCAAATCTTCCTCCTAATTCAACATCAAAAGCTGCTTATATAGATAAGGTAAATCAATAGATGTGATTAAAGTAACATTTGAATATGCTGTACAGGTTAGTCCTCACTTGTGACCATAATTGAGTCCAAAATTTCTGTTGCTAAGCAAGAGAGTTGTTAAGTGAGTTTTGCCCCATTTTACTCCCTTTTTTTCTCTTATTCAGTGAATAAGTGTAGTTAAGTTAGTAACACAGTTGTTCAGTGAATCTGGCTTTCCCATTGACTTTGTTTGTCAGAAGATATCAAAAGGTGATCACATGACCTTGGGATACCGCAACCATCATAAATACATGCCAGGTGCCAAGCACCCAAATTTTGATCATGTGAGATCATGGGGATGCTGCAACAGTCATAAGTGTGCAAAATGGTCATCAGTCATTTTTCAGTGCTGTTGCAACTTCGAATAATCAATAAATGAATGGTTGTAAGTTGAGGTCTACCTTATTGTAAAGCAGTGCATGCTGCTACAAACAAAAATGCATTATATTTCATATACATGAATATAATTTAAATTGCATGAAATACATTCATTGTCCCACAGTAATCAAATTTCAGTGCTGAATATTGAGAAGGTCCCATCTATCTTCCAAGCCTATTAGATTTACAGTTGCAATTAAATTTGTTTGGCATGGTGACTAAAATGCAAGTTTAAAGATGTCAGATATCACATTTGTTTTCATTTCATGGTATGAGATTTTCAGTCTGTTAAGGGCACCATTGTTGGGGTGTGCTAAGCCTTAATCTGGTCAATGTTTTCAGAAAAAAATTAGGTTGTAGTAAAAGATTTACAGTTAATGTCTAGTTGTCATATGTGTTTATTAGAGTCACTAGATAGAATAGTATAACTACTCTGGTGCAGTGAAAAGCTATTAAGAAAGCACTGAAGTGAAAGATAATGGCTAAGAGATTGCCAAAGAGTATATAAAGAGGAATGGTGAACAAAATTAGATCCATATGAGAAAGAACCTTTTCTCTGTGGTTCCCAGGCTTTGTAATGCAATGCAATCACTTATCTCTTCTGTAAATTTTATTGATTTTAATCTTACCTGATTTTAATTGTATTGCATTGATTTCACTTGTATATTTTATATTTTATGTTTTTGCTTGTTATAGGTTACTGTAGGTGTTGTATAGTCAGAACTGCAGGATTTAAGGTTAATAAATGGTCATCGTATGAGTTATACAGGTGAAACTCGAAAAATTAGAATATTGTGCAAAAGTTCATTTATTTCAGTAATGCAATTTAAAAGGTGAAACTAATATATGAGATAGACTCATTACTGCAAAGCAAGATAGTTCAAGCCGTGATTTGACATAATTGTGATGATTATGGCTTACAGCTCATGAAAATTTCAAATCCACAATCTCAGAAAATTAGAATATTACATGCAATCAATAAAACAAGGATTGTACATAGAATAACATTGGACCTCTGAAAAGTATAAGCATGCATATGTACTCAGTACTTGGTTTGGGCCCCTTTTGCAGCAATTACTGACTCAATGTGGCGTAGCATGGAAGCTATCAGCCTATGGCACTGCTGAGGTGTTATGGAAGACCAGGATGCTTCAAGAGCGGCCTTCAGCTCTTCTGCATTGTTCGGTCTCATGTCTCTTATCTTTCTCTTGGCAATGCCCCATAGATTCTCTGTGGGGTTCAGGTCAGGCAAGTTTGCTGGCCAATCAAGCACAGTAATCCCACAGTCATTGAACCAGGTTTTGGTGCTTTTGGCAGTGCGGGCAGGTACCAAGTCCTGCTGGAAAATGAAGTCAGCATCCCCATAAAGCTTGTCTGCAGAAGGAAGCATGAAGTGCTCCAAAATCTCCTGGTAGACAGCTGTGTTGACCCTGGACTTAATAAAGCACAGTGGACCAACACCAGCAGAATACATGGCTCCCCAAATCAACACAGACTGTGGAAACTTCACACTGGACTTCAAACATCTTGCAGTGTGTGCCTCTCCATTCGTCCTCCAGACTCTGGGTCCTCGGTTTCCAAATGAGATGCAAAAGTTGCTCTCATTAGAAAAAAGGACTTTGGACCACTGAGCAACAGACCAGTTCTGTTTTTCTTTAGCCCAGGTAAGACGCTTTTGACGTCGTTTGTTGTTCAGGAGCGGCTTGACAAGAGGAATACGACATTTGAAGCCCATGTCCAGGATCCGTCTGTGAATGGTGGCTCTTGATTCACTGACTCCAACCTCAGTCTACTCCTTATGAAATCCTCAACACTTTTGAATGGCCTTTTCCTGACAATCCTCTCCAGGCTGCGGTCATCCCTGCTGCTTGTGCACCTTTTTCTTCCACATTTTTCCCTTCCATATAACTTTCTATTAATGTGCTTTGATAAAAGCACTTTGGGAACATCCAACTTCTTTTGCAATTATCTTTTGAAGCTTTCCCTCCTTATGGAGGGTGTCAGTGATGGTTTTCTGAACAACTGTCAGGTCAGCAGCCTTTCCCAAGATTGTGATTCCTACTGAACCAGACTGAGAGACCATTTAAAGGCTCAGGAACCCTTTGCAGGTGTTATGGCTTAATTAGCTGATTAGAATGGGACACTTTGAGCCTAGAATATTGAAACTTTTCACAATATTCTAATTTTCTGAGATTGTGAATTTGGGGTTTTCATGAGTTGTAATCCATAATCATCTCAATTATGATACATCATGGCTTGAACTATCTTGCTTTGCATGTAATGAGTCTATCTCATATATTAGATTCACCTTTTAAGTTGCATTATTGAAATAAATGAACTTTTGCACAATATTCTAATTTTTTGAGTTTCACTTGTAGAAAGAATAAAATAGGACTTCATCCTTACAGGATGTTCAAGACAGCTACATTTTTTCAAAATGTTGTTGAACTTATAATGAACGCACATGTTCAGTATATTGTCTTTTAATGATAATATCATTGTATTTTACTTGGCAGCTAATGAGGCCTGTCAATTCTTTGGATGAGCTTTACCGATTAATGGCGTCTTTCATAAGATCCAAGCGCACAGCAGCCTGTGCCTACACAGCTTGTGGTGCTTCTGGAGTTGGACTACTGTCTGTCTCTTCAGAACTCTGCAGCCGACTGGGAGCTTGCCACATCGTCTTATGCAACAGTGGAGTTCATCGGTATGGTAATTTATCTTTTCTAAAAATTACTAATAATTGCAGTCCAGATTCAAGATTAAGAACATGGGTATTGGTATGGATATCAATAACTACCTTGCAATTATTTATGCTGCTCCTCCGGTCATTAGCAATGTAGAATTGCCTCACAGAAAATTGTAAAATAATTCTAGTAGAATGATGATAATATGTAGCATTTTTCATATTCTATAAAATATATATTTTAAAATAGAATTAACATTTACCAAAAGAAATTGGTTCTACATGCATATCCTAGAATTGTTCTTCAATACATGATGATATTGCCAAGTTCTCTCAACAGATTGAGGTGTACATTCTATATATTGCATTAGACCCTTCAATTCAACTCGAGACATAATGTATAAAAACTGCTCTGAAACTGTTTCTGAGTGCTTCCAACCTTATCTGAAATTATTCTTTTTCCTTAGCAGAAGGTAGTAGGCTATGTTTCTCTAACATTCATTTGGATTACCTCAATAAACTCAGAACCAGGCCTTATTTTATTTTGCAACGATGATTACTTCACACTTCAAAAATTACATTTGCATTTGATGCTATTGTACTGTTCCATTAGTATGCCTTTTATCCAAATCTGTTAACAGATAGACCTTAACTTACAAATGAGCCAGGAATTTTGGTTGTACGTTGTTGCACAAAGGAATTCACAATCTTTTTATGTTGTGAGCTATGTACAGTATTTATTCCAGGGCTGCCAAAAAGAACATTTTGTTTTAAAAAGTTAGAAATGGTTCAGTCATTCAGCTATTTTAACTATAACAAGCAGACAAACGTACTCATAAACCTCATAGAGATCTTTATACTAACCATGTGAATATCTTGACAAGCAGTAGGAGTATTATGCGACATGGCCCTGAAGCTTATTTATACTGAATATCAGCCGTATCATGTCTTAAGCAAGAACAGTAATGCCTGTACAGAATCATATTCTTTTAATTTTTCTTTATAGTGTATAGATGTACAAATGATTAAGCTACTCGTTGCTAGAACTATAAAATAATTTTCTGACTTCTTAGCTTATGCAAGGCCCCCAGTTTTCCAGAACAAGTACCAGGAACATAAGAAGCTATCTGCCAATTTTTTTTTAGTGGAGATCTTTTTGAAAATAGAAATAAACTGTTTATACAATTGCAGTACAATAAGTTTCTGGATTCACTTCTGGTTCATAAAACACAATTTGAGCCATCTTTCCCACTGGGCTCTTGCTCTGTATTAAAATAGTTTTGCTTAGTTTCCAAAAAAAAGAAAAAGTAATAATGGCTGTATTGGAATTATAATTGTCAATTGCAATTAGTATAATTCATTATTTTATAACAATAAGATTGTTTTTAAACAGCCTCTGATATAAATTTCAATTTTTCTGTTTGATTTTCATTACCTAGATTTGTTATTATTCTCTATAACACGTAATATCTAGAAGAAAAAATAAAGTGCATGTTAGTAATTAGGACAGCAATGAAGGTTTTATGCCCTAGGGGCAGGTTGGTTTAGCAGGAAAAACTGCATTATTAATTATTGCAATTGTAGATATAAAACAAACTATCACAATATTGAAATGGATGGGAAATAAAGACTGAAATAAAACCTGAAATTATTTAAATGTTCTGTGACTTCTTGAAATTGGGACTATGAAGTCTAGGACTCTTGGATACCTTATTCTGTGTTTTGGTTTCTGTATGTGCATATATGCATTCAAATAAAATATTTGAAGATGGTACATATCTCTGAGGGAATGTGGTTGCATGGTACTTCTAGATCAATATTTAAACTATTTTGTTACACAGGCTACTTCCCTTTGCCTAATAATACAGATTTTTGGAAGTCTGTGTTTTGAATAAAATCCTAATATAATTGACATTCTCATGAAAAAACTAATTTATTTAAAGGTCATTGATAAGTGAAATCCAGCCAAGTTAATAGAATGAGTAAATAGTAGCCGGAAAAGCTGGTAGGATATTTATTTAGCAAATGAGAATATAAAATCTAAAATTAATATTTTAAATAGTTTTAAAGTTATTCAGTAAAAAGTATAATTAGTTATAATTGTTTGAAGTGTATATGAGAGATTTATGGAAGTCGGGGAGGAAAGAAGTAATAAAATATACATCACAATGTTGTGATACAAACTCTGCCCCTTACATACTTATGTGCTATTTTGTGACATAAGCATGAAGGGGAAGAATGCATCTTGACATTATTAGACATGTTTTATTATTTGGGCATAATCTTGGCTAGCTGCAGATGACTGGGATATTAATTGCTGGTTTGATTCTCGATACTTTTTTAATTTCAGGGAAGAGAATTAAATATCTAATATCCAACAGCTGAAAAAGAAGTAGAATAAAAATGCAAAAAAGAGTTCTTGTACCACAATATTTCATTGTAATATATAGTTGTTCCTTTTAAGCCTTACAGTATTATGTGGAACATGTTTAGATTTATTATCAGACATAAAAAATAAACTTGGGTCTCTTTTTGCAGTGTATTATCAAGCTAACTTTCTAATAATTGAATTTGAAAATGAAAATGTTACAGCAGCTTACAGCAAATTATAATGCCATTTTAATTCTTGACTGACTTACGATTAATGCATTAACATTATAGATAGCCTTAAAAATACCATCATTGAATGCGTTTGTAAGCCACCTGGGACCACCTATGTGTAAGTTATAAATTTGTTTAATATATAAAATTAATTGATTTCTCTGATTTTGGTTTAGTTGCACTCTGAGCATCACTTTAGAGCAAGCAATCATTCTTGCTCGGAGTCATGGTTTACCTCCTCGCTATATCCTCCAAGCTACAGATGTGATGCGCAAGCAAGTAAGTTATATCTTTCTTTAGTGGTCTTTTTTCAAGATTATATATATACAACTTAAATAGATACAATTCTTTTAATGTATTTTTCTTCATAGGACCATAGTTCTAGCCATCAGCTTGAGTTCATTGCCCTTTTCTGAATTCTTGCGATTTTCCTGAGCCTAGATTCCTGTTTTGGAAATTATTCTCTGCCTAAAATTGCATTTGCCTTTTTTTTTTTGTAACCACATGGCTCATATTCAGTTTGCAATCAATTATTATTCTAGCATCTTTCTTTTAAGTGCCCTTACCAAGCCAAGGATCCCATATCCTATGTCTGTAACAACCTAGAATTATCAGTTAATTTTTTTCTTTATTTTCAATTCGTTTCTCTGCCCTAGCAAGATCATTTAAAATTTCATGTTAGTCTTCTAAGATATTCGAGTTAAATGTTTTAATGATTTTCAGTATTTTAATGGTTTACTATTTTTATTGCTTTACAATGTTTTAAAGATTTTAATTGTAATATATGTTTCTGAATTGTAAGCTGCCCAGAACCTTTTGCTGAGATGGACAACTATAGAAAACAAACAAACAAACAAATAAACGAAGAAATAAAATAAGCTGTCTAGCAATTTTGAATTATCTGCAGATTTGTTCCACATTCCTTCTAATTGTTAATACTCATCATCAATAAAATATGAAACATTCCAGGACTCAGTACTGAATCCTGTGGCCTCACATTTCAGTTTAATGAGGAATCATTGATTAGTGTTATTTGAGTGGATTTTCAAACCAGCAATGTACTCACTGAATTAGCAGGATGTCTAGCCTATATTTGTCAAGTATGTTGTTAAAAATGTGTAGTACTTGGATTGAAAACCAAGAAAGTGCTCTGGAGTTGCATGCATGCTATACCTATCAATGTTCCCTTAAAGAACTGTAGATTCAATAACAGAAAATTACATGTTTGAATTAGAGAAGTACCAGCATGTGCTACAAGGTATTTTGGAATGGCATGGGTACAGTGTTGACACCTCATTTACTCAAATGCATATTTTCTTGAAATTGTGCAGCTATCATACAAGCCAGGGGTAGGATGCAGATATTTTTACTACCAGTTCTGTGGGTGTTGCTAGGTGGGGATAGCCATGTGACTGGGTGGGCATGACTTGTTTTTTAGTACCCACCGCATTCTGTTTTTTTGCCTCTGGACCTCAGGGAAGCCTCCTGGGAGGCCGTTTTTGTTCCCAGGAGGCTTTCCTGAGGCCCAGGAGGCAAAAAACGGAGCATGGGAGACGCAGCACCCCCTCTGCTCTGTTTTTTTGCTTCCTGGGCCTCAGGGAAGCCTCCTGGGTGAAGCAGTAAAACAGCGAGAGGGATCCCAGAACAACTGATTGTCGAGAGGAAAAAAAGAAAAAAGAAATAACAGTTCAGCTGAACCGGTAGCTGTTTTTTACTACCTGTTGGAGAAAACAGTAACATTTTTTACTACCGGTTCACCTGAACAAGGCTGAACCGGTAGAGTACTACTGCTGATACAAGTCCTAGAAAAGATGAAGTTTCTTTAAAGAGGCACTGAGAGTTTGGGAGGACAAGAATACAACAACACTTTGTACCAGCATTTTTCTGCATATATTTCTAATGTACAAGTAAAAATAATTATTTATATATTTTTCCTTTTTGAAGGTTATTTTGATAATTACCGTAGCAAATGTTTTTTTAAAAAACTGTATGGGGAGCACAACTATTTTTCATTTTTACAGGGAGCAAGAGTTCAAAATACTGCAAAGAATTTAGGAGTTAGGGACCGAACACCACCGTCTGCTCCAAGGTAACAACATTTCAATCTTTTTCTTTTTCCTGAAATAATTTTTACAATTTTTGCCAGGTATATTTCCTGAATTTGAAATAATATTTAAATACAGAATTTTTTCCCCTTTTAGAATCAGTTTTTAATGTAATTATTTTTTACTTAGCAATTGGTTTCTCAGAACATCATCAAGTTTAAGAAATGTAATCCTAGAGAAAAGTGACTTTTTTTTACAAAGAGGTCATTAAAACTAGTACATATAGAACTCTTGATACCAAAGATATTACAGCACAAATATTACATCTTGCTCACAACACAGAATGTGCTTAGCTACATCCTGAAGAGATGTCAGTGAATCTTTGAAAGAATTACTCATATTAAAGCTGTATTTTGAAGCCTCCAAATATTTCTATAGTTTAGGTAAATTTCTAAAGTAGAAAATAAATACTAAATGTTGGTTATGACATCTTCCTAAACTACAGTGATCCCTTCCATTTAATTAGGGACAGAATTGGGAAAAGCGGTAGAAGAGTCTTCTTTGCATTCCTCTCTACTTGCTTTTATGAGATGCCATTGGAGATATATAAATACAGGAATAACATATTGATGCATGGGGGGAAAATCCAGAATCTACATTTATTCTCTGATCAAATGTTGAAGAATTCTCTAGCTGAGGATCATTTCAGTTGGTGACAGATCTAATCGGGGGATCAACATGAGCCTCCTACTAATCTTGTGACATTATTGCAAGTCCCAAAAATAAAATTGCAATTTCTCACTATCCCACAAAACATGTTTTCAAATAATGAGAATTACAAGCTGAAACTGCCAAATTTTGCTGTGTTGCCTGGGGTTGAATTGTGTGAATTTGAAGGAGATGTCTGGTTTTTATTACCTTCCATTATAAAGGTGGGACTGTTTAAAGGGCTTGACATACGTGTCGTCCTTGTTTAGCAACCATAATTGGAACTGGCAACTAGGTCACTAAATGGAAAATCACATGACTGTGACTGTGCTTATGATTTTACTTCAGCTTTACTTTTTCCCCACATCTGTCCTCAATGGAATGCTCATCCTAGTGCTAGGTTACTTAACAAGAAGGAAATTAATACTTATATTAATTGGACAGGAAGGGATTATAAAAGAGTAAGCAGGCATCAGAAGAAATATGCTAACTCTGGTTGTTTGTCTACCACTCTCAGGGCTGGAAACTGAGGATATTAGGGAAATAACCAGAGTGTTCTGCTTATTCTCATATAACTCTTTCCTTTCCAATCTCTATACTCTTCAAGGGGAGAAAAGCGGGGGGTGGGATAGATCAGGTACAAATCACTTGCTGTCTGAGAAAATGACTGAGAAAGAGAAAGATGGTACAAAGGTCATAAATACGTGCTTTGGTCACAAAATTATTTTTTTTAGCATTGTCATAATGCTAAACAGTCATTGCAGAAGGCAGTCAGTCAGTGAAGTCTACCTGGAGACCTGATTACTGACACTATGATGAACACACAAACCAACAGCATCAGCTATCTTCTTTGTGCTTTGGTATTAAGCAGAGAAGAACAAGGCATTTTTTACTGACAAGGCAATGAACATTGACCAATGTCTACAAGCATTGTAAACTTGTAAACAAGTCAACTTATTTGATTTTACAGCACCCTGAAATCCTAACACATTTAGAAATAGGCAGCCTAGTCAATCCATTTTAATCAAAAGACTTTGGTAATAATCAAGTTGATGGTAATGCTCTGAATATTGGTAGCATGAGAACTTGTAAGGGAGAATGATAATGCCCCCATGAGGTCTTTGAATCTCAGATGAACATGGTGCTGGATTGAGTAGACCTTGGGTCTTATTTAGTAGTATGACAATTCTTATTTAGAATATAAGTTTAATATTATAGTTATTTCATATGTATTTGATTTTATATTTCATGCAAAGGGTTTTAGTGCTACATTTTATTGCTGCATCTTTATCTGGATCAATAAATTGTCCAAGAATATATTGTTTTATTTTTTTTAAAACAAGAAAGTATTATTGGTTTAGATTGCTGAGAATGTATTTTCATGCAGTGATGAATTAATGCATATAAAACTTAAATGGACAAATCCTAAAGACTGAATTATACTCTTGTCCCACAGAGATCATTACAATCAATTTTGTTTACAGACTGCCCTTCTCTATCTAGATTGAAATATAATAATTGTATTGAAAAAATAATTAATTTGTATTTGTAGAGATATAATTTAGAGTCTTAATTATAATAAGGTTTAATGGAACAAAGTTTATCTTTGAAATATCTGCTTAGTGAATTATTTAGGCATCTTAATGTATATTGAATTTATTTTACTTGCTGAGCAACAGAAGGAAACATGCTTTTATGCTAATTATTTTGTAGTAAATTATATTCATGGAAGAACCAGACATTTGCCTGTGTCTTTTTCTATATAGAGACTTGTGTGCTTCATTTATTGCTTTGGATTTGAAGCAAATTTATAATGACTAGGTTTGATTAAATTTCTCTATATTTAACTGCTCTTTCATTGTTGAAAAGGTTCTGTGGTACAAAATTCACTACATCTCTCCATCTGAAACATTTATTCTAGGTTTTATGTTTAACAAAAATTAGAAAAAAGTTGACTTTCTGTGATGTTAACTGCATATATGGAATCTTCCCATTTGCAAACCAAAATTCATATTTTGCCTCAGTCAATCAGAGAGATAACCTTTAAGATAAATAGGCTCCCCCCAATCTTGAATTTAGAACATATAGTTTAAGGTAAGTTCCAATTGGGTCAGTCACCAGGTACAGAGGTTTAGTCTTCCACGCTTTTACGCTCATTCTCTTTTTAGTTCTTTTTTAGTACTTTTTTAGTACTTTTTTTTTTAGTTCTCAGGGAAATTTATTTATTTTTTAATACATTTTTATTCAAACCTCTGATACCAACCCAGATTGAATTTTGCAACATTATCGTAGAACACATAAATTTGCCTTGAGTTCTAAGACAATGTCTTTTAAAAAGGGATAAGAGATAGATATTATTTGCTTCAATGATCCAAAGAACACATGGCTAATCTCTCCCTATCGGTCAGGTGGAAAAGATCAGGACCAAACATGAAGTTCCAAATAAACTGATTTATTGCTCATGCCTTGCCTATACATGGGTATCTACTCAATAACAGTTAGCACTATTTTGTGCTAGATAAGGATTAATAGAATTCAAGGGGTGAGAGATGGACTTGGTCCCTTTGTGGCTACATAAATTTCTACACAAATTTCCTTTTTTGACTCTGCTACCATAATCTGCCACTCCTTCTCCTACAATATTCTTCCTAGTCCTAAAACATAAAATATATTGTGATATTTGATATTACAATATTAACAAAGTAGAAAAGGCTAGTCTATCTTATCATTTGTTATTGTCATGACTGGAACTTAAAGAAAGGGTAAAAATTTGAATTGCTCTCTGTAGAACTGGTGGTCCCCAATAAATGTGATGAGAATCTCCTAGAGTATTAATTATGGGAACATGTCATCTTGCAACTATCCAGTACACACACACACAAACTAATTAACTAGCTAACTAACTATATATACACATTTCCTTTTTCTTAAAACAAATGATGTACTTCTTATTAAGAGCCAGACAGTAACTAATATAACTACTTACATCAGTGCAAAACTATTTTAATACAAAATATTCTTACAAAAATTAATTATGCATGCTTTAAGAATAGTAATTTTATTCTGGTTTACAATCTGTATTTTGCTTCAGACTCAACCGAAATATAGTTAATGGAAAAAAGCACATAGTGCATAAAATATTTGAACATTTTTCATGTCACAGGAGCTATTATAATTGTTCTTTGTGTTGGCAGATTGTACAAACTATGTCAGCCACCCCCACCTGTTGGAGAAGAGTAAAGATTCTTATCTGAGGATTAATCAATATACCAGTTTTCACAAAGAAAAGAATAATAGTCTTTTGAGTATGGATACAGACCCTTTCTTCTTAACGTGACTATGTAAATAAAGACTAATGACTTCTGTTGGAGAAAAAATAATATCTGGATTTACTGTGCATGTTCTCTGATTGTATTCCTTGGGCTGTTTTTAAGTGCTTGATTCAGCAATACCAATTGTTCAACAAAGTATGGGCAGGAACATGAAAACAAAAGAGAAAGATTGGAAAACCACTATATCATACTATTTCAAAAAAGCGACATCTTCATCCATAGCATGATTTATTAAATTAATGCTCTGATGAAAGAGATATTCTATATTGAAATGCTTTCCTAATGCATATCTCAAAGAGTCATAGAAACTCTACTGCCTGCTTTGGCAATGGTAAATTTTAATGTATGAAATTCAATTTGTTCCAATTGAGGTGAAACAACAGATGGAAATGATGAATCAAAATTATGTTCAGTGCTTTAATTCATAAGTTGTTCAATGGTTTTTGACAGAAGTCTTTCCTATAATAGCAAAGTTTTGATCATGGTGAGCATTTGTAGAAAATTCAAATGAGATATTCAATCT
Source organism: Bungarus multicinctus (assembly GCA_023653725.1). Classification (NCBI taxonomy): domain Eukaryota; kingdom Metazoa; phylum Chordata; class Lepidosauria; order Squamata; family Elapidae; genus Bungarus; species Bungarus multicinctus. The sequence goes on from CM042846.1 coordinate 61,240,916, forward strand.
TATTCATTTTTCTACCTCAGTTGTTTATGTGAAATCACAAACATTGACTAAGAACAATTAGCATATTTGTTCTAACTCAAAATTATCTTTTGTCAAACTAACTGAAAATGAATGTTTTATTAAAGTCTTAAAATTAAGGCATATTTTTTAAAATAACATATTAGTAGCTATATTCCATTCTTCCCACAACACACAAGACTTGATTTGCAGGGACCATATGTACAATTTTCCTTTAGCTTTACTGTGTTGTGTGAATCTACTGTGATTAAAAAGAAAAGCCTTAAGCCCTTTTTGTAACTTGTTTTTTGTAGGCTGCCCTATCTTAACAACAGTCTAGCTCAATGACGGAAACCGGAAGAGCAGCTCCCTGGTGCGCTGCGCGGGAGCACTGGAAACCAGAAGCTCAGCTACCTAGCATGCACATGCGTGCTAGCCACCTGGTCTTCTGGTTTCTAATGCGCATGCATGCATGAAGATCAGCTGGCTGGCACGTGCATTCACGCCGGGGAGTTCTTCCGGTTTCCGATGCTCCTGTGCACGCAAAGACCAGCTGGCTGGCATGCATGCACACGCCAGAACCTAGAAGAGCAATGGGTGATGGCTGGTGTGCCCAGAGAGATGGCTCTGCATGACATTTCTGGCACACGTGCCATAAGTTCGCCATCATGGGTCTAGAATCTAATATCCATTAGTTCTCTAAACTATTAGGATTAACCTCAAAACAGAAAAAACAGGTTTTGTTTTAAAAATCCATGAAATAAGGGAAGTTAGCATTCCCATTCCACATGCAGACCTTGAAATCCAATGAGTACACAACTGGATTTTTTTCCAGATATTTTTTACATAAATGAAAAACTGTACAAACTATACAACATCTATCAAAAATTAACATTATGCCACATTGTGATAATTGTCTAAACGTGTTACAGTATGTTTCAAGCAATAGGTATTGTAACAATGATGCAAAAAATAGCAGTATTCCATAAAAACAGATTTTGCTGGCTAGAAGGATCTAACCTGAAAGTGCAATTGTATATATTTCCAAAATAAATAAAGTTCCCCTGAATTCAGTGAGTCCCAAGTAATAGGTAAAGGATTACAAATGAACAAGCCTCTGTCTGAACCAGTAGAAATTGTTGGGTGTTTTACATTAATCCATATTAAATGCTTATGCTGACTCTGTAAACTGCTTAGAGAGGGCTGTAAAACACAGTGAAGCGGTATATAAATCTAAGTGCTATTGCTATTAGATTATATCCATTAGGAATGAAAGAGAATAAATACAAATAATATGAATTCTGGTATTTATTCAGTGAAATGGTCATACACCAGTTTTTAATTAGAAAAAAACCCAGTGGAATTGTAAACTTTCTGTTATAATAGTTTTTATTTGACAAAAGGCCAATATAGTTCTGCATTGTTAGTTCATACTGTCGCACTGATTTCCTGTAATGATTTTTAATTCAATCAACAAAACGTTCTCCCAAGAACTTGAAAGTAAGAATTAATAATTATCTCTTCCTATCCCTGCATTTTCTTGAATGACAAGAAGACAAATGGCAAAGTTTTAATATATATGTGCATTTTGGATAAAAGAAAATTATCACAATATACAAATGCTGGTCCTGCAACAATGTAATCAAGTAATCAGTCACAATATTCTTTCACTCTAAGGAAGCCGTGCAGTATTTTCTATTCAAAAGCCGAATGCATTACATAAAATTGTTTGCTTCATCATAGCTATTAGTTATATTACATTCTTTATTAGCACAATAGCAAACACTGAATTAAATATAAAAGCATGGCAGATTAAAAACACTAAGTTACAGTAAAAAGCTTATATGGAAATATTGAATAGCAATGGGAATTCATATTCATATATGTATTATAAAATCAAACACAACGAAGTCCAGATTCAAGAATGATGTGTCTTAAAAGAGTTTGAATGATACCTTATAGTTCAAAAACAAATCCTTTACTTTTTAATATCCAGAGCCATGATTCACTTACTGAATTTTAAGTATCCTTCGCATAAGCTTCTTTAAAAATCTGGATTTTGTTAATATTTAAATGTGTACATTTGCAGCATTTAAATTCTAAAACAGAATATATCAAACCCTGAAATGTAAAAGAGAGTTGCCCTTGAAGTTAGTTTCCTAGTTTTCACTTTGAGTGGATAAGCCAACAGAAGGGATTTGTCCTTCTCACAAATGTATCAGCATATGCAGCATTCCCCCCCCCCCCCCGACATTTCTGGTAACTTCTGTTTCAGGAAGTAGTACTGTATTTGTAACCTTTGGATACAAATTTATAATTAGATGTGTTGTTAATTTAAAATTTCTATCTTTCAAAATGGAAACATTTTGGTTTGATGATAAAAGATAGGATGATCTACTGGTAGTATGGTATAAAATAAGCCTTAGTCATGAAAGCCTGATAAACTTTACATATCTTTAATTGGTATATTTGGTTCGTATTTAACCCCAGTCCTGATTAGTTCTAGGTTATTTGGGTAGATTGAATTGCGTAATTTATTTTAGAAGTTGCAGTATCAGCATTTGAAGACTCTTGTTCTAAAATGTTAATGTATTTCCTATTACAAAAATTGCATTCCTCAGATGTGATAGAAAGAACCATTTTCAGGTTAAAAGTATTTTCATACTATAGAAATCTTGCCTTTTACTCTCCCTCCAAATTAAAAAAAAACTGCCCTATAGTTCAATAAAATAATTATTATATTCTAAAGTGCCTAGAAATATTTCTATTTTTAACCCACGTCTTGCTGGCTTTGGCTATGGCCATTTTGTTACTATAGAGTAGACTATATTTCTATAACTCGTGCAGATTTCTTCCTTAAATGAAAATATCACAGCAACATTATTTAATCTGTAGTATGTATATAATGTAAGAAATCAAGTAATGCTTATGCCATTTGTCATAAAAACCCTTTTTTGTTTTAGCAGTTAGATTATGCAGAAGAATATATTTTTTTAATTATTCAAACAGAAGTCTAGAACACTGCTGGTTTTTTTGCAAAAGAAAAATAGAATATGAAAACATTTACAATATATATTAATAGCTTGTCTGATGTCTTCAGTATAGTATTATATATTTTAACTTTTGTTTCATAACATTGATAAATAAAAATAAAAGCTCTTTATGGGTGGTTTTTGTTTTGGATAATATTAGGATGAGAGGTTTGTAAATGGAATTGGAATGGTATGGATATGTGGGTTCCCAAACAAATGTGGGACAGGAACAAATAACTATTTTTTTATCAGTTCAACGTTGATTGGGGCTCTTGTCAGGTCCTTGGGATTGTCTCCTAGTCATTGGAGATGGCAAAGGAGCCCTCTGGAAAGACACCAGCCACTGTTCCGGTGTGCCAGTCAGCTATTGGCAGTGCAGTGATGAAAATGGAGTTGGCAATACTAGAGGAATTTGATGGCATATTTTTGTTAGTGGATGTTGCCATGCAAGAGCACCGTTGGCCACAGGAGATCATATAAGAGCAGTTCTCTTGCAGATGATAGCACTCTGATAGCAGTGGATTGGCAGTAGTGGTAGCACAAGCAGCCCAGCAGTGATATTGCTGCACTGTTTGGGTCATGTGAAACTTGCATTAGTCAGTAACCATCTTGTCTCTGACATGCAGTACCTAGTCTTAGAAAGAACAACAGTAGATATTTGGAGCTGCTGACCCACTACTCTGGACTTTTCACCTTTTCCTGGTGGACTGTGGCTTAGGAATGTGGACTTCTTTTTCACCGAAAAAAATAGCAGATGCTTTTTACCTACCTTGACAGATAGATAACAAACGAGAATGGAGATAGATAACAGACCAAATGGCTCTCTTTTCTAAATATGAATGGTATGGTGTGAAAGGATGGGTATACAATTAAAAATGGTGTTTATTGTACATGTTGGTAATATTTAAAATGAATATTAATGTGAAAAATAACATGGAGGTCATTTCAATATTTTATCTATCAAAAGCATTCTGGTGTAATTGTACTTGAAATATTCCTTTTATCCTTCCATGGTATTAGAAACCAAACATAGATCATTTGTAGAGTTGTTTCATTTTGGGCTTGCTCTCTTACAGTCCGTTGGCAAAAAGCCCAGTGATCACTGTAGTGCATTCAAATAAAAAATATTTGTTGCATTTATCTCCATTCACTGGTTTCTTATTAAAGCGAGCATTGTTCTCACAAGATAACTACATTAAAATATCGGTAATTATGTAGTAACCAATTTACATAGATGAAATTGTAAATGAAATCCAAACAGTTACAACTGATCTAGTTAGACCTCCTGTATTTTTTTTATTACAACTGAAATACAATCACTGTTTTGATATTAGTGAATCTGTGCTGACTGACACAAATCCAAATGCTCTGCAGTTTAAAACTATACAGCCTGGGCCCAAGCAGAGTCCTGATGGAGGAAGAAAGTGGCGTGGGGATGCTGCAGTATCTCCATGGTCTCTTGTATGGGCAAATGACTTCAGGGATACTGCAGCCATCTTAATTTTGAAACAGCGTTGTAAGTAATTTGGGGGTCTGTTTGAACAGTTGTTGAGTGACCTGTGATAAATAAAATGGCACAAGATATCTCTCATTTTTTACAATAGTAAAACTATTATAGTCAATTTTTAATTGACAAGTTAATCCTAGGTCACATGGAATTATGTTATCTATTCTTATCTGTCGGCTAATATATAGCCATTCCAGAGGCTGAGAGTTTATAACTTTCAATAAGCCAATTCAGTCAGCCCATGTATGTATCCTTCCAAGTATATATAGTCATCTTCTTTGCACAGTAAATGCATATTATTAAAATATGCATATTATTAAACAGACAAACTCCAAATTTGGGGAATCTAATGACCTTTAATATCTTTAAATCTTGACTTCATTGGTATCAAATTGGCAGTATGACACGTGCTGAAGTCATATCTTTTCTAACCAACCCCTTTGTACACACATTTGTGCTTGATTTCCTCCCAAAGACCTAGTTCACTATAGGAGAAATAAAGGTAAAGATGAATATTTTCTCCCTGTCCAGTTGTGTCCAACTCTAGGATGTGGTGTTCATCTCCATTTCTTGACCAAGGGAGCCAGCACTGTCTGAAGACATTTTCCGTGATCATGTGGCCAGCATAGCTATATATCAATGGCACATAAAATGCTTTTACCTTTCTACCAAAGTCATATCTATTAATCTACTCACATTTACATACTGCCAAATGGGCAGGAGCTAGGGCCAGTGGAGCAGGAATGGAAGCTCACTCCATTGAGCAACGCTCAGGTCTTAAACTCAGTGTCTTTAACCACTGAGCCATTGTGGCTCTCATTGGAGAAATATCTAACAAAAAATGGAACTACCAGTGGCTGAGCCTCACACCTTACGTTTCTCTAAAATTTATCTTCATCATAGAAAAGACAGTAACTATCATTTTGAAATACCCACAGAGGAATCCAAGGGCAGAACTATTCTGGCAAATCAGTGCCTAGCTGTGCACAACATTTGAAGGGACACCAAAGTGAATTAGTATTAAAAGTCCTTGAAACACTGAGGCTACTGAGCTTGGTAAGGTTTGGTAAGGTTACTTCAAAGGCTGTTCTTGATTGTTTTTGCAGTGAATCCATGCAATCACTTCAGTTTTCTGGCATTCTCGCAGGAAGCTGTTTGTGGCTGCACATAAAAATCAATCTGGAAAACCAATCAAAGTAGCTTTGCTAAGCCTTCCAAAGGTTGCGTTTGTGTCAGTGCTCTGAGGAATCAATGCTGTGCATAACTCTAGTATTTTCTAACTGGCTATATATCCCACAGGGCAGCTGTAGTATAAATAAAGGAACATTTATCCATACACTCTCAACATTATAGATATATCAATCCCAAAGTGTTGAGGACTTCTGTTTTTACCTAAATGACAAAACCAACTTATATGACTGTTAAACAAATGATAATACTTTTGGATATTGTCACTCTACGAAACATTTCTCAGAATACGAAACATTTTGAAAAAAAAACAAAATGCTAAAAAGAAAAAACAATTATATCACAATACCCATTTTCCCCACTGAGTTGGAATTCATGAAGAACAAAATATAGGAATCACACAGCTTGTATGTCCCAGTAAATGGATGTATAAATAACAGCTTTCAAACACCTACAGCAAAACAGTTCCATTATTTTCCCTACAGACTAAAAGTAAACATTTTCACCACCACAGGACAAAGTACAAGTAAATGATCTCACATTGTGCTAAGTTTGTGATTTCTTTATATTTTGTTAAAGAAACACTAAGCCATAAAATGTGCTTTATATACTTTAATGGCTAGTTCCCCACAACATACTAAACTAAAACCAAATGAACCATGATATGGCTTGCCTCAATATGTAAACCTAGCCAGTGATATTCCTCACCATACTGATCCAAAATGTATTTTTATTATTTTAGCTTTGGAGAATCCATCATTATAACTTAAGTATCATATTCAAACCAGGCCATTACAGCTTGTCCAACATTTTTTTTAAAAAAATCTGGCTCAGTATTCTGATTCACACAATATATTAATTGGTTGTAAAAATCATGACTGCAGAGTTTGTCCAAGACTGAGGATCAAACAATTCACCTCTTGGCTTTACAGTATTTATCTATCTCACATCAGTATTGGTATACTGTATAGGATATAAGGAATTTTTGTACGATTTTTGAATTCTACTGGTAAATTACTTGTTTTCTCTTTTTTCAACCTCTGTGTCTTTTGTGTATTAATTTCCTTGAAGTCTGGGCTGGGCAGTCGTAAAAATAAATTAAAATAAACGAAGCTCATCCTTGTAGAGAAAAAAAAAGCCATGCAATCCTTACTCCTAAACAAACCTAGAGACATCAGTGGGGCTTATTCTCAAAAAATCGAAGGTTTCATTACAATAACAGTTACGGGACAGTTCTGAGCTGCCACCTGGATGGGAGGTGCGTATTTACGACCGATACTAGCACCCAAGGAACAAGAAACGTAACTCCAAAGGAGGTTAATGGATCCCATCCTTCCCTTTTAATAACGCCCTCCTTGCTATTCGAAAGGGTGATTCTCCCCCTCCTCCGTCACGGTCGCCTCCAAGTATATAGATCAGCAGCGGGGCGACAGATTCAAGAAATAACGGAAAGAATTACAAACCACGTGAGAGAGGCCGTGTATCGCCGAAGCTGGGCGGGAACGGGCGCTGTTTCCAGCCTCAGCCAAGTCGTTAGCGCACCGGCCGCTTCAGCACGCATTTCAGCTCAGCCGGCAACGATTTCGGTCACTGCGGTGCGCTCCCGAGGCTTCCTCCAGCCCCGCTCCCTTGACTCGAGAGAGAACCGCGGGGTTTCGTCGCAGTCCGAGAGAGAAGCGGCTCCCCCGCCTGGCTCCGCTCGGGAAGAGCAGTGCCGTTGCTATTGGCTTTGCGAGAGGCGCTGTCGCTAGGGCGGCAGCTTGGCGAGGTGGCTTCAAGCGGAGCCGGGGCTGCGCGCCCTGTAACCAAGGAACCGGCCGCCTGCATAGGCGACGCACAGCTCTTCCCGCCGCGTCCTTCTCGCCGCGCACTAGCCGGCGCCTTCGCCAGCTCCAACCTTCACGGCGGAGAGAGAGATGGCAGGGTTTTCTTGCCCCCTGGCTCGAGCTCGGCTCTAACAGGGGACCGGGCGTCCAGGTAGTTGAGGACCGGTGTTGCTCATCGGACCTCGGGCTTTTCCCGACCACAGTCCCCGCCCTGCCCTGCTGTTCCCAGCCTGCTCGTTCTGTTGGAGCGAGCTGGGAAAAAGGATAGCAGGAGTCGCCGGAGAAGCAGCAGGCGAACACCAGCCTTCGTTCCTCGGCAAGCTGATGGCGTCTCGGCAGCAAAACAGAATTCAAGCCTACCTGGAAAGGAACAAGATCGGGCCCCTCTTCGAGGTAAGAAGCCCCTCCGAGCCTCCGGCTTCCTGGGCTTGGACCGAGTCGGCAGCGCTCGGGTCTTCTTGGCGCGAGCGGCTATCCGGGCAAGTGCGCGCCGGGTCAATACCAAGTTACTTCGAGTTTGCGTTAATTGAAATCGCAATTGCTGCTGGAAGCAAGCGGTGCGGGAGTGTTTATATATTGGTGAATGATTCAAGTCGTTGGTCGACTATTAGCTATCGGATAGATATTTTTTTCTCCTTGACAGTCGGACCCTCACCTGCTCTTCCAAAAGTGCACGCATTGTCAGCGCAACTGAGTCCCTCCACTTGCTGCTGGTCGTTCTTTTCTTCCGTGCCGATTGCGGGCCAGCATGCTTTTACCTAAAGAATTGCCCAGGCATATGCGTGCACACGCCTCCTTTTTTCTCTCTCCCCCCCCCCCAAACACACATTCTTTTCCTGTGTGCTGCTTCTTTCTCTTTCCACTCGAATCGGTGACACGCTCTCATAGCCCTGCCCTGTTAAAAACAGTACAGAAGGGAGGTAGTGATATTTCTACCACCTAATTCGGTTTTTCCTGTCACACGGAGGCCGTACAGCTTCTGATGTTCTCACCTTTACGACTCTCTTCTTGGTGTCTCCAGACAATGAAGCTTCTCCCACAAGGAATCCAGCAATAGTACTGCAAGCTTCCTCTGGCGGAGAGACACATAAGTCTTGCTTAACTTTTAGCATTATTCTTTATTTAAATGTCTTTTGTATATCCTACACCCCCCATTTCTTTTATGCATGTGCTCTGTGACTCCAGTTTCTGGAGCGGCAGATGCCTTTTTCCCGGTGCTCAGGCATTAATAGCTCAGATTGGTCAAATTATTTGGGCAGTATAGGCAGAAAATCTCAGAAGTGCAGTTCTGTATAATTGATAATAATAAATCACATTACTAACAATCTGTTCAGGCATTTTAGGAATGCCTGAAGCAGCAGTGGTAAGGCTGATTTTCTAGCTTTGTATTTATTTTTTATGGTTTATTGATTTTCATAGTAATATTTTTTATTGTTGTGAGCTGTCCACAGTCACTGAGAGGCAGAATACAAATTTAATAAATAATAGTAGTAATTATTATTATTATTATTCATTGCACAGTCAGCCAGATAGTTAGAAGGGACTTGGCATTTTTATTTTCCTATCAAGCCCTTCCCAGGTATAGGGATAGATAGATGTTTTTGGGTGACGTAAAGGATATGCTTCACAGGATATGCTATACCCAAGTAGAGCTGTCTGATGGTAACTTTTTCCAATGCCAGTGGTATGCAAGTGTCTTTTGGAATTATACCCAAAGTACTTAACTTTGGTTTCTTTCCCTGCAGTTTTTCTGCTTCTATTTGCAGGTCTATCTATTTTGTGATTTTTCTGTCGTTCTTTCTCTTCTCTTCTGCTGTCTCCAGGTACTGTCATGTCCCATTATTCAGACTTTTTTTGGCTTTCTTGTTGACATTTGTTAAGTGTTACGCAGCAGGTGCTAGCCTGTTTGAATATTAAAGTCCCAGAACACTTTAGCTCCTTAATTTTCTATTACTTTGTCTATTTTATGGTTGCCCCAGTTCTTCCTTGCAGGTAAGCAGTATTTCTTGCAGTTCTTCCAAAGCTGTTACTTTGTCATGCTGTTGTTTGTAGTCAATCTGTGTGAACCTTTTGCAGCAGTTAAGTAGATGCTGTTTCTTCAGCTACTTTGCAGAGGCACCATTTGTTGTTACTGTCATCCCAATTCTGGTTTTATATGCATTTGTTCTTAAAGCTTGGTCTTGTGCAGCCAAAATTGGCCCCTCTGTCTCTTTCAATTTTCCTGCTCTTAGCCATTGCCAGGTCTTCTGGTTTTCTGCTTTGCCTGCTTTTTTTGTGTATCAGCCATGTAATACTTTGCCTTGCTATATCTGATTTCTGTTCTTAATTTGGTCTTTCTTAAAGGCTAGTTTGGTCTCATCCATATTCAGCAAACGTTCACGGTGTACTAATTTCATTGCATCTTTTTCACTGTCCTTCAGATATTCTTCCAATGCCTTTGTTTCTTCTTCAGCTATCTGATGTATTTGTAACATTTCATGACCACCTATGTTTCTTGGTAAGTATTATTACATAGAAAACAATGTGAAGTCATAGCTGCCAGTTCAACTGGTGTTAGCCTCCATTTGCATTGAATTCATCCCAAGAACCTAGGATATTGCAATGTGTCGGTGTGCTATACGTGCAAATCCAAGCAGTGTGGACTTCTGTAATTGACAGAAGAAATTTTGTCAGTGTGCAGATGTTATAAGTGTTGCCAAAAGCTTTTTGGTATGGTACCCAGTGTACCAATAAGTACTGGGATCAGCTGGCAGGTTTATGTCATAATCTTTCACTTTTGAGTTTCAGATCTTGATATTTTGTTATTTATTTATTTATTGCCCATCTCACCAACAGGGTAACTCTGTGGGCTTCTCCTATTCTTTGCCTTCTACTATCCGCTAGTATTGCCACATCAAATATCCACACTTTCTTCTTTTCATCAGTTTAATCTGGCATTTATGTGCTAAGACATCAATTTGTATCAAAAAATCTAACCATATTTGAATATGTTCATTTTCAACTACTTTTTCAACTATATATTCTCACCAGTTTCTTATTATTGGCACATTATCATTCTTACAAATGTTCCAGTGAACCATTTTGATGACTTTTATGTTATAGTTGATAGCTGTTGGTTCAATCTACTTGCATGAGTTGAGTGTGTGATCTACATTTCTTCTGTCTCTTTGTACAGTTTGCATTTTCAATCATTTGATGACTTTTTTTTTAGTTCTGGGTTTGGTTATACTAGTTTGAATAGCTTCCTCTTAAGCAGTCAAATTCTTTGGTTTCTTTATTTAATGTTCCAATTGTAAGCCATTGTCACATTTTTTTCTTTATCCACTTTTACTTTGATGTTTCGTAGAAATTGACCATGCAATCCTTGCCAGCATTCCGTTCCTGTTTTTACTACATTATTTCAGTTTTTATGTTTTGTTCCCTGTACATTAAGTTCCGAGTTTTAATTTGCATCAGTCCTTGGCTGTCTTTTACATAATTAGCTAATGCTTGCTTTTCTTCTTTGACAGTTTATTTGACTTGAAGTAAACCTCTGCTTCCATTCCGGTAAAGCAGGTATAATCTATGTCACTGCAAAGATGTAATGCCTGGTGGTCATCAGTTTTCTTGTTTTTCATTTATTATGCCCTCTCACCTATTCACCTCTACATTCCTTCTTTACTATATGATTTGACTTGCTTTGTACTTTTTCTTTTTTTTCTAACTCTTAGTCTCCCATTCATACCCCCTTCACAGTATACGCAATATACACTTTGTCTGCTTTGAAGTTCTTTTTATCCCCCTCCTTTGCCTAAAGATACCATCCTGGACATACTTGCTTCATCTGTTTGACATTTGAAAAAATACAGTTGAGCTGTCATTTATGCATATCTAGTTCTGCTGCCATCAAAATCCTCCTTTGATTAATTTCTTTTTTCTGTTGACCTGCCTGCAAAGAATCAGAAAAACCATCTGGAGTGTATGTCAACATAAGGCTGCAAATAATTTAAATTTTATATAGGCCCATTGTCTATGTCAGTGGATCTCAACCTGTGGTCAGTGGACCCCTAGGGGGCCATGATGTTGTCACAGAGGATCTGCAAAGGCTTGAAGAAATCTTATGGTTGAGTTAAGACATGGGGTCTGGGGTCATGGTCCACAAAAGGTATTTAAAGAGGGTGAAGAAAAAGTTGAGAACCACTGGTCTATGTGGTTCTGTGAGAAAATACTGAAAAGAAAGTATCCTATTAGTTGCTTGGGCAAGCAGGGGGATATAAATGAGGAAGTAATATGTGTGTCATTACATCATCCCACAAATGAAATGCGTACCAGAGCAACCTGAAGCCTTCTGCTTCTTCCTGAATTGATAACCAACAACTAGTACAGAAGACCTTGGGGTCCAAAAGCCCTGCCCATAGGCCACTAATAACCCACGAGCACTACATTTTGCATTCTACAGAGTGCCTCCCCCCAGCACTACTAGGGCCAGCATGTTTCAGCTTGATTGACCTATTCCAAAAAGGATTTAAGTAGCTGGTTTTCCCCCAGCTGCTTATTTTTGCTACAGCTGCTTATTTGTAAACAAAAAACAAAAAAAATCATGCTATCAAAGACTTTGTATGTTAGGAGAAAAGAATAACATACGCATGCTTTTTAATTCTCTTTTTATTTATTGCATTCCAGAAAACATAGTTGAAATCCAACTTTTGTCTAGCTAGCACAATAATGTGATAAAAGTGCTTTATAGTTTCTGATTGTGGTTCATGGATTACACAGAAATCTGACAATTCCACTCAGGAAATAATCAACCAAAATAGTAACCTCAAATATTTTGTGAAAGAGCAAAACAGCTACTAATGCTAACATTGAAGGAAATATGAGAATTTCATATAGGTCTATATGTTTTAAGGGCTTGGACTAATGAGCAGAAATATCTCTGAAAAATAAATAGTAGAGCTAAACTGATGATAAGAAAGTAATTGGAAGCTTTGAGAAATTGTCAGTGACTACCATACGTACTGGTTGTTAGGGGAGGAAAATTTGGGCTGAAGAATAATAGTGACTAGGGTTATATAGGGTTTCAGAAAAGTGAAATCACCTATTCTAAAAATGTGCTTTCATGTTGTGTGTGAGTGGGATGGAAACTGGTTACACTCTTTAAAGCAGCTGCATCTTTTCTGGCCATTGGCATCGGCTGCTGGAGGCATCTGAGAAGGCACCTTTTAGAATCCAATCTGAAGTATCCTAATGGTGCCTGAATGATATACATGAGTGTACAGGCAAAATACATGTGTCTTGATTGCTTTAGATGACATGTTATAAATCTAATTCTCTCATCCAAGATTTGATTAATGATGAAACTTAGGCAAACTGCTTGTTCATCGGTTTTAATGTTTATGTAGGTTTAATTAAGTTATATAACTGTCCGATGCTTTCTCTCAGAGCCATAATTCTTTCCTTGAGTGGTTCTTTTGCTGCAGGTGCATTTGGGATTACTACTCAAGGAATAAATACTAAAAATGACTACAAGAGTTTATTGTCTCTTTATTTATGAGTCTTTTGCATTTATAGACTTGAAGAAATTGTTTGAAAACTATTTTTCTATTCTCTTTTTGTTTAAATCAGTTGGGGTTCTTTCAGCTAAGTTCAAGTCAACCTGAGCCTAGAAACTCACTGGACTTTGGATCAATTATTTCTTTCAGCTCAACATACCTCATGTATGATGATTGTGCGAAAAATTAGAGGAGTGTTATCTTTGCCTCTTGAGCTCCTGAATTGACACTAGGATACAACTCTAACAAAGAAATATATTCCTATATACATGTTTACCAATCTTGACCTATTTCAGGCAAACTATTTAGGTTTAAGTAATGTATTTTGCTACAATAAGTTATGGACAGCAATTATAGTATTAAGAAGCAAAGAATACACAGAAAGTTGAAAACTAGAATGTTTTATGAATGAGAAAAAGATAGAAATAAAAATTCTTAGATGAGGAATATATTAAAGGAAAATAATATACAGAAAGAGTAATGTCAGGTTCTTTCTTCTGCCTGGAAACCACCTATCCTACTTTGAAAAAAAGCAGGTGCCCCCCTTAAAGCTGGCTGGTATGCAGCACTTTCCCAGGCTTTGACATGCATTGAGGTTCTGACTGAGAATGTTCTCATACTCCTTATTCATAATTCTAATTTGATATGTTTCCTTCTTATACTTGCTCATTGGCTGCTATAGATATTTTTTAGAACAATCCAGTTCATCAGTTCCAACCATTTCTCCCTTGGTGGGTGGCCTTGAAGTCTGACTCTAGATTTTCGACCTGGACATGGGCTCAGAAATATAATGTAACTAGAAAGTAACCTCAACATGAAAAATGGAAAATACAGAGTTAGAAAATATGGACTTAGAAAACCAGAGACCTAAAGAAATAAAGGAAATTGTTTGTGCATATCTGTGAACCTCTTCAGTGTGAGAAACATCTTTTGTAATGATGCTTTAGAATATTATCCATATTGCACTGTAGTTGTTCAGTGTGACTTTGCAAAGGGAGAGAGATGAATGCTAGAAGGTACCACAATTGGCACATTGTAATGAATACAATTCATACAACAGCATGAATAATCATTATAAGGTTTTTTTCTGTTGGAATGGAAAAATAGTCTACATTAATGGACAATGATCATAATTTAGACTTGGTGAATTATTAAGGGAGCGTAGCTTGTGTGCATATCATCCTTAAGGTTGTAAGTGTAGCCTTATACAAAATGTAATAACCATTTTGTGATGAATTTCTTTTTTTTTTGCTATTTGAAGGAGTCAACTATTATACCTCAACATAGCAGGTGTGTGTGTGTGTGTGTAGATATGTGTGTGTGTTGTACATTCCTGGGAAGGATGAGTGACTAGTTCCATGCAACAGTGACATAGAAAGGCACTGGAGGAACATGATCATATAGGCAAAGGTATGGTTTTATACTGTTCAGGAAAAAGCAATGGTAAACCACTCCTGTATTTCAGTAAGAAAACCACACAGGTGGACAATATAAAATGATTGATGATATAGTGCTGGATGATAGGTCAATCAGGTCAGATGGCACTCAACATGCTAATGAGGAATAGCTGAAGATCTTTCAGAGTAATAATGGAATTTATGATGTGTTTTGATTAAAGCCTTCAGGATTTCTAGTTGCTGATGTTGCCGTGCTAAAAAAAATATGAAGCTAAAAATAGAAGTAATAGGGGAACATAGAACGTAAGGTTGAAACAAGGGAAAATTCAGCATAGTAAAAGATGAAATAATAAATAACAGGTTAAATCTTAGGCATTAGTGAATTAAAGAAATTGGACATTGGACATTTTCAATCAGAATATCATTTTGTCTATTATCTAGAGCACAAAAAACAAGAAGGAACAGCATTGTTTTCATGGTCACAAAGAATGCAACAAGGATAACACCTGGTTACAATGCAATGAATAATATCAATTAGATTTTATGAAAAACCCCTTAATATCATGATTATCCTGATTTATACTTCAACCAAGATCGAAGAGGAGTTGGATGTGTTTTTATAGTCAAATTCAATCTGAAATTGGAAGAACAACATTGTATTGCTTGTTGTTGGAGACTGGAATGCCAAAGTTGGAAATAATAAGGAGGAAAATATAGTTGGATTATTTGGTCTAGGAAATAAAGAAATAAAGCAGAACAATGGCTTATCTATTTCTGCTATCCAGTCATTGATTTATTACTAATATAGTCCTGGAACAATGCTTATTAGGGAACAATGCTTATTAGGGAACATCACCAGATGGAGTATGCAGATATTAAATTAATTTAGTAATGGTAGGGGGTGGAAGAATTCAGTGATACTTGTGAAAACATTGTCAGCTAAGCTACAAAACTCTTCATCTCATTATTCTCTATAAAAATTTACTCATTTAATCTTATCTTATCTCTACCTGTTGATAGGACCTACATCAGCATTCACAATATATCTGTAAATTGCATGCCCTCGCAATGAACTTGCCGTAAGACTATAACATTATTTTGGATTATAAGAATATATGGTGGAATTATGTCAATTAATACTAATTGAATAGTAGGATTCTGGATTCTAGATCTATATTTTAACAAGATTATATTAACATGAAGTTACAGATAGGCAAGAGCTATATAATGTTGTGTGCGTGTGTGTGTGTGTGAGTATATGATTCCAGGTCAGAATGACTTTTTTTTTAAAAAAAAAGCTTGCAAATAAATGTACACCAGAAGTTAGGAACTTGGTTACCCAAAATGTTTTAGTTTTTAATTCTCACTAGTCTTCTTTATCATTCTTTACCCACAAAAAATTGTGGGATTTGTAATGTAGCCATGCTGGCATAGTGGTTAGAAGGCAATGTTGCAGGCTATTTCTGCCCACAGACTTGACTTCAATCTTGACTGGCTCAAAGTTGACTCAGCTTTTCATCCTTCTGAGGTTGGTAAAATGAGGACCCAGATAGTTGGGAACCATATCCTGACTTTGTAAACCACTTAGACACAACTGTAAAACATTATGAAGTGGTATATAAGTCTTAAGTGCTATTGCTAGTGCAAGTGCTACTAAAGAAATCTAGATACTACCAAGTTATTTATCAAGAGTGATCAGTTTTCTAATTCAGTGTGAAATAGCTCCTTATATTTTTATCTCATCACTGAAATGACCAGTTCACATAGAAATAATGAAATGTTATGATATAAACGATACACATAATGTATATAAAAGTTTAGGCATCACTGTTGACATTAAATGTTGCAGTGATACACTAGAACATTTAGTTTGACCAGAAATATTTAAACTTTTTCATCCAAGTGTAGTTTTACAAATATTTAGCAGTAGAAGATACGAAGTGTCTCTTTTTATCCCTATCTATTACTTGCTGAATTGTTAAAGGGTCTGTTTCTTTTTTTTAGGAAAATAGAACTGAAGGACATACTTAATGGGAAGACTGCAGTTTTTTGTTGAACTGATAATGGTTTTCTTATTGTAGAATTAATGAGGTTTTATTTCTATGTGAAATTCAATTCTGAACCATTTGCATTTTAATTTTTCTTTCATTTAGCACTTTGAAAGCATCTGAAATATTTTTTAGAGCAAAACTCTGTGCCTGCAGGATGCTGAGGTAATGGCTTTTAGAAATACATTGAAGCCAGAATCTTCACATTTCTTCTTTAGTCTAAAAATACCATTTTAGATGGTCAGAAAAAAGCTGAAACCAATGTACCTGAGGCTGATAGTGAAAATATTTCTGGCATGTTTTAGAGGCTAAGAGAGAAAGAAACTTCTTAACATGTTTTTGGGGCGGCAGCGGCGGAGATTCGGTGGAGGCCGCGGAAACCGTGGCGGCTGCGGCGGCCGAGAAGCCAGGCGTGGAAGCCGCGGTGGCCGGGAGGCCGGGCATGGAGCCAGCCCCCCCCCTCGTCCCCCATGTATTGAGGGGGTGTCGAGGGGTCCCGCCCCGTTCAGGGCGTCGAAGGAGCCGCCGGGAGGCCGCCCGGGTGATCTTTTGGGACGGTGGCAGCGGCGATTTTACGGAGGCCGCGGCGGTAGTGACGACGGACGTGGACCTGGCCCCCCCCCTTGGCCCCCATCCATTGAGGGATGTAATTGGCAGGGGCAACAACAGGATTGGCTGGCTCGAAGGACGCCGGTGATCTCGGTGGTGGTCCCTGATCCGACGACGGCGAGGGCTAGAAGAACATACTCCTCGGCGGAATTGCGGGCCCTCGGGAGGGTCCCCCACTCCCTGGAGTGGCCCTCCGGTCTATCGATGGCCTACCTCAAGGACGGTTCCTGGGATCCGGAGAGGTGGCATGGCCATCAAAAAAGGATTTTTAGAGGGGGTTTTAAACTTTTTAGATTTTTATTCGGGGTTTTATCGAGGTTAGGGAGGGCGACGAAGAGAGGGTTGGGGGATGGAAATTTATTGGGGTTAGGGAGGGTACCCGGTCCGGGTTTGGGGGATAGCCCGGGGGGATTTGGAGTCAGCCAGGCTGGAGTGCACGTCTGGGGGAACCCAGAGGGTCATGAGTCGTGGGGGCAAACACAGGGGGTGGGTTTCATTGGCACCATAAGTGGGAGGGGCAGATATGACGGGGGTAGAGGGCCATATCAAGTTAGGGGATCGCGTGCCCGCTGTCTCCAAGCGGTGGCGCGCTCCGACCCTCCCGACCCGTCTGGCAGGCCTGGTTGTGCAGAGTCTCAGGCCCTGAGTACCCGGCTGATGTTATGTAATGCCAGGTCCGTCGTTAACAAGGCCCCCCTGATTTGCGATCTCATTCAGGAGGAGGGTGCGGACCTGGCAGGGGTTACCGAAACCTGGTTGGGCCCAGAGGGCGGTGTCCCTCTGGTAGAGATTTGCCCACCAGGTTTCCAAGCATTCCATCGACCGAGATCTCAGGGAAGGGGTGGTGGGGTGGCGGCGATTATTAGAGAAGTCCTTTGTCCTAGGGAGGCCACTGTTCCTCAGACGGCTGGTTGTGAGTCTCTCTTTGTGAAGTGGGGTCGGGGGGTTCAGATGGGCCTGTTGATAACGTACCTGGCTCCCTGCCACGTGTCATCGGCCCTGCCCGGGCTCCTCGAGGTGATAGCCGGGCTGGCGGTTGAAACCCCCAGGCTTTTAGTCATGGGTGATTTCAACCTGCCTTCGCTCGGGGAAACCTCTGGGGTGGCCCGGGAGTTCCTAGCTTCCATGACGGCCATGGATCTGACCCAATTAGTTTCTGACCCCACTCACACGGGGGGACACACACTGGACCTGATTTTCGCCTCTGGTCAGTGGTTGAATGATCGTGTTGGAGATCTAGTCATAAAACCCTTGTCATGGTCCGATCATTCTCTTCTTAGACTGGACTTCGGTGCCGCCACCCCCCATCGCAGGGAGGCGGAGCCGAGGAGATGGTTCCGCCCCAGGCGCCTGATGGATCCGGAACGGTTCCAGATGGAGCTTGGGCCATTTCCTGAAACTCTGGCTCATAACTCGGCCACAGACTTGGTGGCCACCTGGGATAGGTTGGCCGCGGAGGCTCTGGACCGAGTTGTGCCTTTGCGACCTCTGACTCGGCATAGATCCCACCTGGCTCCGTGGTTTACGGGGGAGCTGAGGGGGATGAAATGCCGGAAAAGACGTCTGGAGGGTATCTGGAGGGCCAGTCGTGCTGAGTCTGATCGGACACAGGTGAGGTCCTATATTAGGACCTACCTAGTGGCGATAAGGGCGGCGAGGCGTTCTCACTTCTCCGCCCTTATTGCGTCTGCAGAAAATCGGCCTGCTGCCCTGTTTAGAGTGACCCGCTCCCTGCTTGAGCCGAGAGCGCGGGAGGACCTCTTGCAGGGTAAAGCAGAAGAGTTTTCCCGATTTCTGCATGATAAAATCGCCCAGATTCGGGATGGGCTGGACTCCAGTTGGGTGGTCCCGGGGGAGGTGTCCGGGGCAGGTCTTGAGACGGTTATCTGGGAAGAGTTCGATCCTGTGACCGCCGAGGGTGTGGACAGACTTCTGGGGAGGCTGAATGCCACCACATGTTTATTGGACCCGTGCCCTTCCTGGTTGGTTTCTACCTCCAGAGAGGTGACACGAGGCTGGCTCCAGGGGATTGTCAACGCTTCGTTGACGGAGGGGGCGCTTCCGACCGCCCTGAAAATGGCGGTGGTGCGGCCCCTCCTCAAGAAGCCTTCCCTGGACCCGGCTCTTTTGAATAACTATCGTCCTGTCTCCAACCTTCCCTTTGTGGCGAAGGTTGTTGAGAGTGTGGTGGCGCGTCAGCTCCCTCAGTATCTGGAGGAAGCATCCTATTTAGATCCGTTCCAATCGGGCTTCAGGCCCGGGCACAGTACTGAAACAGCATTGGTCGCGTTGGTAGATGATCTCTGGAGGGCCCGTGACAGAGGTTATTCCTCTGTCCTGGTCCTCTTAGATCTGTCGGCGGCTTTTGATACTATCGACCATAGTATCCTATTGCGGCGGTTGGAGGGGTTGGGAATTGGGGGCACCGTTTTGCGGTGGTTCTCGTCCTTCCTCTCGGACCGCTCGCAATTGGTGTTGACGGGGGGGGAGAGGTCCACCCCTAGGCCCCTCATGTGTGGGGTGCCTCAGGGGTCAGTCCTCTCCCCTCTTCTGTTCAACATCTATGTGAAGCCGCTGGGAGAGATCATCCGTGGTTTTGGGGTGAGTTGCCATCTGTATGCTGATGACACTCAGCTATACATCTCCACCCCAAACCACCCCAACGATGCTGTGGAGGTTATGGCCCGTTGCCTGGAGGCTGTGCGGAACTGGATGGGCGAGAACAGGCTTCGACTCAACCCTTCCAAGACCGAGTGGCTGTGGTTTCCGGCGGCCCGATATAGTCAGCTGACTCCATCGCTGGCTGTTGGGGATGAGATCTTGACCCCCACAGAAGGGGCACGCAATCTTGGTGTCCTCCTGGATGTACGGCTGTCTTTGGAAGATCATATTACAGCCGTCTCCAGGGGGGCTTTTTATCAGGTTCGCCTGATACGCCAGATGCGGCCCTTTCTTGATCGGGACGCCTTACGCACAGTCACTCATGCCCTGGTCACCTCCCGTCTGGACTACTGTAATGCCCTCTACATGGGGCTCCCTGCGGGGAGCACTCGGAGGCTTCAACTGGTACAGAATGCAGCCGCGCGGGTGGTTATGGGGGCGTCGAGATACTCCCACGTGACGCCCCTCCTGCGCGAGCTGCATTGGTTGCCAGTGGCCTTCCGGGTTCGCTTTAAAGTACTGGTTTTGGTCTTTGAAGCGCTCCATGGCATCGGACCAGGATACTTACAAGACCGCATTCTGCCAGTAGTCTCCCACCGACCGGTGCGCTCCCACAGAGAGGGTCTCCTCCGGGTCCCGACGCCTTCTATGTGTCGTCTGGTGACCCCGAGGAATAGGGCCTTCTCTGTGGGGGCACCCGCCCTTTGGAATGGGATGCCCCCTGGATTACGAACGACTAGCGACCTGAGGGCCTTCAGACGTGACCTGAAGACCTGGCTCTTCGAGCAGGCCGGCCTGAGCTGACTCAAATGGGATTTTAAATGGGGTTTTTGGATTGGTTGGGATGGGTGTACAAAGTTTTAATTTATTTTAATTGGGGTTTTTAGATTTTTATAGGGACAGCCTAGGGTTTAATTCTTTTTTAACTATTTATATTTGTATACATGTATTTTAGTTGGCTGTTCACCGCCCTGAGTCCTTCGGGAGAAGGGCGGTATATAAAACCTAGAATAAATAAATAAATAAATAAAAATAAAATGTTTTACATTGATTTTATTAGAGATATGAAACTTTCTGAAATGCTTTGAATACCTGGCTGCTCTCCTAAGCAATCACAAAATACAAAGACCTCCAAATAAAAATAGAGTGACTGTGACAAAAGAAAGCAAAGGTGGTATCAACAATAATAGGTGCCTTAGGTGAATTCCCCAAATAATTAGATCACCACTTGAAAACTATCAGCATTGACAAAATCATCACCTGTCAATTGCAAAAGCATCTTTTCTTGGAATAGCTTATATTCTGCGACAATACATTTAACATCATTGAAGAATAGCATTTGCCTGCCCCAGGTCTTTGGGAAGAACTCAATAGGTAATCAGAAATGCCAAATATTGTTTAATTGTCTGTATGGCAAACCAGTAATAATTTATTTATATAAATTGTTTGGCCATCCAACATGAGTGTACTTCATGGACAGCTTGTCTGGCATATTGGGTTTACAACAGGGATGTTAAGCTAAAGGCTTAAGGGTGCTTAGTTCTGGCCTGCAGAGCTGCCCTGGAAACAGTGAAGGACTGACCTGTGTTGCCTCTGCTAGCGCAGCTCTCCTGAGCTCCGTTTTTGCTGTCAGAGGTTTGCAGGAGGCCATCCCAGCCAAAAATTGAGATCGGGATCCCATTTTTGCTGGCAGAGTGCTAGGGCTACCACAGATGCCCCTGATATGAGTGATGTCAAGCTAGCCATGCTCCCCTGGCTATGCCCACCCCTGTCCCCTGCGGTCAAACACAACCCTGATGCGCCCTTCAATGAAATTGAGTTTGATACCCCTGGTTTACAAGGTCAGGTATGAAATACTTCAGGCTAGCAAAACTTTCTGTAGTAATAGACATTTGTTTTCACTGCACAATTTCAGAAGTTGGATGTTTAGACATCTGTTTCATGATCCTGCTAAAAGGAAGTTACCTGTCAATCTAATTATGGGGGAAATGTGATATTAGGAGAAAGGGAAATGAAAGAATAGCTGCATGTCTGAACCAGTTGAATCACTTTTTCTTTTCAATTAATTGGATGAATAGTGCAGATGAAATACCATGTTTCTAGGCTGGGTGTTTACTTCTAGGAAGCACTGCTGGTGTTACAATGGTATGCATATTATAACTGCCCTGGATATTGCTTGTATCTCAGTTCATCCAGCACTAGTGTCCTATTCTTTTCCCTATCTTATCAATCCATTCCTTTCTCTGTTCTTGTTGCTTATACATTGTTGTTCAAAGCTGGTGGTTATATTCTGTATACATTGCAGGTGTGATAACCTGGGTGATGGCACAAGGGCAACACAGTCACATAAGTAAGAAAAGTCCCTTTAATACCTCCAACTTTGCCCCCAATGTCCAGTTACCTTCGGCTGGAGAAAAAACTGTCCAAGAATAGTATTTAAGGGAAGAAATTCAATCTGAAAACAAAGTATATATAAACTGTAAATAAAAATCCATACAAACCATGCAGCAATTAACTGGACAGGGCAGGATAAGGAATTGCAAACTTCAAAGCCCAACAAAAAACACACAGTTGGGAAGATGCCAGAAACCCAGATAAATCTCGGCAATAAAAGATAACTCACAATTTGCTTCCAACAAGTTGCTGTGTGCAAACTCCCTCTTTAAATACTGTGTTCCCAGCTGCAGCTAATGGAGGGAATTGGGCCTTTCCTCCCCCATAAGCCATGCAACTCATGTTGTTCCCTTCTCCATTCCTCCCTGTGTGCCCTAGGATGAAGCGGGGGTGGGCCTGGCTCTTCCTCTGAATTCCCTCTGCCTTGCTCTACCTCTCCCCTGCTCTGCCCAGCTAGACTGTGTCCTTCCCTAGTTTCTTCCACAGCCAACGGAGCCACACTCTCACTCCCTGTCAGCTGCTTGGCCTCCCCCTCCGAATCAGATTCCGACAGGGGCTTGACAGCAGGGTTCTCTTGGGGCTTTCTGGTAGGCAGAACTACTCGATCCTTTAAAAATATACTGTAATTTTCTTAAGCCAAGAGAAGAAAGATGGATGCTGTTCCTCCAGTTTTCATAAAGGATAGAAAGGCAGGTAGAAGAAAGTAATAATCATAATACAACATTATGCTTTATGGATATGCAGTGCAGTGTTTTCCCAGTGTAGAGAAGGAAAATTGGTGAGTGGGTGTATGCACAAACATGTGCACCCATATGCTCACTCCCATAGATATGTGAACATTTGAACAAATCAGCAACTACTGCAATGTTCTTCTTCCAAGAATGAAAAAATTCATTGGGGTACCATGTGTTCACTAAGAATAATTGTGTAAGCATGGCTGCATTTTATTATTTGTGAAATTATAAAAACCATAAATAAATCAGAGTAAATTATCATTTTTAAACAGAAGAAAGGTAATGTTTTAAATTAAAGGTACTCGACACAAGATTCTATATTTAGAAAACATAACTAGCTGAATTAAGTCAGTTTGAGGGATTTGATAGTTGTGATCTGGATCTTCTTGATGATTTACAGGTTGTTGGTGTTAAAAGATAATGAAAGGCAAAAGGGAAAAGATTACTAAAAGAGAACAATAAAGCAGTTTAATTGAGAAACACATTTGCAAAAATCCTTTCAAAGCATTAGATTTTTTTAAAAGCATATAGATAGTGGTTTCAACAAGGTGAAATCCAGTGAACAAAACGTTGCAATAAAGGAGAAGGTTACATAATTATCTGGAATAATTAACTTGCATGCAAAGAGTCCTTTCTACTCTGGGAGCTGAAGTTGTCAGGTACCTATTAAAGAATAAACAATTTCTTTGAAGATTTTGTAGAGTGATTTTGGAAAAATGTACAAATGAAGAAAAGTATGTGATTTTAATAAAAATAATGTATACATAAACCAAGCAAATTGAATTATTAATTGGTTACTGGATTTACACCAAGTGCTCGGTTGTAGTGTTGAATGTTTGATTCTAATCAAAGTGGGCTTTAAACCATGGTTTATAACTTTCTGCTCTGTGAAACTTACTCAACAAACCATGTTTAAACAAAGAATGTATTGAATCTAGCTAGCCTTTTCTGCCAATTAAATAACTTCTGGACTTTTCTTATGGTTAAAGGAGAAGCATTCTTAGGTTTTTTGCTTTTATTTTAAGGTGGAAAATCAATTACATGGATCAGAATTTTGCATTTCTGATTCAGTTTTTCTTTGGCAGCTTTGTGCTCTTTGAGGTGGTTTTAATACATAATTTTGTCATAAACTTTCAGGCATTCAAATATTTAACCTTTTTTGCACAAAAAAAAAGCCTAAAGGAGAGTTTGATTAATAAGAAGATTAATTATATTTCAAACTTCCACTGAAACAAGATGAACTTTAGAGCATGTATTTGACACATCTTCACTTGATATTTTTAAGGAACTGATGACCAAGCTAATAACAGAGACTCCTGATCATCCAATTCCATTTCTCATTGACCATCTTCAATCCAAACAAGGGAACTACGGCCATATTCAGAGAACATTGTCTGGATCTGCTGCTCTCTGGGCAGAGAGTGAAGCTTCAGGTACAAAACAAGAATTATTCATTGGGGAATTCTAAGTGAACACAATTTTGTGATCACTGTTTATTTGGCTTGTTATGTTTTTATTAGACCTTATTTATCTGCCTAGAGGTTATATGGCTAGAGATCATATGTTTTGTATATTCAAAGTACTTACGTCTGTCTATATTTAATTTATTAAATTACCTATCTCGAAGTTTACCTGGGTTTATCAAGTACTCTTTATTTCAGCCTAATATCTTCATATTAATTCATCAGTTATTAAGTTGCAATGAAACCATACAATTTGGATGCTGCTCATTTGGGAATCCAAGTCAGAAGAAGTCGTCACATATTAATAGGTATTCTTAAAGAAATTGCTCTTTGACTAACCCTTCTAACGTCCAGATATAAATTTCCAGTCCATCCTAGCCATCTGATAATGGTGATGAACTAAAGACATAGATCAGTATTTCATTCTAACTGGTCTTTTTACCCTATAAACAGATATATAATTGCCAAGAGGTTTTTTTTAATAAAAAAAGTAAATAAGTAGTTATTTACATGGTTATTTGATTTCATGTTTATGTTCAAAAAGAGTCCTTCATGTCTCTTTACTCTTTACTTTACTTGAATATATTCTGGATTATGAAAAGGCTATTATGCAAATGCAGTTTTGGACTATGTAGTTTATTTTTGTCATGGACATCTATCAAAGGCATACATAAGCGAAAATCAAAAGAGAATCATAATTTTGTGGAATGAAAATATTTGTTTATAGCAATGTTATGACATTAAACAGCTCTATATAATAATAATAATTATTATTATTATTTTATTTGTGGAGTTACAGTTTCTTTATGTTTGGAAAAATTTAAGCAAATACATTTTTCTATTAGAACATAAGGGAGCAAGAAGAGATTTCAGAAGTTATGATAAACCTTGGAAGACAAATGCAAAGAAGCCTAAAAAATCAAAAAGTGACCTTGCAGTATCCAGCATTTCTCCTCCATCTCCAGAATGCAAATCATGTAAGGAAGTATTAAATATAGTTTGTGATTCCCCCCCTCCCAGTTTCTATACTGATATTTTGATTTTCATGTTTCTGTATGGGTGTCTATAAACTTAATTTTTAAATTTATTTAATAAATGTATGCCTGCCCTACCTTGTGATTTTCAGCGGCCTGAATCATGTAGAATAATAAAACAATGCTATTGCTTGTGACAAAGTACAGTTCAAATATTATTGCCTGTCTAATCAATATGCAGACTGCAGGATTCATGTTATACATATTCATTTGGATATGTGTCAGATAATGCATTTGGGTAGACATACTGTACTTTTTCAAGTATCAAATGTCCAACTGAGGTCAGCCTCTATTTTCCCTTTAGAGAACATGGATACATTTGTTTGGCCTATGATTATATTGGAAGTAGAATGTCATTGTAGGTTCTTGAAAACCTTGTGGTTTTGTCTAATTCCATTATGTATCTAAGTTATAATCTGATGATTTTACATATCAAAAACCATCTAGCATAAGAATTTTTAGAAATAAAAAGATCTAACTGAAGTAGATGCATAGAAAAAAATGTAAAAAGAATAAGTAATTTGTTATAATAATAAACAAGGAAAGCTCTAAAATTCCTTCTTAATATTAATACATTATGCTTCTTATATTACTTGGAAGGCATTGCACCTGATGTAAAAGATAATAATTCAATAATTATAGCAGGAAAATTAACCAACTTCAGTGCTGGCTATAATAAATGTTGAATAATAGGATTCAGGAAAAGTTTAAAAAATATTAGTAATGAGTTTTCCTAGGTATTCAGTAAAAATACTAGAGCGATCATTGAAATTCTGAATGAGCTGGTGCTGTTGAAGGCATTTTACTTCATGCAGTTGAAACCTGAATTGGAATTAATTTAAAATTATGAATTAAAGAAAAAAATAAAAGATTTGCAGTCTCATGGTTATTTTTATTTGTGGGAGTAATTTAAAACACCTTAAGTCATAAAAGGAGTTTTTATTCCTTCTACTTTAATTTGTGGGTACTGTAATATGAAAAATGCAAATAGAGTTTCCCTCCCCTATTTACAAATGTAAGTATGAGAGATTTAGGAGGAATAAGAATAAATATTTCTTGAACTGTTGAATATTCTGCTGTCAGAGAAAGGAATGTAAATGATTTAACAAATTCATGGAGGATTAGGCTGTCAATCGCTATTTTAGTGTCTTTATAATCTCAGGCATCATAATTTAAATACTAGCAGACAGAAAGCAACAGTAGATATGATCTATTGCCATCTTGTCCATATTTATGAGCTTCTCTAGAAAAGCTTGGTTATTATAAGTCACAGGAACACTAGACTTGATGGGCTCTTGTCTCATCATTCAGGGTCTTCTAAACTTTATATCATTGTCATCCCAATTCCTTGAAATTAAGTGTTAAAGGGGGGAAGACCTATTCCATGGGTTCAGTGGTGGGATTCAATTTTTTTTACTACCGGTTCTGTGGGCATGGCTTGGTGGCCATGGCAGGGTAAGGATATTGTAAAATCTCCAGTTAGAGGTGGTATTTGCCAGTTCTCCAAACTACTCAAAATTTCCGCTACCGGTTCTCCAGAACTGGTCAGAACCTGCTGAATACCACCTGTGCATGGGTTCATATCTCATGATCATTGGACTTTTATTTTGTTGAGTTAATGGAAAGGAAGAAGAAAGCCCAAGTAATTTCCAACCAGAGAAGTGGGTTATTATTTTGAAATAAAAAAGAACTTACTATTGTCCCAGTAATCCCACATCATATAAATCCCATTTCATCATATTTTAATGATGAAAACTCCTATGAACTATTACATACAAAACTGCAACGATGAAATCAGCAACTGAAAAATGTTACATATATCTAGACAAAATATTAGGGAATAAACCCTAATTTTATTTGTTTGTATGTTTACTTTAAAACATATTTCTGTTCTTTTTTTATTTAACAATTCCCAAACAAGTCAATGAGAATTGAGTACACTCAGTAATTAGAGAATGCTATTGATCTGGGGGGGGGAAAACCCAATAGTGAATTGGGAAAGGGAAGAATGTAATGGAGAATCTTGAAATGACATCTGACTAGCAAAAACATTGCAATATTTCACTTCAGATCTCACTGATAAAAATAAATATTATGGCTTAAAAAGTTGCTTCTTAATATATGTAAACAGGGGTGGGCTTCAAAAATTTTAGCAAGAGGTTGCTGGGTGGGCATGGCCATGGTGGGCGTGGCCTAGTCGGCTTCCTGCACCATGGCGGAGGAAGCGTTTTTGCTCTCCCTGGTTTCTGGAGGCTCTCCTCGAGCCTCTGGGAGGGTGAAAATGGCCTCCCTGGGCTCTGGAGGCTCTCTGGAAGCCGGAAATGGACCCATTTCCGGCCTCCCCAAACTTTCAGGAGTCCCGTTTTTCACCCTCCCCGAGCCTCCATGTGCACCCTGCACTTACTTGCATCTAAAATGGGCCGCGTGGGGACTCCTGGGAGGGGAGGGGTGGGATGGGTGGGGCCAGCCAGGAGTGGGATTTGGGGGTTCTCCAAACTGCACAGAATCTTAGCTAGGGGCTGTCCCAAATCCCACCCCTGTATATAAAGCTCTTGTTTCTTAAAAAATGCAGTGTTTTTTCCGCCAGAATACTTTGCAGAAGACTTTCTGAAAAGAAGACTTACTTCAATTTTCATTGTAACATAATTAGAAAGGTTGAATTTTAATTATTTAAATTTAGCATGTTTAGAAATGATTGCATGCGCATAAAGATGTGGAAACCAGTTTCTATAGAAACAAAGCTACAAACGTTAGTTTCAGTTTTAAAATATTGACTAAGCAACCTGAAAGTGAGCACTGGGAAGATAGTTTAGCACACGTGGGAGCCAGATATTTCCCCCAGATGTTTATAATATGAAATTGTGCTTTATTTTATTTAGTGCCACGATCAGTAAGGCACCTGAAATGGGATTGGAAATCAAAGTCAGTGCATCATGATTTTGATGAATTAAATCATATCCTTCAAGAAAGTAAGAAACTTGGCAAAGCTCTTGAAAATCTTTCTCAAAGTAAGTTGATCAGTATGTGAGGCATGTACTGAAGAAGCATATTCCTATGACATAAAGATTAGAAATAACTTTAGTGAAGACAGTAGACATTTGACAAGAGTTTCATTAAAATAATCTTAAAGACAGATTGGTGTATTGTAATTGATTTCTAGTATCTCTGGATGTATTCATTTTTATATTTGTTGTCCTGTCAGTTTTGTGCCATTGTGAAAAGCATATTTTATTGCTGAAATTAGCTATAATGCATTTTACAGTAAACTAAATTTAATTTTATGTTGCAGTTACTAAAGTGTAGTATCTTTTTCTTAATGCAATACTTCATTCCATTTTTATTTGTATTATGCATTGAATACGTTTCGTGTTTATAAAATCCATATGATTTATTAAGGCTGACTGAGCAGTTTTCAGATAGAGATCAAATTGCATGTGCCAATAATATTGCAAGTAATAAGCTTGTTTTCTCATTAAAAAAGTGATGGCAGAATAATATTCTGATTTAATACTACCCATGTTGGAACTCAACATTGAAAAGGCAACTAAATCCTAATACTTTGTTGAATTTCTCTAAAGCACTACGCCAACATAATGTTACAAGAATTTTTGCAATAAGGAATTAAAATAATACCCATTTTCAAATATCTTTAAGTTTTCATATTAAATTATTGCTTTACAGTAGTAATTATGTCTTCCATATGTTTTGATTGCCACAAGTGTACAGTGTTAATACTTTTTCATATGAATGTGTACCAAGAGAGCCATATTCCATAATGATATATAGAGCGATAGGTTTGTAATAATTAACGTCACCAATGCAGTTCTTTTTCATATCCATACATTTGCCCACCAAAATAGGGGGAAAATTCTATATAGCTTATTTTGGCTTTGCTAGAATCTCATGTGAGCCTTTACAGGGATTCCTTTTTCATTTACTCTAGGCATACACATTATAAATAAATCAATAGCTCTGGTATTTTTCATTCAGGGGTGCTTTGAGTATAGATACAAGGGAAAGGAAGACGCACACTGGAAACACATAGAAATTGGTACATTGTTACAGACTAAATCATTCTTAAAATGAATGTATCAGAAGTACAGTAATATACAGTCAAATATTGATGATCCATTTTACTTTCATAGACTGTAATCAGTTTGAAAGAGAAAAGACAAAAATGATCCTAATTGTACCATTAAACCAGAATGTTTAATTCTTAACAGATTTAGGAACACCCAGTCTTTAATAAGGCCATCTGCTGGCATTTCAGAAAAGTACATCAAGATCAGCCTTTTGTTCTCAGTAAAAGGGATACCATCTGAGGAACATGCATTTTGAAATATCATGGCAGAAGGGAATATAGCAAGCCCCTTATGTCTTTTCTGCTATTCTGATAAAAATCACCTGAATTACATTAAACTCACCTGCAGTTAGTTGAAAGAAAGTCCCTTGGGAATGAATCTCAAATGGCTTCCAGAAGTAAAGCTTCTTTCATTTTAAGAGACACATTATGTGAATCTTGTAAATAAATCTGAAGAAGCATAAAAATGGAAATTATTTGTTAGTAGAAAAATGTTCCTACTGTATGTAAATAACAGTTATCAAAGCAGGGAGTTTACATTAATAGAAGTTTTTAAAGATAGACACTATTGTTAAGAGTTCTTTATAGAACTCTGTAGTGCTTATGGTCTCTTCTTCCTTTTTCCCTCTAGAAAAATATGCTGTAATGTATTTCAGAGAAGTGCCATCTGAATAGGCTTTCTATTGTACATCAGGGGATAATATACCGATACAGAGATCTTAATGGATTGTGCACTTTATTTCCTTACTATATTAAAGCTATCATATCAGTTATTTGAACTGTGGCTCATTGAAATCCCACTCTGAACTCAATATTTTTCAAAATAAATATTTAATTTAAATAATTAAATGAACATTTATTTTAAATAAAGACAAACTAAACACAGTTATAAGGGTCTATGTTTCATAGTTTCGAATACATACACCCAATGTATTTGTTCAATGATTTAGAATAAGGATAGGGTACGTTAATAACAAGCAGACTGATTTGGTGGATATGCTTGAGAGAGGAACCAGCAGAAGCAAACTAGCCTGTCTTTGGTAGCCAGAACCTAAAACTGATCAATGAAACCAATGTGCTTGATCCTAGAAATCAGTGTAAGAACACTGTGTAACCTAAATAAACAAAGGGTGACTTTATAATTGAGAAATAAAGAATAATGAATATCCTTTAAAGGATAAATAACAAAGATTTAAAGCTTAGAGGAAAGATCATATGTGGAAATGACGAAAAATGGGTTACGGTGGTATGTTTACTCAGCTTTCTGAACAAATAAAGACTGTAAAAGTTTATTCTACTTTCTGCCTCTTGCAACTGCCCATACTGGAGGTAGAGATTGAAGAATTAGAAATGTATTCTCATTGCTAAATTAATCCCTCCAGGATTAAAAATTGATTAACAATTGGAAGCAAAGTGTTTTTGTTCAATATATGTACTTTGTAAATATATATACTTTTTCATATTGAATTGGACATAAAACACTAATCCCCAGTAACAGAACTACAGAAGGCATTCTTAATAAAAATGGTAAATGGTTTTGGGCAGGGGATGTGTCTATTAAGTCACCTTGCGTATAAAGAATCTCTCTGAATAATTAAAATATCGCTCTCTTATTTGAGCCTTGCATGAAGCATCATAAATTTTCCTGGCAGTATTTCTTTCCTGATAAAGGCACTTTGCTTAACCTTTTCCCAAGGATTGCAAATTACCTCCTTTGAACAATCTGAAATCCTATTGTCTACCCACTCATTAAAAAAAAAGAAAAGAAATAGGATGGTAGAAAATCCTTTGGAATGGTAGAAGGGAGACATGAAGCAGCATAACTAAATTGCTTTCTAATAAATCAATATGTTATAACTAATTATGCTTATGATGGCAGCCATCTCATAAATAGGTAAGCCACCCATTGGCAACCACTTTGTGAGAGCATCAATTATATGCTTTAATAATTCCAAATATTGCAATGAACTCAAAATGTTAGGTATTCCCACAAGGAGATAGAGGCTGTGGGAATAATGTGAGAGTAATCAGGCATTATATGCCAGCATATTTTCTCAGACAGCCTAAAGCCATAATTTGAAAGAATTCCATTGTTACATTTCAACCAGGCCTTGACTAGACATTAAATCACAAGCAATTATACTTTATTTATTTATTTAGCTTTATAATTAAGTATAATCTTGCTCTATTTATAGGTATTGCAATTTCTGATGAACTCAATAAGGTAAGAATTATATTTAGTAAATTACATCGAACTAATAAATATCATAACAAAATAAGTTTGTAAAAATAATTTGAAAAGTTTGTGACTATATTGGCAATATTCTTACCAGAATTTAATTTAGGTAGATTACATTCCCAATTGAAAATACTGTATATTCCAACTCATACTATTTCATTCATGATAGCATTACAAATTTGGGGATCATCAGGTCTGAGAGGAGTCATCTACATAATTTTCTGAAAGTTGAAGGTCCCTCGCATCTAGAAAACATTGGAGAAATCTGTTGAAATTCAAAGTGCTATTCTAAAATTTGCTGTCAGCAACATGTAACAATGATCATTCAGATAATGGTTGTGAAAAGCAATATGACAGGTTCATTGTAGATTGTATAAGATAGTATATATGAAATACATTTAAAATGCTATGTGACAGATCGTCCTTAGTAAAATAATTGTGTCAGGTCATCTAGAGAATACCTGCTCAAGGTCCTGCCTCCTTGGTAAATGGGACCTGGACCAGTAGGCAGGCCCCACACTTGGGAGCAGCACACTGGCCCTTTTATTACTGACATTTTGCAGGACCATAAAAACAATTTTATTCAGTCTGACTTTCAAAGTTTAATAGTAATTGTATTTCCGCTGTTTCTTATTTTATAACCCTTTATGGTTTGGAGAAGCTATTGTACTTTATGTTCGTATGGTTTTATGATGCTTTATTGTATGCTATGTTTTTATGTTTTTCTGTACCAACCAGAATCTAGTGATACATACCTTAGTGGTGAGTAGTATAGTATTTGGGTCCACACCAGACAAGACTGTTTCAAATCCAGCATGGTATTCTTATTCTACCTTGCTCATTAAAGAAATGGTGCACAATAGTGGTATTCAGACTCAGGAAAATAAGTACAAATTCAGGCACATCTTTAGTAAGGAGCAGCTAGTATCTAGAAGGAAAGTACACTCTTACTTGCTTTGTATCCAAATACAGTACAACACTTCAGAAGAAGGATGGAAGAAAGGAAAGAAAGAAAGAAAATTGGGCAATCTCTGTTTGATTTTCTAAGGAAAATGTACAAGTCCCAATGTAAAGCACAACATTGAAGCTTTAGGGATAGATGTTTCTTTGAGCTAATTTAGAAATGCAATTTTAATGTGTTGTAAGCCTATAATGCTGGTAAAGTTGCCAAGAAAGAAAAGATGATGATTAGCAACAAAGTGGGTGAGCTCAATTACAATGGGCAACCTATTGAAAAACCTAAAGGATCAGGTTGGCATAGATCTACTTAAGAATAAATCTATTTATGTGATTGCTAAGAATTAACACCAACTTAATGGCACATAATGACAGAGTAATTTTAGCTATCAGAAATTAAGTTGAGTGTTATATTGCAGTCTTACCTGCTCCAGTGTCTTCCAGATTCCTTTATGAATATTGAATCTTTCTATGAAATACAATTGTGTTTGAATTGCTTGCGCTTATTACATTTATCCATATTGTTGCCAATAAGTAGTGATAAATCATTTTCTTCCTAATAGGAGACGGCAGCCTTTAATACTTCACTTCTTCGGCCTCGGGTAGTTGGAGAGTGGATAGGACGTGAAGAAAATGATGCAGATCCACTGGCTGATGAAATGTTGCAGCCTCCAGTACCAAGAAGCAAAATGGAACAGTGGGACAGTGAAGATAGTAGCAGTCCTGGAGGAAGGTACATTTTCCAACTATGGTGAATAATGGGAGATAGCTGTCTCCCATGTCATATCCATTTACAACCATTTAATTTTATTGGATTGATAAAAGAAGCTTTCCTACTTTGTCTAAGACAGAGATACAGAACGGGAACATAGCAGACATTTGCACTGATCTTTTATTCATTTCTTGAGTATATTCTCAGATATCTTTATAAGAACATATGCAGATAGTAGAAAACTAAGACTTTATTAAAGTAAAAAATTAACGTGTTGTCTACACCATATCTGGAGCACCCACACTTCTCATAGGCTGCTTGTTGCTTTCAGGTCTCCACTGTTCAGCTTTAGGTACCTTATCTATTTCTTTGCCAATTGGATTAACACTGATAAGCTAAATGGTAGGAAAGAAGTTCCCTTTCTTATGATGATAATTTATCAGTCTTGATAAGAATGAGGGTGGAATAGATGTAGAAGTAAACATTTGTCAAGTGGTCCTCATCAGAATTACTATTATTTGATCCTAACTTAATCATCAGGAGAAAAAGAAAGAAAAAGTTTGGTCCTCTTCACACTAGCGAATAAGGTCTTGAAAGCCAAGATCATGTGTCTGATCTTGATAAGTTCCATTTGCAAAGATTCCTCTCTCTCTGCTAGGATGAAAAGCATCCTCCCATTTATAGCTTAGCTGGATATCCATTTGTACCAGACGTGATATTCAGCAGGTTCTGACCAGTTCTGGAGAACCGGTAGCAGAAATTTTGAGTAGTTCGGAGAACTGGCAAATACCACCTCTGACTGGCCCCACCTCCATCTATTCTCTGCCTCCTGACTCCCAGCTGATTGGCTGGGTCCTCTTTTGTTGCCCTGCACATGAGAATGGAGCTGGAAAGAAGTTAGAGGGGTGGAGTGGGAATGGAGATTTTGCAGTATCCTTCCCCTGGAGTGGAGTAGGAATGGAGATTTTACAGTATCTTTCCCCTGCCATGCCCACCAAGCCACACCCACCAAGCCAAGCCACGCCCACAGAACCGGTAGTAAAAAATTTTGAATCCCGTCACTGATTTGTACATTAATATGCATTTGTATGTACTATAAAACACTATTACATTATATGTTGCAAATCCAGTAGACCAAACCTAGGGGAATGAGCTGTGTTTCAAAATAGGCATGAAAAGAATTAAAGGCCCAGGGAATCAAAAACCAGGTGCCTAGTCAAGGCATGGGCTGACCAAGAATGAGAATGAAAAGAGATATCATGTTTTAGACTTTGTCCATCAATGATAGGGAAACATTGTTTTTTGCTCTAATTCAACATTTGAAATATTTTAAAATAGAAAATAAAGTTTAAAGGTGTCTAGAATTTAATTATAGATTTTATCTTTGAGTTAGGTTGTCTATTCAGATATTTACTGCATCACTTCCAAAAATGTCAGTCTTACAAAATCATCTAGTTACAAAAAGATACTATTGATTAAATACTTCCAATATAATTCTTTGAAGTGTTTACTGTATTAAATGATCTAATGATACATGTGGTTATATAAAGAGAGCTAGTAACAATAGTTGAATACTACTTGAAAACAATTGAGAATATATCAAACCATAGGACTTTAAAAATAACATGGATATATTATTTTAATTCAAGGCATTTAAATATTGTATATACAGGGTATACCAAAACATTGTCATCATAGATAATTATTATATAATTTACATTAAATATTCATGTTGCTTGCCTTTTTCTTCTAAACACCTTCTTAGTCATTTGAATATTCTTAAGTACAGTAATAGTTTCAGAAAAAATTAATACAACATATTGTGATTGGCTTAAGGGGTCTGAGTGTTGATATACTCTGTAAACTTGCAATCTTTTCTTTCTTTCATTTTCTTTTTTTGTTTCTTGGGAAATTTATTTGTTAAACTTATGGCTGCAAATTATGTCAATTGCTGTGATCAAACTTCATAATATAGGATTTCAGAACTGATAAGGCAATTTTAGCCCTCCTAGTTAGATTTCCTCTGTTTTATCCAGAAGTCCTAGGATATAAATCTTTACTTAGCTGAATTCTACACAATTGGGGAAGTTGGCTTAGCATGCTTGTGTTTCATGTGAATATATTTTACTATATTTAGCTGAACATAATTACTATTTTAGTATCCACCATGTAAGTAAATAGGCCAAAAGATGGGTTCAACATTTTGT
This sequence comes from Bungarus multicinctus, assembly GCA_023653725.1. Classification (NCBI taxonomy): domain Eukaryota; kingdom Metazoa; phylum Chordata; class Lepidosauria; order Squamata; family Elapidae; genus Bungarus; species Bungarus multicinctus. Next base: position 61,276,533 of record CM042846.1, read on the forward strand.
CTGCCATGATGATTGGATTGGGATCCCTGATGAAGACATTTTCCTACTCCCTAAAAAGCTATCGGAGTTGACATTATCTTTCTTCTGAATTGAGCTATGTATGATGGCAACTGTATACATAACAAAGTTACAGGTATAATGAAGTATATGCCATATGTGTGTTATCTTATATGGCTCAGGATGACTTGTTTTACTCTAATTATTATTATAATATTATATCTTTACCCTGTAAATTGCTTTAATGTCCCATGAAATCCAAAGAACTTAATTATGGCTGGTTGACTTATTTAATCTCTCTATCCAATATGTAGGTTCTCTTGGTCAAACAATTGCTATTAATGAGACTAATAGATTAACTATTATTTCTAGTTTAAAGATGAAACCGAAGACTAAAGGACTGAAACATCAGCAGCAGCAACATAAAAAATTGCTGGCTGCAATGCTTTCACAAGATTCATTTGATTCTCTACCCAGCACAACTCCTTCAGTAACAGAAGAAGATATTGACAATGAAGATGATGCCATGGAACTGCTGGGTAATTACAAAACTTAATTCATCTAATGTGTCTTCAACTGATTATAGGATTAGTTCTTAGGCTTATATATTGTCCTCCAGTGCTTTGTAAATATTCTCTCCGAGTTGTTTATAAAGTCAGCATATTGCCTCAACAATCTGGGTCCTCATTTTACCAACTTAGGAAGGATGGAAGGCTGAATCAATTTTGAGCTGGTCAAGATCGAATTCCTGTTGTGTGGGTAAGATAGCCTGCAATATTGCATTCTAACCACTGTGCCACCATGGCTCTTATCCTTATGAGATTCAATTTGGAATCTGAACTCAGGTTGCTGAGAGTCTACTTAGGTATTATATGCTTAGTTTAAAAAGTCTAGAGAGATACAAATGCTGCAGTCAACGGGTTTTTTTAAAGTACCTCATTTTTCAGACTATAAGATACACATTAGCTTTAGAGAAGGAAAACAAGAAAAAACAATCTGCCTCTGCCTCCCAGCAGTTTGCCTCCTTGCAGCAAACAGCCTGGTCAGCTTCAGCACAACCTGATTTAGCACAAGTAGCTGATTGGCAGTCAGATCAGCCGGAATCCTGCCCATCAGCTGTTCCAGGCTGCAGGGGTTGTCACTGCTCATTGTTGCTGTCTATCGCCTCCTCTGCACACCCCATTTTTGGCCTGTTCCAGGCAGTGACGATCGCTGCCGACCGTCGTCATTTGATGGCGATAGGCGATGGCGGTGATCCTTGCTGCCTGGAATGGTTGAAAATGAGATGCGCAGAGGCATAAAATGGGGCATGCAGAGGTCGAAAACAGGATGCATGGAGGCTGAAAATAGGGTGCGTGGAGGCAGCGATAGGCAGTGATGATCCCTACTGCCTGAAACACCTGATGGGCGGTATTCCAGGAGGCCGATCCAACCGCTAATCAGCTGCTTGTGCTAAAACAGGTTGTGCTGAAGCTGATCAAGTTGTTTGCTGTTTGCTGCAAGGAGGCAAATTGCTGGGAGGCAAAGGCCAAAGGGTGGGGAGAGGCGGGTGAGCAAGGCTTCGGCAACATTTGCTCTGTAAAACGCATAAACATTTCCACACACTTTTATGGGAGGAAGTGCATCTTATAGACCGAAAAATAAGGTATGAAAATTTTATATAAATTAACCTTTACTCGCGCACGCATGCATGCGTGTGTGTGTGTAAGTAAGAGAAAGAAAGTTTATATATACAGTTAGTATCTAGAGATTTTGCTTCTTGGAACAGGAGTTGTAGTGGCGGTTAATCCATCACTGGGCATCATTTCTTTGTCATTTGAAATTACAAGCAAGATTGGTTATGTTTTAGAATTATTCTTAAATTAGGCACAATATGAATTTAAAAATATATCCTGAAACTCACTAGAATTAGATAAGAATAATTATCTAAGAATATCAAATGTTATTTTTCCATCTGTGATTCTTCAATAATGAAAAATTTCTAGTGCATTATATTGATTCACTGTCACTGAGCATATTTTCTTCTTAGAACAATTTGATTTGTTGGGGGATGTGTTTACTTATTTCTGTTAGGATTGTTTTGAATCTCAGAATGAAAAAGGAATGTTCTAATTTTCTAAAACATGGGAGACTATTTCACATTAACGTGTAAGCTTGAAAGGTGAGAACCTTAATGGGCAAACACTTAAAATGTCAGAACGTCATTGTGGATTTTTTTCCCCTTTTTTCCCACAATAAATGGTTAGGAAATTAACCATTTTTGCACAGTTTCCTAATTTTTGTAGCTTTATGTAGGTTTTACTTAACATGCATATTTATTCAAATTATTTTTTTCACGCTGTTGGCCATTCTGCTACACTTGGCTGCTATTCAAAGAGCACAGTCCTCTGACAGCTTTTTAAAAGATATTCTGTTAACACGTAATTACTTACACGAATGTGTATCTTTTCTCTTTTCTTCTGAATGCGTGCACTTTTTCATTAACTAACATGTCTTAGACAATTATTAAAGACATCAAATATCTTAATACAAATTGAATATAATTCTCATAACAAAAGTTGAGAAAGCCTTAGCTGTCTTATTTCAAATCAGATTTGTCCTCTTAATAGTTGTCTAACTTTGGTGCATTTACATTATCTTAGATAATTTGTGAGCCAATAGCAACTAATAGATGATTCAGGAAATCGTGATTCTTTGCTCTCTTTTCCTCATAATATTGTCTATCATGCTGTCATTGTTACAAAAAGTTCTCATTTCAGAAACCCTTTACTGTAGTCCCTGGAACTACTCCAAACTGCCAATGTTCTATGGTAGGAGTGTCAAATTGGCGGGCTGCAGGCTGGATGCATCATGCAAAGGCTGTTCCATTCCATTCCATTCCAGCTCTGTAAAGGGAAAAAATGTCACAAAATGTTACATGACAGCAACATTATGCTGCGAGTTTGACACCAATGTTCTATGGAATGGAGTATTGTTGGTTTTTTTGCCATGTTTTAGTCTAAACCCTAAACCAGAGGATTGGTTATATAGATAAAGTGGGGAGATGACAGAAAATTTTAGCCTAACCTGTGTTTAAAAAATTATTTAGATGCTGAAATCAACAGATTTATGAGCATCTTGTTAACTGTACTCTCTCAGCCACACAGTTTCTTACTCCATTATATGCAGAAGGAATATTTAAAAGAATTTAAAAAAATATAGAGCTGCTGATTCAATTAATTGCATACTAATGAGTAGATATTATTATGTAAAATGCTACTAGCAAGGTAGCATTCAGCTGAAAGCAATTCCATTTTCTTTCCATTCTTTATTGGTGGACCAAGATTTGGTTGCATCCAATAAACTGAAAATAGAGTTATGCGTCTGTATTTTCACAATACAGGAATTACTTACAGGAAGTAATTTAGTTTGCTACAAATCTCTTTTAATTTTACGATAACTAGACTGCTGCTAAGATTTCACAAAAAAATTAGAACTTGTATTAAGTTGCCTAAATGTTGTCTTCATGATATTCTAGCTTCAATGCATCTTCTTCACTGTTCTTCAAATATTCTTCCAATGCCCATTTTTCTTCTGGTGTATTCACAACATCCCACCTATGTTCCTTGGTGAGTAGAGTCTTCAACATTGCTACATGGATGAAGGACATGATTCACTGTCATTATTTTTCTGATCTTTCTATCCAGGGCTTTTAATTTTGCTTGAGTCCAATCCACTATTCCTACTGTGTATCTTATGATTGGAATTGTCCAGGTATTAATTGACTTGATAATGAGTCTACCATTCGGATTAGACTTTAAGATCTTTACTATTATGATATATTCAATTCTAACCTTCTTCTTGATTTTAGCCTGAAGCATGCCATGGTACTTGTATCAATCTTCTTCATCCAGACTCTTGATGTTATTTCCAAAGGGCAGCTGGATTCCTTCGGTTTTCATTATATTCCTGTGTGATAATGAGGACAGCACCTTTGAGCCATGGTGGTGCAGTGGTTAGAATGTAGTACTGCAGGCTACTTCTTTAGACTGCTGGCTGCCAGGTGTTTGGCAGTTCGAGTCCCACAGGCTGAAGATTGACTCAGCCTTCCATCCTTCCAAGGTTGGTAAACTGAGGACACAGATGGTTGGGGGCAATATGCTGACTCTATAAATTGCTAAGAGAGAGAGATGCAAAGCACCATGGGGCGGTATATAACTCTAAGTGCTATTGCTATTTGTCTGATGCAAACTCTAGTGCAATATCTTGGCTGTATATACATACAGTATTGAGCAATAATTCTATTTCAGAAAGTGTTGTTCCATATAGCTTCAGATTGTTAACTAATTTTCAATTTCACTTCCTTGCAGTATGTTATTAAATTGCTGGCAATGAGACCAGTCATATGTTTTATTACTATTTATATATTTCTCCCCAATTCATTTTTGCCATTATTTGAAGTGTTTTTTTATGCTCTGCTTTCTATAGTATATGTAGTTGCTTGTACTCTTGTAAACATCTCTCAAAAAGGGATGCTTTGATGTGTGCTTAAACAATTAGCAGCAGACTTAATACAACATATATTTCCATGAAGTTGGCAACATTAGCAATTTCGGGTGTTGTTCATAAACACTAGGGAACACTTATCACATAACTTCGAATGCTTGCTAAGGGAATGCTTGTAACTCAGAGATTATTTGTACTCTGCTTTCTCTAGTATGTGAAGTTGCTTGTACATTTGTCATAATGTGTACTTTTAAAAACGTTATAAAAAATACAGGTAGAATCACAATGAAAAATATAGGTAAAATCACAATGAAACCCAAAATTTTAATTACTAACCAAGATAGTTATTGAGTTATGCCTCATTTTATGACCTTTTTGCCACAGTTGTTATGCAAAGCACTGGAGTTGTTAAGTAAATCATGCGGTTGTTAAGTGAATTTTGCTTTTCCCCATTGATTTTGCTTGTCGGAAGCAAGCTGGAAAAATTACAGTTAGTGATCACATGTGTCCCAGTGTTCTGACCCAGCCTTCACAAGCAATAAGTTTGTAAATACATCTAGAGTTTGCTCATGGTTGTCATATATTATTACTTTAATTAGTGTTTTATAATTAGCTTTAGCAATTGCAGAATTTCTGGCATATTCCGATGTAAGATTTATCATGACATATTTATTCTGCTGTTCTATAGTAAGTGTAGAAACAGTTTCTGCAGTAAGCGTAGAAATACTTACTGAAGGGAAGAAACTATAATCCATGTAAAAATGCAAAACTTTCTTCATATATCTATAAAAGCGAAATACCACTCACGCATCATTACAAAATCTCCAGAACTTCTAAAGCCTACAAACTTGAAATTTGGCATGTATGTTCCTCTTGGCTTCTAGATGCTCACTAAGAAAGAATTTTTCAAAATGACCACCAGAGCATTAGTATTTCATATATTATTATTAACACGCTCTGATGCTAAGGAATTCTACTCCCCCTCCCCACCTGAAAAGAAATCTGTTCCAAATGCAAAAGAGAAGCAGAGGAGGAAGTTTCAGTTTTAGTTTCAGTTTCACAGCAGCAACCAGTTTTAATACAGAACAGTTGAGCTAAGCCACGCCAGGCTCCTTACTGTCTTCTCTGTCTCCTTGCTCACACAGCAAATACTGGTTCGATTTTTAAACAGCCCTCAACTGTCTTGCACACTGACAGGACGCTAGTCAGATGAATACCAATGGATGCTGGAAGGCAGAGGCAGAATTTTTTTCCTTAATTTTCCTAAGCCCAATCACATAGTTTCATAGTGAAGGACGGGTATAGAGCTAGTCTTTAATAGAATAACAGGGGCATAGTAGTTAAAATATTGAATTAAAATAGGAGAGGTCAAGCTTAATTTCAAATCCTCAGTAATCAGATACAGGTAGTCCTTGCTATGACCTATTGTTTTACAACTGTTTGAACTTTGATGGATACTCTGCCATTCCCAACTCCTCTCATCATAATCACGTGTCAGACAGAGTAATTTTATGACTGGTGATGGTGCTTTATATACATGTGAGTGCAATTTGGGATGTTTTTGGCCTGCTTCTGGCATTTTTTGCTGGTTTCTGACAAGAAATACACATTCAAATCAGTGGGTTTGCTTAACAACTGAGATGTCCACTTAATGACTGCCATGAAAAAGGTTAGAAAGTCATTTCCAGTTATTGGTGCTTTGACTTACAGTGACTTATGACTGTAGCTCTGGACTCAATTATAGTCATAATTCAAGGACTACCTGGATTTGTAATTGTTTTTGAAGTAATTGTATTTTAGAAAATTAATGTGAAAATAAAGATTAGCAAGGAGAAAAAAGTAGTGGTGATAGAGGATTTGAATCAGTAGAACTGATAGTGATGTAAGAGTTTAATTATCCCAACATCTGTTGCAAGACAAACTCTGTCTAGCATAATTTTTCCAAAAATTGATAATTTATTTGTTAACATATTTCTCTTTGGAGAGGATAAAGTAAAGACACAACATGATTAGTCATTCTTCATGCAAATTGATAAGGAATATTTAGTTGAGGGAGAGAGAAAAATTAGTGGAAAATGAATATAAAAGCCTAATATTATTACTTAAGGCAAACTCCTATTTTAGCTCAGTCTTCTATGAGAAGTGGAATATTTATTCTACCAAGAAATTATTAAGGAGCAAGAATAAATCTGGAAATTGATGGTTACATACTATAATCAGGGAATATCCACTTACTTTGAATAAATTTACAATCTCCAGAGTCAGATGAATTACATTTAAGATAATGAAGAAATTTAGAAATGGTCTAATTGAATCTTTAGATTTTATATATTTAAAGGTCTATATAATGGGTTGTGTCAGATAATAGGAGGACAATAATGTTATTTTCATCAAGAAAGGAACAAAGGAGGATCTGGTCAGTGTTATTAATATTTGCGAAGATTATAAACTGATCTTAAAACAATGTATTTTTAAGGATTATTAAAACAATATGATGATTACTATAAGTCAGCAAGAATTTATTAAGAAACAGTTTAACCAGTTTAATCTTATTTTTTGATTAGGCAATTTCCTTATTTTAGAAGTACATGTAATATATTTTTACTTAAATATTTGATTAAGCAGTATATGGCTTTCTGATTAGAAAATTAATTAATTGTGGTTTGGATAGGAGGACATAAATCACTTGCTTGAAAGTTATGCTCAAAAATGTTATTGGTAGTGTTGGAAGAAAAATCCTTCTGGGTTCAGTTCCAAGTGGGGAAAAACACACTGGAAAAATGGAGGCTGTTTGGAAGGTTTGATGGTGGACAGGACCACATGGCCTGGAGTTCTAGAGTGAAAAGGGAAGATAATTACATGTTTTAAGGTGAAGGAAGAGATCAAGAAAGGGGCTGTGGTGCTGAGAGTGCCTGGGTTTTATAACCTTTGTTGGGATTTGAATTGGAACTTGTATTCTAATTGGTTGTCAGACTCCCATGGGACCATACAGGTGCAAGTCTGTAGGCTGTTCTGAGTTCCAGGCTTGGTTGAGCCTTGCTGGATGATGATGCACTGAAAAGGGCTTTTGGTAATTGCTATAGCTTTACCTGGAGATCTTTGTTATGTAAAGTATTCTGGCCCAGGCCTTAATGGCCCACCCATTAACAAAGGTGGGGGTGAGCTTCTGCTGCTGAGGTGAGTTTCCACTCTTTTTAGAGGAAATATTCTGTCTTTTTAATATTTCTCAGGATATTTCATTTTTCTAGGAGAGGGGTAGGTGCTAACTTCCTACAGTAGTTTCTTATCAGTAGTGTAGAATATTAAGTGACTATACCTCAAAGGTTCCTATAATCAACATTTTTTAGTATAACTTGCCCGAAGAGGTGGAGGAAATGCTTCTCAAATCTGCAGATCATATATATGATTAGATGGGATAACTAATATCTTACATGATAGAAGTACATTTCAAAACAATGTTGATAATACAAGCAGTTAAATATGGAAATGTGACTCAAGTGTAATGTAAATATAAAAAAGCAAACACAGTTATAGGCCACATTATCCAATCTATTATTTCCAAGTCATGAGAAGTAATTTTTCCACTTTATTCTGCGTTTGGCATTATACTTTAAGAAGGATTCAGAGACAACATGGCAAATTTTCAAAGAATAGCAGTGGTCAGAGAACTAAATACTGTGATAAGAGATTGAAGGAGTTAGAAAGAGAAGAAAAGGTTATTTAAAAGATCAACACTTGTTCTCAGTTATTCCAGTATGCAAGACACAGAATAATGGAGTCATATTACAGGAAAGCAAATTTTGATAGAATTATGGGGGGGAAAATCTTCCCACAGATAGTTGAACTAACATCCAACTCTTTTCTTCTATCTTCTGATTGCCTGGATTTGTGCAGCCCAACTTTAGTTGGAGATGGGTTGTTACAAAATAGCTATTTTATGTGTTTTATCAAAGTGCATATTTTAAAATAAGTGGAAAAGTAATTTATATAGGAAAAGGTCCTACAGTTAGCACTTCCTACATTAAGTTATTTATTAAAGTGCATATTTTAATGTTATTCTTGGAAAAAAGTCCCAATGAAGTAACAGTATGTTACAAGATCATATCACAAAAGCAGCAATTTAAATAATTCAACAACTCTTAACTCTACAAATGATAGGTAGCTTGTCCTTTTATGATCAACCATCAACAATAAAGAAACAAAGAGACAAATACTTGCAGGTTAGGATTTGCTAGATTAGTGATAAAGGCCTTGGAAAACATATTCAGATGCTGTGATGGGTCTAAGTCAACAAAGATCACAAGCTTGTGAGCAATAGTGTTCCCTGTGATAATTTGTGGAAGTGAAAATTGGATTTTGAAGAAGCAGAATAGAAAGAATTGGTACTTCAGTTGCAGCCTAGAATGGGAGGCAATGAAGTCACTTATGCCCTTGTTTCTCCTGTGTGAATTATTGTGATTTGCTTTATATGAATCTGCCTGAAGGCCACCCAGAAACAAATACACTATCTGTGAAGAGCTACTATAGGAAAGCAGCCCAAAGGGGGTCTCCATCGCAGGAATAACTTGCTTCTTGAGATGATAGCTTCTCCTTAATGGCCTTCCTAAACATTGCATTGAGAGCAACTATTGATTTTGTAGTCACCTTGATTCAAGTAATTATTTTTTTTCTTCTGTTGAATTATGTCTGATTCTAGATAAAATAATTTATACATGGCATAATTAAAATAAACCCCCAGAATTCTGAATTAGGATAGGCAATAGGCAGAAGAACCCAGAGCTATAGTCCAAATATAATTGCAAGTCATGGGTTGGAATTGCTGCCTAAATATTTCTTTTCAATATCTTTGTTATCTACAAGGCCTTTGCTAGACTATTTTCACTGCTCTCATTCTAAAATCTTAAACTATCTTTTGCCATTATTCCATCAAATACTCTCCAGACTTTTGGTCAATATGCAGACAGTTTCTATATAATGAATATTATAAGGAGGATGATTTACAGTGAATAATGAATGATTTATTAAATACTAACAATAGTTAGGTTGAACAGAATGCAGAATCCAGAGATAACCTAATCTTTTATTATATGGTTTTCAGTCAGAGGTTGTCTTTTCCAATGGGGAATGACAACAAAGGGTAAATTTTCCCCAAGCAGATAGTGAGAGAGAGAAAATATGCTTATTCCTCCTTCAAGCCCATCACTTCTCAGATGTTTCTCTAATTCCACTGTGAATATATAAGATCTGGCACTTATTAATAATCAGGCAATCTGCTGCTACTTCTGAAAAATCCTTCTGAAAGCAGAACTTTTTCAAAATGAATGCGGCTGCTTGTGCCAATGCAGCACTTTGAAGATCAAGGTTTTAATAAGGCAGATTCTGTAATAGCACTGGAAAGATAGTTTCCCATTACCTTAATGGGGCTTTTGGCTGTAGTTGGTTCAGATATGTTTACATTTCCAAACAAGCCCTATTTTAAAAAGCTTATGTTGGCTGTGTTTGGGGCCGCTCCTTCCAAATAAATGGAGTCCATTTTCTGTAATACCACATTGATTTATGTTGGATAAAAATGTCTAAATAATGTTCTCGACTTAAACTGAATTCTCAGTAGTCCAGCTCTGTAAATGAGGTTTTATTGAGATAATTCCCATTATTCCTACTGTTATGGCATAATCCTGAGATTGTTAAAGAACAGTAAGATTCACCAGGCTGCACTTAAGTATTTTTTCTGAGATAAGCATTTATTTTCTGTCTTTATCTAATTAAACTATAAGCAATCACTATTTGAGGAGATTTCTTCTTATCCCTTAATATTTTCAGAAAAATGGTGTTTGTTTGTGGCGTTTGTCTATTCTTTATAGGGACACCTATATAATAGGATGAAAAGGCTGTAATTGCTTTGAGATTTCATTTTATTTTCCTCTCTAAACATGGTAAGATCTACTTGGTTGAGTTTAGAACATACGTCATTCATAAATGCATACGTCACTTTGGGGAAATGAAGAGTCTAGAAGAGTTGCGGGGCAATTAATACAGGAATTCAGCTTCCATGTTTATTTCAGATGAAAGAAAAATAGCAAATTTCTTTCTAATTGGTGCTAGAGGCTTACATTCAGTAGCCCTTGTTACAGAAGATGCTTCTGGGCATATTCAGAAAACTAAAATTAAGTAAAGGAAACTGTCTTTAAAGAGAGAAGAAAATATTCACAATATATTACCTTTCATGCAGATTATAGGTTTAATCCAACAAACAGATATTCACTATATTTGAGGGAAACATTGAATTTATTTAGTACTGCAAGCTACTCCTGTTGCAATTTTTGCAGATCGAATCCCACCAAGGTTGACTCAGCCTTCCATCCTTCCGAGGTGGGTAAAATGAGGACCCAAATAGTTGGGGGCAATATGTTGACTCTAAACTGCTTTGAGAGGGCTGTAAAGCACTATAAAGTGGTATATAAGTCTAAGTGCTATTACTATTGCTATTATTAAGATAGAAAGCCTCACTTTTAGCTAAACTACATATTTAGAGAGAGAAAAACAAGAACTTCTATCTGTCTCCTAAAAGTAGACTTTCTCAACTAAGAATAGGCCAGAAGAGAAACAGGCCCAGGAGACTAAGTAACAAATAATAAATAATTAGAGTTGGAGGGGACCTTGTAGGTCATCTAGTCCAACCCACTGCCCATGCAGGAGACCCTACACCATTTCTGACAAATGGCAGTCCAATCTCTTCTTGAAAGTCTTAAGTGATGATGCTTCCACAACTTCCAAGGGCAAGCTGTTCCATTGGTTGATTGTTTTTTTACTGTCAGAAAGTTTCTCCTTATTTCCAGGTTAAATCTCTCCTTGTTCAGTTTCCATCCATTGTTCCTTGTCTGACCTTCAGGCACTTTAGAAAATAGCTTGATCCTCTCCTCTCTGTGGCAGCCCCTCAAATATTGGAACACTGCTATCATGTCTCCCCTAGTTCTTCTCTTCACTAGACCCTTCACTAGACTAGACTAGGTAAAAACATCTACTTTTTGACATTTTCATCAGTAATCAAAAATCAGTAGGTGCAAGGAGAGGCCGCAATCTTCAACAGATGGTTTGGCTTTCTTATTTCTGCCAGGCAAAATGATTGGTTTCTGGTGAAAATTGGACCTTGGAGCTGTGATTTATGAAGAAACTTACACAATACAGAGCAAGCGCTAGATAAAAGTTAACACCATCATCTGTGGAACGGAAGATCCTTAGACTATTCATTTTCTTTTATTGATTGTATATAAATGTGTTTATATTGAATTAAATTTATTAAACTGATCCAGTTATATTTATATCCCACACTACATACAGTATATAACAGGTCGATGGGGACCTGCATCAGTTACTACTTAATAGAGAAAATTAGCTTAGTGTCACATCTCCTTACATCTTCCAGCTTCAATCCAAAGCATATCACATAATCTACCCTGCACAATTAAGCCTACAGTATAACCATATCTGTTCAGATCTGAGATGCATAAATGAAAATTTAGACCAGGCATTTATCTAACTTTAATATCTACCCAGTAAACTAAATGAATAACTAAAATATATTGGTAAAGCTACGTAGATCCCCAGATATTGTACAAGACAGACTGAGAAGATAACAGAAGCTTGCTTGTTGTCACTATAGCTGTCAATTTCCAGCTAATACCACTTCAATATTCCTTTTTCATTCTCTGGCTTATGCTGAGCCATCTAACTGAAAACTGTATTGATAACAGATTGTGCCGTAATGGTACAAATACAGAAAGCAGTTCTGCCCCCATATTCTCAACAATATTAGGGGCCTATACATTTCTTTCACCTATAATGTAAAGTATGCCATCTTCAATCAACAATCTTGCATTATACTTTACATTAGATACATTGGCAAAAATACAAAATAACACAATCTAGCGTTAGAAATGGCTGTATCCTGACAGCAGGAGATGATTTTTTTTTAAAAAAACCTGCAAGACATTCACCAAAATAACAAAACTTGAGAAGAGGAATTAAAATAACCGATGGAATATTGAAATGCAAGAACAGAAATTAATCAGAAGGTTCAATATGTTTTTCATGGTTCAGATATGGACTAAGATACCCTGAAATATTACAGTCATTAGTTATTTAAGGCTGAGAGCTTCTTGTCAAGTATTACAATTATTTCACGTTTGATCATCTAAAGTAACCGTTTTTCCTCATTCCCATTTCCTTTGCCTTCAGACCATGAGATAAATTTAAGCTATCTAAGTACTATAAATCTTGTGAGATAAGAGAGTTGCTAAGCATTGTGGACTACAGAATTCTTTATTGATTTTGCTGCACCATACTGACAAGAACACATACCATGACTTTATTTATGATCGTTCTATAAGCTATTTTGCTTCTCTTTGACCTGATCTCAAAACAATTCTATTCTCACCACTTTTCCCAACCTCATGTGCTTATAACATCTCTCTGTTCAGAATTTATTTCTGTGAGGCATGGATAAGAAGTTTTTGGCAAAACTGATTGACATTAAATATACCATAAGTTTCCCTCTCACACATTTCCTTCCTTCCTTCCTTCCTTCCTTCCTTCCTTCCTTCCTTCTTTCCTTCCTTCCTTCCTTCCTTCCTTCCTTCCTTCCTTCCTTCCTTCCTTCCTTCCTTCCATCCTCTCTTCCTCCCTCCCTCCCTTGACCAGGACAACAATGTCTTTGGAAACTTTTGATACAGAAATATTATTTCTGTCTAGTTTTTGCCACTTGAGGGCACTAATGTGTTTTCTTATGGATTCAGATAGTATCAAAAAGAAAATGTAGAAATCTTTAATATAAAATGTTTGTATGTAGTAGATAAAAAGTGATATTTAGTCTATGGATACAAAGATAAATTTGATTTTATTTAAAAAATACTTTCCAAACATTGACATAATAACCAGAGTAGATTATTTCATATTTTACCCGGGATTAATGTATTTAATTATGTAGAATTGATTGCAATTGATATATTAAAAGGTGTTTTTTTCTTAAAAGAAAAGTTGGCTGCACTAAAAAGAATAAACTATAGACATTGAAAATGATTTAATAATTCAAATGAAATGTATTGAAAGATACTAAGACAAGCATTTTCATTCCATTAAAACCAAATAACACTGAAAAATCTCACAAATGATAAATGTTCTCAGTTGCAGATTTTATTAAGATAATTGCTTACACCATAAAAAATATTATGTAGACACTGCTTGTTATTAAGAAATAGCTCTTAATAAGATCCAAATAGACTCCTGTAATGTTCAATTGTAACATTTTAGTCTTGATTCTTCTAATGTATTTGAATTCTATATCCGATAATGTAGCAAAACTCATCCTAGTTTCTAAATTATGCTTTATTAATTACATGGAAATATCCACAACTATGGTGACACAATTTGTTTGTATTTTCATCTTTTATATTTATTACATTATATACTGGCCAACTCCCATCAACACTGGTATTCATATGCCTATTTCCAGTTAATTTATCCTTTGTATTAGGTAAATGTCTTCAATATTACTTATGCATTTTTGCTATCTTTAATGCGGGGAAAATGTTGACATTAAATTAAAATTTGGGTTCCAGATTTGTGAAATAGTCAAAGTGAGAGTTGCCACTCTTTATGCTTCCATGGAACTCTGCAATACTTAGAATGTTCAATATGTTAACTTATAGTTCAATTCAGAATTTTTAAATTTTAAAGTAGATTCTGAATTATCCCTGCACAATTCACCAATAGGTTTAGAGCTATTTTTGCTTGATAATCAGCTCCAGTGTTCACTATAAAATTATTTTGAATCTGGACCCTTAAAGGTTGTTTGAGATTCAGGTAGTCCTCAGCTTATAACAATATGTTAGCAACCATTCAAAGTTACAACAACACTGAAGAAAGTGACCTACTATTGGTCTTCACACTTACAACTGTTGCAATATCCCTACAGTTATGGGCCCCAACTCACTTAACAACTGGCTTGCTTAGAAATGAAAATTCTGGTCCCAATTCTGGTCGTAACTGCAAGACTATCTTAAGGCATAGGAATGTGCTGTTCAATTCACTCTTAAAACATGTCCATATAATCAAAAATTTGGAACTTTGATATTATACATGTTGACGGCAGCAAAACTACTCTACACACAGAAATGGAAGGTCACCTTGACCGCCACAGTGGATGAATGGCTGAAAAAAATTGAGGAGTTAGCAGAGATGGCTAAATGGAGAAAAAAATTACAAATACTTTTATTTCTACTTGGAAACCGCTTCTAGACTTTGTCCTTGAGGTGGAAAAAAATTGAAATTTTGATTTTGAGTTTTACCAATTAGATAGTTTTGTTGTTACAGAAATGGCTAGTTTATTATGTAAAAGTAAAAAGTTGAAGTTTGATGTTAATGCCTTATTCTACTGCACAGGAGGAAGTCGGAAGTCAGTGCCTTTTCTTTTTCCCCTTTTGTTTCCCACACTTTCCCCTTTTTCCTTCCCTATTTTTCCTAGTATGTGCTTTTCTATTTTCTTTGCATGCTACATTATAAACTCATAAAATTATTATAAAAACATGTCCATATAATCTAATATTTGGTTTTCATTCAAAAATATTGTGGGGTACATATTAGTCAATCTCCAATAATTTTATTTTATTTATTTCCTGCCTTTATTACTTTTTTAAATAACTCAAGGTAGCAAACATATTCAACACACCTTCCTCTTCTATTTTTCCTACAACAACCCTGTGAGGTGAGTTGGACTGTGGTATGAATTGTTAATCTTTCAGTTAAAAATGTTAAAAGATTTAGAATTGATCTAAATGGGCACTATTATATTTACAACTCATAATTGATTTGCCATATTTTATCATTTTAAGTGGAAAATTATATATATTTCCAGTAGATTACTTGACAACTTGGCAAAGCCTGACATGAATCTGGTCATTTAAATTATGAGGATATAAAAATTACTATGACAAATTTTATTTACACTGTAAATACTTTCAGTTTATTTAGATATATATTTAAAAATACAATGAAAGAAATGAATCCAGTAATTTAGAGTTTGAGTTCATTGGCAACAATTTCTTAAAATATATTACATCTGGATATATGTTATGAAGGAAATGTATTGAAGAAAAATATGTTGAGCCATAGGCTGCAGACTTAAACCTATCTACTGTAGATTGGTTTCAAAAGCAGAATCATTTAAAAACAAGATTTTATAATCTGACATGATAGTAGCCTTTGTGTTTCTAAAAATATACTGTATTTTCAGTGTTTTTTTTGCCTCCTATAATCTTTTGTTGAAAGATATGATACAGGTTTAGACTTTTCTCATGAAATTTAAATCTTACTGAAATATGTCTGAGATTGATATCCTTTGCTAAGTGAAGATAATATATTCTCCACATAAAACTTCCATGTCAGAAATAGTCTCTTATTGTATGTTTTGAAGAATTGGCAAAAGAAAGGAAAGGGTGTAGAATTTTATGTTTTAAATCTTAACCTACATCGTAAGAATATAAAAATGTATAGAGAATTTTAAATGGATTACACAAATTGAAACTCATAAAAAATTCATAAAGACATATATTACCAAAGCCTATTTTAAGAAGGGTGATCAAAGAGCTAATTTCTTAATCAAGCATCAACCTCCAAATACTTAAATGAAATTTCATATTAGAGTATGCATCTCTGAGTATTGCTGTAATTGTGAATTTCATTTGAGTATACGCAGAGTTCTTTTTGTCTGAATTAAAGAGAACCAGAGCAGGAATTACTATTTTGATATTGTTCATATTCTATCCATCATTCCATAAGCAGAAAAAACCTGGGTTTTTTTACTTTTTGAAATGTTTCTCATAGTTTTTTGTCCCTAGACTCAAAAGATCAATATCTTGATGCTTCTTTAATCTCAAGTGGTTAAAATATAGATTGGATCTTTGGAAGTTTATTATCTCAATTGAGCTTGATGTTTATTTTGTCTACACACACACACACACACACACACACTACAAACTGGGCTAGTTGAAGGATGGGAATTCCTTGGTTGTCTTTATTCCTGATCCCACATTACCTTTGCAATCCTAGAAATAATGGAAAGGTAACTTAAGTGAAAGATTTTCAAATGCCAAACTGCACTGTTTGCTTGCTCTCCAGAATCTGGCTTTCTTACATTCTTCCTAGTTCCTCAAGGTCAGCAGGAAGCAACTGTCAGATCACACTCAGTGGGCAACCAGTGTCACTCAGCAGCATAGTGTGTGATCTGCAGCACACAGGAAACAGACAGAGCAGCACCCAGTCAACAATAGCTTCCTCTTCTCTCTTTTGTCCAGATTCCACATTTGTTTTACCTTGAGAATTTCTTTAAGGATTTTTATAATGAATATATTAGATTATATTATTTAAGTGCTTCACTGTACTTTTATTTTAAAAAATTCATTTCCTTTACAGAAGATCTTGATGATTTAAGAATGGAAGGAGTAACCAGTGTGTTGTCTACTGGAAGCAAATTTAACCAAACTCGAAGTTCACATACAGCTGAACCACAAGCCAAAGTTACCCTGAACATCTGTGCAAGATGTGCCAGGTAAATTATTAGACAGGCCTTTATTGGAATTTACAGCACCACCTGCTGGGTCTGGAAAAGAGAAAGATTCACTTTTATCTGACCTATTTTTCTTATTTGTTAAATTTATATGCTGCTCACCCCGTAAAGGTACAGAATCTATCCATTTTAACCTTTATTTCAGGTTTGCATTGTTTTTCATCTAAAATGTGGCAGTGATGTTTATTACTTGAGATTTTCTTTGAATCTGAAGATACAGAAGGTACTTTAGAAGGAGGAACTTTAAACTGAATCGGATGAAATCATTTTGAATGATGTATTTTACTTTTCTGACTATTGCTACCATTTTCCTACTGTTGCTACTATTGTTGAATGTATAGGTAGTCCTCAGTGACTGCCTTGACAGCAACCATTTGCAGTCATGATGGCGACCAATACCCACATTGATAAGCTTTACAGCATCTCTCTCTCAATCAGGTGTTTGCCATTGCGGTCACATGGTATGCTTTTTCCTGTGTAAAATCGTGAGCAAAGTCACTTAGCAACCACTTTGCTTCACCTCTGAATTGTTAATTGTAGTTGCTAAATGAGGGCTACCTCATTTAAGATGGAGATAGAATTGGTGGCCTTGTTTTTACACGTACAATGTTCACAGTAAAAGCATACCAAATTGTTACAAGGCAATTTTACATCACAAGCTGGAATTATTTTAATTTTTTTTGCCTTTAACTTTGATTAATTTGCATTCCATGGCTCTTTGAGGATGATTTAAAGTATATGCAGGCTCAGAAATACACCTGTGTAAATGAAGATTTGGTTGCATGGATATCTTCTGGGACTTCATGAAGTTGCCTTATAAATACTGCATAATCCTAAATCTTTGGAAAGATCAAATCAAAATGAAGTTTTTCTGGCTTTGGCAGCTGGAACTTATTTTTTCCATATGTAGTGTGACAGCCAAAATTTAGAACAGCAAAATCAACTGAAAAGGTAATGTTACACATCCTTTGATTTCTTTGTCAAAACTTCATTTTCAAGCAGGGCTTTTCAGCAGTAGTATTAGCCAACTTTGGTAAGTGGTGGAAACGAGTAAAAACATTAATGGTAAGTAGTCTTTACCAGTCTTGTTATTTCCTGCCAATTTGCATTTTATGTGATATAAATATTAGACAGTAATTGTTAAAGAGACTAGTGTACATTTTTTATAATGGTTCTCTCCTATATCATTTGCATTTCACAAACAATACTAAATCATCAGTTCCATTTAGTAACAACAGAAAGGCTGTTCTAGTTATGTTTGAAAAAATAATAAAGAACAATACCAATGAACATAGAAGTACTGCAAGTCATGTACGTAAGATATATGACCTCAGATTTATAATCAGTGTTAAATTTGTGCATATTTATTTCTTTGGGAAAAATTATTTCTATTTTATCTATTAACATGTTAGGCAAGTAGCAAAGTTTAACATACGTTTAGATACGAATTATTTGAAGCGATGTGCAAGATATCTACAAGTTTTTTCTGTAAATCTTTTTTCATGTCCTTCTATTGCCTAATTTCTAAGACAAATAGTTTGAAGGTAGGAAGAAGTGGATGCTGTTTCTGGAAATGGTTGTCAAAGCAGACCCACACTAGCACTAGTTCTTACTGGTCCTGATAACTATGGACTTTAAGGGAACAAAGGTTCAGTACAGTTTTCTCAGCTCTCATATGATACAACCCCTGCAGCTGGGTCTCTGGGCAATATTGGGTTTCAGAGAAATGATTTCTATTGCCAGAAGATGTTTCTGTTTCATATTTTCAATAGTTTAAATGAGAATGGTTGACAGAAAGTTTATAAGCATTGCATGCTAATTACACCTAGAAATATTTGGTCTATAGAAAAATATAGAGCATTATTACTAAAACATATTATAGAAATATGATATACCCAATCCCATAATTTTTGTGATAACACTATTTTTCCTTTGAAATGTTTTTAATATAGCTTTAATTGCCTCTTCACTTGATGTTATTTATACGTTACCTTAATAATATTAAATATCACATCAATCAGTTATTGGTATTTGGGAAAAAATAAAAAATGGAGGCATTTTTGAGTGAGTGAATTATGAAACAGAAAATAGAAATCATTTCTCATACAAGTTCCAATAAATTCAGAACAGCATTTGTCTCTATAAGTAAGCACAGGAGTAGCTTTCTTGGTCTAAGTTTGGTATCTCTGAATTTACTGAACATTTTTCTCAGACACATGGTTAGGGCAAGTAAAAGATAAAGTAATTGTGTAGTATAAATCATTTGTTTACATACATTTAAGTCTTTTAACCTCAGTATTTTTGCTTAAATTGTGGCTAAACAGCAAATGTAAAAACAGTAATTTTGAATCCAATGCTGCTCAATCAGTTTCATGGTGAAGACCCTATGAATTTCTCTTGTGAAAGAAATGTCTAAAAATCTGAGCTTTATTGTAGAGAAATAAGAGAGAAGGTTTATGTTGCGGCTTAATCAAAATCTCATGGGACATGGAATTTCCCTAGTTGACCACATTTTCCCACTGAATAAATCCAAAAATAACACATTAAAATGTTAACGGGATAATCAAAACATTCCCAGTTTTAAAACATTCTAGAGATTGTCATAAAGAATTGCTCTCAGTGTAGGGAAAAGAAAAATAACTGTCTATCACTTTTATAATACTGTATATATTATATATCTATCTACTTGCAGGTTTTGTTTTAAACTTTTAGAAGACAAATTTGCAAGAATGTTTTCTATTTGTTTTGACAAATTATTTTTGGGAGGTAAATCTAAAAATCCAGTTTGCCTTTTTTTTCCTGGAAAAAAAAAATCACCAAGATTTTAAATAGTAACTTTTCAATAGATCAGATCAGCCAAATCAGTTTCTAAACCAGCATCTTCACCATTACGCCAAACTGGTTCTCTTACCACATTTGACCTTGATGTACCTGTTTGCAATTTCACAATTATGCAAACATTATATCATCCGGAATGCATTATAGTAAAACACAAAAACCCCAAATCCAAAAACCAACTCAGCCAAGCAAACCAAAAAACAAGCATGAAGCTCCAAACACCCACCGCTGGAAGAGCTCTGACTTCAGTTGCTACTGGAAGACGATAAAAGTAAGGACTTGTCTAACTTCCAATGCAAAGTCATATGAAACTGCCGGCATGGCTACAAAAAAAGCAGTGCCTCCATCCCTTGACCCTATATATCTTCCAAGAATTGTGAACAAAGTTCAAATAGGCCAGGCTGATTCAAACTGATTAATGATAACCCGTAAGAATTTTATCAAGTTACCACCATGACATAAAATTGCCTTGGCTGACACTGCAAGAAGAACCATTGGTCTTGCCTTCTGGTGCAAAGTGAACTTGTCCTTCTGTGGCACAAGCATGTCCCACAACAGAACTGGTAAATTGCCAGCCAAACTACTACTCTGCAATATCTTGTGGTCTCCTGGCTAATGTAACAATGCCATACCCTGACAACAACAGTAATAATAACTCTTGTGTATTTAAATAAGTTATTATCCAAACCCTATAACTTTGATATATATTTTCTTATGGTAAACAATATTCTGAAAAGAGTTATAATTACTTAATGCTTCTACAAAACCTGAACATATAATTTGATAGCAATATTTTATATGTTTTTTTTCTATCATATAAAAAGTAGTTTTTTGTTACTGGCACCAATTTCATCATTTGAAAAAAAAACACAAAGAATCCCAGAGAAATCTTGATTATCTTGTGAAGGGCATAAGTAAACTAATTTATAGTACAAAAGAGCAAGTATTCCATAAAATGAGAGAAAGGGAAAGGGAGGAAGGAAAGGCTATGTCTATCCTATAAATATGAAATCACTTTATTTCATGGAAAAAAAATCCAAGTCATCAGGGCCACCTTCAATGATATTTTTAACCAATATTCTTTTTATTTCCAGTATTCATATATCTTATTGAAATTAGATTCTATTACTAACCATTATTAATTTTGTTTAAGAATCTTAAGTTGTAAAGAAATCAAAGATGGTGAGTTCTAGGGTCCTTAGGCATGAAAGCCAGCTGGGTGACTTTGAGTCAATAGTTTTGTCTCAACCCAATGTACTTCACTGGGTTGTTGCTATGGAAAAGATAAGAGGCAGGAGTAATAGGTACCTTCACCTTCTTGATTTGATCCAAAATATATTTTTTTTAAAAAAGTGAGATAAAAATGGAAATGAGAGGGTGGGAGTGGGAGAAATCAGAATGAAAGTTATAGTCAGGGTCACATTGTCCTCCAGAAAAATAATGTCTATCATATTATGGAATGATATCAAGGCAAGAGCCAATTTAATTTTTAAGGAAGAAGCCTTAACCAAAAAATAATGTTTATCAACTTTAGTTTTTCTCACATCCTGGAAATGGGCAGCCCATTTTTTTTCTGGATAAGCATTTGGATCAGAGAAGCTGGTTTTGTGAGTAATGATACACCAGACCGGAATTGCAACCAGAAATGTATTGGTCATTACTATTGGTCCATAGCAGGTGTTACATGCTGCTGACAGGTATCAACCAACAAGTTGGTGACACATTTTGGACCAATCTTACTGTCTGAGTGATCTTTAAAGTTAACCTTCTATGCAGCGTACTGATTGAAGTAGTGTATAGAAAACCATATATAAAGCTGTCAATATACAGAGAGTCCTCAACCTACAACAGGTCATTTAGTGACCGTTCGAAGTTACAATGGCACTGAAAAAGTGAGTTATGACAATTTTTCCCACTTATGGTCATTGTGGCGTCCTCATGATTTATCTGATCAAAATTCATATGCTTGGCAACTGACTCATATTTATAACAGTTACAGTGTCCTGGGATCATGTGATTACCTTTTGCGACTTTCTGACAAGCAAACTCAATGGGGAAGCCAGATTGACTTAACAACCATGTTACTAACTTAACAACCATTGTAATCTCAATGTCATGAATATATATTATAAATCTCATGATATATATTAATAATTTTAATGTTTCTTATTTTTCTACAGATAAATGGTATGTTTAATTATCAGAGAAATCATGCCTTAAATTATACATAAGTGGTGCCAGGCTCAAGATTAAGGGTGTCCCAGGCCATTTTGATTGATGGCATTTTCTGCTGATTTGAAGTTTTGTATTTTTAGGCTTACTGATTTAACATTTTTCTAAATAGAAAAGTATTTATACTTTATATTTTAGGGCTCTAAAATTGAAAATGAACCATTTTTGTTATGGCCTTTGTTATCAGAAGGAGTAGTACCCCCTAAGTTTTGACTCTGCACATTAGAGATTGGCATATTTGAAATTTTAAAATGCATATAACAACCTATGTAAGGGGGAATATTACTGAACCTGTAACTCTGACTCAAAAGTTGCAATTCTAAAATGTTACAAGGTTTGATGCTCGACCAAAATCAGATTTGAAAAAAGAGAAAATTACTAAAATCAAATTTTAACAAAATTAGGCCTAATGATGAACCAAAATGGCAAAAAGGTGGATTTTTCAAAAGTAAAATAAGCACTATTTGTTTCTGAATATTTTGTTTTGCTGTACTTACTAGTAGTGCAAGTAGTGCACTACTAGCCTAGGTGATTTCTGAGATACAACTAGCCTTCAGTTTTATGAAATGTTTTTAAATTGTTCAAGGAAGTTTATGATTTATGTTAAGATCCATGTAAGATTTTTAAAGTCATTTTAAGCTTAATTATTATGTTTATGGGTTATAAAAATTAGAGGGGTCAGCTTTTGTGTAGAGTTGCACAGTCATGTTGTCCAATGACACAATAGAAATGTTTAACTTTGACTTTCGTTCCTTTGAGGAAAAGGGCAGGAGTCAGGGGAGGAAAAATTAAAACTGTAAAACAGATAGCCCAAAAGAGAATGGGAGCTCAAGGCAGGCATTGGATCTTTTCCCTTAGAGTCTCTGATATGAAGTGTTGATGTGAGAAAGTCTAAAGTTCAAGTGAGAATAATGGCGACAGTGACAGTGGTTGGGTGCTAGAGTGAAGGAAACATTTAAAAGAAGCATCATTCCTTGGAGCATTAAAGTAGCCATGTCCTCTAGGGAGTATGTTAATGACAATTTAATGAATATGAACATTATTTCATATGCATTTGTTTAAACTGACCAATGAGGAATGCTAAAAATAGCAGTTAGCTCTTATCCCTTTTCTCCTTCCCTTCCTGAGTTTAATTTTTATAGCAAGAATATTTTTTCCTAAAAGTTCACTTTGCAGGCAGACTTATCCATAAGAGAAATTTAGAAGTACACAAGATATAGGGCATTTTGATTTCAGGAGTTTGCTAGTGATGTACTATATGCTCCACAATTACATAGCATTTTCTCTATAGCCTGAACTAAGCCAATTAAGTGGCTTAATGTACGAAATACCTTTAGAGTCAGGGGAATAGATAAAGGCATTATTAACACTTGCATGATATTTGCATACAGCAAGTCTCTCTAATAGCAGCACCTTGTTTCTGTTTTTAATCATCTAGATTGCAAGGAGATACTTTGACAGAAAGTGCAGAGGATCCGTCTGTTGTCTCTCATACATTTGAGCAAGAAGGACTAGAATCCGTTGGTAATTTTTTTGATTGCTCCATTTATTTAGTTGTTACCTTTGTATTCCTCCTTTATCTCAGGAGTTCAAGAAAAATGTTGTAAATCAATGCTTGGAAATAATTAAATTCCAGGTGCTGAGAATAAACGGAAATGCAAATCATGTATAGTGGATAAAACTGGTGAGGATGACAATATGGGTTTTAATTTCAAATAAGTGGATTTTATTTTTAAAAAGGTTATATAAAATGGCTTTCCTAGTTCTTTTTTATACAATGAAGTCATCTTACATTTTCAATTTGAAAGCTGAAGTTGAGTTGGATTTGTCTTAGTTGGACTCTTTGGTTAAAGCAAAAACAGCACCCCACATAATAGTAGTAACAATAGGGACTTCCGGTGGCGCTTCCATCGGCGATGGACTAGAGACCGCAATTGTGCGTGGCTTCGATCCGTGTTTACCCTGTTAGAGGAACTGGATTCACCTCGGAGGGGTGGGAAAAGAGGGGAAGACCACCAGCTAGGTTGAGGGGAACTGCATCTCCCCTCCCTGGCTAGATATATTCCCCTCGAAGACAGGAGTAAGTGGCAGTCTTTAATGGCTGTCCTGAAGATGGGAAGCTATCCATGAATTAAGTTTCTGCTGGAGTGGTGAAGAAGTGGATAGCGTGGAGACCAGGCATAATTTATGGACTTAAAGATACCTGGAATTAAGGTATAAATAATTTTTCTAAAAGGATTACAAAGCGGTGACCAGAGAGAGAGAAAAGAAAGGTGAAATAAATGAAAGAGGATTTGAATTTTGACAGGAGCTAAATTGAAGGAGGAAGTTGGAAGAAAATTTGGAGAAATATATGATTCTGGCACTAAATAGGCGTAATTAAATGCTGAAATTGAATGTGCTAAAAGGAAATTATTAATAATTTGGACTTACTGAATTTTTGAAACTTAAAAGCCTCAAATAAAGAGGGGAAAAAAGTGGAAAGGGTGGAATTTGGATGTAACAGAGAGCACCACCTAATGGTAAAAGAAAAATTATAGTGACTTTTTTTAAAAAAGTGCCTGGTTCTTTCAAAATTGAAACTTAATACAAAGCAAGAGGAACTTTGTTACAATAAAATAGAAACCCTGAAAAGTGAATATTAAGATAAAAGAAAAAAGCGTGAAGAAATTGTTTGGTGATTTTGGCACAGATTTAAACTTATGAATATTGGATTATTTGATGATTTTGGAAAAAACTTAAAGAGGAATTAATAGAAGTTGATTGTTGGAAATAAACATCAAAAACGCTGGTTGAATTAAACTACTGGACAATTGGCTTGGACTTAAATACTAAAGAAAGGGATAAAGAAAATATAAAGGAACTGTATAAAAATGGCAGAACTTTTCTTGGAATTAAAAATGGCATTAAGAAACAAAGGAAATGTTACATGAAAGAAATGAATCGTGCTGTATTGCCTTACAATAAATAGAAATGGCGATTCTGGAAAACAAAGAACAAGGAGTGCCAGAAGGGGAGGAGCTGATTAAAGAAGAAGACAGCTTTAATGAACAAATGGAGCAACGAACATTAAACAAAAGGGAGAAAATGGGAATTAAAATTTGGAGGTTTGAAGAGACAATTAAAAAGGGAAATGTCTTGAAAGCCAAACAAAGAAAAAGGAAACTGCAGAAAAGGAAATTACAGAAGAAATTTTTAAAGAGGGAGGGGGATAAAAATTGGAATAAGAAAAGGAAGGGAAAAATGAAGGGAAAAAGAGGTAATAAGAGAAAGAATCAGAAAATAAGGAGATATGGAAACAGAACAAAAACTGATACATTGTTTAGTCAGGAGACATAGAGACAATGGGTAGGTACAGATTAAAGCAATAACAATAGTACTTAGGCTTATTTACTGCCCCATAGTGCTTTACAGTACTCTCAGGTGGCTTACAATGTCAGCATTTTGCCCCCAATAATCTGGGTCCTCATTTTACCAACTTCAGAAGATAGACGATGAGTCAGCCTTGAGCCTCCTCAGGATCAAACTTCAGGCTGTGGGCAGAGTTTGTCTGCAATACTGCATTTTAACCAATTCACCAGGATTCTAATAATTATTTTTTCAAAAGTCCCACCTCCATGAAATAACAACTGACATTATCCATTGTAATTTTTAAAAAAGCTTACAGATTACTGGGTTGATGTTATTTATTCTCCTAGTTTGATATTCTTGTTTCTCTGTTTTGAGCAGTATCAGAGCCTGGGACAGAAATATCAATGGAGAGTATTGATGAGTTGGAGAATGTATCTCAAGCAACTGAGCTGGTAAGAACACTTTATAGGTACTGTCTTGAATATTACATAATACATTCCAGTTTATTTCCAGTTCAGTTAGATGTAACAATAAATAGAAAAATTGGAATGCCTCAATTAATACTTAATAATATTAAATAGTTAATATTTTAGTCTAATGCTCATAGTGCAAGCCCATTATGGATTAAATTCAAACTTTTAACTGATCAGTATTCATAAAAACACAAATATTTTATCTGTGCAGCTATCTGGATTCAAAAGGGAAAAAGTGATCCAGTGCTCACAAGGATACACACATTATATCTGCCAGCATGTTCTTAAATGAAACATTTTTTCTGAGATTGTGTGCAAATACTTTAAGGAGCTGCCACCAATTTGGATATGTGAACTCTGAACTATTTTTTTCTTTGAATCTAAATATTTGTGTGTAAGTGTGTGTGTGTACAAGTGAGCCTTAATCCGCCACTGCTTACCAGATATACTACTTGACATGATCAGTTAGTTTGAATAATACTGACCTGAGTAGCTGATGTATTTGGGTCTTTTCCCATGTAAGATTGAGACTATCTGGGCAACATTTCGATGAGATCTCACTCGTCATCTTCAGGCTGGTGCTTTCGGCTTTGTGCTCGTGCAAACAAAGTGTGATCTGAGCTGCTATCTATATATACTGGTGGGGAGGTTGGCTGTGTTGTCATTTCTAGATTGGTTCATGGAGTTGATGTTTGCCTCCCGCCTAGCAGACATTTGGAAACTAGCCCTTATCAACAAATGACGCCCAGCCACAAAAAACAACACTGGACCCAAAACAACACATGATGCCACCACCAATCTCCCTCATCAGACTCAAACCCAAACCCATCCCACGGATGAAAGGCAACCACCATCCAGAAACCAGACCACGGCTCCATCACCAGCTGCCACACACCCCGACCCCCAAACCAAGCAAACTGATACACGCCATGAACACAGAGCAAGGCCTCAAACTCGAAGCCAAACCAAAACCTGGAACGTCACCCACTCAGGATATCACATCACAGAACTCAGGACGCTACACCACAAAACATCAGGATGTTGCAACACAGCCAACGGCCCAGGAGATTACAATACAAGACCCAGAATATCACAAGATTAGAACTCAGAAGGTCATCACACAGTCCATTACCCAAGTCATTACGACCCATGAGATTACAGCTCAAGACCCAGGATGTCAAAACAATAGAACTCAGAAGGTCATCACACAGCCCATTACCCAAGTTGTTACAACACAGGAGGCTGATAGACACACAGCCAATACCTCAGCCACACATGTTCTTCAGAAAAAGCCAGGCAATCTGCAAACATCAACTCCATCAACCAATCAAGAAATGACAACACAGCCAACCTCCCACCAGTATATATAGGGAGACAACAGCTCAGATCATGCTTTGCTCGCACAAGCATGAAGCTGAAAGCACCAGCCTGAAGATGGTGAGTGAGATCTCGTCGAAACGTTTCCCAGACAGTCTCAATCTTACACACGCACACACACACAAACTATGCTTTTTAACAATGAAGAAAAGCTTAAGCAGTATGACTTGTTTGTGAGCTGAATTAGTGCAATCACATTTTAAATTTGGATATTGTTTTGCAATGTGATGCAAAATGTCAATATAAGATTTACGGTTTGAACAGGATAGGGACAAGTGAAAAATCTGATACTGTGAAAATAGGCCAAATTCATATTATTGTTACAAGGCACATCAATATCTTCATTTCTGTTTTTTCATATTTTATTTTTATTCAACAAACCTTGTAATTTTTAACATTATATATAGGATTCAGTCTAATACAGGTAAAACAAACCCAACTGAAGAATAAAGAACTACTGTTCAATTAAATCTAGGAGTGATAATATTTACCTTTAAAACTAAATTTAAATGGTGTCTTAAATTTTAGACTACAGCTTTTCCTTCCTTCCTTCCCTCCCTCCCTCCCTCCCAAGTTAACGATGGCTGTGAATCAAAAGAAATATTTTTTTTCTTTTTAAATAATGTATAACATGGCAGTCAACAGTTTTATATTTTGACAATGGAAAATCATATGTAGCTTTAGCCAAGTAAGGATTCCAGCTGTGAAATTATCTTTTAAACTCTGGAGATCAGAGTTGATAAGGTCATTCTGGTTTCTCCAATATTATAGTGCAATCAAAAAGTCAACATACACTGTGTTTTCTGGCAACTGCAAAATTATGCAATTACAACTAGTCTGCTTTTCCCTCTTCTTCCTAAAGTTTCATTTTTTAATAAGAAAATAAAGTTTATCGTGGTCTCTTTGGAAGCTGTGATGTCACTGTGGTCTTGGGAAGATAAAATCA
Organism: Bungarus multicinctus; assembly: GCA_023653725.1. Lineage (NCBI taxonomy): Eukaryota > Metazoa > Chordata > Lepidosauria > Squamata > Elapidae > Bungarus > Bungarus multicinctus. The sequence goes on from CM042846.1 coordinate 61,304,851, forward strand.
TTAGACCAATTTGGTCTAGTGGTCAAGACACCAGGCTAAAAAGTGGAGAGGCTGTGAGTTCAAGTCCTGCCTTAGCCAGGCAAACCAGCTGGGTGACTTTTGGCCAGTCAGTCTCTTTCAGCCCAATTTACCTCACAGTGCTGACATTGTGAAACAAATTGGAGGAGGAAGGTTGGTTTGACATGTCCGCTGCCTTGAATTATTTGTAAAAATAATAAAGATGGGATACAAATAAATAAATAAAATTAAGCATGGGAAAAATGTCATGATACTGCATATAAAGGTAAGAATAGAAGCATTCAAAATCTATAAACTGAAACACTCCAAATCCCTCTCTGAATGCTCCCCAAGTCTGCCAAAGCAAAGAAAAATTGGCTAAAATGTTTGGTCCTGCTCTGTTTGGTAATATTGTCTTTTCACTGGAAAGCCTCCTGCGTCACATCAATACTACTGAAGGTTAAGAATCTTTCCAATTGATCTAATCTGCTAGCAAGTTTTTTTCTGCCTTGTCCCTATGATGTTGCTGTCATCTTGTCCCCAGTCCATGAGTGACAACATATATTAATCTGTGAATTACACTGTATTGCTATAGGCTATAATAATAGAATCTTGAAAGCCTGATTGTGTTTTCTTTTCCCTCACTCTTACACACCAATAAACTTCTTCAGATTATTAAATTACCTGGCTCTCTTATGTGTCACTTTCCTGTATTTGATTAGCTTGAATCACATTTTGAGAAGAACTATCTCAATATGTTACTGATGTTAACAATCTGCTGACAGGTTGCTTGACATACAGGACATAACTCATAATTTCAGTTAGATATATTTTGTTGTAAAACAAATTCTAATTTTAGATTTAAGAAGTAAAAATAACTGCAACACTATAACAATGCTCTGGGGAGGATCCTTATTTTTAGGTAATATTAGAAAATGAATGAACTCCCATCGTGTGTGTGAATAGCTCATGGAACAAAACTTTTACTACAGAAGAATAGTATAAAAGAACTCTTACTGCAAAAAGCTTAGAAATATCCAGCATACTAAATATTTAATTAGTTCTTTGAATATTAATCAGCTTTCTTAATATCTCCTTCAACAGGATTAGCAAAAAAAATTAATTCATGGGATTATAAAAGATATTTTAGTACATTTTGAAATATTTGTGACATATTACTATTATGGAAATTTTAAGTTGATTACTGTGGACTGTGTTTTTTTCTGTGTTGCAAAATTATTTCATAAATTTGCTGGTAGTAAAATATTTAGAATAAAAAGTTCAGGTGAATAAATTCAATTTGGAGGAAGCTAATTATTAAACAATTTTCAGGTTTTAATTTTCTATCAATTATTTTGAAATGCCTTTTCCTTAGTACTTTTTTATTTTCTTAACTTCTGGAGCATTCTAGTGCCAATTCTATACAATATATATAATACATACATAAATTATATATGTATATATATTAAGGAAAAAACTTGCACATTATTGTACAAAGCTTAGCCATTCTTTTTGTATAAGATGGAAATAAATCTATCTGTATGCAGAGCCAATACTTTCAAAGATGAGACTATGTTGTAAAAAATATTCAAATTGCATACTGGATTTATGAATGCAAAAACAGAAAACTTGTCTTTTATTATCCAAAACAGAAATGCTCAAATTTTACTTGTTCAAAGCTATAGTTTAAAAATGAACTAAGCCAGGATCTAAAGTGGGCTTGATTCTTTCGAGTTGGGATTTTTAAAATGGGTGGTAGAGTTAAGATTTTTAAAGGGAAAAATGCATTAAGGGGTAAAGGCACACCAAAGAGTAAAGGCATCCCTTCTCTCTTTTAATCCACAAGCCTTCCAAATCTTTAAAAGGTAAATTAGTGGATAGTTGATCTTGCCTTTCTATAGTTTGTTATTAAAAATCTTTCTACAAGCCCTTGTCCAATTGTCCAAAATATAAGGAACCAATTAAAGAAGTCTTTGAATTTGGAACATTGATACCAGAAAGAATTTGCTTGTAGTAACCTGAGCAAAAAAAAAAGTGTTATGTAAGTGAAGAAAATATTGAAGAATCTGGAAAAGGCTTTTTAAACATTGACACATGGCTGACTTTAGTTGCTGGAAAATACATCTTAAATCTATTACAGTAACAACTTTCTACTGTTGTAATAGCTGGGGTCTTGCCTTAGTTCAAAGTCAGCTAGGAGAGTGGTCAAAAGCCATTTCCAAAAGTAACATTGATAAGGACATTTTGGACATTTCCTTTGCTGGAAAAATTGAAAACGCCCATTAAGAAATATTTTTCATATCTTTTAACCGGGCTTTAAGTCACAATAACATCAAAGAGAATATTACCATTCTTTTGAACCAGGGTCTCTCTTCCTCTATTGCCATAAGGAGAAAGAGGAAGAAGGTGTGAGAAAGTGGAATACAAGAATAGAGCCTTCTCAATAACATTTGCACATTCTAACTTTTCCTCTGGATTTTCTGTGATCATCTTAAAAGGCATTGCTTTTGGTTGATTTCCATTTATTTTAATTGTATTGAAAAGACTTGAGCATTGCCGGTTGCCTTTTAACTTTCATTGCTTTTCCTATAAGTCATCAGATATAAATGTAAAAAATCATGAATTTGACTATTTCAGGTAATAAAGCAAGAATTAGAAAATTGAAAAATAACTTCTTTTTTCCCAGCAAAAAAAAGATAGATTTATTTTGTTTTAAATTTTTATCACTTCTGCCAAAGTCTTTCATCAGTTATAGCGTTACAGACTAGTATACTTTAAATCTTAGCTAAGAACTATTTGTGATAAGGCTGTGTTTTCATGTCAATGCAAATGTTTTCAGGCATAAACCTACGGAGCTTTTATATACCTGCAATTAAATATATGAGATTTCTATTGTAGTCTTTCAACAGATATCTCCCAGCCAAGTATTTCATTTGTCTGGCCAATTCCCAAGAAATGTAAATAGTTGACATATTGATATGTTTATTTTTGGCCAAAATGGACATCTGTTATGTGAAAAGAACTTAACTGACCTCCAAAAATAAAATTTGGTTTGTTTTTATTATATTACTGATTTTTGATGTATACAGAGGTTTCAGTATTATTAACAGCAGCATCTAATGAAAGTCTCCTTTGGACGACTAGATGTCATTGGAATCAAATTTTAAATAACCTGTTATCTATTAGTTTTCTTTGCTTTTCTCCCTCTACCTCGTGCAGATTCAACTTTGGAGAAAAGAGTTATAATAACAAAGAATGAAAGTTAAATGTAGGTCTTAGGTGTTCCTGTATTGATACTTAAAAAAGGCCATTAAATCCGAGTTGTGTATAGTTAGGTTTAAAAGCTACAAAATAGTTCTTTGTAAATTTCCATATATCTTTGTATAGCAAATCTCTAGAAAATGATGTTAGTAGCTTTGATGACATTACAGATCAAAGGACATAGAAACTGAACTGTGTAAAATACACACAAACACACACAAAATGTATATCAGCAAGTACAGTTATAAATCTAGTTACAAATCTAGTCCTGGGATGGTGTGCAAATTCTATCTCCAATTTACACAACATGTGTACAAAGCCACTATTTCCTCAGTTAAAAGTGCACACCTTAGTATGCTTTAATGGCTGAAGCTATTCCCTTTGTACCATTGGATTTGGCCTTCAGACATTCAACCACACTCTTAGTCTTTGGCTTGAGTATATTGTACATAATGTCTGATATCTATAAACTCTGTGTCACCCAGCTTCCACCAGTCCTGGGCAAATATAGGCTTCCTTGCTTACTTTGATCATATAGTAGATGAAAAGTAGCTTTTGTTCAGTAAAAGGTGGTCCATCTGTCAATATTTGAATCCAGCCCTAAATAAATCAACTACAGTTTTATGCATATCAGTAAAAATATCATAACAGGGAGAAATAAAACCAATTTATGTAGCAGCACCGCTGTTGAACATACAACCTTTAAGAAGGAAGGAAAGAAGGAAGGAAGGAAGGAAGGAAGGAAGGAAGGAACATGTAAGTTCAATCTAAGAATAGCAATTTCTCCTCATACATATGTTAATTGTATAGATATAAAGAATACCTATTTTTCAAAAATTTGCCAGATCTCTCTAGATATGATTTCTCTCTCTTCTGCTTATATTCATGCATATTTTAAAGCAATATGTCTTTAAAGATTTCTTCCATTAATGGATATGGTTTTTAATTATTCTATATGCATAATTTGGTAAGTTGGGGTTAGAAGGTTAGATGTGGAAACAAACTATACATTGATCATTTTTGTAAGAAAACCTTACAAAGTCAGTTTCTTCCTGAGTAAGAAAAGAGGTCAGAATCTTTTAGCAGGCTTTATAGAATTGATTGAGGTAATGCTTAAATGTACCAAAGTTTCTTTTCTGTAGTAATGCAGACCTTCAAAGTTTAGATATCAGCAGATTATATAGTTATGGCTAACATTCCTTATCCTACATTGTTTAAATATAATAGCGTGGTTTAGGAGAACATGATTACATGTCTTTTATCAGTAAGTGTTTAAATGAAAAACAGAATATCTTTTAACAATGTTGTTTCATATCTGTCAAGATAGTTGTGAAGGTCAGACTGATAAATATTTATTCAGGAGCAGTTCCAAAACAAACTTATACAGCTTTCTCCCATGGTCTTGCATAGTAACTTAGTATTTAATTTGAATGTTTTGGTATTTATCATCAAATGTTGTTTAGAAATTTTGAAGAGGAGTCATATTTTAAAGTATAGATAATTAATATTTTTAGACCCACTTCTTTGTTTTCATGAATTACATGCTTATAATTTTGTTGTCTGCAAAAAAAATCCTACCAAATTTACTTCTACGAAACTATTACCAAGTTTCTTATTTTAAATATAACTTCTAAAATCAGTAGAAGATTTTTAGTAAACTATATTTTTAAATATCACATTGTTGTGTAACCAAATAGCTGAAAGTTTTTCTTGACAATAATGCTTTTAAAGTATAGTAATGTTGTAGGTGCTGCGGTGGTACAGTGCTAAGAATTCACTATTGCAGGCTAATTCTGCTGACTGCCAGGACTTCCATTGGTTCAAGGTTGACTCAGCCTTCCATCCTTTCTAGGTCAGTGAAATGAGGACCCAGATTGTTGGAGCCAATATGCTGACTCTGTAAATTGCTTAGAGAGTACTATAAAGCACTATGAAGTATTATATAAGTCTAAGTGTTACTACTATTGCTACTGTTATGAGTTGTTACAATAATTATATAGTGGTATTGGAGATGCTCCTTGTCTTTAAAGGAGTAGATTATATTCATATTGAGATGAATTTGATGTTGACCTAATTTGAATACCTTTCAGTAAAATAAATGGGTTCACGCAAACTAAATCATATGGATTTGACCTTAACACATTGGCCTTAATTTGTGGAAATGTTAAAGATGGTTACCTGATACTACTAATGCTATCTTAATTATATGGTTAAAAGAATGGCCCATTTGAGTTGATATATGTTAGATGAATCCACATTTCACAAAATTGTCATTGTTTTCTTCCTTGTGTTTAATTATTCTAGAATCAGCCAGCCTGGACTCTAGGCATTGTGGGTTCAAGAAGTAGAGACTCTTCAAGTCAGAAACTATTAGAAGATTCACTGGCTGCAAAAGAACTACAAACTATGGAAAAACACCTCTCTGGTAAATGTTATGCACAAGACTTTAATAATACTTTTCATTTAGAAACCATATAATGTTTTGGATGAATATGATAACAAAAGATTACTTGAATGACTGTGCTACTCTTGTTTTAAAGATAAGCAATGACAGTAGGTTGTATATAGCTATCAAAGGAGATAACTGCCTTACACAATAATATCCCAGTGAATTTTTATTATTACTATTAGGCTGTATACATTTTCTCAAAGAACTTTGGAAAATCCAGCTTTTGAAGGAGATAATTTTTCCTCAAATTATTTGACTTTTATCCAGAGTATGAAAAATAATCTGTAAGTTCTTAGTTTTGCTATATTTACAAGACTGAAATTGTCATGAGAAAAGATGACAGATGTAGTATGACAGATGCATAAAGGAATGAAGCACTAATTGTCATGGAAGTAGGACAGTCTCCTATTTTAAGCTTCACAGAATATTTCTTTATTAAGCTCTTGTTGTTCCCATTTTTAGAAAACAAATTATTCCAATTGCTTATCTTTCATTTCCATAATTTAAAAGGCATAATTTATTTATTTAAATTTATATACCACCCCCTCTCCCAAAGGGACTCGGGGCGGTGAACAGCCACAATAAAATACACATATAAAACACATATACAATATTTAAAAGTTAAAAGAATTAAATACATTGGCTCTTAGAAAGATTAAAAATAAGGGAATTAAGAAAGTTAAAACCAGATTAAAAAATTTAAAAACCCCTAGGCTAGACCGGCTTGCTGAAATAAATGAGTTTTCAACGCACGGCGGAAGGTCAGGAGATCAGGGATGGTCCTCATTTCCGGGGGTGATTCGTTCCAGAGAGAGGGTGCCCCCAATGAGAAGGCCCGCATCCTCGGGGTCGCCAGCCATCCAGCTGGCGGCACCCCGAGGAGGCCAACTCTATGGGAGCATATCGGTCGGTGGGAGGCTGATAATGGCAGGAGGCGGTCTCGCAAATATCCTGGTCCCGAGCCATGGAGCGCTTTAAAGATGATAACTAAGACCTTGAAGCGCACCCGGAGGACCACCGGGAACCAATGCAGCTCGCGCAGAAGTGGCATAACATGGGAGCCCCGAGGAGCCCCCAACACCACCTGCGCGGCATTCTGCACCAGCTGGAGCCTCCAGATGCTCTTCAAAGGCAACTCCATGTAGAGAGCATTGGCATAGTCTAGGCGGGAGGTCACCAGGGCGGAAGTGACCGTGCGAAGCGCATCCCGATCCAGAAAAGGCCGCAACTGGTAGATCCTACAGACCTGGCCAAAAGCCCCCTGGCGACGGCCGCCACATGGTCTTCCAATGACAGCCGCACATCCAGGAGGACACCCAGATTGTGGGCCCTCTCTGTGGGGGCAAGAATTTCCCGCACCACAGCCAGCGATGGAACCAGCTGGCTGTACCGGGTGTCAGGAAGCACAGCCACTCATTTTTAGATGGGTTGAGCTGAAGCCTGTTCCGCCCCATCCAACACCGCACGGGCTCCAGGCACCGGGTCATCACTTCGACGGCTTCATTGGGGTGGCCCAGGGTAGAGATGTATAGCTGAGTATCATCAGCGTACTGATGGAACTCTATCCCAAAGCCACGGATTATCTCACCCAGCGGCTTCATATAAATGTTGAACAGAAGGGGTGAGAGCACCGACCCCTGAGGCACCCCGCAAACCAGCGGCCTTGAGGCCGATCTCTGCCACCCTGCCAACACGAATTGCGAACTGTCAGAGAGGAAGGAGGAGAACCACCGCATAACAGTGTCTCCCACTCCTAACCCCCCCAGCCGCCCCAATAAGATACTGTGGTCGACAGTATCAAAAGCCGCCAAGAGATCTAATAGGACCAGGACAGAGGAATAACCTCTGTCACGGGACCTCCTAGAGATCATCCACCAATGCGACCAATGTCATCTCTGTGCTGTGCCCGGCTTGAAACCCGATTGACGTGGATCCAAATAGACAGCTTCCCCAGCTGTCATGCCACCACACTCTCAACAACCTTCGCCACAAAACGAAGGTTGGAGACGGGACGATAATTAAATAACAAAGTTGGGTCCAGGAACGGTTTCTTGAGGAGGGGTCTCACCACCGCCTCTTTCAAGGCGGCGTGCAGATATCCCTCACTCAAGGAAGCGTTAATAATACCCAAACCAACCTCGTGTCACCTCCCGAGTGGCCAACACCAGCCAGGAGGGACACGGGTTCAATAAACATGTGGTAGCATTCAACCCCCGCAGCAACCTGTCCACGTCTTCGGGGGTCACAGGATCAAACTCCTCCCAAATGGCTGCCTCAAATTCCGCCCCCGACCCCCCACCCAGAGTTGCCCATTCATAGTCCAACCCATCCCGGATCCGAGTGATTTTATTCACCAGAAAATTCGAAAAGTCCTCAGCCCGTCCCTGCAAGGGCTCCTCCCGCGCTCCCCCTTCCAGGCATAAAAATTCATACTGGATGAATGCTTCTTGAAAAAAGAGAAAAACTAGGAAATACAGTAATTAGTTAATACCTAATGCTAACACCTATAACCAAAAGTCATTATACCTGATATTTGCCAGGTGCTTAAGGCTGATTATTATCATCAGACCGTAAGCTTTTTAGCATCATTATTGAAGGCAGAAAGCAGATATAATTCTGCTGGCAAATTAATATGTTTGATTATTATGAGGGTACATTCTTTGAAGCTGTTGTTAGTTAAAAAAAACAAAAACATCTTAATCTGATTTTGTTCTATAGTATCTTCAATACATCTGTATCAATTTAGGAAAAACATTCAGCAACTCTTTTCTCTGATTAAAATCTATATAGTTTATTAGGCTGTTCTTGGGAGGCAGACAATAAAAATTATTTTTAAAACATGAGAAGTTTTAAGGTACTTCCATTAATTATTCAATTTCTCACCTTGTCTATCTGACTTCTTATTGCTACTTGTTCTTTCTCCAGCCCATAGAGACATGCAAGCTGTGATATTTAAATATTACCTTGACATTCACATTGCACATAGGAAACTGCATTCTTTGTTATTTCCAATATTCTAAGAATGCAAAAATGTGTTTGCTTTTTAGCTAGTAATGAAACACTAAGTTTCCTTTTCAAGTATCCAACAATTAGTTGACCTCTTGTTAACCTCACAGCCTCTTCATAGCTAAAAAGGTAGCAATATGATAATCTCTTACATGTACAGTACATCCTCCCATTCAGTGTCATTGACGTGAGCTTTTTAAAAATAATGAATGGGCCAAATGCATGCTTTGATAAATTATTTACTGGCACTGTTCTTTTGGAAATACTTCCTTTTTCATTTGTGAAAATTGATGTTCAAAATCAGAATACATTCAATGTTAAATAAATGTAAACAGTTTTGTACTAAAATTGTTAAATTAATTGTGGAGAAATGATTTAAATGCTTTACTTATCAGCAGAACCAATCAGTTTTTGCAGATAACTAAAGCTGAGCCAGTTATAATGGTTATTGAAACTAACTGAAACATAAATACTGCATTTTTCCAACATACCATCTCTCCTTCACTGCAGATAAGTCATGAACCAAGCCATTTGCAAAAACACAGGTTAATTTAATTGAAAGAGGATTCACTGTACATTTGGTTTAACTTATAACATCCATGTTATTATCTTTTAAATCAAAATTTTAACAGAACAAGACATTAAATGGATAAATGGAGGAGAAGGTGATTCTAGCTGGGCTATTGTCACTTCTGTATTTTGAACCATGATGTCCATATGTAGACAGCTCCGTGGAATGTTATTTTTCCTGGTCATGATAATTGTTTGTGTGAAAATACAAAGAAAGGCTATTTGGTGAACAAGTGGAAATTGGAGTCTGGCTAGATGGAAATAACCTTCATTATATCTAGATTAGGTGTGAAATTAAATCTGAGGATTCAGTACTCCTAGAATTACTTTTGATGCCATAAAGATAAAAAAGATGTAATATAAAGTGAAACATTAAATAAAGTACAAGTGAGAGGGTTGGAGCTGAAATATCAAATAGCATATCAACGATATGGTAACAACTGCTTCATAAATCTGTTTGTGATTAAAGGAGAGAAAGGAGCATAAATAGATTTGACATAGCAAGTAAATAAAGTCTGAATGTTGACCAGGTAATACTATCCCAGCCTGTGATTCTAGGAACCAGCTGTTCTTCCAAGATCCTTTATCTGCAGCTTGTGGTTTGGTAGGATGCATTCAAGGCTGACAAGTTCTGAATGATCAACTACCTGAGGCAAATATCTGAAAATATACAGTAATTGAGAATGAAAGACCCATTTAATAAGGTTATTCCAATTTGGAATAAGAATTAATTTCTATGCAAATAATTTATATTCTATTCTTTGTATGCATGTTTATTCCAGAAGTTTCCTTAGGAGTCTAAAGATGCAAACTGATTATTAGGGTACAGCAATTCATATTGTTTGAGGCAGTATCTATGGCATTATGATCTTATTACTTGCCAGATTATCAGATACCCATTAAAATATGAAAAATCTGCTTATTAACAATTTTCTGTTTTACAAATGATTTTGAATAGAAGTATGAACCAGCACAAGTTTTTGTTAACAACCAGACTGGACAAAACGTACAGGAGGAATGGAATCATACAGAGAAATAAATGCAGAGCTTTTGGTGCTGCAACTCATTTTGCTTATTAAAAAGAGGAACACTAATATGTTTATGTATGGCTATGTATGTGCACATATATGTTTATTTAAATGACAGATAGATTTGCCCTGGACATATTTCAAAATATGTTTAATCTTCCAATTATTTAATATGCAATTTCTGGGGAAACATAAAGACAAGAGAAATGTTATTTACTGGGTGCAGGCTAAAAATAATCAAAAATATAAGGATATTGGTAATATTTTGAAATTTTGATAGAATCATTTGTCTAATTTTAGAATTAATATTTATAAATGTCATCTTCTGGGAATTCAATAAAATAGACTAAAAAAATGATGAATTTTTTTGGGAATTCAATAAAAAGTTGATAAAATTCAAAATTCACATGAATTTCTGAATTATTTTAATCTAATCTAGACATAGATCCAAAATTTGAGGAGGGGGGAAATATTTATGTTAACTGTTCATAAATATATATTTTTCAACTTTTGAACTGTTTATGAGTTTGTCATGAAGGCTATTTTCACTTCTGGAAAGAAAGTCTGAGAAAAATGCTCTGAATAATAATAAATGTACTTTGGGGAAATAATGGAGAAGGGTCAGGCATTCCAAAAATGGCTAATTTTGTATATGTATGAAGTTCATGGACTCACTTTGAATATGTAATATACCTCTTCCTGGCACTTCTTCAAAAAGCACAATATTTTATTGAAATGGGCTGATTGATTAGAAGGAATGAGAAATCAAAAAGACAGTAAGCCTCTTCTCTTACACTGAGTATATCAAAGAACTCCAAATGTTCATGCTTAGGAGAGCGCAATAAAAATGCAAGATGCTAAGAATGGAAAACTTTCTGTCTCATAGTCTAATGCTTTTCATCTATGGAAAACAAAGCAGATACTTTTTCCCCTTTGAGTTTCTGTGGATTTCAGTTCATTTTAGTGGGAATCTTATCATAGTCTCCCAGAAGAAGTCCAATGTGACTGGTTTCATAAGAGTGATGCTGCAAAAGGCATTCAAGTTTTCCCAGTCTACCTAGTAATAGAGCCAATGGCGGATTAAGGCTCACTGGTGCCCTAAGCACTGACAAATCTTGGTGCCCCCCCTCCTTTGTACATACTGTACAGACAAAGCCAAGCTTAGACTACATAAAAGTTTTTGTGGTGCCCCCTTTGGGCCTGGTGCCCTAAGCACATGCTCAGTCTGCTTAATGGTCAATATACCACTGAATAGAGCCTAGTAACAGTTTGCTTGGGTTAGAATGAAACTGATTATATAATATTAATTATACAGTTTTTCCTTGTTTTTCTTTTTTCATTATAATGCATAATTTTTGCAATGTGCAGACATTGCAAAAGACCTAGCGCTGTGGGAAGAAGGAAGATTATCAAGAAATACCACTGGACAATCAACTCATGTAATTCCACTAGATCACCAAGGAAATTTTAAAATTACCCTTAGCCAGGATTCAAGACCAATTCAGAATGGGAAAGATATTCAGCTCCAGCTTCAAAGAAACAAATCACCACCATTATCCAGCGACAATAGCAGGCTAGTCTCCAATGTTACAAACAGTAGACCTCAGTCTTCCAATACACAGACCAACAGATCTTCTGGGCTGCCAACTCCACTAAACAGAACTGCAACCCCGGATACTTTGTTACAAAGACCTGTTTCCCCTAACAACCAAGGAAACAAAGAAGGAACCATTAGTATGCAAAGAAGTCAGTCTTTAATATCAAAGAATCAACTTGGAAGGACCATCACTAGTCCTGCAGGGCATCTTGAAGCAACTGGAGTTGCTCTAGGAAATATCACTCAAAGAAGCAGTATGTCTGAAGTAAGTTGTTTTGAAAAGAATTACAATATATAATACAGCTTCACTTTATTTCTGTATTAGCCTTATAATTAGTCTCTAATTAAGGTTGATTAAGAGCAAAAATATCAGATTAGAAAAAATTCATTGTATTTATTATTTAATGCTACTTGCTGGTAACACTTTTAATTGTTTCCAAAATTCTGTGTGAGGATATATGTACAGAAACATACATGCATACATAGCACATAGCATGCTATTTATGCATGTGTGTTCATTGTATACATTTATGGAATTACTCTATTTTCCTTTCCAGTGTTTGGCTTGAAAATCAAATATATTAGCTAAATGCTTTGTTCTTTTAAAAAATATCTAAAGAAGCTTGTATGTCTGCTCCTTTCTTTCTCATCACAAACTTGTGGCACGGTGATTTATGAGTGAGAAGGTTTTGGCAATCCAGGGGCTATGTCCACCAACAACCAAGACCTACCTCTTAGCTCCTCCTATTCATCTGTTGCCTTAAATGCTGAACTAGGGACTATAGTTGCATCATGGAACAAGTTAGATCTTATGGAAGAAAAATGTCCTAAGCAGTCTTTAATTCTTTTGTGCTTTAATCAGCAATTTAGGCCAATTCTAACTCTTAGCTCCTCCAGTTCTGCATTTTTACCACACATGCTAAGCTGTAATATAAAAAGTATATAGAACAATACAGTTCAGAACAGTTTTTATCATTTAGTTCCCTTGTTTTCCAAATGAGAGGCCTCTATTGCACAGTTTTCCATACCCCATTTCTAATAGATGAAGTGCTTTAAAACTCTTCTTTTCTTTATGGAAGAAACCACATTATAAACATTTTTAAGGCAGGGATACATGAAGAATTTGGCAAAGACTTGCATGTCAGCTCTGAAGTTCTTTTTGTAAAAAGTCCAAGGTTTTAGTTTTGCTATCCTGTCTGAAAGAATTATAAGTTGCCTGATGATCTGAGCGCTTGTACGCGTACCCTCAGCTCTGTTGGCATGGAAAATGCTATAGCAAACGTGCAGGTGTGTTACATTACTAGCTTAGTTCAAATTCAAACCAAGCAGTATAACATAGATAAATGTTTTTGTTATTGCAGGATTTTGTGTAAACTAATGCTTTAAATTCTTTTCTACATATACTTATCTACATTTAGTCTTTAATCTTCAAATATTCCTCTAATTGCAAGTGAAACATATACATCATATCATGACTGTTTCCTTCATTCTTTTATGAAGTATAGATTCTTCATGCTTCATCTCTTGAGACCATTCTTTGGAGTCTATGATAGGTCATCACCTGTATACAGGTAGTCCTCAACTTACAAGCATTCATTTAGCAACTATTTGAAGTTACAATGGCACTGGAAAAAGTGACTTATGGCTGTCACTTTTTCCAGTGCCATTGTAATTTCAAATAGCTGCTTGTGAGTGGTACAGACACAATCATTGCAGTATCCCCATGTTCACATGATCAAAATTAGAGTGCTTGGCAATTGTCATTACTTAGAACAGTTGCAGTGTCCGAGCATCAAATGATTGTTATTTGTGATCTTCCCAGCTTCCAATGAGCAAAGTAAATGGGGTGAATTAGGATTTGCTTAATGACCATGTGATTCACTTGAAAACTGGCAAAAAAACTTCATGAAATCAGTCATGAGTCTCTTAACAAGTACTTTGCTTAATAATGGAAACTCTGGCCCCAATTGTGGTTGTAAGTTGATTTATATGTATTGGGTTGACAAGAAAAGAAAACATCTGGGTAACATGCTTTTGTTTTCTAATTTGCTGTTTTACTATTAATATCAAAAGAGATTCTGTTTTTTGTAGGAACATTGGTTTATTTATTTTAATATTCATCTTTCTTCCTCAAGGGCATGGTGAAAATTAAAGCAAACTTGTAGGAAAAAAACCTTATGATTATGTCTTTCAAAATTAGAGTGCTTGGCAATTGTCATTACTTAGAACAGTTGCAGTGTCCGAGCATCAAATGATTGTTATTTGTGATCTTCCCAGCTTCCAATGAGCAAAGTAAATGGGGTGAATTAGGATTTGCTTAATGACCATGTGATTCACTTGAAAACTGGCAAAAAAACTTCATGAAATCAGTCATGAGTCTCTTAACAAGTACTTTGCTTAATAATGGAAACTCTGGCCCCAATTGTGGTTGTAAGTTGATTTATATGTATTGGGTTGACAAGAAAAGAAAACATCTGGGTAACATGCTTTTGTTTTCTAATTTGCTGTTTTACTATTAATATCAAAAGAGATTCTGTTTTTTGTAGGAACATTGGTTTATTTATTTTAATATTCATCTTTCTTCCTCAAGGGCATGGTGAAAATTAAAGCAAACTTGTAGGAAAAAAACATTATGATTATGTCTTTCAGTTGGGTAGTTGCATAAAATTGTTCACTGGCTTGGAAGTTACTCTGTAACCCTTCTGAGCATAGCTGCCTTTTCAGTGAGTTTGATCGCATAATTTGTTTGTTTGTCCCCTTTGCTGTTAAAAGAATGTGATGGACTGCCTTCTCCAGCACCACAACTCAAACAAGTTAATTTTTTTTCTGTCTAGTTTTTTTCATAGTCCAGGTTTAAGTATAGCTCAATTCATAAATTCAAAAGAATCAATAGAAATCTAAAAGTATGATTGATTTAATTTTTTAAATGAAAAATTGAGTGTATTCATGAAGGATGGATGGATAATGAGAGTTTCTGAATGAAAGACATTTCTCAGTAATGTCAAGAGAGAAAAAATAAACAGGGAGAAAAGGAAAGACATGTAAGAAACTACCATAAAAAGAGAATGACAGCAAAATGATAATTACAACACTTGTATTAAGAGAATAGGTTTACTTCCAACAAGATGAATGGTGAGTAGATACCAAAAGAGAAGAGAATATAGAAGCTACTTGGAATTGAGTGAAAAGAATTACATACAGAATATCACAATGTACATTTATATTGATAATAAGTATGAAATAGTATGTTTGATGAATGATCAAATGAAAAAGACTTGGGGTGAGAACACACATGTTCTCTGTGTGAAAATGAAAATGAAATACATATAATATGTGTAGAAACAAAGCTCAATGGACGTAATCTAGATTTGTTTTAATACTATTTCACTGAAATTGCTGCACATTCTCTTAACAGTTTTGGCTTTTTTAAGCAGAGTCAAGTCTTTGGTTACTAAGTGCTTTATAAATCTAAGATACTCGTTTTTTTATTGTCATGGACAAAAGTCTGTTTAATAAAAAGAACATATTTGCTTGCTTCTCTTTCACAAACAAAAATCTGTTCAATAAAAAGAACTCATTGCACAGTTACAGCACTCCAAACAATATAGAACTAGTGGCTAGGAGGTCATCCTCTTATGAATTCTGAATTGTACTTGCACAGGGCCTCACGGTGTGAATCATGTCCTTCCTGAGCAGTTTTAAAATGTAAGCTATTGGCCTAAAAGAAATCTGGATTCTATTATAACTTACAGCTGTTCAGTGTATATCAACATTCATTTGTTTGCTACTTTTCTACACAGAGTTGACCTGTCAATGTGTCAGCTTTGTTAGGGATGTCATGAAGATTAAAGAAAGAGTAGAAGGTTAACCATATGAATTTTACTTGATTAATTAAATTTGCATAAATTTTACATATCCTGCATTGCTTCCAGTATATAGAATGCATGCCCTTGGAAGTGTGCTTGGCTCCATTCAATGTGTAGGAAATTTGTAGTGATCCATCTGTTTTGCCAAGCTTTTAATTGTTAGGTGATCTTGATATTGTATAGCATTTTAAAATATACGTATTCTGATTTTAGTTTGAAATTTTAATAACTGCCCTCAAATTTCTAGCCGAGTTGAAAGGCGGATATAAATTAAAGAAATAATAATATGGTTAAACCCAAAATTTCCTAGATATTCAAAAATTAGTTCAAGGTCTCTTGCTAAGTCTCCTTACAGAATCGCAGCTCTCTACTTTCTCTGAGGTGATGATAGAAGATCTTGCTTTGGTGGTGACAATAATATACCCCTATTTTGTTCTGAAGTTGGGTCTTTCAAGACCCGAGGTTCGGAGCAGCATTCAGCTTCTATGCAAGTACGTAACTAGTGTGATTTTGAGCATTCATTCAGCAAGAAGAAAAAGCAGCAGAGTCTTCCTTTTACACATTCACTGTATTAAAAATTGCTGTCACTCTTGGTGTAATTCAGAGTAAATATATTAAGTTAAGGCAACCCCAGAACCAGGAAGGAAAGACTGATACTGATTTTACTGCCATGTTTTATAATTTGCTGCTTGCTGTATGCTGTTTTGACAGCTTATATAACCATAAAGATGGGTATAAGTTGAAAAATAAAGTAATACTTTTTTAAAAGGGACTTTAAAAAATAGCTAATTACTTTTGTTAGTTATTCAGCCCAGGGTCTTCCTGTAACATTTCAATTGGATTTCCGTTGCTTTGTTCTATCTAATCTTGTAGATTAGGTAGTTTTTATATGCAGTCAGTTCAATATCTGTTTTGTGAGGCTAGAAATAGTTCTTAGACAATTCTACTGATTAATGTACGCTTTAAACATTCACAGAATTTCCCTTGCCATTTCCTGAAAAATCCTTGAAATAGAGGAAGAAAATTACCTGATTAATCAGGAGTACCTGATTAATTGATTTAATTAAATAATCAATTCGATCAATTGCAGCCCTAATTTTTGCTTGACTGAATTGATTATTTTTTGTGGCAGGAGGACTTCCTACAACAACTTCAGCTTGCTCACCAGCCATGGATTTTGCCAGCTGATACTGAAAGTGAAGAAGCAGAATCAAATCCAGATAAATGTGAGTGATTAGTACCAGATTCATTGCTGGAGATAGAGACCTCATTTTAATGAAATAATTTTAATTGTGTATCTTTGCTGGCTTCTAACCTGTGCTAGAATTTTTGTATCTGTTATTTATGGAAATAAATGTCTAGTTTTCTGGTCAGTGTGTCAGAGTGAGAATAACCTCAAAATCATGTAAACTGTTCTCTGTGCCATAAACTCAGACTTATCTCTTTTTAACAAAAATGTCACAGAATAGGGATTAAAAACTACATTGTGACAAAAGCTTTTGATGAACACATTTGATAAAACATACTAGAGATGATTCATATTTGAAAAATATGAGTTCAGAATTAGCAGATTTAGTTCCAACTGACAATATTTCACTTCCTCCTGTAACAAAACAGTAATACCTTTTTATTTGTCTGAACAGTTTTCGTTCATGCAGACATAATTCATAAACTTGGCTGTATGGTTCTGCTGCTGATAAACATAATGTAGAGAACATATTACATACATTTATGTAATACAGTTTAGACAAGCAGCATATGCTAATTATCTCACTTTACAGAGGCTCAATAAAGTATACACGATGATATAGTAAACCTAAAGGTAGATGGAAAAAGGAATTATTATGACCATAGCATTTGTTTAAAAAAAAATCACAATAGCTTGTGATATGAAGAGCAGAAAACTGTGATTTTCTAAGCTATTTTAGATGTTATGGCTATGAAAGAACATGCTGCTTAACAGGTACTTATTAGCACCTTGTCAATAGAATTGGAACCATCTAAACATGGCAGGGTGAATAAAAATCATGTTACTTTTGTGGGAAAAAACTAATGCTAGATAGAATTTAACATAATAGTCAGGTGATTGCAGAAACTGGAAAAACTAAGCAAGACTTGAGCAAAACTGGAAAGTAGCTTTTTTCCTTTTTTATTTTTAATTATAGAGTGAAAAATTCCTTCCTTACAGTGCTAAGATAAGGTAATTGCATGAACTTGTGGGTGATTTTGGAAATACATATGGAACAGAAAAATATTTTAACCACACTGGGAAATTTTACAGAGATCATATAAATTATCATTTGAATGTTTTAACATATCCTGTCTATTTGAAACATTACAATATAAACAGCTGATTGCTCCCCCCTTTGGGATAAATAGATAAAACTAAAAATTAGTAAGAGTATCCACATGATATGGTTAAAAAGTTAAGATGGTGGCCATGTCATTGAGATCAAAGCTACAATTGTTTTTTTAGGTGTGTCACATGTTCATTAGCTTAGTGTGGCATCAGAAGCTAGATCTTAGTTTATTATTTCCAACTCTGGGTACTGCTCAAAGTAAATGTATCCTTGTTGATTTTAACAACTTTCCAAATAGAAATAACATAAGAAAAAATAAGCTGTATTTGACAGCATTGTTCACTGTTATGAACAAAAAAAGTCTGTTTATTCTAGCTTGAACAAAAGGCAGAGAGTGGTAAAACATCCTTAACTGAAATAACAGTTACCTTCTTACGACATTTTTAAAGCTGCAATTTTGAATCTTGATTTTAGCCCATATATCAATTTTCATAGTAGACTTTTCATTTATTTAATTGGAGGTCACTCAAAATAGGTGGTTCATTGAAAGAGAACAAACATTGTTTGATCTGAGCAATATTGTACTGTGTGTGACATCTGAGCATGGCAAATTGGGTAAAAGAATAAGCCTTTTAAAAATAATTATATGGCTAATAGCAGACATCTGCTTTTGGAATGCAATCTTTGTGGCCAAACTTACAAGTGAAGGGCAAGTCATGGAAAATGCAGGCTGCCAACATCCAGGTGTTGAAATGTTTGCAATGCAGAGAGCCAGGGAAACTCCTGGCAAAGTTTCTAATGCAAATTCCCTGTAAATCCTGCAAGTGAAAGTATTATCCGTGTAGCAAAAATGCTAGAAAAGTTAATAAATGAGACACAAATCTGCATGGGCATTATATATGTGATTTAGTGTTGAGAGGAATTAAATTTCATAATTTATGATTGAGAACAGAAGAGCAATCTTCTCAATAACAGGTGTTTTTTTGACTCAGCTTTTAATCAGTTGAATTTAGCTAATACTGCATTCTTCAATTTCAGGATATTACAATAGAAGTAAAAAAGCTGTTTTGGTCATGGAAAAGATTATAGCAAATAAAACAGTTTTTTCACAATAAAAAGGAGGCTATAGTAGCTTCAGTACTCTAGATTCTATTTAAATTATTTGTCTGCCCACATTAAATATTTTATTTTCCTAGAAAAATTTAATTGATTAATATATTTAATTGTTTTTAATTGGGGAATTAAGTTTTTCATTTAAAATTCTGTGAAAAAATCATCAATATAATAATTTCTGAATGAAGGATGATGAAAGAAATTTTGGTCCCTAAGCTCTACCCCTTCTATGTGTGCAATGTTGCAACACATGAAGAAAAGAAGTGGTGCCAGAATTCCAATGTTGCAGCACTAATTTTATCACCCAGACTCTCGTTACCATCCACATATAGGATGCTGAAGAATTTTCCATTTCTGAATGGACATTGAATGGCACTAAAAGTTGTAGATTCTGACTTTCCCTTAAGGCAGAATGTCTTCCCTGTTAGAAATCACATTGGTTTGTTTACTTTATGCTGTACACTGTAAATCAGCAGAATTGAGCTGTTTGCAGTAGGTGTGAATTTAATAAATGAATAATAAATGGAAGCAGAATCAAAATCACAAAATATACATGGTGTTTTATTTGGACTGAGAGCAACCACAAGTTTCCCAACACATGTGAAAGCTATCCAGTTTGATTTAGGACTGATTTCTAAATCAGTATTCAATTAGAGGGACAACATATGTATATGTAAATGTATATTTATATGTGTTTTTGTCTGTTCGAATGCACATTTTTAAATATGTCTAATTTTGTTTTGTTTTTGTAATTTTTTTTGAAAGCTTGTATGTTAACTTTCTGAATAAAACAAAAAATTATTGTGATAAAAAATCATATTGGTTTGTTTATGCCGTTAATTACACTGTAAATCAGCAGAATCCAGCTGACTGCTGTAGGTATGAATTTAATTAATGATTAAATATTCTAGAACAAATGAAGCAGAATCAAAAGCACAAAATATACATAATATTGCATTAGGACCAAGGCCAACCACAAAGTATTCAACTCATCTGAAGGGTAATCTAATTTGATTCAGGACTAAATCAAAATCAGAAATTTTATGTCTTCTATTGGAATGAAAATCCACAAATGATCATTTGCATTTCCCAACTGAATTGGGTAAAATGTGCAGACATCATAATCCTTTTTAAGGGACACAAAGCTTCAAAGTATCGAACAAGGGCTTCTTTTCTAAAAAGCCTGGATTTGTGATTCAGATTCACATTGATTCCTAATGCTGTAGTTTCTCCTAGCTAATACTGAGATTGTTGCTGGAAGGCAACCCACGAACAATCCTATGCAAGCTTATGCCAGCCTAAAAAAATCTGAATTGTAGTTTTTTTCCCCTTTTTGAATGAAATTTTAAAATAAAATTGTGATTTTGATGTCCTGAAAATTGTTTTAAGTTTCAATTAACAGGATTGAACTGGGTAAATGGGTAGATGCACATATATGGTACTTCTTTTTATGACTTGCTATGGCTGAGTGGGACGGTGGCAGATGGTTACATTGACTTCAGTGCAAGAAGAAAGAGTGGCAAATGAAGATGTGACATTATCAGAAAAGCATCCAGCAGTTGCTTCAAAGATATTTTCATTGATTGATTAAGTGCCATCAAGTCATTTTCAATCATCAACTAGTGGCCACATCTCTCTTTTGATTTACCTTTGAAAAATAGCTCAGTTTTAATTAAAAGATCAACTGTTAATGGAACAAGTCACAATGGCGCACTTCCCAATATAACATATTTCTTATCAGAACTATTTTTGATAATATTATTTTTACTAGCATGATAACACTGACCACAGTCCAAGTCTCCAGTGCTGGTAATTATAAAATATAAGTTATGAAATGGTGTTTCTCCATTATGCTTCCAAATCTGTGCTTCAGTGGTTAGATGGTCTAGACATTGGTATTTGAATATAGATCTTTTTAACATTTATATTGTGTTTTCTAATCTAGATGAAATGTTAATATATATTGCTAGTGCTATACACTAAATAAATAAATAATAAATCTCCATCCTGAAATGAAACTATAAGCATTTTAAGTCATTTTATCTGAATGTAGTGAAACTGAATGGAAGGAAGATTTTCCATTTTAAAGTTCTGTTAGAAGGATTCCTAATTCATCTTGATTTCAACACCGATATCATTCATAGGAAATGCCAAGATAAACCATACTAGAAATATAAATGTTTAACTTGTCATTTGGTTTAAAAGAGCTTACTTAAATTCAAATAAACATTCCCAAAGCATTATAAACTTTCAGGAGAGATTTCCATTTCCTATGCTCTGTGAAATTTTTACTTCATTTGTGACCTTTCTTTTTAAACTCAGCAAAGCTGGAATGTGTAAAGAAAGATAAGTCTAAAATCTAATTTATTCTATCATTTATTTTTTATTTCTTTCCTTAGACATAATAAAAATGATACAGCGAGAAATAAATGGGAAGCTATAAACTTTCACTAAAGCTGGCTCTTCATTCTCTTTTGCTTTAGGTTTTTTTCTAAAGATTTAGTGAACTGCATTAGCCATACACTGATGTTAAGCTGGCAATCAAGTGATTGTCATACCCTGAGCTTTTTCTTTTTCCTTCCTTTCACTACCTCTCAAAGATGCTGTGACCACTCACGTGTACATATATGCACCTATATTTTAAAACCTCACTGATGCTCCATTATTCGACATTCATAAGATTCTTGCTGCACCACATATCAAAGATTACTGCTTTGATAATTTGAGCCAGTTGCATTCTGTCAGCCCAAACCATCTCATAAGGTGGTGGTTGTGGGAAAACAGGTGGAGGAAGCATTATGTATAATACCTTGAGTTATTAAAAATAGAGATGCAGTAAAAATCAAGTAAATAAATAAAATTGCCAAGTAGAAGAAGATGGAAAAAGGCACAGTTACTGACATCTTCTAAATGTTTCTCTGTAACATCATATTAACTTCATACTGATGTGTGTAATGTTATTTAAATTTCATAGTCTTGTTGTTTTCACTGTCCACATTATTATGCATATATTAAATACTTATATGAAGAATATAATTATTTTTATGGTCCTTTAATATTTAATAGCGCTTCATCCTTTTTTTATTTTTCAGGCTTGTGAATGAAATTGTGGATGCAATGAAGAACAATTGATCTCAAGTATATAACATGCAGATAACTAGCTATTTTCATTCATTGTGCATAATAGAAGCTTAGTTTTATAAATGCAACATTTAATGGAATTATTGTAAAGTGTGGATGCTACAATGTACCAGATCTTATCACAGTAATAGTGGCCATAGGTAAAAATGATTATGAGTCATTTTTTTAATGCATAGATCTAATAAAATTCATTTTGTTTAATTTATACCTCTTTTTTTTTTAGATTGACATTTGTATATTCAGCTTTGCCTGGTGAAAAGCACACCTCCTTAAAGATTTCCTGCATTTCAATTTTTTTATTCCTCATATTTTTATAACCTTGTTTTGTTTTTATTCAATGAAATTTATTTCATTTGGCCACATCATGTGTGTGTGTGTGTGAAATAAATTTAGAAATGAATGAACAATTAATGTGTGGAGGATGTTTATATTCATGTGTGTATTTTTTTCAAGCATAATTTACTGAAATTAGCAGTTTCACATTGTTACATGAAAGCTTTTACTTAGTGAATTATGTGGAATAATTTATGCATGCATAAGTAAAATATTTTAATTTCAAATATGATATTATTTACTTAAATCTTTACTGCTTTAAGTATTTGGTAACATAGGTGTGCATTTTATATGTTTAAACAAACATTTGAAGCAGATTGTTATGAGCTGATTAAGAAATTTGTCTCAGGAGTTATGAATGATAACATGCAGAATTCATTTATTTATTTCAACTGCGAGTGGAGACGTGCTGCATTTAATTCAATGGCTTTTATTCCTGAGTAGGCGTGCATAAGATTGTGTTGTTATTCAGTTATATATGAGTTTGTCTTCTTTTCTTTTTGATTTCAGTTTCTGAATCACATACCTACTACCATTATAATAGTTATAAGTATCAAAATAATAATAAATAAAATAAAATTTCCTAACACAAGTATTAAGACTGTGGCCTTTATTTTTTGTTATTCCAATGTAAAAAATGATTAATAAGCATGTGAAGAAAATATGTTATTTATTGAAAGTATTTAAGTATGACCTCTATAATTGTGGATTTTAAAATATTTTATAATAGCACAAAATAAACTCACTATACAACACAGTCCAAAATAACTTTAATGTACTAATAACATACAGCTGAATTTTAAATGTTGGAAGTTAAAATATAGCAACTGATGACTCAATGAACAATAGAGCATTTAATAACAGATAGCATCTCCTGCCTTACTGCAGAAAATTAGGAAGATATAAATTTGTTTTAGCAACATGATTTTAATAAACTTGAGTTAATCCATATACCTACCGTATAAATATTAATTGCCTCTTTGAAGGATATTCCCCCCAGACAGTACTTGGAGGTATCTTCATGGGGGAGGAGCATATTTCAATGATAAAGATTCAGAAAGTTATATAAGGGCAGTAGGAGTCCCAAAGCTGTCCATCAATAGTTTGCTACTAGATTGCAGATTAAGTAGCAACATTGACCACTTGGTCTGTTGTTCCCCAATATCAGGGGTGGGATTCTATCAGTTTGCACCTATTCGCTAGAACCAGTTGTTAACATTCTAAGCAGTTTGGAGAACCGGTTGTTAGAAGAAATTACTGGCCTAATCCTGCAAGGAAGGCAGGAAGGAAACATTCTAGTGTTGCTTACAGAAACTGCCTCTCCGTTAACCCTTATTACATTCTTGGCAGGACTAGACTTCCTGTCTTAGGAACTTCTGGAGTTTCTTTTCCCCTCCTTTGCTGGTACTTTGTGTGGAGTGACCATTCAAAGTTACAATGGCACTGAAAAAAGTGACTTATGACCATTTTTCACACTTATGACTGTTGCAGCATCCCCAAGTCATGAGAGGCTAGGCGAGGAGATGTGTGCCTCGATGTGAGTGATATTGAGTTGGCCACACCCAGCCAATAACATGACCACCAAGGCATGTCCATCCAGTCACATGACCACCAAGCCACACGCACCACCTAAGCCATGCCCACAGAATCAGTTGTTAAAAAAATTGAATCCCACCCCTGCCCAATATGGAGAAATATGCTCACATTTAAATTATAGAAATCTGTTTGCTATTCCTAAAACTGTTGTGTCTATAACTTTTAACTGGGGAAACATTTTTTTTGAATCAAGGTACCTCAGTGGGCTAAATTTGAAGAAATTTGCATCCAAAATCCAAGACACATGATTCCCATGGAATTGAAATTTGGCAAACTTGTGGGCAGTTCAGTGCTGCTATGCCACTGCCCAGAGGTTCATAGACTGGTCCTGCTCTACCCATCGGAAGCCAGTAGATCAGTTCCATTATTGGCTGCTGGAGGGTAATCAGCCATGGACAAACTCATGGTTTATCATTGCTTTGTTTATTCACAATCCAAAGCTCTTCCAAATAATTTTCAGCTCTATGTAAAGATCCGGTGTCTGCTCTTCTCTAAACAACAAGTAACAATTTTCAGCAATTTTCCAAAAGGCTTCCCTTCTAAAGATGCATCTTCTATAGGACAGATAAGTTATTTTCATATTCTACCTGTTCCCGTTAGTCATCACAAATATATTAAACTCTGGGAAAATTGCTCTCAAGTGGGGTGTTCAATTCACTTTTCAGTGCAGTTTACTTCCCTTACTAACAGGAAATAAACATAATAAGCAAAGTGGGTGGCTTGATCCAGCAGAAATCAGAAAACACTACATTTGATGAGCAGGAAAACATAAGTGAAAGGTATGTTCATAGTGGCTGGGGCAAGAGAAAGATGACATCATCTGTTCTTGGTCTCCAGAAATAGTTGGTGAGATAGGCTCACAAAAGGGCAACCTGGTAATGCAGATCAGTTCACAAGTAGTTTATGGTTTAGTGTGATGTGCGACCCTAGCAACTGAACTATTCCAACTTTCCTTAATGAGATTTTTTTACGAAAAGGAAAAATCTGTGGAAGAAGCAATAAAGAACCGCAAAGCTGTTTGGATTTCCTTTAATAAAATATGTGAATGAACCAGTTGATGGCTCGTAGCAATCATGGTACTATTTGCCTGCTAGTATTTCAAGGATTTAAAAATCAAGCAAATTCTGTAGATATAACAATTTATGTCATTAGTAAGCATAGCAGAATATTTAGTGTTGTAGACATTCCTTATTGGTGCCTTAGCAAGTCGCAATTTCTTTTATCTTTCATTGGAAAGGTAACTTTTATTTAACAGAAACCCTCATTTTTACACCTCCTGTACCAAACCACTGCCTAATCTGTCCAAATAAAAATCAGAATGAATGAAGCTGATAAAGAGAGTTAAGGTTTATAGGGATCAGGAAAAAAAGCCTAAATCTGAGCACCCTACTGTATACACATCAAGAGTCTTAGGCATATTAAGAACTAAAGGTACATTTGTTTGCTTCTTGGGTGGCTAAAGTTTATCTTCTCTCCTTTGGTGCCAGAAGAAATGGAGTACCATGGCAGATTTGAGCAGAAACAGCTTTACTGTTGAAAACAATAATCGAAAACAATTAGAAGTTCTCAATCTAAAATTTGTTTTTGATCATATTTAAATTCAGAAAAGGAGATGATTGCACTTGGGTTATATAGATATATGTCTATCTGTCTTGCTAGTTAGCTAGCTAAATAAACTGTGTGCCTTTCTTGTGAGACCACCCCTGCAAAATGAAAAGGCATTAACACATGCTATGTCACAACCAGACATTCTTAATTCTTTGCAGTTGATGATTTTGTTTATGGTAATTAAAACAATACCAACATTATACTTAGTCACTTCAGCAAACAGATTATAAAGTCTGGCTCCTTGGGTTTAAAGACTGGAAATAGAACAAGTAAAGTCAGGCAGCATTAATTATTTCAAATTATTTCTGTGCAACCCTGCAAACCTTCAACACTGATCTGACTTTTCTCAAAACAGGGTAAAGTCAAATAAAACCATTTGATTACCATACTTTAAGCTAGCACAATTGTTTGTATAAATACAAAGGAATAAATTCAATGAATTTGTGATAGTTCTTCCTTTTTTTTTTTTAAGTGAACACATTTTAAATACATTCTGGAGAATATACTTAAATAGAATTTCTGTTACAAAAGTTTGGATGAAAAAACAAAATTTATATTGGGTTAGCATTTCAAAGTGCTTGCAAAGGCCCGAGCTTTGAGAGATTCTTTGTTAAGAAAGGATTGTTTCTCCTCATTTTTTCCTCATCATTTCCACAATCTACAAGGTTGCAAAACTTTCTGTCATTTTCAAAATAATGAATCAGAATATCTTCATTTAACTTTTATGTTTTAGCACTCACTTAGATTGAGAAATTATCTTTTATCTGGACCAGAAAAGAGAATGGTGCTTGTGAGCACCATTATCTGAATAAACAGATGCATGACCAAGAGACCTTCCAACATGCATGTATACATGTATGTATTCATGCATTCATACACAAATACATGTATAAATACATATTTCTGATATTAATGGACTATATGTGACATACATTAAAATACACATCTACCACCTTTTGTAGACATCAAAATAAGTTTAGACTAACAGAAAATTCATTTTCAAGGAATTCCTGTTCTAAAGAATAACCACAATTTTATGTGGTCATCTGCAGTAAATGATAAAATCAAGCTGCAGAGACAACTCCAAAAACAGTTTTACTTTATTTGTGGGTTAAAATGATTAAACTCCGCTGAATGAATGCTATAGCAAATTCTGTAACTAACACTCAGAAATCTGTCCCAATAAATTTTGTGGTGTTACATATTTCCAAATACAAAGTTAGATTCTAGTCACTGAGTTGGAGGAGAGTTATACTGACAAGGGATGGCTAATGAATTACAATGTGAAAAGGATTCAGAAGAAGTACTAATTCCTAAGTGGAAGTGAAGGTGGAGATTGAGGAGAAGATTTTAATAGTCATTTATTTTTGTCCAATACAATTATTATCTCTATCAATAGAATTTTATCAGATAATCAAACCATTCATGCAGTATAATTCTGGAAAAACAAGGAAAGGCGCCAGACCTGAAAAAAAAATTCCAATGCACTATATATAGAGCCTGTATATTTATTGTGTATGAAACTTTATATCCAGACTTATTAGAGAGTTCTAAAGAATCTGGTTCATAAACTATTTACCAACAGCATTGAACAGACAGTGCAACCTTAGTGATTCCATTCTGTTGTATTTACATTTAAACTTATATTTGTAAAAGATAACTTGTATCATACTAAGCTTCTAATAATCCATGTTTATCTTAAAAAAGAATAACACTGCTATTGTGAATAGACGAACAGCAGAAATGAAACATTTCTTGATATCTGTATTTTTATAGCAACTTTATCTTTTATTTTCATAAAGTCTGTTTGGCTTATTGATCTATAAAGGCTTGGAGCTCTTGGAATATAAAGTTCACAAATTGAGAATAATATAGCATTATCAGCTTCCTTCTTTAGGTACATAACATATCCAGTCCTGACTTCCCAGGGTTGCTGAAATGAATGAAGTTCTGGTTTTCATATATGGAATCCAGGATCCTTGTGAGATTTTAGATTAATAGTTGTTGGTCTACGTCCTGTTTTAATCCACATGCACAACAGTTTTAAGGGATTTATTGGCAAAGGCAAAAGTCCACAGAGTCCACAGTCCAGGTCCAGTTCAAAGTCCAAGGTCCAGTTCAAAATCCATGAACAAATCCAAGGTCCAAACACACAATAATCATACCGATCTGAAGAATGGGAAGTTGTTTCCAACAACACCAAACTCCACTCATTTGATTAAATAGGCACTTGTTGGTGCAGCTCATCAGGAGGGGCAAGGTTGCCACCCCATGAGTAGCCCCACTAACCTCCATTGTGTTTGTCTCCTCATAATCCTACATGTCCATAGATCAGGTGGAGAAGACAATTCCTCCTCATTCCCTTGTCAGCTACAGCTGCGTATCTTATCCACCCTGTGGTTCCAACAGGGCGTTTGAGCTCTCCAGCTGCAGATGCTCTTCTCCTTCTTCACCCTTCCAGCAACCACTGTGCTGTGCCTGGCCTCTCTATTCCTGGCTCAGAAACCTCAGCAATTTTACGAAACTTCTCTGCACTTCCCTCCAAAGTCCTCAAAGCCAGATTTTCCTCATTGTCCAAGCTGGCATCCAGGTAAGTCATCCCACTCTTGTTGTCACATATGTTCTGAACAATTTTCTGAGAAGTGCATTCTTTGTATGGAAAAAAATGTATTTTCCCCTTACAACATGAGAATTTATTTATTCATTTCTTTATTTATGCTGTCCATCTCATTATCTAAAGTGGCTCTTACTAGTTTTATATGTACATATTCACATGGGGAGATTGAAACCATAACCTATCCACCAGGGGTGGGATTCAAATTTTTAACAACCAGTTCTGTAGGTTTTTTGTTATTTGGAATAAAAATAGTTGGTGGGCATGGCTTGGTGGTCATGTGACTGGGTGGACATGGCTTGGTGGTCATGTTATTGGCTGGGTTTGGCCAACTCAATATCACTCATATCGAGGCACACATCTCCTCGCCTGGCCTCTCATGACTATGGGGATGCTACAACAGTCATAGTGGGAAAAATGGTCATAAGTCACTTTTTTCAGTGCCATTGTAACTTTGAATGGTCACTCCACACAAGCAAAGTATCAGCAAAGGAGGGGGAAAAATGCTCCAGAGAAGTTCCAGAGACAGGAAGTCTAGTTCTGCCAAGAATGTAATAAGGGTTAATGGAGAGGCAGTTTCTTTAAGCAACACCAGAATGTTTCCTTCCTGCCTTCTTTACAGGATTAGGCCAGTAATTTCTTCTAACTACTGGTTCTCCGAACTGCTTAGAATGTTCTAGTGAATAGGTGCGAACTGGTAGAATCCCACCCCTGCTATTCACCCTTTCTTTCAATGAAAGGGAAATGTTTTAACCAAATCTGAAGTTAATATAAAGTTGTGACTTGGGATGGGCCTGACTTTTAATTAAACAGTATAGAATGTGGCCAGGAGTATCCATAGGCAGAGAAAAAGTAAAAATGGCAGCTAAGGTCATGTGAATGATCCCACATGCTATTTTTACATGTGTCACACGCACAAAAAGATTAAAGGAGCAAAGCTTTAACTTACGTCAATGATGCCCCTATTTGACTTTTTTGTCAGCTTCCTCCTATAAATAGCCCTGATGTAGATAAAGCATGTTTTCTCTCTTAATCTTCCACCAATACATCTGTTTTAGTCATTTTACCAGCATAATTCTTTTCTACCTAACTATGCTGTAAGAATGTTTGCTAGGATTTCTGAGGTGTTTGTATGGTGGCAGAGAATCCAGGAACCTGTGACTACAGCAAAGTTTACATAAAGTCTTATCTTCCACTTCAGTACAGGATTGAGCTTATCCCTTTATACATCCCTTTTATGCTAGAAGAAAGCATTACTGAAGTTAATGGAACATAATTTCAAGGAAGCAAGATGGAAATGTGTTTTTATTTTCCATCTTTTGCTGCTGTGCTAGCATTTTGTCTTTACCCGCCAGAATTGCAATAAGCTCCTATGTTACTTTCAAAGCAGAGGCAGACACATTGAAGTTCTACTTTTGAAACCACAATAGTTAGAATATTGTATGTTATACTGTACATGAAAGCATTTAAAAGGCTGATCTCATCAGCTTTAGTTTTATCCCTTTTTTTCCTCCTTTACAATGGTGGATTGAAACCAGGCTTTGGGGCTGTAACCCTTTGGTGATCTGAATTTCATCAGTGGTATAGAACTGGAATGCTTGATTTGAACGATTGAAGATTGATGGCCTTCGGTGTTCACACATGCAAAGTCATGCCATTCTAACTATGAAACCGTCTGCATCTCCAAATCCGCCAACAGCTTGCCTTACTTGCTTATTTCCCTAAAGAAATAATTATGGTACATTCAAAGATGTAATAATTATGATCAAAGCATATTTTATAAATTTGTATTAATCACATTTTTAGTGCTGGCCCATGAACAATAAACTTGTACTTGTAGAGAGCCACATTACAGATTAGTGAAAGTTCAGAACTTAATTTTTCTCCAGAACATATTTTAGCAGGAGTAATAAATGATTTCATACAGACTTTCTGGCTCTGTGTGAATTTCTTTTTGGCACAAGTTTACTAAATATATTTACGGAACAGACAGTAGCTGCATTTCACAAACCATCCCCCCCCCTCTCTCACACACAAGTAAATTGAACTGCAGTGTTCCAATATTTGAGGGGCTGCCACAGAGACGAGAGGATCAAGCTATTTTCTAAAGCGCCTGAAGGCCAGACAAGGAATAATGGATGGAAACTGAACAAGGAGAGATTTAACCTGGAAATAAGGAGAAACTTTCTGACAGAACAATCAACCAATGGAACAGCTTTCTCTCAGAAGTTGTGGGAGCACCATCACTTGAGACCTTCAAGAAGAGATTGGACTGCCATTTGTCAGAAATGGTGTAGGGTCTCCCACTTGTGCGGGGGGTTGGACTAGATGACCTATAAGATTCCTTCCAACTCTGATTATCTGTTATCTATTTTATCTGCTGTCACTAGGTATGGCAATGTCGACA
Source organism: Bungarus multicinctus (assembly GCA_023653725.1). Taxonomy (NCBI): domain Eukaryota; kingdom Metazoa; phylum Chordata; class Lepidosauria; order Squamata; family Elapidae; genus Bungarus; species Bungarus multicinctus. The sequence continues at coordinate 61,335,737 of CM042846.1, forward strand.
ATCCACACTTTTTTCTTCTCCACAATTGTGATATCCGGGGTGTTGTGTTCCAAAACTTTATCATTCTTTATTCGGAAGTCCCACAGTAGTTTTGCATGCTCATTTTCAACCACTTTTTCAGGCTTATGATCCCACCAGTTCTTTGCTACAGGAAAATTATTATTATTATTATTATTGTTCTTGTTGTTGTTATTGAATTAATATCAATGTGATGAATATTATTGTAAACATTTTGATTATGATTTCCTAAAAATAATTGCACCCAGACAACACAATGCTGAATTGAAATTGACTTTTTATATGTTATATAAATAAATAAAAAATGGGGGGGGAGGTTTAAATATTTATCATTGTTATTTCTTAAACATGAACAAAACCATTGACAAACATAAGTGATAGGACTCTAGTTCTACTATACAGTGATTGGTTAAGAAAAAAATTTTTTTCTCAAGGACAATTATGGAAATATTTATTTCAATTATTTCCAATAAAACAATACAATTCTAAAATGCTTTTTAAAAAGTGATCGAAGTCTATTGAATAGGCCTATATATGCCTGTTCACTGCTGTTGTAACTGCTATTGGTATCAGTGTGATTTAACCTAAGCAAAAACAGCCAACAAAACATCTCTCCAAAGAGAGTGGAAGAGAGGAGTAAAGGAAGGGGGGAAAAGGAAGAAGAAGAAAACTGAATGACTGTGTTTAAATTCTTAAACTCTGTGGTGGCCCAAGCATTCTGCCAGTAAAAATGGGCTCCCAAGTTCCATTTTCGGCTGCGATGGCTTCCACATAGCGGTCCCAAGCTCCAATTTTGCTGACAGGCACTGCGGGCCAGTCCTTTACTGTTTCCAGGGTGGCCCTGTGGCCCAGATCTAAGCAATGCCTGGGCCGGATCTGGCCCCCAGTCCTTGAGTTTGACACCCTTGCTTTAAATGAACATTACCCAAACTTGGTAACATCATTAGTGCTACTTAGGAGTGAGGTTTACCCTCAGTTTATATTCTAGTGGTTTGCCCTCAGTTTATATTCTAGTGGCTTGCTCTGTCCTTGTTCGAGAGGTGGACTTAGAATAATTTTGGTAACAAAGATAATGAAACATATGCAAAAACATAGCCTAGTTCAGAGAGCATGAAGGATCCTTCATAGACTTTACTTCATCTCTCACACTCTGGAATGACCGAATGACAGAAGATAGGTCTGCATACCCTTTCAGATACTATAAAAATGCTTTTAATTACTTCCTTTGTGATTTAATCTCAGGGTTACAGTAATTCTGCTTATTTCAATATAATTATTTTGGTCTAAATAAGCTTGAATTACCTTGATGTCTCTGTCATTTCTGTACCTTTCCACCTTCTTTGAATTTTTCTCAGAATTGCAAACCTAATGTAATATTTGTGCAGAGTCTTACTAGCATAGAATAAAGTGGAAATATTATTGTAAATTAAAAAAAATTCAGGGTTGTGAAAAAGGAGTTGTTATTACTCCTTGTGGTCTGACAACTGTTGTTCTATGATATAAACAAAAATTGCATTTGCCTTTTAGTAGGGAATACATATTCATATTCAATTTGTTTTCAAGGATATATTCTAAGAATATACATATATGCATACATACATACATACATACATACATACATACATACATACATACATACACATGTATGTATATATGTATATACATACATACATACATACATACACATATGCATATATATGTTTTCGTAGATTTTCACGGGTATGTAGGTCTTGGTGTGTTCGGGTCTTTTCCCGTGTAAGATTGAGACTATCTGGGCAACGTTTCGACAAGATCTCACTTGCCATCTTCAGGTTGGTGCTTTCAGCTTTGTGCTTGTGTGAACAAAGCGTGATCTGAGCTGCTGTTTTCCTATATATACTGGTGAGGAGGTTGGCCGTGTTGTCATTTCTTGATTGGTTGATGGAATTGATGTTTGTAGATTGGCTGGCTTTTTCTGAAGAACATGTGTGGCTGAGGTATTGGCTGTGTGTCTATCAGCCTCCTGTGTTGTAACAACTTGGGTAATGGGCTGTGTGATAACCTTCTGAGTTCTATTGTTTTGACATCCTGGGTCTTGTGCTATAATCTCCTGGGTCATAATGAGCTGGGTAATGGGCTGTGTGATGATCTTCTGAGTTCTAATCTTGTGACCTCCTGGGTCTTGTGCTATAATCTCCTGGGTCGTAATGACCTGGGTAATGGGCTGAGTGATGACCTTCTGAGTTCTAACCTTATGACACCCTGGGTCTTGTATTGTAATCTCCTGGGTCGTTGGCTGTGTTGCAACACCCTAGGTTTTGTGGTGTAGCCTCCTGAGTTCTGTGATGTGATATCCTGAGCAGGTGGACTGTGATGTGACGTTCCAGGTTTTGGTTTGGCTCCGAATTTGAGGCCTGGCTCTGTGTTCATGACATGTGTCAGTTTGCTTGGTTTGGGGGTCGGGGTGTGTCGCAGCTGGTGATGCAGCCATGGTCTGGTTTCTGGATGGTAGTTGCCTTTCATCTACGGGGTGGGTTTGGGTTTGGGTCTGGTGAAGGAGATTGGCGGTGGTGTCATGTGTTGTTTTGGGTCCAGTGTTAGTTTTCATGGCTGGGACTCATTTGTTGATAAGGGCTAGTTTCCAAACCCTAACCCTAGCCCTAGCCCTAACCCTAACCCCAAATCAAGCAAACTGACACACGCCATGAACACAGAGCCAGGCCTCAAACTCAGAGCCAAACTAAAACCTGGAACATCACATCACAGCCACCTGCTCAGGATATCACATCACAGAACTCAGGAGGCTACACCACAAAACCTCAGGGTGTTGCAACACAGCCAACGACCCAGGAGATTACAATACAAGACCCAGGGTGTCACAAGATTAGAAATCAGAAGGTCATCACACAGCCCATTACCCAGGTCATTACGATCCAGGAGATTATAACACAAGACCCAGGAGGTCACAAGATTAAAACTCAGAAGTTCATCACACAGCCTATTACCCAAGTTGTTACAACACAGGAAGCTGATAGACCCACAGCCAATACCTCAGCCACACATGTTCTTAAGAAAAAGCCAGCCAATCTGCAAACATCAACTCCATCAACCAATCAAGAAATGACAACACAGCCAACCTCCCACCAGTATATATAGGGAGACAGCAGCTCAGATCATGCTTTGCTCGCACAAGCACAAAGCCGAAAGCACCAGCCTGAAGATGGCGAGTGAGATCTCGTCGAAACATTGCCCAGATAGTCTCAATCTTACATGGGAAAAGACCCGAACACACCAAGACCTGCATGTATGCATGTATGTATGTATTATGTATATATATATATATATACATAATACATACATACATGCAACACTGGACCCAAAACAACACATGACACCACCGCCAATCTCCTTCACCAGACCCAAACCCAAACCCACCCCGTAGATGAAAGTAACACAAAGTATATATATATATATATACTTTGTGTTACTTATCAAAGTATATATATACTTTGTGTTAATTATCAGCTTAAAAAACCTTACACACACACACACACACACACACACACACACACATATATATATATATATGACTTTTTTTAATTAAAGATTTAAAAAAATAAGAATAATACAAATTAATATAAAGTAAGAAAGAGAAAAGAAAAAGAAAGAAATCAAAGAGAAAGCTAAAAGTGCAGGAAAAGAAAAAAGTAGAAAAAGAAAAGAAAGAAAAAACATAAAGTAGCTTCTGATTATTTTTTACTTGTATGTACACTTATAAATTTATCTCTTGCCCCATGCTTACAACACAGTGATGAGATTCCTTTTTTTTTTTTTACTACCGGTTCTGTGAGCACGGCTTGGTGGGCATGGCGGGGGAATGATACTGTAAAATCTCCAGTCAGAGGTGGTATTTACCAGTTTTCTGAACTACTCAAAATTTCCAGTTCTCCAGAACTGGTCAGAACCTGCTGAATACCACCTCTGTTACAACATAATTCTCCTCTTTTTATAGTGTATCCTGTCTAATCATCAAAATTATAAATCACAAGTTCATTTTTTTCTATTGCACACAAAAAGTCAATTAAGGGTTTTCAGCCAGCAATAAACTTAGACATCATCTTTTCTCTGATCAAGCCGTCAATTTAATCATCTCAGCAAGTTCCATCTTAACCAATCATTCCTCTATTGTGGATTTTGCTGAATATTTCCATCTTTGTGCATACAATAATCTCACTGCAGTTATCAGGTACAAAAAAAAAATCCCATGATTCCCTCCCCCCACTAACTGTTTGTTCATTAATCCCAAAAGAAAAACCTTTGGTCTAAATTGTATATTAACCTTAAACATTCTTTGAATCAGTCTGTGTGTTTAAATCCAAATTTATCTAGCTTTTTAAATATGTATTCCAAACATGGTAAAATTTGCCTTCTGACTGTTAAGATTTCTATTTTGAAATGCCTTTGTACAGTATAGACCATTTCTTTGGTGACATAAACCAATGATGCTTCAATTTATAAACATTATCTTTAAGACATAGTGTAAATTTCAGTCTTTTTAATCACCTATTTTCCCATTATTCCATACAGTATAGTATGTATTCCGGACTCTTCAAGTTATGGCCATTCATTCAGTGACCATTTGAAGTTACACTGCTGCTGCAACTTCAGGGACCAGTGCCTGAAATTAAGGCTGTTGCAATGTTCCTGCTGTCACATGAACAAAATTTGGTTGCTTGGCAGCATTATGACTCTTCCCCCTCTATGTTGCCCTGTGCTCCACCATCTCAGCTGTGTTCTTTCTCCTGCACTTTCTCCTCTACTTTAATTTTTTCTAATAACTATAAATAAGAGAACCATTAACAATTTTGTCCTTCTGTCCTTCTGCTACCAGTTCTTCACAAAATTCTAATAAATGGTAAGAATCTTTTTAGATGAACATACCATTATATCTAATTCCCTGTTCTCAACTGTACATTTGATTTCTTTTACCTTAATAAAAAACTTTGAATGTGTTTCTTTAAAATTTTGCCTATTAACCATTAGCCACTTACATTTATTTTGAATTTTGTTTATAGTTTCTAGCATATCCCACAGAACTTTGCATTATCTTCTAGTTAGATAAGAATTTCCCTCCCTACCATTTCCTCATCCAAGTCATTAATGAAAATATTGAAAGTCAGGGCTCAGGAGTGAACCTTTTGTGTCCCATTGGCCTTCATTTTAATGACAAACTATCTTGAAATACATTCTAACACATATGCTATTCAGACCATACTTACCTAGATTGCTAGTCAGAATATAATGGCATATTTTGTCAAATGTTTTGATCAAAACAAACTTACTTCATTTATTGATGTTATAGTTCATTTTTTCTCTGGAAGCATACAGTGCGAAGAAGGTCGATCTTAAAAAAAAATTCCCTAGAACAATCCTGTGAAGGAGACTGAGTTGGTAAAGAATGGTCAAAATTATCCAGTAAATTCCATAATCAAATAGGAATTTCAACCCTAGTCTTCCCATTTAAAGTTCAACAACCCCTAAATTATATTCTTGAAACAAGGTTAATCTAACAATAATTGTTTTTGACAAATCCATTCTTATCTTTGAAATTAATATATTGTTTTCACAATGATCATGGTTAATTAATTTTTTAAAAATCTTCCAAAGATAACTGTGACAAACTGACCATTAGTTAGAGTTAACTGCAGAGATTTATAAATTGCATGTCTTCAAGAGCACAGTGTAATGAAGTAATATATCAGAAAAAATGGAGTTTGGGGATAATCGTTTGAGTTGTTAAACTGATAGTGAAGAAGCTTTTCTTGTCATGATATCTTTCTAATAAGCCAGCAAACAAATCAGTAAATCTTTTTTACCATAGAAATAGTGATTAACTGCTGTGGAACAAGTCAATATTTTAACCCATTGGCCTATTTCACATGCATTGCTAAAAGGAGATGGAGGGGTAAGGGATGAAATATATGTCTTACTCTAATTTTGGAAATATATATCATATATTCTTGAGGAAGATCACAATGAATGAAGTACTTCTGGTCTTTATAGCAGTTTACCCATGAACTGATATCTCAATTGTACCTTTTAGCTCTCTTATTTTACAAATAAAGCCAGTGATTTACTAATTGCTGATTTGGAAGTCTAACATCAATCTAAACAAATAGTTATCTTACAAAAACATCTATGGAGATTCTTAATCCTCAAGGTCATGGTTGTCCAAAGATGCTTTTCAAAAGGCAACTGTACTTTCTTGCTTTTTTCCTTGAAAATATTTAACTTCTCATCCAAGAAGCTTCCTCAGTTCTTCTTGGATGAGAAGTAAAACATTTTCAAGAAAAAAACAAGAAAGTGTAGTTGCCTTTTGAAACCACTTCTGGAATATCTTAGAAAAAATTATCCCATGCTGCTTTAAAATAGGTTTGTGAAGAAACCCTGTTAATAGTTCATTTTTATTGCTGAATAAAATATTTCATGTTCAATAAATTTCTTTCAAAAAAGCAAACTCTCAACTGGCACAATCATACAAAGTATGGAAATGATATTATTACTCTTAACCTGCTAAAATATTTTCCATAACTAAACCTCAAATTTAGTACTTCATTAATTTTTTTCTTGGAAATGTTAATTTAATTTGAACTGAACTTATTGCCAAGAAATATGGCTAGACATGTAATGAAGTTTAATATTCATAAGTAAAAATAAACTGTTCATGAATCTAGAAGCTACAAAAACAGAAACGCTGTCTTCCATTCATTTCTCCCTAAAATGGTTTGATTTGGTGCTGTTAATTTATTATCATGATGTCATAAATGCCTACTTGTCTGTATATATTTTATAGCTGGCAATTTGTGGCTTGCATTACATCACTATGACTAATATGATTAAAGATCTCAAGTATAACTACATTGCCCCTGGAAAAATGGGATTTGGAGCCCTTTTTAAAACAGTACAGATTTGAGTATATAAATTGTTCTGTAGAATTCCTTGGATATAAATGGTCCACCCCCAATTATATTTTAAAGTAGTTTTCTTGGATCTGATGCACTCCAAATTTGTTGAGAATTCCCATACAGCACAATCAATTTATGTATATACCCAGAGGTGACCAAGTTAAAGAAGATCATGTAACACTAAGGGTCAACATAAGATGTTCAATTATAGACAATGTTTTTCTGAAACGTAACTATCATGGATGCTCAAACTCTTCATAACTATTTAGTCACTGAATAATCTTCATAAGTAAGAAATTATCATATCTACCAAATCATCATATTTTTACAAAATATTATATAAATGTGTATTTCATTAACATTATAACTGTCTGTTTCTGCAATCCAACAGGACAGACACAGACTTCAGAGGATAATTAAGACTGCAGAAAAAATAATTACTACCAACCTCCCTTCCATGGAGGACTTGTATACTGCATGAGTCAAAAAGAGGGCTATGAAAATATTTACAGACCCCTCACATCCCAGACATAAACTGTTTCAACTCCTTCCCTCAAAACAACGCTATAGAGCACTGCACATCAGAACAACTAAACACAAGAACAGTTTTTTCCTGATCGCCATCATTCTGCTAAACAAATAATTCCCTCAACACTGTCCAACTATTTACAAAGACTGCACTACTATTACTATTAATCTTCTCATCACTCCTTATCACCCATCCCTTCCCACTTGTGACGGTATGACTGTAACTTTGTTGCTTGTATCTTTACGATTTATATGGACTGTTTCCTAGAATGATTCCATTACTTATTGTACCCTATGACTATTATTAAGTGTGGTACCTGATGATTCTTGACTCTTGATGAATGGATCTTTTCTTTTATGTACACTGAGAGCATTTGCACCAAGATAAATTCCTTGTGTGTCCAATCACACTTGACCAATAAAGAATTCTAATTCTAATTACACCAGAATGAAGTAGCTGCCATTTGGCTCAATGTAATGCTTCAGGGTGCTGCAGTGTCATGATTCAATTCAGTAAGATTCCTCTAAAAGTTTCCTCTGGGATAGCAGCAGTTGGAAGATGCTCCCCAGCTTCTAAATAGGAGCATCATTAAACAAAGTAATAAAGAAGTTTTGCTTTATTCTTTCAAAATGTGCTTTATGAAGCACATTTCAACAGATGCTTTACTTGGTGCATAATTAAAGCTGTTATTGTCTCAGCATGGTTTCATATAATATTATTTAAAACAAATGTCTTGATTTATCATATTCTATGTCACAAAATGACTGATAATCCCTATTTGCTGAAAGAGGATAAGACAATTTGGGTCAGTTTTGATTTGAGAATTCCCACTTTTACAAACTCAGCCAGCATTTATCATCACTGGCATACTCAGAAACATAACTGTGACTCTTCTTCTTCAAGAACTTGGTATGATGTTAAACAGAAAGGACTAAGCTAAAAATCTTCAATGTCTGTTAAACATCTGTGAATTCTTTGATGCTTCACTTTCAATAGAGAAAGTGTGTGAAAGGGTTTGAAGTATAGTAAAAATTCTCTAAGAAAGTTTGTACTTTAATAATAATCAAGATGAATGCCATTTATGCCATTGCATGATTGAATTTTCAGTGCAATCCAAAGCTTGTTACAGAAGAACAATGAATGGTTCAACTCACTGGAAATCAGTTTTAGGATTTAATTTTATTTAAACTGATTACAGTATTTGAGATACAACAAGAATCTGCTTCATAAGGTTCTGTGAGAATCAGCCAATTTCCAAGTCCTCTAACATGGTAATCATTTCCATGCTGTTTAATTTTCGTGAATTGTAATCATTTGACTAGCTTAACCATTAGCAGATTATGTAATACAGTTGCCAAGAGATGAACAGATATTTAGCCATTTTATTTTTTATCTGTTCCTATGTAAGAAAAACAACTTGGAACTAAAAGTATGAAAAATTCCAAAGTTCCAGCAAGCAAAAAAAGCCATACAAAGGAATCCATATTTGAGCAAGGAATGGGTAGATTAGGAGAAAAATATTCTATGTATGAAGTGATTCAAAGTCTAACAGAAGTGTCTATGAAGGAAGGGACAAAAATAATTAAAGATATCAGATATCGTAGTTGAATGATTTCTCTTGTTAATGTATTGTATGTATAATTCACATAGAAAAGGAGATGTCTTCAACTCTATGTTTGTGCCTAGTATCCTACCTATTTGATGGCCCCTTCCCTTTGAAGCCCCTGGTCTTTGTGTGTAATATTGGTGTATATGAATGGTGTAAGATCTTATACAATATTATTGCAAAAATGAACCTAATCCTTCATCTCTTGATGAAATGATTGCTGGTTCTTTGAGAGTATACTATTGCATCTGAAACACAAATCTACTCTCAACATATCTATGACGGTGAATATTTTTCTTGTCCTCAGGTTATGTATGGCAGAGAACCAATTATTCAATGAAAATGTGAGGAAAAAATGCAAAGTGTTGGTCCAAGAGCCAAGCAGAGCTGCAGGGAGACTTAAAGGGAGGGAGACTTAAAGATTCAATATTTTTGTGATTGCATGCATATCTTATTTGGTGTACTAAAAAAAAATAATTATTTTTATCTTGTGGATATTTAATTATTTAATTATTTTTAGAATGCATAAAGCAGAGTGATTGTGAAAGACAGCAGACCTTTGCTTTCAGTCTTAGGTTCTATTATTGGTCATGAAGGATAATATAGATGTAAAGAAATATTATAGGAGTACAAAAGCCCAGCTTAAGTATACATGGCATGGTCAGACAACTTCTAGATTTCCAGACAAAACTTTTTGGGATAGATAGTCAACAGTTTTCAGTGTATTCCATTATCATGTTGGAAATAATAACCTCGGCATCCCAAAAACATTTAACTTGGACATTCAGAATAATTTTTAATAACGTGGTTCTTACAAAAACAGATTTCCAAGAGACTTACCAAAATGTCTATACATTGAAGAATTTCATAAAGTTAAGCAAAGATTTGACTGGAGTAAATTATATTGAGTGAAGGTTCAAGGAAAAAAATGAAAAAGTGGAAACATATATATATATATTTAAATAATGTATATTTAAACATATATATTTAAATAATTAATACTGTTCTGCTAAATAACTGTTCTTATTTCTTCAGTGTTTATTCAATAGATTCTTTAACAACCATTTGAATATGAATGGTTGTCTTTCCATTTTCCATTTATGGTAATTTTCTGAATTTTTAAAAAGACATTTAGGTGTAATTAGAAAGGAAGTTTATATTTGTTTCTTATTTACTAGACACTCTGGGACAGCGGTTGCCAACCTTTTCGAACTTGGGGACCACCAAACTCATAATTTTAAATCCCAAGGATTACTAATATGATTTTTTAAAAAAAGATAATATATTTAATATAAAATTTTTATTTTTATATTAAATATAAATTTAATATTAAAAATAATTTTACACACAAAATATTTTACACACACAAAATATTATACACACACACACACAAATGTTTATTTAATTATAACAAAATCATAAATGCTTAATCATAACTGTGGAACAGAGTGAAGGGAAAGGAGGGGCCTCTCTCATCCTTTGTGGGGAGGAAAGAGGGTACCTGGAGGCTGAGAAGATCTGGACGGGGAAGAACTAGTTCCCCCTCAAACGGAAGAAAAGAAGAGCCATCTCATATCTCCCCCAAATCAGAGGAAACCTCTCCCACTTTTGCCAGGTGTGGCTGCCTGGAGTTAGCTGGAGGAGAGAAGGAGGGCTGGGCTGGAATCGCCAACGAGTTCCTAATAACCAGGCAACACCCCCCCTTCAGCCTCCACATAAGAAGGAGACTCCCCGAGGCTAAGCTCCAGGTTTCTCCTGTCGCTTCCAAGCAGAGAAGGATCCTTTCCTGTGTGGAGGCTGAAGGGGAGGGTATCGAGTCCAGAAAAGCTGGAGCTCTCACCTGCACAAACAGGCTAGAACTATATAATGGCGGAAAGGACACCAAATTTTATATTTTCAGGCCTGCTTTAACTTGTTCTCTTTTAATTCAATATCTAAGAAATATCAGTAGGAAGCTGGAAAAAAATAAGTTTTGAAGAATTTAATGAAATACTGAACAATATCACAAAACGTATGAAGAACTGGATTTATTCAGAATGAACTGTAACGAAAAAAAAGTTTGCTTCAAATGAATTTTTTTAATATCTGATTTTAAACTTGGATTTATGTAGCAATAGCAATAGCCCTTAGATTTATATACTGCTTTACAGTGCTTTATAGCTTTCTAAGCAGTTTACAGAGTCAGCATATTGCCCACAACAATCTGGCTTCTTATTTTCCTGACCTCAGAAGGATGGAAGACTGAGTCAACTTTGAGCCGATGAGACTCAAACTGCCGTACAACTGGCAGTCAGCAGAATTAGCCTGCAATACTGCATTCTAACCACTACATCACCATGGCTCTTGTAGCATGTTCAACTTCCATCTATAAACTTGCTTTGTACCAAAGTAGAGAATGGTGCAAACAATACGTCTTTATGAAATGTTTATATTGTAATTTAAAAGCAAAGTTATTTTTCTTAATTCATATATTTTATCATGACTGCTCTTCATTTTAATGTTCTTCCCCCTTTTTTTGTTTTAAATTTTCTTTTAGCCTTTATTACAATGCTAACAATCTAAAAATTATGACTGGTCAATGGTTGAGCTAAATAGCAGTTCTAGGCCATGTTTTTTGTAAATTCAGAATCTCTGTTGCTTGAAAAGCTTAATGGTATATTTTGGTATAATGTTCAACCTATTACAGCTTGGTCTGGAACACTCTGTTTTAAGAAAGCCATACTCCACTTAAGCTTTATCTTCTATTTTGATTATAAAGTGATCACAAGCAAAGGTTTTGGTTGCAGCACCACGGATAGCTCCATGTGAATAATTAGTCCACCTCCAATATGGACCAATATCCATATTGGCTGAGAATTCTAGGAGTGGAAGTTCACCTATCTTAAAGTTGCTAAATTTGAGAAACTTTGATCTGCATGATTTTTAAAAAATGAACTGATGGCTTTTAAACTTCGGGATTAGATCCACCTATTAGACCCTACTCTTAAAGACTCCTGGCCTATCATCTAGCAATATTTTCAATTTATTAGGATATCACATCTGGTTTTCTGCCTCTATTTGTGAATGATTGTATCAATATAGTGTTCTGGGTTGGGTATGCTGATCATTGGGCTTGGGGTTATAGGTTAAATCCTTAGACACAGTAATATAAGCTCCCTACATGGGTTGGAATCAGGAATTGCAATAAAATGCCTACTTAGAATTAAATTAATGCTCTGTATATTCTTGTAAGGGTTATAAAAATGTATTTTATATTATCGGATTCTACACCTGTCACACTGGAAACTTTGAGAAATTGTTAATAAGGGAACAATAGGAGAAAGCTTTTTCGTTTATGTTGTTTAAATGGCATGATTACATGACATATGTGGCATGATTACTTTTCAGAATGATTTGTGGGAGGTTTTATTCTTTTTTAAACTCTGATGTTTTTATGTAGGGCTTAAATGGTTTTCATTTCTTTCATTTATTTTCTAAATGGTGAAAAATTATTTCATCAATATTCAATAATTATGCTCAATGGATCTCAGGAGCCAAAAGGAAGACTTGAAGGTTACTTGTGGCCTTCAGATTACCTATTACCTATTGATATTTAGAGTTAAAGCTTGATAAAATAAACCATGAATTTAACAAGGCAGTTTTTGTCTTAAAGTGCGTATTTCCAACAATGATTTATATGATGCTGAGCTTAAGAGCTGGATCACATTTTCACAGATTTTTGAACTAAACTGCTATTGCATTTTTAAATTCTCCCATTCCTGCATTCTCTAGTACCAGCTTAGAATAGGACCAATATTCATGGATTTGTAGCTATGATCTTCCCATTTGAATCTGATGGTATATTTTTGCTCTACTAAAATCCAAATACACTTGCCATGTATTTAGAATTGTGGTGGCATTAGAATTTAGTTGGCCTTTCTTCTCTACTTGAAGATCTGGTTACAATAATATAATAGACCTTCAGAGCATTATTGTCTGTCTTAGCCAAATGTTTTGTTAAGCCAAAAGCCAAATGCTATTAATTTATATTTCCTGTGTCTTTAATAGCTTCAGAAAACATCTGGTAGTGTTCCTTTCTCATTTATTCTTCAATCTATCTTTATGTACTTTATTTTAAATATAAAACCATAGTATCTGCTATGTAGTTCTTTAATGGAAGTACCAAGCCAATCAGTATTTTTTTTAAAAGCAAAAAAAAGTCTCTTAAGGCATAGGTGGAGAAAAACTACATTACATCATAATTGCTAAAGTTTACTTATTACTGCCACTTTATTACATTCATTTAAAGATAGTTTGGGATACTTTCGAAGTTACTTAGGACAACTAAAAAGCTGGAGCTTGCCTTGTTCAAAATTGAGAAGGCATAAAGTGTAGATTCTTCTGTGTTCTATGGCCCTTAGAGAGAGTCCTACTTTAGCATTCTGGTCTAAAGTGAATTTTTCCAAATTAAAATACATTTTCCATATCTCAGAAACATTTTGTCCTGGCCCCAAATGATGCCAAGGGAAGTAAGTGCTGAGGAAGTTTTTTTTATAGCTGTCTAGTCCTTTCATAGTAGTTGCTTGCTCATCTTTATTTTATGGGGTGTGTGGAAATAAAGACCTGAATATAATAATGAAATTCCAGTAGAGACTCCAATAGAGTTGTGAGAGCTTCATCACTGGAAGCTTTCAAGAAGAGTCTGGACTGCCATCTGTCAGAAATGGTATAGGGTCTTCTCCTTGGGCAGAGGGGTTGGACTAAATGACCTGTGACCTAAATTCAACTCTGTTAATTTGTTAAAGTTATATGCAGCTGTAAAGGTTCTCCTTATTCCCCATATTAAGCAATTAGGAATATTTACAGCCCTTTCCTAAGGAACATTTGGAACAGGGTTGGCTTTTTCAAAATGGAGGTTTTTGTACCTTTATACAAGGGATGTATAGTCCCATTATAATTATATAGTCTGAAATCTCAGACTTTTCTTTATAAGTTGCTGAAAAATGACATTTATTCTCTAGTTCAGAAAGCTAAATATATCAGAGAGATATGAAGAGATGATAAAATGCTATGTGATGTTTGCCTATTAGTGGAGGAAAATCCCACACAAGTGCAAAGCAGTTAAAATACCCATTTTAACTGTTAAATATTGGTTAATCCTTTAATTTATTAACCCTTTAAACAAAAACAGATAGACATTATCTCAGTGAATTATGCCATTTAGGCTAATAATACATATTCCTGGCAAATACTCCTTTTTGTTACATACTCAGCCCTTATAGGGCACCCTGATTCAAACCAGGTAATATTCTTGAGGAAATGTCAACTGATATGAAACTCCCATGGCTTATAACTTATCTTATCCATATGAAGAAAATCCATTTCTCCTATCTGTCAAATGATAATAGTGCATATGTCAGCTTCAGAGGTGGCATTCAGCTGGTTCTGACCAGTTCTGGAGAACCGGTAACGGAAATTTTGAGTAGTTTGGAGAACCGGCAATTACCACCTCTGACTGGAGATTTTACAGTATCCTTCACCTGCCACGCCCACCAAGCCACGCCCACAGAACCAGTAGTAAAAAAATTGGAATCCCACCACTGGTCAGCTTACACATGTTATCTTGTTATTGAAGTGCCAACTGAATATAATGATCTCTGCTAAGTGCAAGTTTTTTCTCCTCCCTGTATGTTTCTCTTTCTCCCCATCCAAATACCAGACACATATATGAAAATGCATGTGAACAAAATGCATGTAATCTCTGTCTGGCTGGCTGGCTGGCTGGCTCTCTGTCTCTGTCTGTCTGTCTAAATGTGTGCATATGAATCTGGGAATAAAGACAGAAGGAAATAACCTCAGATTACCAATTTCAGAGGCTAAGGGTAGGAAAAATCTCAATTCACTATCTATACCCTATTTCTCCCTGTAGTTAGTAACTCATGATATACTGAAGAGTCAGTCCTGGATTCTGGATTCAGAATTTCAATAGTTTCATATGAAAGACAACTTGATTAAATATGTAAAAGACACTATATCATGCCCATATCAATATAGATAAGACTCCATAAATTAAAACTGAAAATAACCTTGAATAATTGATTATGAAATATAAACTTAAAAAGTGGAAAACCTTAAACAACACAGAGCACAGAGTCTGGATTAAATTACTTGTGTGGTTCTTTATTTTAATTCAAACCAATTACTTTTGGGAGACATTTTGCTAACTTGTGGCTCCCCAAAGATTCTGCCTTTAAAGCTTCAATACTTTTGCTAAAGTACTTAACCAGTCGTTATGTTGATTGTTTCATTTGATCTATTTTCTTTGGCAAAACATTTTTCTCTTAAGAAAACCACAATATTTCAGCAAGTCCTTGGTTGAATCATTTATTATTTTATTTGTGCATCACTTTTTCAAGTGAAGGAGCTAACTGTAAAATCATAGAACTGAAGCAATTAATATTATAGGAAGGAGCTCAGAATTGACAAATTAAAGCTCTTCAAATTAAATAATATATAAAGGAGAAAGAAATAAGTCTTCCCATCAAACTCTTTTTCTGCAGCACATAAATGTATATGCTAACAAATCTATCTGAATATAAACAAACGAACATATTTTCTCCTGCCAGTAGGAAAACCTCACTCTGCTTCAATGCTGAAAAATTTTTGCATTAGTAAGAGGACATTTAATCCCCGTATGAGGTCAAAACTGAATGATAACTGCACTACCGAAGTTTTCCTAAGAAATAAATGGTGAAATCATACCAAGTGATCATACCAAGGTATCTTTTCCAATATTATATACAGGTAGTCCTCAACTTATGACTATTCATTTAATGACAGTTCAAAGTTACAACAGTGCTGAAAAAGTGAATTATGGCTGATCCTTATGACTGTTACAGTGTCACTGCAGTCAAATAACCAAACTTTGATTTCTTGGCAACCAGCATATGTTTACAACAGTTGAGCATCTCAGATTACAAGATTGACATGTGCAACCTTCCCAGATGGCATCCAACAAGCAAAATATATGGATGAATTGCTTAACCTCTGTGTGATTCACTTAATAATCATGCTTATTTGCTTGACAAGCATGGCAAAAAGTTGCCTCATTTAACAACTGCGCTGCCTACTAATAAAAGTTCCAGTCCCATTTATGATCATAAGTCAAGGACTACCTGTATGAAGATTTTCTATTTCCCATTTTTTTATAAATCTGCCAAAGATAAGCCAGTTAAGACAATTCACAATGAAATAAAATGCTGTGTTTTTTCTTACAACACAGAAAGGGATCACATGCCTCATTTTCTAAATTCTTATGCCTCGTCCAAAATATATATTTTTTAAAATGAAATATCTCCTAATGTTCTGCTGGACCTCATTTGTTACTGCTGATTTTTCTAAAGAAATTTCAATTAGTCACCTAGAAGCAACCATATTATTTTATCTTTTGTTTTATTAATTATTTTTAGGGCAAGCACCTTTACTAAAATGTAGTCAGTTGCTGAGAGGATGATGGGAAAAAAATCTACTCCTCAAATACAATCTCCAAATTCCTATAAAAAATACTAACATTTTTTTTAAAAAACCTTAAAAAGCATTAACTATCTAGAACATGTCTTAAAGGTCTTCTGGAACTCACTTTTGACATATTTAAGGGACACATCTAAGGAAAAAAATATGCACCATTAAATTGCTCGTATTTCACAGATGAAGCCCACTCTTAAAGATTTGCATTTATTACCGTTGTTTTTAGTGGCATATTTTAGTTGAGAGAATCAAACATTCTCCTGTTCCTTTCAGCCCCTCACATTATCCTTTTCTAAAAATACACCCAGTAGGTGTTTGCATTAGCTGATATTTCCTTTCAGTGTTTCTAGTAAGTTATCCTTTCTTTGTGGGTAAGTAAGAGTTTGCAAAACTTTCACCTTTATTCTTAAATTAAACACTGACAAGGAGTGGAAGTGTTAAGCATGCTAATCAGTAGGACCTCCCTGTGGGAACCCATGATAGAAGACTGTTTCACATTGAGAGGCAGACAGCACTGTTGACACTGGCTGTCAAAAAGTTTCATGTCTTTGAAAGGAAATCTTAATCTTCTTTATTCATGTGTGAACAGGTCCAGGCCTTCATCCCTGCAGCTTATACACATAGACAGTTCAAGCCATAGGTTGCTAGGCTGTGGGGATGGTTTGTTTGACTGTGTCTACATTGTGCAAATGGATGAGGACTGAAAATTAAAATCTGTCGGCCACAGAGCACTGCTTTTCTGTCTGTGTTTGAAGAGACATGGCAACCCGGGGTGAAATGAAAAGGAATTTTATTGGGCGCAAACTGCTCAGCCTTTTAGATGTTGGGTGCAGGATCTGAATGGTCAATCTGGGAGGTTTGTGGATTGTTTACAGACAGTGGGGACAGCTGTCAATCACAGCACAATAGCAAAATTTATGTCAGAGAGGGAAAAAAACTTGCTTTTTAATGCTAGAACCCCTGTTTCCTGTTAAAATGTTCAGATCAATAAACAAAGAGTTTTTGTCTGAATTTTACAAGCAGGGAAATTTCTAAATAACAGCTGCTATTGCTGTTGAGCACTCTCTTCTTGATCCTTGAAATGGTGTTTAGCTAGCAATTTAAGAGTAGTTTTATCATACTGTGAACATGTGTTTGTTTTTCTTGACTGTTTAAAAAACAATGGAAATACTGAGGAAGAAAAAAAATCTAACATATGTTAATGAAATACAGTTTTTTTTTAAAAAAAAGAAAATATATCTTGCCAATTATGAGTCAATAAAATCATATCATTGGAAAGGATTAATCCTGCCTTCCCCAATCTAACATCATTCAAATATATCAGAATACAGTTTATTATTCTAACATAGCAGTACACTCTTTTATCTGAAATACCACCCAAATATGATTTTCTGGGATTTTTTTTTTTAAGTAAAGAAGCTGGTCAAACAGAAACAATAGAAATGTATTTCAAAAATATCAACTTATTGGTGCTTATAAGATAACAGTTTTTAATGAAATCATAGCACAAGATATAATAATGTTTTGAATAATTATTCTAAAATTTTCATTTGTTTAAACAATGCAAAATATTTTATTTCTACCCTTAGTTTTATTTAGGTTTATAGCACTAAATGTTCAGTTACACTACATAAATCACGAAGACCTCAACAAATAATTTTATAATAAAGATGTGTCACATTTGAGAATGATTCAGTGAACATTTTTCAAAGAACCTTTACACTATTTAGAGATTGTATGGACTGATATGGGAAGCAATGTTCTATATTAATCTCTTTCCCTTTCAGTAGAAGCAGCTTCTATTTAGTTTAGCAGCACTATAATTATTATGGGGTTGGTGTTTTGTTTTTTTTGCTTACTAAACATAGATAATAGTTGTGGCATAGCAAGTAAGAATGAGAACAAATCAGGCGACTGGCATGGAAAAGGTAAGATGTTGTTCAAGTTCAAGATACTATCAGACTATTACATGAATATGCAGTATGCAGGCTCTACACATGTAACGTTCTGAATTTATTTGCAGAACCTTTCTGTTTTATGAATCCATAATAAAACAAACTGCTAAATAAAGTGTAAATAAAGTGTAAATTATGTATACTGTGATCTTATTGTTTGGAATAGAAGATGACTCCGAGTCCATTTACATGTCTCTGTTTCATCAGGAGGAAATATTAGAATTTGTCTGTCTGCCTGTCTATCTACATCCATCCATCCATCCATCCATCTATCTATCATTCTATAGTATCATCTATCTATCCCAGTGTTTCTCAATCTTGGCAACTTTAGCAGGTGTGGATTTCAATTCCCAGAGTTCTCAGCCAGACATAATACATCTCTCTCTCATTCACACACACACACACACACCCGGGGGGGGGGGGGGGGGAGAGACCAAATCTTTTATTAAGAAACTTTGAGACTAAAAAATCCTGCTATTTCTTATGTCATAGGGCACTCTATCATCATCTTTAGGTAGGACTAAACCTGACCAATTAGTATAAACAGTACTGAGCTACATGGTCCAATTGTCTGCCTCATTATAAGGCAGCTTCTTATGTTCTTATTCTATATTCCATAATGGCTAACTATAAGGATATGAAAGCAACAGCTTTGCATTATTGCTTTTCAGAAGCTGATATTAGCAATGACAAAAAGGCATTAAGAGTTGTTAACCTAATCCTGTGTAGCTTTTTCTCCGGTAATATCACTCTACTAAAACATTTGCTAGACCAATACTTGAATACAGCTCATCAGTCTGGAACCTGCATTACATATCTGATATTAATACAATTGAGAAAGTCCAGAAATATTTTATGAGAAAAGTCTTCCACTTCCTCTACTCGTAGCAGAATACCTTATGCCACCAGACTTAAATTTTAGACCTAGACAACCTAGAACTACGCCGCCTTCGGTTTGATCTAAATATAGTACATAAAATTATATATTGCAATGTCCTACCTGTCAATAAATACTTCAGCTTTAACCAAAACAATACAAGAGCACACAATAGATACAAACTAAAGATAAACCGCATCAAACTTGATTGCAGGAAATACGACTTCAGCAACAAAGTAGTCAATGTCTGGAATACTCTACTTGCCTCTGTAGTTTCTTCCCCAAACCCCAAAAATTTTAACCTTAGACTGTCTACTATTGCCTTTCCTAAGAGGTCTGTAGGGGGCGTGCATAAGTGTACCAATGTGCCTACTGTCCCTGTCCTATTGTTTCTTTTTTCTTGTTCACATCCATTTCATGTATTTATTACCATGTTTATACTTATACCTGTTGCCTAATAATTGTTTGACAAAATAAATAAATAAAAATAAAATATTCACTTATTGTTTCAAAATACCTTTTGCTTCACCAAAAGGCAATCACAAACGCCATAGGGAGGGGAGGGGTTGGGAAGGAAGGAAGGAAGGATTCCTAGGATAAGTATCTGCATAATTGTACAAATCTTTGCCTACATTCCCCAGCCACACAAACTAAGGCATGAAATGATAATTTTGGTGGTTTGGTTCTGTACTTTTTTATTCATTATATATTGAAATATCAGTATTTTAAGTATTCTTGTACTATATATTTATTTAAGAACACTATGATATCAGCAATTGTAGTTCCAGTATTTTTCTTAATGATTTGCAAAATGAAAATGGTTGCTTTCACAGTACTAATATTTGAGTCAACTTTTTTTTTAGCTATTCACCTAATATCACCTTCTAACATATATCAGTAACTCAGACTTCAGCAACATAGTCTATCAAGGCTGTGTAGGAAGTTTATAAGCAAAGCAGGAGGGTGAGATAATTATTCTGTTACATTTCTTTAGCATATAGCATCTGTGATACATAGTCTAATTGTGGCATCTAAGCATCAAGATATCAGACATTCATTTATAGATCAATGTAAGATCCCTAACAAGTGACACTGGGCAGCACTCTGGTTATTTATATTTGTTGTCATGTCTAGCAAATTGCTTGAACAGAAAAGAATAAATGCAGTGGTGGGATTCAATTTTTTTTCTACCGGTTTTGTGGGTTTGGCTTGGTGGGCGTGGCAAGGGAAGGATACCATAAAGTCTCCAGTCAGAGGTGGTATTTACCGGTTCTGAACTCTTCAAAATTTCTGCTACCAGTTCTCCAGAATTGGTCAGAACCTACTGATTATCTCCTCTGGATGAATGGAAAAACTGATAAGAAAGCTAGGGCTTGGACTAAAGAAGAGAGCAATAAACTTCCAGCTACTAAAATCAGCATTTTCTGCCTGGATATATCAAAAATGGTAATAGTATTGTGACACAAAAGGGCTTCATGTAGTCACATTATTTTGCAAGAGGGACAATTATATGTTGTTAATTTCCCAGAATTGCTCAATGACCCCATAAAGACTAAGTTGCCCTGATTTAAATATTCTTAATGTAAATTCTTTTACTCTATTGTCACTCTGAGGAGTAAGTCTTTGTAGCATTTTAATTTTCAAAAAATTTTCTATTACTATTTTTGATAGCAAGAAACATTGGGCCAATCACATTATCTCAGCCAATTGACCGCACATGGTGGTGGTGGTATCTTGAACCTCTGAATGAAATGCAGGACATCAATCAATCAATTAAATCAATATATGTGATTTGGAGACCATTTTTAGATTTCCTACGAGATAAATAGAAAAATCAACTTTTGACTTTGGGCTTTGAAAACTAAATCTGATTTGACCAGAAAATGTTGTGGA
The DNA here is from genome assembly GCA_023653725.1 of Bungarus multicinctus. NCBI lineage: Eukaryota > Metazoa > Chordata > Lepidosauria > Squamata > Elapidae > Bungarus > Bungarus multicinctus. The sequence goes on from CM042846.1 coordinate 61,357,065, forward strand.
TTTTCAGTTATATGGTTTTTTATACTTAACAATTTATTTTATGTCAGACTAAAATTAAGAGAAGGATATATTAAGAATATTGCCTTTTTAGAATGTTAATTGTTAGTATCTTAAAGTATTTTAAGTATTGGTATCAATCATTTAAATTAATTTAGAGAGAGATTGTTTAATTGTATAATTATCTATATTCTGGAAAAAATGGACATTATTGTTATATATTTGTTTGATGTATTTTTTCTGTCACTTTTAAACTTGTCCTTTCTCATTTTCCTTTCATGTAAGTCTGTATTTTAATGTTTGTTTCAAAATTTTAATAAAGGCATTTTAAAAAATCAAACCAAACATGTATACTGTTTAAATTGATGATGTATAATATGTGTATTGTCTGCATTTTGTATTAACAGTGGTATCCTTTAATTTGATGTATCATGACTACATGTGGGGAAACTAAAGAATCATTATTAACAAAACCACCATCAGTCAATTGCAAAAGGCAATTGAAAAAGTTTAATTCTTACATCCTGCCACAGCCTTCACCTTACATCCTGCCACAATATTTTTTACATCATCAAACAACAATATCTGCCTAGCCTAAAGGACTCAATGATGGATAAAGCTGTTTACTCCAGTCTACATATCAGGTGACCAACCATAATGAAAAAAGGGGACCTAATCTGGATTGGAACTGTTATATCAGGTTAATGTTTTAATGCTTTATTCCCTGATCTGGATTAGGCTTCTAATTCCTACAATCTGCATAATTTTCAGTATGTGGAAGGTCTTTAGAATGGGGCCTCAAAGGCTAACCTTTGGCCCCATGTATTTCTGATCCCTGAGTTTCTCTGCATTTCACTGAGATAATGAATTACTTCATACTATTCAGGGGATGAATGGTCCAATGAAATATGTTACCCAAGCTGAGTTTCTAAATAAAGCAGTTACACATCAAATAAAAATGTCAATAAATACAAAAATGTTAGCAAAATTATAAACAAGCTGTAGTTTTATACTAAGCAAATGTCTTGACTGATACTCAAAATTTTCTTCTTTCCATATTGTTTTATTTGCATATTTAATAGACTTTATTATCTGTCAGAAATAATATTTAGAAAAATGGAGGAGTCAATTTACTCCAAAAAATAAAAAATGCGGTCACTGGTGAGACCAATTAGAATAGAATATTTTCAGGGAAGGAGAATGCTGCTGCTTCTTGGAAGATTTAATTAGCCCTGGAAAAAAAAGTTTAAAGAAAACCAGGAGCTTGAATAGCAAAACACCTAAAAAAACAATGCAAATATGATTCTGAAAACATTGCACAAGCTTTTCCCATATCATGACATATTTTTCCTCTCAAATTTCCTCTCCTTGCTGTAAAAAAGAGGTATTTCTTCATAGATGGCAGTTTTTATGTCCGTTGGAAAGAGTCATGGCTAATGTAGAACTCAAAGGATTGTATATACGGGATCCCTGCCATGTCCTTTTTGTTAAGGAACTGTCTTCCAACTATCTGGTTGAACATGAAGCTATGAAAAATGTAGGCAAAGCTTTTATGTGGAGGCAATAATTTATTATGAATTTCTTTCAACTTTTGATAATTGATGCAAGGAAAATTACTTTAGATTATATTTTCCAAAAGAGAAAACAAATTAAATTATCATAATAGGGGGCAAAATTCTTTGCATTTATTTTAGTGACAAAGTGGATGAAGGATGTGTGTGAATGTCCAGGGTCATTGCACAACCCTTCTCCAGAAGTTGGTAACCTCCCTGAATTTTTATATTTTAACTAAAATTCCAACAGAAGGCCTATTGGGAAAAGAGCTCCTTCTGATTTTTTTAAGTTGTGTGGGAAGTCCAAAATGATGGGAAAATCTAACAAAGCAAAGTCACTTTCTCATGTTATAAAAATAAAGCAAGCATTTAGAAAAAAATTCTACTAAGGCACCAAAAAGGAAAAAGGGAAGAAAACTTTCAGGGACTTCAGGATTTCCTCTACAACAATAGCATTAGTTTATTGATATTGTTTAAGTCTACTATAATAATAAAACTACTATTTTTCAGAACTTTTTTAATGGTCTATATTGTTCAACATGATGAAATCCTGCAACCAGGTTTCCAATTTACATATATGCAATATATGCAAAGGTAAGAAATTGAGCACATATGGTACCATTTTGTGCCATCAACATTAAATTTACTAGCACTTCTTAAAAGTACACTACAGACTAATTATTTTACAATGACTGTGCCAAATTTTCATAGGAGTGACATATATAGGTGGCTTTTCCTTAGTTCATTTCATTATATTTCCATGAATTAACTGTATTGTAATAATTTTATGGAATACATCGGTTGCATCTATCTTTTGAGTGACTAAACCCTTCCTAAACTCCCAACCAGCTTTAAATGACAGTCCAAAAGAAAGATCACCTTCACTCCTGTTTTCTGAATTCTGTATAAATTGTTGAGTGTTTTTTGAGAAACTTTTCATTGCATAAACCAAGGACAGGAAAGTCATTCCCATGCTGTCTGCAAAGGATCAATTTAGAGCTCTGGCAAGAATGATTTGTCTCTTTTCATCGTTCCAGTGGATGGTAAGAGAAAGGAGACCCATGTCGAAAGATTAAGCATAAATAAGGGAAAAAGAACTAGCCTTTGATTTGGACTTATCTACCACTTGGTGGACAGTCCCAGAAAAATTATAATTCAGGGAATGCTACTCTCAACAGAAAATAAAAAAATTGCTAATCACTTTGGCATAAACAAAAAAAGTAGCCCCATTCCCTTCATAAGTCTTTCAGGACAGGCAGATAATAAGAAAGGGTGGCTTCTAAACTAAGATTTATGGTTTGCTGAGCTGGAGAAGATTCAGTCTCAGTATATATCATTGTGACTTTCTTACTTTACTTCTGAATGATGTCAGATTTGTCAGAGATACATTGACCAACCTGGTGAATCATAGTTGTGAACTTTTCCCATTGCACCAAGAGTGCAATACCCAGAAAGACAGGGAGAGATTGAGGCAGAAAATGATCAGAGAGAATTTATTTGAGCCAAGCATGTTGTTCAAGAGATATTTCTTTGATACCTTCTTTTCACACCAAACATTTTTCAGTGAGAAGCGAACAACTAGTTTTCAGTGTCAAAACAGAAATTCAGAACAGTATTAACATACAATAAGCATCCCACAGGTTTTTAATATTTAATTTATTAATAAATATAACATAAAAAGTACTGTAATAGTCTTAATTGCCATTTACTTGCCATTTAATATTGTGTTAATGTTTTATGAATTTTTGATAACTTTTGGGAGATTTTTATTTTTATAAGCAGTCTTTATATATCCTAAAATAAAATGAAACATTGCATTTTTCTTATTAGTAAAAGATGTGTAGCATAAAATGCAGAAGAAATTCAGCTGACTTTAGTTGAGTTACTTTACTGGTAAATGGTTGGTTGTTTGCTTGGATTCTTTTCTTGTAAACTCTTGCATTGACTGATGACACACAATAAAAATATGACAAATAGGGTATAACAATCACTTTTAAGAATAGAGAAAAATACCCCAGGAATTAACTATTGCCCCCACATCATGCCAAAGTATGAGCCTTGTATGTAATTTATTTGTAAAACTGAGATATTTTCCCTGAGATTGTGAATTTTTAAGACTGCAAAATTTATAAATATCCTCTTGTATATTAATAGTGACAGCTGTAGAAACAACAGTATTCAGCTCTGAACATCATAAATATAGGTAATAAGCAGGTAAACAATTTTTTATTTTTGGAAAAAGCGTTCTTGTAAAGATCTGAATGCTAGACATAGAATTGATTTAGTGGTATCATCTATGAGAATATTATTACACAATTATTAAAAACATTGACCCTTGTAGTGTATTTTCTAAGCTAATGACATCTGAAAACTTTCAAGTCCTGATGTCTTAAATTTTGTCATAATAATCAAAAGATTTTTATAGAGTATTTTGGACTTTTTATAAATTAAATATATGGAATAACAGACAAAGGTTATTAGCCCATAAATTAGATATGTAATTGAGAATTTAGAACAATGGGATATTACTACATTTAATGAATAAAAAAAATTATGGGAAGTGGTAAGGATGACTTCATTACTGTTATAAATGTGCCAATGCAATGATGTTAGAAAAGACCTTGAACCTTAAAATACTAATAAATATTCTCAATGATGTTAAATAGCAGACTAGAAAGATTTCAACTAGAAAGTAAATTAATATGGGTCCAAAAAAGGCTTAGATGGACAGTATAAGAAAAAGTTAAAACATAACAGAAAACTGTCTCCTATACATTGTAACTAGCTGTGCATTTTAATAGCTTGTTAGATGCTAACGAAGATTTATCTAAAGATTTAGTTATTGAATAATTAACTAACCATGTGAACATTTTTATTTATTTTAATAATTTTTAAAAGCTGTACTGAATTTTAAATACTAATGAAAAATTTAAAGGAGACTTTTTGTAGCATTTGAAATGATAGTTCTGGCTTTGCTTCAAAAAAGGACCATCCCTGATCTCATGACCTTCCGTCGTGCATTGAAAACTTATTTATTTCAGCAAGCCGGTCTGGCCTAGGGGTTTTTAAAATTTTAATTTGGTTTTAATTTTTCTTAATTCCCGTGTTTTAATCTTTGTAAAGCCAACATATTTAATTCTTTTAATTTTTAAATATTGTATGTGTTTATATGTGCTTTTATTCTGGCTGTTCACCGCCCTGAGTCCCTTTGGGAGAGGAGGCGGTATATAAATCTAAATAAATAAATAAATAAATAAAAATAACTCTGTTTCTGTTACAATTAAAAGAGAACCATGAAAGAAGACTGGCATTGTACTCAATAGTGTAATTTTGGGCAACTTGTTTAATGTAGCCGCCAAAGTCCTGGTGGGAAGCCTTCTAAATTTCTCTTACAAATCCCCTGACTGCAAGTTATTACTGATGATTTGAAATAATTATTTTACTCATAAAAAAGATTAACCTAGCCCCACCCCATTCACCATTTATATGATACACCACAATTCTTGACTCTGAATGAAGCTTTGGAGAAAGCTTGGGATTTACCATGATTGAAACAGTGCTGGCAATATCTCATACATCTCCTCAATTCATTCAAAATCTGCGCATATTCTAAGATAATATTGAAGTGCTATATATGCTGTACAAAGAATTTTGAAACAACAGCCTAAGTAGGTGACTTATGTAAGTAATCCCTCCATGAAACTATACAGGAACAACCTAGTGGATGTAATTGAAACACATGCAATTGGAGAACACAATGGACATGCACAGTAAGTGCCTTGAATGAAAACCACATACTGTAAAAAAGATATCTTATAGTCCAGACATAGCCTGAAGACACAAATTCTTGGAAACATTAGAAAGGTCAGTTTCCTGAAGCTTTTTCAAACCTATTATTCCTCATGCATTGTACAGTTTTTGACTCAAAACTAGGAACACCTTACAATAGTATCAAATGAAAATGTCAATTCTTTCCAATAAAGAAAGTAATTTGAGTTTTCCCTTTTCAACTGCCAGGCGAACTGTACTTTAAAATTGGTGTCTAATCACTTCATATAATCATGGCTGTTAAACATTTTTGCCTCCAGATGTAGGTCTCTTACTCCAACAAATGTATATTTAATCATGGCTTGTACAACAGTAAATTCTACTCTACAGCATGTGCTCTATTAATGAAATGTTGAGGATCTTTCAGAGTTTATGGCATGGCTACTTAAAAACCTTTAGGATATCTAGTTGCTAATGTTGACAACCAGGAAAAGAAACTCTGAAGCTACACAAACAAAACTACAGTGGGAACATGGAACGTAAGAAATATGAACATGGGAAAACTGAACAAAGTGAAAGGTGAAATGAAACAACTATAACTTGATAGCTATAATATGTATAGCTATATAATATGTACATAACTTGATAGCTATAGTATATGACAGATGGGAGATGTGAAGAAAAAATGCTATCTAGGGAAAGGTCAGACAGAATGCAAATGGATAGTGGATGGGCAACAAGCTCAATAGGAACTCATCCTAGTTTCTTGGGCTGTAAAGGAGATGGCAGGAAAATTGTACTTTCAGACTCTTAATGTAGCTTTACAATAAATAGAACTGTCTTATCTGGTCATGCTTTCTGTCTGGTCTACCTGGGCATCAGTGACCTGAGAAGGATGGGGACTGAAAACTTTCAGTCAGAATAGTAGACTGTTTATTACTCATAACATGAAAAACAAAGAAGCTTTTATACTTAAAATGAGTGTACCAAGTTTATTCATTGTATTTATTTATTTATAAAATTTATCAGCCACCCACCTTATCACAATGTAACTAGTTGGCTGCAACACAAAAAAATGACTGAATAAGATCAGTTAAACTTCATCCATATGTGTGCTTCAACCACTGATGTAAAAGAAGACATTGATGATTTTTGTGATCACAATCCATTTGAAAATGACAAGTTGTGATTGGAAACTGGAATGCCAAAGTTGAAAATATTGAGGAAAATGAAAATGGATTGTATGGATTGTACTAATCCATTTCTGTCACTCCAATTATTTGTCATAACTAACAGTATTTTCAAATAACCCAAAGGATAATCTTATACCTGAACATCACCAGATGGAAAACTAGAAATCAAATTGATTTATTATTGCTGAAGTATGTGGAGAAACTGAGTTATAGCATCAAAGACATGGCCAAATGCTGTGAAACAGATCACAAACTGCTCGTGTGCAAGTTCCAAGTAAACCTGAAGCAGAAGAAAGCCAGTTTCTACAAAGTGATCTTGAGCATAAAAAAAATTGAGGGAGAATATACACAAAACAAGGAATTGCTTTGAAGTCCTGAACTTCCTTTAGAGGAACTGTGAAATAAATGTAAATAGTTCATTAATGAAAAATGTGAAAAGAGACTTGCAAAAAATAAGAAATAGAAGAAAGCAATTGGATAGTGTAGAAATTGAGAAGAAGAGAAGAAAATCCAAAGCCAAGAAAGACAAAAATGTCAGAAAGAAATTTAACAAAAGTTTCAGAGAGCTGCTAGAAGAGGCAACAAGAAATATTACATCTGTAAAGTCACTGAAAAACAAGAAAGTCTTTAAAAAAACTCTAAACTCCAAACTCCAAAGAAAGTTCCAACTTCAAAACAAAATTCAAGAATATACCAATGGACAGATAGTAACTGATTCAAGGAAGATGAAAGAAAAATGGAAAAAAATATACTGAAATTCTGTATAATAGAGATGACAACAGCTAAGATATCTCAGAGGATACTCCCTATTTTCTCGAGCTTCTAGTACTACAAGATATTCAGCATTCTGGACCTTCCAAGTCAGAAAGCTACAGGAACTGATAGAATACTACCAGGAATGTGGTAAGTACCTGAGGAATCAGTAAAGGCTACCGCAGCAAATCTGAAAAATAATACAATACAGATTGGAAGAAATTAATGACACTCTAACACTATATGAAAGCAAAAGTTGGACTTTGAAGAAGCAGGTACTGACTTGAAAGTTGCTGAGAGTTTTGTACCTGCAGCAATTCAGTTACAGTGGTAGTAGAATATATGCTATTGGAAGATCAGTTTAGGAATATATTGGCATGGAAAAAAAATCTATCTATGTGGTCACTATGAGTCAACTACTTGGTGGTGGCACAATCAATCAAATTGCACAAGAGGATAAAAAGGAGAAACAATATATAACATATCATTAATACTCCTTAATTATGGTTTCTTTTCTGCTGTTTACTGCATAACCTGATTTTTAAAATTAATATGATTGTGCAGTGTTTTGGATCTGAAGAGTAAAAAATGCTTTGGGAAAGTGCACCCATAGAACATAGAAATTCTTCATTAGTTTAAGATGTTGTTTATTAGAACAAGACAAGATCAAAACCTTGTTGAAATAAATCCTAATTTAAAAGAAAAAAAGAAAGTGCAGGGAATGTTAATGCTGAGATGAGTCCTCTGATCTTTTCTGTGAAGACAAGTTAAATTGTAATAAGATTTATTTATTTTTTTCTAATTTTTTTCCAGTCAATCTTAATCAGTACAGGAAATGTGAAAGATGGATGGCATTTTTCTACATTCTTCAGACAAACATTTTGACTCAGACAAAGTTATATAGAGAAACTTGTATACAGAAATATGTGTTTTCCAAGCATCTGAAATAATAAATCTGAAAATATTTTTTCTGTAGCTTTTTAACACAGTAGTAGAAATTGGACAACATATTTCTATTACTATCTATGTGCCAGGAGGCCAATAGTTCAGATGTTGACTTCATTCTGAACTCATTAATGTAGTTATTAGGAAATCTTGTTGTCTCAGCTTTATGTTGCTTTGCTATTTTGGCAGTGTAGTAATATTGAAAAATATAATAGGCTTTTCTCAAAGATTCTCAAGGTAATGTATTCAAGGGACTCTTCAATCTATTAATTTTAAAATTATAAAACCCAAATTATATACCATGGGATAATATGGTTTGATTTAAAAAGAGACCAAGAACTAAACTCTATCCAAAACAATTGAAGAAGGAATAGGATAATTATACATACATTGCTGGTTCTTAATCATTCAGATGAAGGCATGAAAAAGTTCTTATGAACGCAGCCCAAATTTGTGAAGTGCTTTGAGCCCTTAGAAGAGTTATATAAATGCCATTATTATTATTACTTTATTCCCTACCCTATAAACCATTTGCTTTTAAGTGGCAATTGTGTATTGTTACACTGTAGTGCTATGAAGCTATCATGTTGCTTAGAGACAGAATGTGTGATTTATATATCATTTGAAGTCTGCAAGGCATGTCATTCTTTGGCAAGGAAAGATTAAAATAATAAAACTGAAATCCTGCATAATACTTTAATATCACACAATCATACATTAATTCAATAAGAAATCGCTGACAGAAACCTGTTTTTTTACATTGACATTTATATGCCACATTATTCAACCATGACTTCCTATTTTCTGAATCCAAAACAATGAAGTCAGTAACACTAACTTCAGTACAAAGTAGGGAGCACACTACCACACAACTATTTGTTATAAGAAAAAAATAAAATAAAAAATATAGAAAATAGTATATTTAACTATATTATAATAGAGAGAATAAGCTTTTCTTCCCTCTAGATAAATCCATATTGATAGCAGAGAGCCTGCTACATGGAAAAGCCTGGAACCAGAGTTATTTCAGAACAGTAATTATTCCTTCTTTACTATCCAACTGTTCTGTTCTTACCAAGGTTTAAAGACTCTGTAAAGAATCCTAAACTTTAATATTCCAAATTTTAAAGATATTGCAGATTCAGCTGGTATTTTTGTTTTAATCTATTCTAGTGCTTCTAATGCTATCACAAAGTTATTTAATTGTTTGGCTTACAGATGTTCTTTTACTAAGAAAAACCATGCTAGAAGAAGCTTTAGAGAAATATGTGAGTTTATAAATACATTTTAGAAGTATTTTTAAGCTCAAAAGTAAATCTTCAGGGAAATGCAAAATCAAAATTGAGCATGTGCTAACCTTCAGTTTTTTACTGATGTATTTCTATTTTCATTCGTGAAATGTTGAGAGACATTCTTTGTTATCTAATTTCTTTATATGCAGAAAGAATACTCATGAAGATTATTTAAAAGTGATTTTATCTTCAAACATTTTTATTAAATTATTAAGTATTATAAAATACAAAATATAAAAGTAAACTAAGGAAGGAGGGGGAAAGGGAAGTTAGGAAGGGTAGGAAAAAGAAAAGAAAAAGAAGCATTGACTTCTGAGTCTCTTTTTGCAGTAAAATAAAAGTTCAAGTCACAACGTTTTGTTTTTCTATAATAATATAAACAAGTCATTTCTATAAAGATCTGTCAATCTAATCTGTAAAACACAAAGTCAACGTTACATTCTTTTCCACATCAAGCACAAAATTCAGAAGCCGTTTCCATGTGGAAACAAATGTCTTATATTCTTTTATTTAATCAGAGTAGTCAGTGTTGCCATTTCAGCCAACACCATCAACTTCTGCAACCATTCTTCCATGGTAAGTATCAAAGTGTCTTTCCATTTTTGCAGATATAACAATCTTGCTGCTGTCAACATGTAGTAGAGATTCTCAATCATCCAGTAATTCATGGTTGTCCCAAAGATGCTTTTTCAGGAAGCAACTGGACTTTCTTGCTTTTTCCTTCTGAAGATGTTTCGCTTCTCATCCAAGAAATTTCTTCAGCCTTGACATGATGAGAAGCGAAACATCTTCAAAAGGAAAAAAACAAGGAAGTCCAGTTGCTTCCTGAAAAAGCACTTTTGGGATAAATGAGTTATGTTCACTTAATTTTAGTAACAGAGTGAATTTCTATTGTTATAATGAAACTGCAGGGATCTTTAACTGCATTTTATATAGAATATGGAACGAATATTGATAAGAATCCTTATAAATGCAGTGTTTAAATTGTAATATGGCAATTTCCCTCATACATTGATCACATGATCACGTTTTCCTTACTACAATTTTATATTCTTATAGCTAGCAAAATGCAATTTTTATCAGCAGAGCCTTTGATTTTATTTATTTATTTATCAAATATGTAGGACACTTGAGTCCCAACAATTCTAGGCAGCTCATCATAACTAAAACAAGAAAAATACATAAAAATAATTCTAATTAACAAAAAAATCTCTATAATGTATAATTGCTAAATCTTTAACAAAAGCAATTCTTTGAGGAATAGATCAATATCAGTATTCTAAGTGTGATAATTCTCAGTGCAAGTGCCCATGCATTGATACCAATAGGCAACCAAATCAGTCAACAGTAGTATTAAATTAAAATTGCAATAGCTACAAGGAAGAAAAATATTGATTTACTTTTAAGTTCCATCTTTAAGTTCCAGCTTGAATTATATTATAAAAATCCATCTCATCCATCTTTCAAACAGTGTAGCTATGGCTGATATATTCTGTTCATGGCTCTCTTATGTGGTTTCTGAGTAAGTATATCCTTGGTAAGATTTTTGTTCCAGTGGTGAATAAAATCTCAATTCAGCAACTGAGTGATTTTAACCAAGAGAACATATTTGGGCAGCTAACTTTAAAGAAAAGCATTCTTGGTGTTAAAACATAGCCACATTACAAACCTCTGAAAGCTGAAAACCCAGTGATTTTTCAAACAATTCCATTCAATAAAAAAACTCATGGAATATAATATGAATTCAGTCCTGAGATATGTGAAGCAAAGCACAGGGTTGTGAAATTATTTTTGCAACTTAGATTACGGGATATAGTGCAAGTTAAAAAATGATAATTTCTCTTTCATTTTTACTAGATTTCTGATTTGTAATTTTAAATTTCAGGTGGAATGCTGCATGTTTTGGGAAGGGTGATATATTAGAGAGAACAATGAAATGAAAAAATACACTTTGATATTCCATTATGTTCCACCCAGCATTACATATTAACATTCCTATTCTCTTTTTGTTTATTTCCATGGAAAAAAGGGGAACTTGTCACAGAAGCAACCAAAAAGATTTGGTTGGAAATGAGATGTATGATGGTGGAATTGATTCAAGATATTAAAAAGACACCCTTTAACAATTAACCAAATAGCTAAGGGTGGCAGGAAATAGAGTCTAGAGTAGGCAAGTACTCATTAAAAGGGAGTTATGGAGAGCTTATATAGGACTGAGGTTAAATTTCAGGCTGAGAACCTGATACAAACAATTTATTTTTTTGGAAGGACAGCTCAAATTGTACAGCTGTTCAGACAAACAACTGCCAAATAGTATAGTCTATCCTGTTAAAGTCTTGTGTCTTCATGCAAACTCTATCTAAGGTATTGTGATGGACTATCAGAGTGAAAGGGAATCTATTATTTTAAGTAAAGGAAAATATCATAGATTTCCACAGCTTTGATATTTTAGTTACTAATGGATTGCAGAAATATATAGTCAGGATTCAGGAGATATCAGTTGGACATTAAGCCAGTCATGGCCAATTTTAATGAATCTAAGTTTCATCAAGTCTCAATGCAACTAGTAAATCCATGCTCTGAAGTTGAAACATGCCTGGAGCTTATAGGTGTCTTCAGGATCAGAGGTTTGAATGAAACATTGCACTATGATAATGCAAGTTCCATTCATTTTCTGTGTATGTAATATCAAAACACAGGTACCAAATTGGCAGATTTAACATAACAATAGTGTGGTACTGTTCTTGTCATCTGCTGTCCTGTTATCATCTCTGCTTGTAGTCTGTCTGCCTTTTGCAAAGTTACTTCACTGTTTTACAATATCATTAGAAAAAAAATTGAAGCTAACAAAAATATATTAATTTCCAGAGATTGTTACCAAGAACCAATTATTGGCATATTAAAAGTAGACTGAAACCTGAAAAAGAAATGATGCAATTAATCATTCTGAATCTCCCTTCTGTTCTCCAAGTGTTTTTGTTCCTGACAGTTAGCTCTTCATTGCTAGTTTGTGTAAGATGTGCGTAATATGTTTATAGAGCACAGCAGCTGATCTAATGTAGTTCTTGGCAAGCTATTGCATTGCCTTCCCACAAGTAAAATTTTGAAATGATAGCCCAACTTTCATATGAGTAATTCCCCAACAAGGAAAAAAAAATGGAACATGTAAATCAGCCTTGTTAAAATGTTTCATAAGGTACAGCTATAGGTAAAGTAGCATTTGTTTCAATTCAAGGTTGGAGCAGACTTTGGAAGCCATAAAAAAATACTCTGAAATGTTTACTGCTCAATTAACAGAATGTAATTCTTCTGAAGTAATTAAAGCAAACAGCACATTAAATTTTATTAAAAACTGGGAGGGACTAAGAATGAAATGTATTTCAAGTATTGCCTAATTATAAGTGGCCTGTTCCACCTTGTGCAAAATGGCATTGGATCAAAGCTGTGCATTTTCATACATGAATGAACATATTTGAAACCTCTGTTCCAAAAGAACTATATGAATAAAGCTGTTTAATCTAGTCAAGAAGACTTTCTCATTTCAGAAGTGCGGGAGTGGTTTGTATGTAAATTGAAGGGTTTAAAAATAGATGCTGGCCTTTGGCTGATCAGATATTTGCTCTGCATTTAAATATCAATGAAACACATAAGATGGGTGCCTTTCTTCCATCTTCTTCTTGCCTTCCTTGATTCCAGGGGCAGAATAGCAATAGCACTTAGACTTATATACTGCTTTATAGTGCTTTAAAGCCGTCTCTAAGCAGTTTTACAGAGTCAGCATTTTGCCCCCAACAATCTGGGTCCTCATTTTACCCACCTCGGAAGGATGGAAGGCTGAGTCAACCTTGAGCCTGGTGAGATTCGATCTGCTGGCAGTCAGCAGAAGTAGCCTGCAGTAGTGCACTCTAACCACTGTGCCACCTAAGTTCAATAGATCTGACACAGAGGCAGAGATGAAATCATTATCCTACTTTAGTTACCCAAAGTAAGGACCATTTCTTAACTAAACCGTGCTTTGTTTAACAATTTGTATAAATTACAACTAACTGTATTCATACTGTCATTGTGCTAAACAGTAGCAGGTTCTATATTATTTTGAGTTGGGATTTTCTGAAAGTTAAATGATATAGTTTATGGGTAAGTCACCTGGTAAGGCCAAGGAAAATCAAAACCATTAAAAAGTGAAAGTTAGAATATTTTGGACATGTGATGCGACACCTGGAAAATTACGGCATACTTCATTTAATCCTCCAGGAAAGATTGAAGGCAAACAAGATCCAGGCAGAAGGAAAACATCATGGCTTCAAAATCTAAGGGACTGGTTTGGACAAAACTCAGCAGCACTTTTAATAAAAATAGGATTGCTAACATGATCACCAACGTCCGATGACAGATACAGCACAAGAAGAATAGGTTATGGGTAGGCTATGGCTTATGGCTTAGTGTATTATGTAAATCTAGACAATTGTGGTTTATTCAGAGTATTACAGGTTAATAAAGTCTGACTTTGTGTGATACATGAATCCAGATATCAATTGGATAGTAGGAAGACAAAGTAAGGCTATGTTCCACAGCAAAGACTAGGATCTTTTTCACTTAATTGAAGGAGAATTAGCATATTTTTACAATTTGCGTCAACCAATCAATATTCCCAAAAAAGGTGGATTCCCTTCACTATACTACCATTTCTACAGTCTGTTGCTCATGAACTCTGATTTATAGTGGAGCAAATTACTCTGCAGGTTAACAAGCTTGTCTATGAAGCTGTCACTCACAGATCAGACACTTTAATAAGAATTAATAGAACAGGGTGAAAAATTAGCACAGAGTTCTTTTCATGGAACTATCACCTTTGACTGCAGAGTATGTTAAACATGCTTTTGGCTGTGAAGTTTATTAAATATATTTTATGGTTCTAGAGTATGTAGATGCTTCTGGGATTATGGGTGACTAGGAAGTGGTAGTAGCTGAGGCTGAGGCAACAGCTCTTTCTGTTTTTCTCCCTCCTTTCTTCTGTTGCCTTTCTACTGTGGGTTGCATGTCTGGGCTGCAAAATCCAAATTATAAATAGATACGAATACAAAAAACTCCCTGGCACCTTGTTGATGTTTAGTGGTTATTTGGATTTTCGGGGTATGCTTAATCTTTTCCTGCATAATTCAGATTTGTCGAAGGTGTGGGATAAGAAGTAGGCAGCAAGCAGTGGTCTAGTAGGTACACTTGCTCCAAGGTAGCTGCCTTCTCTGCTTGTACTAAAGAAAATTAATATATGCTGTATTTCTTTTACCAAGATCACATGGGTTTAATTTTCTTATTTATTATATTATAATATAATCTCACTAACTTAACTTATTGGAAGGAAAAATAGCTCTGGACTTTGACTTGTTTTAATGAAGATTTAAATGAAGTCACAAATATTGTTATTTCTACATTCTAGGCAGACTAAAACACCTGATGTCTTATCCAAGATTATCACTACACTGGTGAAATTCAGTCTTGATGTGACAAATGAATGTATTATTGTAACAAGTATTGTTGGTTTACAGGGTAGTAAAATGTAACTATAGCTATAAATCTGAAATTTATAGCATTAAGAATAAGAGATTAAAGTGTAAGTTTTTTAAAACTTAAAAACAAATCTTAATATGGTAAAAATGAGGGAATTTCCATTTTCTAGTACTTTTTAATCATTCAGGATACATTTTAAAGGTGTTTTTTAGCTAATAGAATAGACTTATCACACATGAAGCAGACACTACCAAGAAAAGAAGCATTAAAAATGTCTCTATTATGTTTGTCAAAGGTTAGAAAAGATAGGACTATTGTTGAATTATTCAGTTATCTTGACATCTGAATCAACAAAACTACGTTTTAATGTAGCATCTAATGGTTATCTATAAATCATGCATACTTAAACTTCTTGATGATTAAGGAAGAAAGTGTTTACTTAATCATTTTCAACTTAATTACTTATTTCTATATTTTTCCATTTAGTTAATTTACATTGAATTACATTATCTTTTCCTTTAAAAGCTAGCGATATTGCTCCATGAATAAGCACATTTTTTAAACATGTTAATATTATTTTATGATTTTTATGTTTGATAAGCAGTCAAGAAACTCTATAAAAATTAAGAATAAAAATTATTGCTAACTTGAGTTTGATGTAATAGAGGACAAAACAAAATTAATTAAACCAATGTTGAATTGAAGATATGTTCATTATAATTGATAGCAGAGAAAACTATAGCTTATCCAGAGAAAGTCATGGCAGATATTTAATGTTTGTTTTACTGCTGTACATTTAGCAAGAAATAGATTTAGTTGAGGATGTCAGTATTTAAGATACAGAATTGGTGATGAAAGTATTATATTATCAATTGATAAGGTATTGGTTGTGCAGCAATAACAGATACCTAAGTTGAAGGAATAAGTGAGTTCATGTTTGGTTTGGCAAATTGTTGTTATAAGATTATGCCTCATCTGGATTGAAGTTTCCCTTAGAGATTTTATAAGAAAGTATATAAGGCCAAGCAGACACAAGAATGCAGATAAAACAAAAGAATGCTGAATCCTGAGTTCTAGACTAAATAAGTGTTTCTTTTAAAATTAGGGTAGTGTTCCTTCAAATTCAGATCTAGGGTGGTTCTGTTACAGAATCATTCTTAGGCAGAAAATAGATTCCTAAAGAATGACATTTACATTCTGTACAAGAAAAGTGCTTTTGCTAGTGTGGGATTGTTGATAGAATGCAATCAGATACACAGAAACAAGAAATATAAATGGATTACAAAACAAATATCCATGCAAACACTATATAGTTTTAGTTAAAGTTGTACAGGTGGTACTGGAATTTGTAATATGCACTCCTTCAACATTAAAATAGAAGTTTTTATATGAATGACTACATGTACTTACTATTTTAAAAGATACCAGGAGTTTAAAAACATTTAAATTTGCAAATACCAAGTTCTGCTTCTTGTTTTTTCTTGAATTCGTCTTGTCATTTCCTTCTGAATTAGTATTTTTCCTTGGAATGGAACTCTGATTATCTTAGAACGTTTCCTTCAGATCTTAACTGCCTCACTACCAATTCTTCACTTCTAAGTTTTCTAAACTGATGCCATCTTACCAAAGTATGAACCCTTTCAACTGATTAAAAAAAACCTCTTATATTTTTTGTAATTATTTACAAAGTTGCATATATTGTTTACAAAGTTGCACATATGAGTACAAAGCATACACTTTTGAATACACTTATTTTGCATTGATATGCTTCCAATGTGATGTATAAAACAGGAAAAAAAGGTTTAAAGGCTTAACCCATATTATGTTATAACTCTTAAATTCTCTTGCAGTTTTGATTAGATTAAAATAGGAGAAAGGACACATTTTAAACATATTTCTTATTAAAACCATCATAATCTAATGAAGTAAGTAAATGTGTCCATACACATGGTTTGAGTCAAGCTCTCGTCAGATTGAAAAGAACATTAGTGGTAAATAATTGTCAATTTCTCTGAAAAAGAATATCTATAGTATTTGAAATGTAAAATGCAAAAAGGCCTTCAGAAGCAGTTAGACTTGCCAGACTCTACTGCTCCACTTCTATTGTCTGTATTCAGGATACAGAAAATAATTTCATTATTATTTTCTTTACATGCCAGAGAAACTTTCAATTGCAATATTTATGCAATGCCTGACTTTTATGTGATGAACATAAGGAGAAGCATGTAAAAGTTTGCTACAAAGGAGAGCTGAACCAAGTTAATGAGTTTTGAGAGTTTTCAAATCCCTTATCTAGTATAAGAAGAAAGGATTCTTGGCAGAACAGTAAAAGTATCTTTATTCTCTGTACCCAATTTAGTATATTACCTATGGAGTTTGAATGTACAGTTAAACTATTCAACACACACACTCAACATACTTATGACCACAACTGAGCCCAAAATTTCTGTTGTTAAGCAAGACAATTGTTAAATGAACTTTGCCCCATTTTATGACTTTTCTTGCTATGGTTGTTAAGTGAATCTGGCTTCACTTAACAAGTGACTTTCTTAGAAGATAACCAAAGGTGATCATATGACCTTGGGATACTGCAACCATCAAAAATATGAGCCAGTTGTCAAGCATCTGAATTTTGATCACATTATCATGGGAATGCTGCAATGGTCATGTGAAAAATGAACATAAATCACTTTTTCAGTGCCATTGTAACTTCAAACAGTCACTAAGCGAACGGTTGTAAATGAGGGAATACCCATACTCTTGCAATGATATATTATTACAGGTCTCTTCTTCACAGACATATTAACTTACACATGTATGTATACATAATCAAAACAATTTCTTAAAAACACAGGAAATATAATAATATAATAAAATAATAATGCTATGTGCCCTAAGTTGGATACATTTTTAGATTTTAACCTCATAAACAAATATACCATCATAAAAATTAAAAAAGATTTACATTGTGAATTTATAATAATTATTGTCAACAATAATTTTGAAATATCTAAAGTTAAAAAAAATTAAAATATTAACTACAATAGTTAAATCTGAATAAATATCTACATTTAGTCACTAAAATATAAACAAGACCAAACTTTCAGAATATGTTTATCTGGATAGATAAACCTTAGAAATGTGAGCTTCTGTTGGGTGGAAGAGAAGAAAGACATTTGCTTTAATCATTTCAGTGTTTCCAAGTTGTTTGTATCTGCTTTAAAATCCTGCAGCCTGCAGGCAATGTTTTCTCATCTGGTACGGTCACTGAGTGATATTTTATGAGGGTGATCTAAGAACATCAATTTGCTTCCTGAATAAATACTGATGATGTAAATATTAGAGGTTGCAGATAGATAGACATGCACATACAGTACATACAATACACACTTGCACACAAACAAAGAATATGCATTGATTTAAAGATACTGCCTTTTTGATCACATAGACTGAAGTAGTACCATGTAGACCAAATATCACAATTAATGCTGTTATTTTTCTCCCTCCCAATTTTTTAGGATTGTTAATAACTGTATAGATACCTTACATGTGTCCATTGTTATTAAACTATTCCTTTGACCATTAACATTGAGTGTTAGTAACTGTCTACATTCCTGAAAAAAATAGGATTACCAATATTTTCTTGCAAGCTTTCAATACCTGTTATTTCACTCTGAGTATATCACTGATCTACTCAGCCTGATAGCCTACATTATCTGCCATGAGTAGACCTATTAATACATTTGTTGCTTGAAGAGATATATTCTTGAGGGCTGTATTGGGCATTCAGATGCCAATATGATATAGAAAAATGGGCTGTCTTTAAACAATGGAAAATTTAAACTGGCTTGCTCCACTTGTAAATCAAAACTGAAAGCAATTAAGATAGAAAAAGCCAGTGGCGAGTAAAAAATAAAAATACTTTATGTATCAGGTCAAGTCCGGTAATAATAGAAGGTTAAAATAACAAGAATAATAATATTTATTTCACATAAATTCAGTCCAGTTTTAGAATGCCCATCATAACATTATCTTAAAAACCAGTGAGACTTTAAATAGCAATAGAAAAAGAAGTACTAGAAATAAAAGCAAGAAATTGATTTGCTATAGGAAGTGTGCTTTTAGATATCTACAATTCAAGAAACCATTAGAGAGCATTTCACTGAGGCAGCCGTCATCGGCACCACCTTGGCAGGAAAAAAAATTTATACTTACGATTTATATTGACTATTTCCTAGAATGATTGATGGCTTATTGTACCCTATGACTATCATTAAGTGTCATATCTTATGATTCTCAGCTCCTGATGAATGTATCTTTTCTTTTATGTATACTGAGAGTATTTACACCAAGACAAATTCCTTGTGTGTCCAATCACACTTGGCCAATAAAGTATTCTATTCTATTCAATACAAGAATAGGATATTTTCACTTTAAAAAAACCAGTTCAACTACAATGTGTGATGGAATGTAAGCAGTTGACATTCAACTTGAAATGTTTAAATGAGATTCTGATATCTTTGCATAATTAACAGAGCTGTTGAAAAGTATTGGGGGCAATTGGAAAAATAAATAAAATGTTTCAACAAAAATATTCTCATCATATTTCAAGTCAGAGAGTGGCAAAAACCCGGAGAAGAGCAATGTATCTTGATTCATAAATTTTAATCTCTAAATATATGTGGAGATTCTCAGTCATCAAGGTCATAATTGTCTAAAATGTGCTTTTTCAAAAGGCAACTAGAGGAAGAAGTAGACATTTTATTTCTCAACCAAGAAGCTTCATCAGTTCTGGCAGGATTGTAGGGGCTATCAATGGATTAGTTCTGAGAGGATATGGGAGGTGGGGTTTAAATAATCTCTAGTTTTAAATGTGGAACTTAAGGACCTTTTTCCTTTATAGCTTTTCCTGAACATTTTAGTTATTGATGAGGGTCTTGTTCTCACCTCTTCTGATTAGACCTTCTTATAGTGATAGTTAGAAAGTGGAATTCTGTGTCTCATTAAATCCACTCACTGCATTGTTAAATGAAAGCTATTCTACTAACGTGAAGTTTTAAAGATGGGGAAGCGAGAGAGGTTCTTTCATTGTACTCCATCTTTTAAACTATTTTGTGATATGTTTTTTGGGATTCTTCAGTCTATACAAAAAGAGCAAATCATTGGTTTTCCACTCAACAGTTTAATTTCAATAAATCTGTGTGAAGACCTTGAATATCTAGTATGGTATAACATGCTGAGATATAATTTTCAAGTGTCAGCCAGTGCGAGTATAGTCAAGTCTAGTCTGATGAATAATTTATATTATAATATAAATGATATTAGTCTAATGGAAAAAAAATACTTGTCTTCCTGCTGGTAGCAATATATTGTAGCTGTATCATCCATGCCCATATAACAATTTTTATCATGTTTTTTCTAGCATTTCCCCCAGAAATATATATAGCTTCTACTCTCTTTGCATTCTGGAAGGCTTTGAAAACCTGGCTCTGTTCCCAGGCCTGGGGTTAGGGTGGCTGGGAACCCCTGTTGAGTTTTTGCATGTTAGGGAATGTTGTTTTGGTCTGGGTAATTATGTGGTTTTTAATCAGTTTTTAATCTTGGTATTGGGCTCATTGTATGCTGCCCAAAGTCTTCTTGGAGTTGGGTGGCCTTAAAAAATCAATCAATTACTCAGTCAATCAATGGGAAACATTAATTTCCTAAGATTAGATTTTAAATATTTAATGTTAGAATTATTGGAATTTATATGTTGGTCCAACTGCTAAGAGTGTGTACAATAATCAAGGCAATTTTCATTTTTAATGTGTATGAGAAAAAAATGAATCATTCTATCAAGTTATGAAATGGTGTAGTTATTTTTGCTAATTATTCTGCATTTAAAAAAATAAAGATATGGTAGAAAACTCATTGCTTGGTTACATAGTATTTTTGAACTGATACTGTTAAGTTTTGTATAAAATGATTATGCTGCATAAACTGGTTCTTTTTATATCTGCCACCAGTTTTAATGTGATCACAAATACACTGAAGTAAAAACTAGTAAAATTTATATACAAGTTTTTGCTAAAATAAATACAGCATGATATAAACCATGTGATTTACTGATACTAAAAGAAACAGATATTTATTACTCCAACAATAGAAGTTTCTTTAACCCACTCATGACATAATTCTTATACATTGTATTTATTTAATCTGTAATCTGTAATTATACAATCCTTTATTGTGTATTCTGTAATAATCATGTGAATATGAAGGCAAGCCTGTGAATTGTTTTAAAGCTTTTGCATTATTTATATTCTGATTATCCATTGCTCTGCATATGTTTGTTTTAAGATGTATCCCTTTTTAAAGGGATACATCTTTTAAAGACTCAAAAGCCTTGCAAAATCAATTGTATGATTTGAAAAACAGTTTGTGATTCAGTGTGAAATTTACAGTATTTTTTATATTCACTGTGAAAATTACAGTATATTAAATGGATGGGAATAAAGGATCAAACTTTCCCACAAAATTATGAAATTTGTGCTTGTATGACTTAAGAGATGTTAAAACTTAAAAATAATTCTCTATTTCTTTATTTTTTTTTTCAAAAAGTTTGGCCAGAAATCAATAGATTTTTAAAGAAAGCTTCTTACCTCCCTTATTCTTTTATGATTAACATTAAGAACAAACCATGTCTCTGGTTGTACACAGAATATGTATAAATGTTATTATCGTTGTAGGTATACTATCTATATTGGTACTTTCAAAGAATATTTACTTGACATAAAATTTAATTCAGAATACACAACAGGGAAATTGAAATAACTGAAAACAACAGTAGAAAATGAAAACAATAAGCACTGATTTAGTTATACACATTTAATTCAGTTATACCTTTAGGAGATTGATTCAAAAAATAAATTAAATATGTCATACATGAGTGTGAAGTAATGTGTGTTTGGTCTTTTTCACGTCATTAACTAGGTGAATCAGTATGACATTAGAATTAGAATTATATTTTTTTTATTGGCCAAGTGTGATTGGACACACAAGGAATTTGTCTTGGTATAAATGCTCTCAATATACATAAAAGAAAAGATACATTCGTTAAGAGTCAAGAATCATAAGGTACAACACTTAATAATAGTCATAGGATACAATAAGCAATCAAGTCATACTAGGAAACAGTCAATATAAATTGTAAGGATGCAAGTGACAAAGTTGCAGTCATACAGTCACAAGTGGGAGGAGATGGGTGATAAGGAGTGATGAGAAGATTAATAGTAATAGTAGTGCAGACTTTGTTGAGGGAATTATTTGTTTAGCAGAATGATGGTGTTCGAGAAAAAACTGTTCTTGTGTCTAGTTGTTCTGATGTGCAGTGCTCTATAGTGTCGTTTTGAGGGAAAAATTGAGACAGATTATGTTCAAGATGTGAGGGGTCTGTAAATATTTTTACAGCCATCTTTTTGACTCGTGCAGTATACAGGTCCTCGATTGAAGGCAGGTTGGTGATAATTGGTTTTTTTGCAGTCCTAATTATCCTCCGAAGTCTGTGTCTGTCCTGTTGGGTTGCAAAACCAAACCAGACAGTTATAGAGGTGCAGATGATAGACTCAACAATTCACATTATGGTGAACCATGATGTAAGCCACCATGTCTAGATTCTCTCACATAATGAGCTGAAACCAAACATACTACATTAGAGCTTGGTGAGATATAAGAATCCAATAATTATGTTGACCGACACTAGCCCCCATGTATTTTTCTGATACAAGTAAATCACAACAACAGAATGATTCTTCAAATCTTGAACTGAGGGTAGTGATATTCATGAACACCACAGTTATTTGATGTTGCATATTCTTGTTTACATAGCTATTTAAACCTTTAAAATTTTAATTCTATAAGATATTGCCTTAAAATTATACTACAAATTGAAATCGAATTATTTATTTATTGACTTGTAAGGAACAAATTCATTGATATTAATTGTAATTGCTTAAATCTATTGGAGAAGGTTCTGCATGTGGCACAAAAACAAGAAAGGAGAGCAATATGTTCCTTAGAGGATGTTTAGAATAGATATTTTGTCAACAGAATGAAAAATAATGGAAGAATTGATAAGTTTAGGGAAGGATTGGTTCTTTCTCAAAGTATTCAAAGTGTTCTTTTCTGAAAGCTTAAGAATGCTGAGAATGTTCTTATATCTGGAACCTTGGGACATACATCATTCACTTGGTAAGAGGTACAAAACTGGTTTGCTATAGCTACATTTTTCTGTTATTAGCCATGTTGTTCCACTTGTAATATTAAAAGAAAGAAATTGAATTATCAAGAAAAAGTGTAAATCCTATTAATCAATTGATATTTACTAGAAAACTATGTTAATCATATATTATCATTAATGTTAATTAATGATGATTAATTAATCATTATTTTGGTGATTTTCCCATCTTTTCTTGAAATATAATTATCCAGTATTATTTTCAATAGACCTACCACC
Source organism: Bungarus multicinctus (assembly GCA_023653725.1). NCBI lineage: Eukaryota > Metazoa > Chordata > Lepidosauria > Squamata > Elapidae > Bungarus > Bungarus multicinctus. The sequence goes on from CM042846.1 coordinate 61,380,568, forward strand.
AATCCATACTTTGCTTTTGCTTTTTATTTTATTTTTGTTTAAATAATTTTTATTAAACAATTTTTCTTATATACAACATCATTTCCATTCATTACAATGCTTTCTTGATGGTATACATACATTTACATAAATCTTAACTATCTATACTGTAAACATACTTTTACATAAATCTTAACTATCTGTACACTTGTCTATATTGCTTAATCTATTGTCTACTATAACTTTTACCTTATTATCTTATTGTCGTCTTCTCTATTCAACTCTGTATCTATTATTTAGCCAGTACATTCCATGTCACATAATAATCTATTTCCTCTCTTTCCTTTATCTCCATGGTCAACTTATCCAACTTATCTCGGCACACTCTAGTATTTTTCTTATCACATTTTCCTCTGGTGGCATCCTATCCTTTTTCCAATTCTGTGCGTAAGTTATTCTTGCTGTCATTAATAAATGTAGCATTAGATATTCTGTTTTCTTATCATATTTTCCCATTATTATACCTAATTAAAAAATCTCTGGTCTTAATTCAATTTGCTGTTTAATTATTTCTTCTATTTTTTGGTCCTTATCCAATATTTTCTCGCTACAAGGCATGTCCACCATTCATGGTAATATGTTCCTTGCTTTTGTTTGCATTTCCAACACTCAGCTGATCTGTTTGGGAACATTTTGTTAATCTAGCAGGTGGTAGGTGCCATCTGTAGAACATTTTGTACGAATTTTCTCTATATGATGCTGACATCGTCAATTTCCCATTTCTCCAACTCTATCATATAGCCATAATTTTTCACCCAAGCAATCCTTTCTTTAACCCTCTCCTCTTCCATCTTATATTCCAAATAATTATATAATTTTTTAATCAATTTCTCCTCTGGACCTTGTAGAATCTTATCTAATTGCAATAGTTCTCTGATTTTGCTTTTTTAAATTTACATTTAATTTGAAGCCGGAAACTCTAGGTGCTGTCCATCCAATCATGCTGCCCGTATATTAATTTTTGTAGGACAGGCACAAGAACAGTCATGTTGATGTTGGAGTCAAAAACACATAAAATTTTGCTGATGTCTAGATATGATTTATCTATTCATTTTATGGAAACAGCAGAGAGCTAAATATAAATGTGTCATTTAAAAAGAGCAGTGAATGCTAAATGGTTATTTATAAGGTGAAAAAGTACACATATTTCAGCTTCCCAATGCTTTCAATCTTAAAAGTTTAAACAAATGTCGCTATTCACATCTGGTCCTAAAGGCTCAAGGGCTGGTTGTGGTAGGGAAAAATGGACTATATCAGTCTTTGAAATATTTATATCAGACTTGACATAACATTAAAGTGTTCTGTTACAATTTACAATCATTTTATTGGTATATTGGTTTCACCAAGCAATTAGATTGTGTTTTAATTCAATAAATGTGCTATTATTGTCCATTTCTTACAGTGAATAAAGACACTTTTCTTCAGTTTGCATTTTTATGAAGAAAATGTGTTTTTTCAACACATTTGAACCAGCTCTGGTTCCAGTTCCAGTTCTACATGGACTAGGTTCCCAAATGTCTATTGTAACTTGGTCCTTCCATTAGAATTAATTCTGTGAATTTAATCTCCCACCTTATTTTTGCAGTTAGCCTATAGAGATAATATAACAGTCAACATTCTGAACAGTCATGATTCCTGGCCTGTTACATAAGTTGATAGACTCACAAGGATAAAGGGATGGTTACAACAGTATTGCAGACAAGAAAGGCAGACAATGTTCTCAGATATGAGATACTGATACTTGCCACAGAATGAACAAGCTTTATATGATACAGAAAAATTACTGGTGTAGCTGTTGTAATTGGTATTTGAATCTAATGTAGGCACTTCTTGTTCAGTAATGAGGATGTTATTTTGTGCACTTTCATTTTATTCTCTGTGACAGGGGTGTCAAACTTGATTTTATTGGGGGATTCCTCAGGATTATGTTTGATCTTGGGGGCGAAGGGTGAGCATGTCCAGCTCGATGTTACTTGTGTTGAGGGTGTCTGTGGGGGCCCGAGTGCTCTGCCAGTGAAAATAGGTTCCCAAGCTCTGTTTTCGGCTGTGATGGCCTCCCGCAACCTTCTGCTAGCAAAAATGGAGGTCTGGAGGGCCACATGCAGCTCTCTCAAACTCTGTTTTCACTGGCAGAGGCACCATGGACCAATCCTTTGCTGTTTCCACGGTGTTCCCACGAGCAGACCTAAGCACCCTGTGGACCAGATCCAGCCCATGAGCCTTGATCCACACCCCTGCTCTATGATAATAGGAGATGGATTGAGCCACCAATTAAAAGTTGTTATGGAGCTAATCCAACTGTTTATGTTTTGATTTTAGGGTGGATCATCTAATACTTTTTTTTTTACAAAAAATATAAGAAGTAAGTAAGTGAGAGTGGATTTCAAATGGCAGAAAACAGTGTTATATCTTTAATTTCTCCAGATAAATTTCTGTAACTGAGGCCTGGCAGTTAGGCACAAGTATATCATTTGAAGCAATGTGATGGCATGTATCACTGATGGAATATTTCCGGAGATGTTCTCATATATGTGAAATAAGCCTAGGGATCACATGTAATAAAGGCTGGAAGGATTCCATGACAACATAGACTACTTAAAATAAATAAATAAATGCCCACTTCTAAAATTTAGCAATCATGCAGGTGTATATCACATTACAATGATAAAAGAAATCCTGTATAAAAGTGTAAAAATATCTCAGAGTTCACACATCTGGACTGAACAGAAATAGAGAATGTGATGGAATTTATTCCTAGCTCTTTTACAATCTGTTAGAGTGCTAGTCTGACTGCTGAAGGAGAGATGAAAACATATGTTCTGCATGTGAATATTATTCCTATACAAGAAAAATAGTAGAAACCTGCATAATAGCTGCAGTTTTTTGGAGAAAGGGATGAGTCACTAACTTATAACTATAAATCAGTATGAAAATTAATATTTAGAATCATTCAGTTTATATTTATTTATTTATTTATTTGCAAGATTTATATACTGCCCCCCTCTCCCCGCGGGACTTGGGGCGGTGTACAGCCATTAAAAAATACAATAATAACACAATAATTAAAAAGATTAAAAAGATTAAATTAGGTGGCTGAATAATAAAAACGAGACAAGGGTTTAAAAATAAGGACTAAAACCAATTAAAACTGAATTTAAAACCCCATAAAACTCTAGGCCAGACCGGCTTGATGAAATAATATAAGTGTAATCTTGCACTTGTGACATCTGTTAATAGCTTGTCATAAGTAACTCTCAGGCCATTTCCATATTTGTGATTTATAGTTTCTTACATGCCATCCAGACATCACTGTGATAAATTACAATTGAAGACCAGTTTCATATTGCTGTAGTAATATTTGAATTATGCAATAAAATGCAATAAAACACTCACATGAAAATGGATATAGTAACTGCAGAGATATCATGATCTGAGCAGATTAAGTTTTCATGAATACTATAATTAAACAATATGTTCAAATGATATACTATAATTAAATAATATGCTAAGTGCCTGTTATTATATGAGTGCTTTAAAAAGAAACAGCATCACCTTTTCCTCTTATTTTAATCACAACATTTGTCAATACATAGATTTGGGGAAAATATCTATTCTTTTTGAGGGCAAATTTAGTTAGTTTATTCTGCATAAAAATTTAATGGATTTTTTTTCAATGATCAAATTGGAGTAAGGTTTATTTTGTGGAATAGACTTTGGCTTTGTGTCCCTTTTTAAAATGAGGCTATTTGTTGCAGCATATGGTTTTTTACATATCAAATAGCTATACTGTAACTGCATGGCCTAAGGGAAAGATTTATTGTTGTTATTTTTTGGAAATTGGATTGGATAGAAACTTAGTATGAATCACATCAGACCAATCTGTGAACACAAATTTGTCCCCTGTGCCCAAAGAGGCACATCTGGTAGGAGATCCTAAATAAATACCTAAGTGAAGCATGGAATTAGTAGACACAATATTAACAAAGCAGTTGCAGTTGGAGGAAGAAAGGAACCCTGAGAAGAAAAAAATGAAAGTTTATTTTAGTATTTTAAACATAATATAGCGTTGGTCTGTTTGAAACATGATGGAAACCAGAGTACACAATGGTCAGAAACAAGTTAGCAATCATTGGCATGGACATACAAGTTATTTAAGGATAAGAAGATGGGAGAACTGAATGTTATGATCCAGCCACACTATATTATATCGTGCTTCATCAGGAAAATATAATATTTGTGCTTGTCCTTTTTGGAAAAGCATATGTTTCTCACATGATCCTGATTTAACAAAATATAAGCTTCATCGCTAAAACTATGATTTAACCATGGTGCATAAAGCTGATCTATCTATCTGTCTGTCTGTCTGTCTGTCTGTCTGTCTGTCTATCTGTCTGTCTATCTACCTACCTACCTACCTACCTATATATTCAGGAATACATCAATATGGTAGGTAATATGAGGTCAATTAAACTATGCAAAACACATAGAAGAAAAAGGTGGGTGGAAAGGGAAACTCCCCCTTTATACTCATGGCAACCAATCATAGCACATATTGCCTCATGCATGAGCACTTTCTAACTAATCAACTACACCTGTGTGTTTTGGCCTATTATATACATTACTGTTCCAGCTACTAAATTCAGTATTCTAACAAATACACTTCCAAGGTTTAGAACAATAGGTGCTTTTATGTTTGCTTCAAATAATTTTCTTTTTTATATATAATTATATTCTTAGTGCTATTAATATATTACTGGGATAAGATACTACATTATACTATATAATATCATCTTCCTTTTGATGATATAGCAATTGGCTCAGCTCTCAGACAGAAATGTTGCTGGCACAAAAATTGCACTATATTTGCCAGTCCAAAAAAGTTCTAATTTAACAGATATTAGACCTGAATGTGACACCTGAATGTGAAAATACTTTCCAGGCTAGTTTGGTAATACATGAAGCAAAAAGGTCTTATTTATGTGATTCTGAAGATCTAATAATATTCTTTTTCATGATAATTCTTTATTGAAGAATGTTTCATCACAGAATAAACAAGGAACTCTACCATATCAAAAAGCTAATGGACAAAAGATCTGAAAGAAACACCTTTTTCTACTTTATTAAAATACAGGGTATTTTCTAATATTATCTGAAGAGTTCATATAATACAGGTAGTTCTCAGCTTACAACAGATTATTCAGTGATCATTTGAAGTTATAATGGCACTGAAAAAAGTGACTTATGATCACTTGCACTGTTGTAGCATTCCCATGGTCACATGATTTACATTCAGATGCTTGACAACTTACTCACATTTATGATGGAATCATGTGATTCTCTTTTGTGACATTCTGACAAGCAAAATCAATTGGGAAACTGGATTCACTTAACTATCACTTTACTAATTTAACAGCTACAGTGATTCACTTAACAAATGCAGCAAGAAAAGTGTCAACTCATAAAATATTCCTATGCCTGTTTTAGTAGTGCCATAAAAAAATGATAGCTGGAATCCTGACAAAAAGTTGTGAAAGGGAGCAAAATTCACTTACCAGATTTCTCACTTAACAACATAAATACATAAATTTTGGGCCCAATTTTGGTCACTACCTCTAAAATGAAATATTGCTAGATTTATACTCTTCGGTTGAAATATTGCTAGATTTATACTCTTCGGTTGTATTGACTTATAATTTGCACAAGCGTAGCTACATTTGAGGAAAAAATAGCTAAGGACATACCATTGAGGTATCACAATTGGGTATAGTATTCAGCAAATAGATGGGTATCATGGATTTTCCAAACTAAAGTTAGTTTATGGATTCATGAAGGCTGTTCTCCTGCAGCTGTAAGCATCATTTTATGCTCTATGGTGCTGTGCAGAGTCCAACTCTTCCTTATTGAAATGTGGCAACATTTGGCCAGTTAGTTGGTGACCTGGCTATTTCTTGTTCTTATCTCATAGTGTATCTTAATTGACTTTATATCCCAGTTTTGCACTTCAGTCTGTAAGTCCTGGTTGATTTCCAGACAAATCCTGGAAAGTCAAACTATACAGATTCACAAAGTGTGTGTGTGCGTATTTTTTGTGAGAGAAAAGCAGGCAACCAAACATCAACAACAACAGTAGAAGGCTAGTGTGGAGAGACATACCTTTCAAAGCAGCCAAAGAACCATTTGGCAAGATGTTATAGCCTCATCTTTGCTTCATTTGGGGAGGATACATCGAAGCAAGATTACCAGAAATTTGAACAGGCAAAGGACACAAGCAGGAAACAAGGAAAAAGGGAGAACACACTATTTACCCTTTCTGGCATCCACAACAAAAATTGCAGTGAAAAACTCCAAAAAGAAAAGAAAAGAAAAGAAAGTATACGAAATAACTTTTTCCAACATCAGTAAGATTTTTAAAAAATTACTTCTGAGGCAAGATATGGCAGGCATTCCCATTAATTATTTTCTCCACAGTCTCAAAAGATAGTTCAGAATTGTCTTTGAGATATTCTTTTCTGGAGCAGAATTTGATTACAGATCCTTTGCAGGTGAAGGAGTTAATAGGTTAGGAAAGAGATGGGCACTGAGGGAGGCATGGTACCAATTACAGGTAGTCCTCAACTTATTACCACAATTGAGCCCAAAATTTATGTTGCTAAGTGATAAATTTGTCAAGTGTGTTTACCCCATTTTATGACTTTTTTGGTGAATCATTGCAGTTGTTAAGTTATAAGTGAATTTGGTTTTCTCATTGACTTTGCTTCAGAAGGTCACAAAAGGCGATTACATGACCCTGGGAGACTGCAACGGTCATAAATATGAAACAGCTGCCAATTTTGAATTTTAATCATGTGACCATGGGAACGTTGCAATGGTTGTAAGTGTGAAAAATGGTCGTAACTTAAGTCACTTTTTTCAGCTTTCATTCTTCACCTATGGCTCTCTTTGGAGGACCATTTCCAGTCACTATACGCACAGGAGGAATAATCGTTTCTGAATACAGAGTTAAAATGTGAACAATGCCATTTCCCTGGGACCTCCCGTGGCAGATTTTGAGATTGCCTATTTAATCAAGCAATTAGAACTGACTCAAGTTTCAGCCTGGGATTTTATCAATGCTTGGGTCCTTCGTAATAGCTTGGCCTGGTGTATTTCAATTTTTCTTTCCTATTCATGTTTATAAACTGCAGATTTTAAATCCTCAATGGCTGGGACCTAGCTATGCTGATTCCTATTTCTAAAAAGAAAAGTAATAGAGGCTTACCTGTAATTCCCATGTAATCAGTCTTGAACTGAGTAGAAGTGCAATTGAAACGCTGGATCATGTTACATTGTACTGCCCACACTGTGTTAATGCATGATAGGAGTTACAATATTGATTTTTAGTTAAACAGCCTGGTTGCTCTGATTCTTTTTACCTAAGGATGTTATTTCCAGATCAATCTATTTTACTGAATGTTGCTAAATACTATTCCACTGCTGCGGTTTGTCAAACTGTTGGTTCTGTGAATCACTTATTTTAGTTGCAGTTGTTTATCCAGCTGATCACCTATATTTAAATATTATGTCAACATGCATTTTTATTGCCCTTTAATATCTTCCTTGTATTTGGGAACTGTATTTTTATTTTGTAGTTAGTTTATATTAGGCTATGATTAATACATTCCACAGTATGCTATTTTGTTCCATTCTTTTAAGTCCACTTACTCTAGAAGTAATTGTAACTACCCCTTTTTCTGTTTTCCTTCTGTCCTATTTTCACACCTACCACTTAATTAGTTTTGCTGAATACTATACCCAATTCTATTGTTTCTAAAGCTTTTCCTTGGATAGTTTACCCAGTCAATTCTTTCAGTTTTTCTTTTTCTTTTTCACTTTTATGTTTGGCTCAGTTGAAACATTATACTAATTGTTTACTAAAGCAGATGGGTACATTTTGATAGTTGATGATTTTATGCATTTTTCTTGTTTTGATGGTAGAAAGATTAGTATTTTTTTAATTTGTTCTGAACAATTTTAAAACCATGTAGGATACTTTTGGTTTTTCAATGTTTCCTATGTCAAAATGGCAGAAATTAAGCTATTAATTCTGGGTGACTGTCATTAGCCTACAGGGGTCACATGTAAACAATCTGCTTCTCTAATGACAAATGAGCATACTATGTTACATTTTTCATAATATGTACAGGTATGCACATGTTTTCTTGTCAATATGCAGGAAGAAACAGTAAAATTTGAATGGTTATTTGAATAATTCTTTTCCATCTTTAGAAGTTATTTTAACTTTTTAATGGTAAATATTATTTAGTAGTTAAGCTAGGAAAGTAACCTATTTGTCATTTAAATGTTTCATAAATTTGCTATATGAAAGGCAGTGGTGGTATTCAAATTTTTTTACTACCTGTTCTGTGGGTGTGGCTTGGGGGACATGGTGTGGCTTGGTGGGTGTGGCGTGGCTTGGTGGGTGTGACAGGGGAAAGATACTGTAAAATCTCCATTTCCACCCCACTCTGGGGGAAAGTTACTGCAAGATCTCCATTTCCACCCCACTCCAGAGGAAGGATACTATAAAATCCCTATTTCCTCCCCACCCCACTAACCTGCTTTCCAGTTCTGTTCTCCTGTGCAGGGCAACAAAAGAAGACCAAGCCAATCAGCTGGGATTCTGATCAGCTGAGACTCGGGAGGCAGTGAATAGATGGGCACGGGGCCAACCAGAGGTTACCAGTTCTCCAAACCACTCAAAATTTCTGTTATCGATTCTCCAGAACCTGTCAGAACTGGCTGAATACCATCTCTGATGAAAGGGGAGAAAACATAGATATGAGCAAATGCACTTATCATTATGGTGTGTTAATTAGGTTTCTTGTTTAAGGAACTTGGTGGGATTTAATTTTTTTTTACTACTGGTTCTGTAGGTGTGGCTTGATGGGTGTGGCAGGGGAAGGATACTGTAAAATCTTCAGTCAGAGGTCGTATTTGCCGGTTCTCTGAACTACTCAAAATTTCCGCTACTGGTTCTTCAGAACTGGTCAGAACCTGTTGCATACCACCTCTGAACCTAACCTATTTGATAATTTTGAAATTGCTGACGTTTGATTTTGGAATTGCTGAGAGATTAATTCAAGTCCTAATTATATTAATATAATGAGAAACAGTATAACAATGAAAATATGTGGTATAAAAAGATCATTGTTCCCCATGGACACCTAAGGCAACTGTGGTTCTTTCTTCTCTCTGGATTAATATTTCTCTTTCATTTCAATGTCATCATTATTTATCCTAATTTGGAATGAAAGCTGCAAGTCTATCACCTCGGTCAAATTACCAGCAATAATACCAATTAGCTATTGAGGAAAGAGATAGCAGTATTTATTAAAATCTGATTCTTGTGGTTCCTGTTGAAGAACTATATACTTTTTCATTTCATTTTATTTTAACATAGCTAGTATCTGCATCCTGTGAGTGGAACATGCAATGAACTTTCTTCATGGCACCCTCCTATTCAGAGATATAAAACAGGATGCCTCAAGAACCCAATTTCCTAGTCAGCCAGGGGTTTTCTCATCATTATTTAAAGCTAGCAAAACATTTAGCATTTGTGATTCGTGTATATATATGCAAAGCTGTCTTTGAGAGAGATTTGATAAAGAACATTTTGTATATCCAGCTGCATGGGTGTGGAGAAGCAATTAGGAGATGAACATAATCTCCTGAGATTTTGAAACAAACACTGTGTGTATGTTAAAAAATGGAAAAACTACTAGTTCTTCTAAATGCAAGAGGAAATGTTAATATCCCATCTATCAGCTTTTTGAACTGAACTCACATTTAAGAAGAAGGGAATATGGTTTCTATGTAGAGTCATGGAATCTTCATATATACCCACACATGTGTGTAGGATTTAAAAATGGGTAAATGGTGTAAAAAGCAGTACTCATGGTTGGAAAAAAAAATACTGATTTTACTAGTGCAGAAAGATAGGTATTTTGATGATCTTGGATACAGACAAGCATGATGTAGCATTTTTCAATACTGGAGAGACCTGGGTTCAAATCTTGATTCAGCTGTTAGAGTCTGGGTTAGAAATATTACATTAATATTCATTACAAATTTGTTCTGAGGAAAAAGTGAGGAAGATATATTTGTCACCATCCTGAACTCTTTGGTAAGGTAGAGAAACAAATTATACTTTGCTCTCTCTCTCACACACGTATTAAAATCCTATATAGTATTTCATATTCTTTGTACTTGAATAAATTATTTAGTTAAAAAGTCATTCTTTATAAAGCATTAATTTTTAATTTTAGGTGCTCCATCCCTGGAAGTTTTTAAGAAGAGATTAGACAGTCATTTGTCCAGAATGGTGTAAGGTCTCTTACTTGAACAGGAGGTTGACTAGAAGATCTGCAAGGTTCCTTCCAACCCTGTTAGTCTGTATCTAATGAAGAAAGATTTATCTGTATCTATTGAGACTGAACTAAGGGAGAATCATCTGTCTTCTGGTGTTAGCATAATTCTCATCAACTTCAGCCACTAAATCTATTAATTTGATAGTTCTATGATTTCTATTAAACATTTTTCTGGAAAGGGGAAACCTTTACTTTATATATTAAACTTACAAAGCTAACCAACCAGAAAAACTAAAGTGGCTATGTTCACTTCTTTGTACTAAACCATAACGTAATTTCTTTTATTTTGATTTAGAAGTTTGTGAACTCAGTCTTTTGGAACGAAAACCACATTTTATAGCTTAGCATGGTGTGTCATTCCAGCTAATTGGAGCTGATTTATTCAGCAAACTAAGTTTAAACAAATAATAGCTTGGAATGATATGTGAAACGGGTCACTATCTTCATCTGTGTGGGTTCTTTGTGGGTGTTTATGCTTACCGTACACTGTGGTGCTGAGTACAGGAAATTGATTCAATTTTTTGAAATTGAGATAGAATTTGTCAAGAATCCATGCCAGGGTGTTCACACATGAATTACCCTATCATTAGAGACTGGAAGTGGTGAGCTTTAAATGTGAAAAGGAGAAGTTTGAAAGGATGAAGTGCACCTTTGGAATGGTTTGATCTCTGAAGAAAGGAGATTAAGTTACCTTGTTGTCATGGGGATATTCTTAATTAATATTATGATCTTGGAGGATTGCTGCTCTTTTCCTTCTCCTTGTGTAAAATGCTGCACCTGCAGCACAGTCCATTTACTTATGATTCAAATTAAAATCAAAACTTTTAGCAATATTCAGCCAATAAATGAAACATTAGATCACTTCCTGTTATAACAGCCAGCAGTCTTTTCAGAGAAGAAAATATTTATATTTCCAGCTGGGGGAAAAGTTTACAATGTACTCATTTAGTTCCACAGTTTTATAAACAGAGGTTCAGATAAATGAAAATGAAAACTGGCCTTATTCCTTAATTCATAAACTCTCAAAATACGCCTACAGTATTGAAAATGCAATCACTTTGCTGCATTTACATTACCTATGAATGAGCCACGCTGCACAAAATGAACAAATTCTGCAGAATGGATTTACCTTTCTCTTGTAGTCAAGGATTTCTAATAGCAGTTTCTGGTGTTTCAGAATAATGAGAAAGCAAAGTAACCAAGGTAACTCAGTCTTTCCACAGTCTTTTCTGAATGGTTTTTGGATGATAAATTTTTTTTAGACTCACAACCAGTTCTTCTGTGTATTATTCAATGCATGATGGTAAGTTTGCTTCAGTGAATTAATGTGTATACCAGAGTTCAGAAGTGATTCAGGTCCAGGGGCTTGATTTGCTCCTACAGGAGAGGTTAAATGACACAGGAGATGTGACCTTAAGAAGGTAAAGACCTTCATTGGGCTTTCTCCATGTCTTCTGCAGTCATCTATTTCTCTGGGCACAAATGAGCAAGAAGGGATCAGGCCACCATTGCTGCTGTCTACTCTGAGAAAAACATATTTTTTGGTTACCAAGATCACTAAAGAGTAATGTCATTACAACATCTCTTGGAAAATAAAGATGATTTGTATAAAGAAAGACTGTTCTCCTTGTAGCAAGATTAAACCAAGGATTTAATATAGGTGATCTTGTCTTGCTGTTGAAATGTAATATGAACTCCTCCAATAAATTCAAAACTAAAACAGCACTGATCAGATAGTTTTCCTTAAAATTGATTTAATATTCTTGACAAACAAGAAATGTTTGGTTTGATTGGTTATATTAATTGTTTTGTAGAAAGATTTTTGTATCAAAGCTGCTTTTCCAAAGAACAATTGGACATTCTTGTTTTTTTTTCCTGAAAACATTTCACTTCTCATCTAAGAGTTTCTTCAGTTCTGACTGAATGGTGGGAAGTGGAAGGATTTATATTCTTTGCTGCCATCTGGTCGTTTGTACTCTGCACAGAATATTCCGAACCATTCAGTCAGAACTGAAGAAGGTTCTTGAATGAGAAACAAAATGTATTCAAGAAAATAAAATGAAATTAAGCCCCTCCCCCCAAATTTAGGCCTATTTTAAAACATGCAAAATGGGGGAAAGGGCAGGGGGAACTTGCCATTAGGAGTGCCCGCAGGCAGCCATGCCTCACCACCAGCCACTCCTAACAGGCAATCATGGCAGAGTGCAAAGAGCTCCCTACTCCCGCCAAGCACCTTTGATGCAGACCCTAGACTTTCGGTGCCCGCCGCTGTTGCTTTCCCTTCTGTCCATGCCACCACTGCATTTAGAGCTGCCACTTCTGCGTTTGGAGCACCGCCGCCATTTGGAACGCATTTGGAGTGCCGCTGTTTGGAGCACTGCCGCTGTGTTTGGAACTGCTGCTTCTGCATTTGGAGCACCACCGCTGCGTTTGGAGCTGCTGCTTCTGCGTTTGGAGCACCACCACCGTTTGGAGTGCATTTGGAGTGCCATCATTTGGAGCACTGCCACCGTGTTTGGAGTTGTTGCTTCTGCATTTAGAGTACTACCACTATGCTTGGAGTTGATGCTTGCGTATTTGGAGCACCACAACCGCATTTGGAACTGCCGCTTCTGTGTTCGGAGTGCCACTGCCATTTGGAGCACCACCACCATATTTGGAGCATGTTTGGAGTGGTGGCAGTACTCCAAATGGCGGCATTCCAAACGCACTCCAAATGGTGGTGGTAGAAGCAGCAAGCTCCAAACGCGGAAGCGATAGCTCCAAATGCAGTGGTGGCATAGGCAGAAGGGAAAGCTACAACAGTGGGCGCTGAAGGTCTCGGGTCTGCAGCAAAGGTGTTTGGTGGGAGTAGGGAGCTCTCAGTGTTCCACCACAATCACCCGCTAGGAGCGGCTGGTGGTGAGGCATGGCTGCCCGCAGGCGCTCTAGGTGAGGATGCAAGGGGGGAAATTAAGTCACTCTCGAAATGACGGCCTAGCCATTTTTTCGGAGCTCAAAAAAAAAAAAGACCTGGCCTTATTTTGTGAGAAACACGGTAGTTAGAGTAAATGTGTCAGTTTTTCCACTTTTTTTTTCATCCAATAGCAGCAGAAAAAAGATATGTATCACTATTATTTATTTTTTACTTATTCATTTTGTCATATTTATATGGTTATCCATCTCACAAAAGACCCTGGGTGGCATACAACAAGGTTGAAACAATATAGTCAATGCATACTATTATTATGATTGTTTGCACAGTCAACCAATATTAGATTGGATTTGGCATTTTTGCCTTCCCAAGGACTAAGGATAAGCAAGGATTGTATTAAAGGTATAGTCACAAGATACGGTACTAGCTGTTCCAACATAAAGTTGCCTTTTGTGTTAGACTGATGGTGATTTTGTCAACGCTGATGCTGTTCAAATGGTGCTTTAGTTGTCTGCAGATAAGTTGCCTATTGCTATTGGTATTATCTATGCTTTTGCCACACTCATTGTACTTCTATTTGCAGTATTTGTGATTTCCTCCATTTCTTTCTCATATCCAGGTCTGAATCCTGATTAAAAAGGGTTCATATTATCTGTTTCCATATTATCTGAAGCTATTGTGAAATAATACTTTCCCTGAAGAGAAATTCAGTATACTGGGTCCATTGAGAAGTGGGCAAAACAAGCCCCTCTTTATAAGGTAATGGAATAGCCCCATCACTCATAGAAGAACCACTACTAGAACCTACTCACACAACTGTCACCTAGTCACCTCAGCAAGCCAGGAAGGGCTTTAATTTAGCTGAACTCACAATCCTAGAGAACTGGTTCACTTCATAGGCCTATCAGATTCAAACCATTCCCAGATAATCCAGATGTTGAAACTTATTCTGACTTAATATTTTGGTTCCTGAATCAATTCAGGTTATGGACAAGGACTTTAAAGTTGCTCACAACTTAACAGAAAGTTATACAGTATATAAAAATAGTGTATTTCACAAAACCCCTTTTGACAAATACAATATTTGTCATGGATTCTGAGCAGAGTAACTCATTTGATAGACTTTACACAACTTCAAAACAGCTAATAAGTGAGGACAACTACAAAAGTCATGAACAGGGACAGACACTCTTAGAGAGAGAAAAAAATCAAGTTTAGACACTGGAATATTCTTGGTTATAACAGAACTTTCTATTCAATGAACTATTTGTCATTGTATATATTTATTTATTTAATCAAATTTCTATATCGCTCCCTCTCCCAAAAAGGGACTCGGGGCGGTGTACAGCCTACTAAAAACACAGAATATATACAGTTTAAAAACAAATTAAATATATGAATCCGGCTGAATCCCATCAATTGCAAAATACAGAAATTTAAAAATCCGGGATTAATTAAGAAATTAAAAATTTAAAAATTTAAAACCAAATTAAATGAAAACCCATAAACCATTTACTGGGCCAGGCCGGCTTGCTGGAAAAATAAGGTCTTAACTGCGCGCCGGAAGGTCAGGATGTCCGTCATGGCCCGTATCTCCGGGGGGAGATCATTCCACAGGGAGGGGGCTCCCACAGAGAAAGCCCGCACCCTTGGGGCCGCCAGCCGGCAACGATCAGGCGGCGGCACCCCAAGGAGGGCAACCCTGTGAGAGCGTACTGG
Source organism: Bungarus multicinctus (assembly GCA_023653725.1). Taxonomy (NCBI): domain Eukaryota; kingdom Metazoa; phylum Chordata; class Lepidosauria; order Squamata; family Elapidae; genus Bungarus; species Bungarus multicinctus. The sequence continues at coordinate 61,395,646 of CM042846.1, forward strand.
GCGGCGGGAGGTTGTTGATGGCAGCAGGCAGTCCCGTAAGTACCCAGGTCCCGAGCCATGGAGCACTTTAAATACAGTCAGTACCACCTTGAATCGAATCCGGAAGGCCACAGGAAGCCAGTGCAGCCTGCGGAGAAGCGGTGTTACGTGGGAGCTCCGAGGGGCACCCACGATCACCCGCACGGCTGCATTCTGAACCAACTGCAGCCTCCGGAGACTCTTCAAGGGGAGCCCCATGTAGAGAGCATTGCAATAATCCAAGCGGGAGATGATGAGGGCGGAAGTGACTGTGCGAAGTGTGCCCAGATCCAGAAAGGGCCGCAACTGGTGGATCAGACGAATATGACAAAAGGCCTCCCTGGCGACGGCTGCAATATGATCTTCTAAAGACAGCCGTACATCCAGGAGGACACCCAGATTGTGCGCCCTTTCCACGGGGGTCAAAACCTCTCCCCCCATGGCCAGCGAAGGAACAAGCTGGCTGTATCTGGGCGCAGGAAGCCACAGCCACTCGGTTTTGGTCGGGTTGAGACGAAGCCTGTTACGACCCATCCAACACCGCACGGCCTCCAGGCACCGGGTCATCACTTCGACGGCTTCATTGGGGTGGCCCAGGGTGGAGATGTACAGCTGAGTATCATCAGCGTACTGATGGAACTCCACCCCAAAGCCACGGATGATCTCACCCAGCGGCTTCACATAAATGTTGAACAGCAGGGGCGTGAGCACCGACCCCTGGGACACCCCACACAGTAGGGGCCTCGGGGCCGACCTCTGCCCCCCTGTCAACACAAATTGCAAACAGTCGGAGAGGAAGAAGGCGAACCACCGCAACACGGTGCCTCCCACCCCCAACCCCTCCAACCGCCACAATAAGATACTGTGGTCGACAGTATCAAAAGCCTCTGAGAGATCTAACAGGACCAGGACAGAGGAACAACCCCTGTCCCGGGCCCTCCAGAGATCATCCACCAACGCGACCAACGCCGTCTCCGTGCTGTGCCCGGGCCTGAAACCCGATTGGAGGGGGTCTAGAGGGAGCTGACGTGCCACCACACTCTCAACAACCTTTGCAACAAAGCGAAGGTTGGAGACCGGACGATAATTTGATAATAATGCTAGGTCCAGGGACGGTTTCTTGAGGAGGGGCCGAACCACCGCCTCTTTCAAGGCGGCGGGTAAAAGCCCTTCTCTCAAGGAAGCATTTATGATTCCCTGGAACCAGCCTCATGTCACCTCCCGAGTGGCCAAGACCAGCCAGGAGAGGCACAGGTCCAGCAAACAAGTGGTGGCATTAAGCCCCCCCAGTATCCTGTCCACGTCCTCCAAAGTAACAGGATCGAACTCAACCCAAATTACCTCCCCGATATCCACCTCCACCCCCCCGCCTGGAGATGCCCAGTCAGAGTCCAGCTCATCCCGGATCTGAGTGATTTTGTCCTGCAGAAACCTAGAAAACTCCTCAGCCCGCCCCTGCAAGGGATCCTCCCGCTCTCCCACCTCCAGAAGGGAGCGGGTCACCCTAAACAGGGCGGCTGGGCGGTTTTCCGCGGACACAATAAGGGTGGAGAGGTAAGACCTCCTTGCCATCCTTATCGCCACTAAATACGTCTTAATATGAGATTGTAATAGTGTTCGGTCAGACCCAGAGCGGCTAGCCCTCCAACTACTCTCTAGGCGTCTTTTCCAGCGCTTCATCTCCCTTAGCTCCTCAGAAAACCAAGGAGCCACTTGGGATCGGCACCGGGTCAGAGGCCGCAAGGGCACGACCCGGTCAAGGGCCCCAGCAGCCACCCTATCCCAGGTGGTAACCAAGCCCTCAACCGGGTCGTGTGTGTGAGCTTGGGGAAATGGCCCAAGCTCCATCAGGAACCTATCTGGGTCCATCAGGCGCCTGGGGCGGTACCATTTTGTCGGTCCTGCCTCCCTGCGGCCGGGGGGTGCGGAACGGAAGTCGAGCCTCAAATATAGGATTGCTTTAGACATAATATTGAAAGGTTTAATAAACTTCTTGTACCATACGCTGGCAACTTTTATTACGATGGCACAGATTTATTTGCTAAAAATACTTTCCACTGTTGTTGCTTTTGCAGTCTAATTCTTGATAATCTTCTTCATAAGTAGATCTTCCTCAATATAAAATGCATGTACTTACAAAATTGAAGTATGAATTACATGCTTCAGATAAACAATTGTGAATTGATCTGCTATTTATCAGTATCTTATAAATCTATTGATCTTGTACTTGAAGGATCTTGTTTTCAAATCTCAGTTGGAAGACTATTTAACCGTAATAAGCCTAATGAATTTACAAGTCAATATTATTACTAATATTGCATTCATGAATTGTATATGAAAGAATCTATGCCTGAATACTGATAAACATTCAATCTCATTCTGACATTGCTCTGTAAAACAATGTTTTCATGAAACATTGGAAAGTGGCAGTCAGACATGGAGGATATCAATGTGGGTTTTAGTCTCTTCAAAACACCAAATTATCATCAGACCTAGGGGTCCCAAGAAACAGGAGACTTGTTTAGATATGCTCCATTATTAGGATTGAATATACTTATTCTCTCTCTGCTTGGGGTTTGTGTATTTATTTATTTATGTAGCCACCTGTCTTATAATCGACTCTAGGTGGCTCCCAATTAAAATTAAATTGCATAGTATATATTTTAGTTTTAATCAGTCTCTAAAATTGATTGTTAAATGCCTATTTTTACATATGTATTATTTTTTATTGATTATTGCAGAGTTCCCAACCTTTGCGGCTTTGGGGAACAGCGAGGTGGAGAGGGGATGGTTCTGTGTGAGCGGCCAGCAAGCACACATGTGCAGCTCGATTTATACAAGCAGCATGCCTGCATGTCTGCCACTCATGCAAATGGAGCATGCATGCTGTGCACATGTTCACCTGCTATTCGCACAAGTAAGGGGTGCATGCTCACCCACTGTTTCCATTTCCGTAGCCCAGAGGCTGGGGGCCCCTGTATTATTGCACTCTATAGTAACTTCTCATGAATGGGCTGCTTTACAGTATAAATTAATATAATTTTTATATTAATAAAATAATAAATAAATAAGGGACAATTATACATTGGTCATGTGTATAATTACTTAATATATGTGTATTATTTAATATTCATCTAGCTTCAATAAGCTTTCTAAAATGTTTTTTGCAGAAAAAGGTCAGGTTCATACCTCGCTGACTTAGTTCCATTCACCATATTTAGAAAGATAAACCATTAAATGAATCTATGGTTTGTTCATAATGGGTCTTTATACATTCACTAAAATGTGGAGAAGGAGATACGGCTATGAAATCATGTGATAGAACTGTTCATTGTTAAACAATCTTTGTAGGCTGAATATGTATTCAGGCTGAATATGCATATACAGAAGTCTATAGATCCTAAGATGTTTCTTAGCATTGAGGACAGAAATAATAATGTATGTCAGCTCATGAAAGCGATTGATTATTTATTTGTTTGTTTATTTTATTTGTCAATCGCTTACAAGATAATAGGTATAAGTATAAACATAAGTAAGAATACAGGAAATAGGTACAAATAAATGGGGACAATAGGACAGTGACAGTAGGCACCATTGTGCACTTATGCATGCCCCTTATAGACCTCTTAAGGAATGGGGTGAGGTTAATAGTGAATAGTTTGAGGTTAAAGGAGTGGGGATTAGAGGATGTAACAACATCATGCATTGACCACTGAAGTCGTACTTTCTGCAATCAAGTTTGGAGCGGTTTACATTGAGTTTGTATCTGTTGTGTACTCTTGTATTGTTGTGATTGAAGCTGAAGTAGTCATTGACTGGTAGGACATTGTAGCAGATAATTTTATGAGCTACACTTAAGTCCAACAGCGTAATTCAAGGTTGCCCAAGCCCAAAATCTCAGTAAAACTTCAGGTTCCAGTTTTAAATGGACTGAGACATCTTTGAGTGGACCTGAGGAATGAGTTATGCTGGCAATTATAGTAAACAGGAGGACCACTTAATTCTGCAGGGCATCGCAATAGCATTCAGTATAAGTAGTATTTTGCAATGGTTCTGGTCAAAATGGTTCTGCTGTGGAATGTTCACTGACATATACTGTAGATTCAATCTGGTTTTCTATTATCTGAATAAATGAAACTACTTGGAAAAATATACAAGGGATTTATTTATTTATTTATTAATTCAATTTATATACCGCCCTTCTCCCGAGGGACTCAGGGCGGTGTACAGCCCATCTAAAACCCCACAAAAATACAAAAGTTAAAAAATATTAAATTAATATCGGCTGATTAATAAACTAGAAACCCCACCCCCACCCTTAAAACCCCAATTTAAAATTGAATAAGATGGAGACCAAATTAAAACCATCTCAGCCCAGGCCGGCCTGCTCAAAGAGCCAGGTCTTCAACGCGCGCCTGAAGGCCCTCAGGTCCGTACTGGTACGGAGCTCCGGTGGCAGAGTATTCCAGAGGGCGGGGGCACCCACAGAGAAGGTCCTGCTCCTCGGCGCCGCCAGACGACACACAGCAGCCGACGGCACCCGGAGCAGACCCTCTCTATGGGAACGCACCGGCCTGTTGGAGATCACTGGCAGAATGCGGTCCTGGAGATAACCTGGTCCCATTTGGGATATGTTGTTACCAGCATGAAGATTATTCATTCTTTTCTTGTACTAACAGAGAACTTATTAATATTCTGAATCATTAGTTGGCAGCAGTGATAGGTTGAATAAAAGCTAATAAAATGATAATTTATTTAAACAATGCCAAACTGCTTTGGGTCAGGAAGCAGATGGATTTTAGAATACTTCGTTAATCTGTTTTTTGTTTATCTTGTAAATGAACTTAATTTGTATTAATTTTAGTAGTTTACGCCACCCTCAACTACGTTAGAAAATCAGCATGTAATCATTTTAAATAAATAAAATAATACTGCTTTGATTCACTACAGCATTACACAGATAAACAAAAGGAAGCTAATAGATATGGAGCAATTTCCACAAATAGGCCATATACAGACATGCTTATTCAACATTTGAGATAGTTTAAAAAAAAAATTCCTAATGAATTCCTAATTCATGTTAATAAAGTTATGTTGAAATTTTTATCCATTTGTGTTTTATCCTAAATTGTGTTTTCCACCTTAGTAAAATAAATATATTAAATCTAATGAAGACTTAGTGAACATATTTTAGATGTTGCCTATTAATTTTTCTTAACTTGCACTACAAAAATGGAGATATAATGCTAGCAGCATGGCCTTGGATATGATGCTTAATTTAAACAAAAGTTAAAGGGCTGCATGAGTTCTCAGGGATACAAACTGTCTACCACTAGTCTAATCATTCACCTGTGCCACTCTAGGGTATATTCTTATGTATTCTATTCTGATGTATTCGCTTAAAAATTACATCCAGAGAAGAGATAAATGGAATTACATACTTGGATCTGACTTCTTGTTCCTCGGATTGCAATACAATGCAATGATACAGCAAATCCTATGTGCTTTCTCAGGATCCCTTTCATGCCTAGCTGAAAGCCAAACATTGCAAGTTTTTTGAAAAACATCATAAGGAGAAACTGCATGGCTGGGGTGGGTGTGGCCAGTTCAACATCACTCATGTTGGAGGTGTCAAAACGAAAATGGTAGAGCATTTCATCAGTTCCACAATTAAATGAAATATTTTGCTTTGCAATATTATCATACTGCGGAGTTAGTGACCAAAATGTTATGAAAATTTCCACATTTCAGCTTGTAGAGCAGTTACTAACCCCATGAACCCTTATTTAACATACTTAATCTCTAAGTCTCTAATCTACTACTGGAAACCAAGTTTACCACTAAGTTAAAGATGGGCATAATACTTTCTATGAAAGACCTTCCTATATCACATACTTTGTATTATTACCCAATTCAGGATAGGCTATTCTTTCTAAAAGCTTTTCAGCATCTTGTTGCTTTAAATGACAATATTTCATAACATATTTTGATATCCTGTCTATTGAAACAAAGGAAAAGGATATATAATTAGCAGGGTCATACACAAAATGGTTTTATTATATAATTAGATCAGTGCAAATGTAGTCCATTTTATTATCTATTTGGCAAAGGTGGATTTTTGGTTAGTCAGAATTATTTGCTTATTTTTAAAATGAATATCCAGAAAATAAATTTTGTTGATCTATTCCAGGATCACAAGAGCTGTGATGCAAGGTAGACAAAGCTTTTGGCTTTTCATTTTTTTCATAGCAAAAATAAGCCAGAGAAAAAAATTCTTATCAATTGTTTTGCATTATATCACTTTCTTGAGTTATCCTGTAATTGTGTCATATTATACATTGAAATATATGTACTATATTTCTTTTCTCTCACACACACCCACATACCATTTCCCCTGGAAAAGAATTAAGGCAAGTGAGAAACCACTCCTCCTGGTATTTTATCCAGACAAGACTCATCTGCAAACAAACCCCTAATTGATTCTAGGAAAGTCCTTTTTATCTCCTAGTATCGATCTAAAACAATATTGACAGTAATATACTTTTTCAAGTCCTTTATCAAACTACTTAATGAAGTAGCTCAAATACAAGCATGGGGAATATATTATTGGGTCTCCCTCCTCCCTCTTCTTTTCACATATATTTTTCATATATAGTGAATGTTTGATTGGACTATGGCCATGCCATTTTGAGCCAACTATAAATGGTTTTGGGAAAAGAGATTTACACTGCTAGAGACCATAGTACCTCTTTGCTATACATGAAACTAGCTCTTTGGGTGAAGTTGAGAATTTTGCATGAGCCTAGAAGACAAGTAACATTGCTTTCAGAGTTGGGTTAATTAGTAAATTACTTAAAGCAGACATATCTTTCCAATAGCTGGAAGATCCTAGTTCTGAAACAGGCATAGCTGTACTTCATGTCTTAAGAAAGTATTTATATTGATAACATCATGCACAGAATCTGATGCATGATGGGATTCTAGAAAGCATATATGGTTTTTCATCTGCTGTCCCTCCCAGTTTTCCCACTGTTTCAGAAATCAGAGAACCCTTCTCTTGCAAGCCAGCCATTATAGATGTGCTCTCAGAAGTCCCACTGTGTTCAATGGGGCTTGCTATTAAGGAAATGAGCAAAAAATCTGTCTTCTTGGAAAATTTGTCATCAAACATATACTATTATAAACATGGCATTCTAATAATTGTAAAAAAATGCAATTTGTAAAACATAATAAATTCTTTTACTGTATATAGTACTTGGAGGCACATGAAATCAATTCAAAGTCTAATGAAACTATTTGTTTAAGATATGCAATATCTTTTGTAAAAGTTTTAGTGAAAAAATAAGACATCAGTTGATTTTAAAAATCTCCCAGCAAGCATACTGACAGAAAAGGGTGATTCTATTCATGTAGTTTTTACACTGAAGCTTGAAATAAATGGCTTTTTAAAAAAATTCTCACTGTTCCCAATCATTTATCTTTCGCTGAGGATGAAGTGCAGCTGTTTTCTTTATTGGGTAATATTACTCAAAGATTTCTATCTGAGATTGCCAGTGTTCACATCTTATCTGTACAAAAACCATATAAGCTGTGTGGCCTGTACAGCATCAGTTGGCTGATAAGTAAAATCCACTATTCCCTTTCCTTTTAATTGAAGAAAAGTATACTCAAACCTTCCTGACAGATTGTCTATTAGCACTAGCTTGTATTTGAAAAGGGCTTCTTTTTAATCTAGGCTAGCCTGAAACTTTCCAAAAGTTAAACATAATTTTTAAAGTCCCCTGACTCTTAGCAACCAAACTACACAGCCAGCATTTTCTAAGTAAACAGTCTTAAGGTTTATTCATGCTTGGCTCCCTATGTGTCTTCCACTATGTGGAAAGCTAATTCTAGTAAAATGTTTCCACTTATTCTAGATTGTCAATCAGGCCATTTCTATTATGAGGTGCTACTTTTCTAGCTTCTGAAACAAATGATCATATGACATTATCTCTTCTAGATTGTTCCACATCAGATAGCATGCAGCAAGATTGCATGTCCACATACTCATGCATCAAATATACATGAATATAAAAAGCAAGATTAGAAAGGAGAAAAATGTGTGAGAGCCTGACTTACTTATCTGTTTGTGAGGAAGTAAATGTACCAGTCCTGTTGTGGTGCTTTGCACACAAATTGGTTAGTTTCATAAACACAACAAGAATTTATGTCATTTTTTTCTGCCATTGCAAAAAATATTGGGTAACATTTGAATAGTGTCCTAATAAGGGTAGAATTTTTCTCATTATGTTTTTATCTTTGACTAAGCCTGTCAAGAGTATCTCTCTCTGAATCCTCTAGGTCATTCAATGAGTTTGTTCTAGCCAGTGGATTTACAGGACAAACTAGAAATCATCAGGGAAACTGAGAGCATGAGATATCCAGACTTATAAGGTTAGATAAGTGCATATATGATCCAACTTTTAAAGCTCTTGAGATTTGCATATCAGGGCTTCAAGCTAGCAACCCACACATGTTAAATGGAAACAGACTCCTGATGTGGATATGAAAAGAATTAGAAAAAGTGATAGTCTTTCTTTCTCTTGAAGTTCTGAAGCCATACTCCAAAAATTGAATCAGTAAAGGAGATAATTTTATTTTGATAAGTGTTTCCATTTATATTATATACAGTATTAGAGAACTATATATTAAGCACAAGCCAAAATGGGTAATTTGTTCCATTAAGCAGTGACTCATCTTCAGATATAGAATTTCTCAAAATGCTGGTTGAACATGAAAAAAATGACCCAGTTTATTTAAAGTAGTCATATTTAAGCCATTTTTCAAATCTGGATATAAAGCAAGTAGCATTTGTTTATTAGTAACATTATCAAGTTATGCTGGTTTCATAATTATTGTTCAAATGAAAAGTTGCGAGTGACCAAACATGGAATAAAGTGAGAAGGAAAAGTCCTCTAAGAAGGTGCATATAATAAAGCTGAAGTTCTGATACTCATTTTTTTATCGTATTCATTTAATTTCAGTGAATATTTTCCAAATCCTATATTTTGTGGGATTCCCGCTTTAATGTGTCAAAGTTGAGCTTAGGTTGAAATTTATACTTTGTAGATTGTACTCTCCAAGTGTATTGTATCCAGGCCATCAACCTTGCTGAGTTGACTTAACAGGAACTGAAGTCTGAAGTATCTGGAAGTGCCTGGATAGATTATCTAGAATTCTGAAATAAAAGTATTTCCTGTTAAATATTCATTATTTCCTTCTTACATTTTGTAGTAAGTTTAATGAAAAAGTGCTAAAATATCAAGAACCTTGTAATAATGAGATCTCATTTTCATGTTTTAGCTGTTTCCAATTATACAAAGAAAATGTAACAAAAGTTTGGTAGAATTGACTGTTGCTGCAAAGTCTTTAATAGAAAAGACTTTGAAACTGGAAAAGAAAGAAAAAACAGATTATTTGAAATACAGAAATAATAAAATGCAATTGGCATATTTGCACACAATTGAAAAAAATCATTAATATCGGGATTAAAAGCAATTAGTGCAATGATTTTATATGATACACAATAACTATGTGGACCTTCATTTAGCATATGATGTGAGAGGCTAAAGTAAAAATTTCCACTAGCTGCATCAAAATTGCTGGGATAATTGGCTGTCATGAAGGAAATAAAAACAGCATGGTAGGATTTCTTTTGATTTCTCATCTGTTCATAGTGCCCCCACTGAAATGGCATTTTTTGACTCAAGACTTCAACTTAGGAAGGAAATCAAATACAGGGAGCTGTCTGCAAACATTTTACTACTGCAAGATTGTTGGCTTGATTCATTTGGCAAACATACGTTTAAGGTTTATTTGTGCCTCAAATACTGAAACACTTCAGTAGACATGCATAATGTAAAAGTTGGTACACAACAGTATGATCAGAGGTTTGGAATAAGACACATTTAATAGAACTATAAAAATGGACAAATTTTATTACAGTTCTTTTAACAAAAAGTTGCCATTCTTCCCTAGCGTTTATGGCCCAGATCTAAAAATGTAAGTTGTGCCTATTCTTAGAATTCATTAATTTCAATAGGACTTCAGTGCATCTAATTTCTTTGAACTGGATCTCTGGCTTTTGTATTAAGTAAGATTGCTATGATATTGAAACAAATAAGATAAGCTACATGTCTGAAAACCAACAGCATAAAATGTAGGTTGACAGCACACATATGGAGTAATATTTCATCCAATATATGAAAACATTAGCTTGCCAATACAGTGAGATTTTACATAAGTATATCAGCATCAAAATCCCGTGTTCAGTCAAAAATTCCATTTAATATTTTCATCTCTACAGAAAACCAGATTTAATAATTAGAACCAGAGCTAGATGTGATGGATTTTTCCCCTTCACTGTCATTGCTTTTAGTAATGTAAATGTGCTTCTTCTTAGCCAGTTTAAAGTCAGTCAGAGAACTTTCTTTGGTGCAATTTGTTTTGTTAAAACTAACTCTTTACAACCTTAGTTCATCCATCTGATCTATGTATTCCTGGGTTGCTCTAAGAATGTCTCATGTAATTGAAATGAAAATCTTGCAATGGAAAAGGATAAAGACCTAAATAATTGTTGCAACCGAAAAGATAAAAGAGAACTAATACCAAAGAACTAGCTTACCTGCACTTTCTTCAAAGCTTCAGGCTACAAACCCACAGCTACCTTGTTAGAGAATAACAAAGTTGGAAGGGACCTTGGAAGTTTTCTAGTCCAACCCTCTGCTCAAGCAGGCAACCTTATAGCATTTCAGACAAATGGTTATCCAATCTCTTCTTAAAAACCTGCACTGTTGGAGCACCCACAACTTCTGGAAGCAAGTCGTTCCACTGATTAATTGTTCTAACTGTCAGAAAATTCTAGGTTGGTAAAAATTCTAGGTTGGTAAAAATTCTAGGTTGGTAAAAATATATATAATATAAAATAATAAAAATAACATAAAAATACACTATATAATTTGAGAAGAAAAGGCTTGAGGACCAAGAAATACTCCATTGGTTTCCAGAATTTGGACCTACACCTAAATTAGGTGTATATATGAAAGTGGAAAAATAGAGAGAGGAAGGACAAAAAAGAACCAGACAAATGCCTGTTGCATTTTTCATTCTATTTCTAATAATATTCCACTAGATGCCAATGGAAGTCAGCACTTTCCCATAGATGTTTCTCAATAACCAGTGTCCAGAAGATGCTGCCTAGGAAGTGAGTAGACCCAGGGGTAAGTGTTTAATGTCTTATCAGAACTCACATTAGGCTCTGGCCAAATCAGTGGCAATTATCAGGAAACAGACTCTTCTCTTTAGCTAGATGACGTTTCATTTACAGGGTACTTAACCATCATGTAATCTATTTTTTTTTAATTTAAAAAAAATCTTTTTTTATTAGCTGCCTTGAGAAATGCATGGGAAAGCGCAGATATAGCAACAATAAAACAGCAACACGTTAACCCTACAATGACCTCAGCACTGTTTCATTTGCCCACCGGTCTAATTCTTTCAGATCAAATCATATTGCAAAAATTCCTTTCAGACCATTTCTAATAATGCAGCAGGTATGAAACTCCCCAAAATATACCATAGATATGCAGGTTATGGGGCAGGGGAAGCATACATAGCCATCTAGGACAGTGATGGGATTCAAATTTTTTTACTACTGGTTCTGTGGGCGTGGCTTGGTGGGTGTGGCAGAGGAAGGATACTGTAAAATCTCCTGTCAGAGATGATATTTGATGGTTCTCCAAACTACTCAAAATTTCCACTACCGGTTCTCCAGAACTGGTCAGAACCTGCTGAATACCATCTCTGATCTAAGAGCTACCAGTTTACTAACTTGGAGCTTTCTAAATATTTGAAATATTTTCTGAATGTGAATATTTTTTGTAACCATTAACTCACTAAATAGAGTTCCTTCACCCTTAATTAATACTTTAAATTCGGAGCCTAACAATAGCAAAAGTTCTCTTAAAGATTGCAGTCTAAATCTCACTTTCCATCTGTTTGAGAGATCCTTAATATGTTATTTACTCAACTTTTCTGAAAGGTTCCACAGAAGGTAAAATTTCAGCAATAATGATAGAATAATTAAGTTGCTTACTTTAGAGATTATTGTAATAAATGCATTGTGAGTTAAAATAAATAATGAAATGAATGTTCATTATTTTCTTGCCAAAGCAAATATAAATATAATATATATTTATGTTCAGCTCAGCCCTATCTCCTACGTATATTCTATTTGTAATGGCCTAGAGAGATCCAAACATTTCTCAAATATGTGATTCAATCAGACTACTCCTCATACATGTCCTGTATTCCCAGTGAGATGCTATTTTCCTGTCACTATTGAATTTCAATTAGAAAATTATAATGAAACAGGGAAAGGAAATAAGCTTCACTCATTTAACTTGTCTTTTTGATTTTTTTAATGAGGAAGATTTCCATTTATAATTATTTTCAGAAAACAAATTAACTTAATACACCAATGAGAGTGACACCAAGTTTGTGTTCAAATATTGTTCTTGATTTGTTAAAAATCTCACATAAAATGGAATATAATAACTGCACTGGGAATGGGTGGAGTTGAAAAAAAAACATTTGTCTATTTAATGTAATAACTTCTCCAGATGGTTGTGTAATGTGTATAGCTCTTTATTAGCCCAAAAAGTCTTTCCAAACCAATAGAAAGTAAAATTCTGACAAGTTGGACTATTTTGCATGAACTGAAGTTTCATTATGCTAAATTTTATCAGCAGATGGCTTAGTAATGTTCTGGCTTTAATATAGATATACTATATAGTGTATCCTTAGGTTCCATATATTGAAGAGAGGGCCAAACTCTAAGCAATAAAAGCATCAGTTCAAGAAATAAAAGAAAGAACGATGGAAAAATTCATAATGTAACACATTCTTTACATAGTTATAAATGAAGTGAACTGCCTCCTGCATAACAGCTGTTTTTCTATAAAGCTATATAAATATCTTTTCAAATAAGTAAAATATAACCCACAGGAGTAAGGAGGACATATGAGTTGAAGAGCACTAGAGAATTAGGACACCACACATGTGGGAGTCGAAAAGCACTTACCTATTAATTGCCTCTGTTGAGTTTCATTCTACCCTTCTGATAATTGTTCCTGAATAAGTCATCAAATATTTATTTTGCAAGAGAGGATAAGGGCATTTAAGAGTATGGCTATCTTGCAATTTCTGCATAAAGAATGCCATTGATTTGCAAACAATTGAAAGCAATTTTTTCTTTCATTGAAAAGTTGGAACTGTGCTTTCTGCCCTGTGTCCCTTCACTGTTGAACACAGGCACAGGCTGTTGGGGGTGAGTCTGTGCTGTCTGTATCTCAAACTGAAGTGCAAATGGTTCCTGTAGTCTGCAAGTTTTCTGAAAATCCGTTCATACACCTGCACCATTCAAAGGGTGTTCACCCCAAAGTGCATCACTAAATGTCTATAGAATTTCTCAGTCATCCAAGTCATGATTGTTCCAAAGATGCGTTTTCAAAAGGCAATTAGACATTCTGGTTTTTCTTTGAGGTTGTTTCGCTTCTCATCTAAGAAGTTTCTTCAGCTCTAAAGAAGGTTCTTGGATGAAAAGAAAAACATCATCAAAGAAAAACCAGAAAGTCCAGTTGCCTCTTGAAAAAGCACCTTTGGGACAATTGAAAGCAATGTTTTCAATTGTATTATGTAACCATACCAAGTCATTTTTCTATTATTATAGTGTGTTCTATGGTTTAGGCATATACTTAGCATTAGGATTGTTTTTACCATAGAAATTCATTTGGAAATGGTGCAAACTATTTCAAATAAACAGATTTCCAATAGTAATAGAAATGTGATTATTAATGCAGCTGTAGATTTCACATGCCTGCAGCATAGGTAATAATAATAACTTTAAATTGTTAATGAAAGTATTTCATGTTAGCTAGTTTCAAGTTGTGAGAAGTTTCACCTAGTAAAACTGAACAAGAGTTTATGCAGAATTTTATTAATTCTGCATATGAACAGACCAACTGTCTTTTATTTCTTCAAATGTTTGCCTTCTTCAGATGCAGTTTTAACCTTGGTTGCTTTTGTTTACCGTTGTCTTTTAAAATATTTTTAATTATTTGGTCGATTATTTTGAAATATGCACATTTATGTTTGTAGATGTCAGATCAACAATAATTATTTTTAGAAAGTTGAGAAAGAGATAGGCAAAAATCTCATTGATTTTTTTAAAAAATGTTCTCCTTTCCAATCTTTTCATTACAGACATTTGTTATGTCACACACGGAGCGGAGGGGAGAGTTTGATGTAGTATTTAAGGTTCTGATTTAGAAACCAGGAGACACTATGTTCTAGTCCTGCCTTAGGCAAGAAAACTGATTGTGTGACTTTGGGGCAGTCACTCTCAAGCCCAAACTTCTCTTAGCCCAAGGACAATGGAGATCAGAGGAAAAGGTATAGAGGTGTCACAGGAATATCCAGTTGGTGGTTGCTTAAATTAAGCATATACAGCAAGATTTCAGCTTTGGCAACATAAAGATGTATAGATTTCAACAATTGTCATAACCTCATAATGTTAAAAAGGATAATTTATGCCTTTTAAATCTAAATCCCAATGTGCAAGATTGTATGAAAGCATTCCTACTATTTTCTGCTTCCACACACCCACTAAGGAACAGTCCAACATCTTTGTCCACCATCATTAACTGCTTTTACTCTTAGAAAGTTTTTATATCATTCAGTTAGAATCTACTTTCCTGTAACTTAAATCTCTTATTCCATGTCCTGCACTCTGAAACAATAAAGAATGCATATTAACAAATCAAATCTTTCCTTTATGTAACAAAGCAGAAAGGTAAATACTCCTCTTATTCTCTTTTGGCAATAAAATGATACAGCACAATATATTTTTCAAAGCCAGATGTCTTCATTCATGGGATAACTTGAACCACAGAGTCAATAGTTGATTTATTTTATTTTATTTTACACATTTATATAGTTGCCCATCTTTTAATTAACTCTGAGTAGATTATAAGCACTTGTTATAATTAGTTGTAAGCAATTAGAAACACCTGAATGGGTCACATAGACATCCATCAGCATGGATGTCTCACATCCCTTTTGAAGTCCATAAAATCATTTCTTGCTGGTCTACTGAGACAAAATGGTAAATTACAAAAACTGACCATGAAGCTTCTGTTTCTGAGGCAGGAGACATACAAAAATGTAGTAGGCTGCATAAGAAATAGGTTTACAAAGGTTGCACATTACAGAGCCAGTAGAAAATGCTGCAGTTGTATTTCTAGACAAATTATTTCTTTCTGAAGAGAAAGCAACTCAAATCTTCCTTGCCTTAAGGAAGATTTATTTACTTTAAAAAAAGGACTCATTTAATCTAACTCCATTCGCTATTTATATTAATTTATGTTTTTCAGTCTGTTTTTGGACACTAGTTAATCAATCTGGATGATTCCTCGGAGTATTCAGGAGGCTGAAATTTTCATAGCTGTCTGTAGTTAATGAAGTGTAGTTGTCAAAATATGCATGCTGAAAGGGGAGTGGTATCATGGGGGATACAGATACCGTTTATTGCTGTTTTTTTGCTTTTCCTTTAATAGTGTTAATTATTAAATACTATCTGTCAGGCTTCTGATTTTTTAGCAGTAAGGGAAGTAAATGTAACACACTGTACCTGTTTGGAAAATCAGTCTATTGGTTAGAAATATCCCCAGGTGTCAAAATGGAAGAATGATCCAGGCCAAGCATTCGTCACTTTATCTAAGTCAGAAATGGCATTCTTGTAAATAAAGATAATATTTATAGACAGGCAGATTATTTAATGTATTTTAGCTTCTTATATTATTTTTTAGAATTAAATGACTCTCTAGAAATTTAAGTGGTGGGTAAAAGGAAATGCCCATGCTGACCATTTACATATTAGACTGAAAATAACTGTTTCACTTGTGTTCCAAACCTGGGCATGAAAAATTAGATTGAGAGAATACATGACTTTCTTTAAACCTCACTTCTTCCCATCGCAAAATGGTAGCATTTCAAGGACAACTGGATCAAGAAAAAAGACAGCACAGAGATTCCAGGCATGTAAATAAACGAAGGCCTGTCCTGTTTCATACTAAATGAAATTGAGGCCTGTTTGTTTGTATCCTCCTTTATTATTTATATAAATAACTCAAGACAGCAGGGTGACTTTGGGCCAGTCTCTTTCTCAGCCCAAAGTTATCCAGCCCAGTTTTCATGTTTAAAATGGAACTAGAATTCACAGTCTCTTGGCTTCTAGGCTAGTGCCTTAACCATTATACTCTATCTTATTCACAAAACTTATTAATAAAACTTTTATTATTTGAAACTATTGTTAATAAGAAATAACTTGTTCTCTACATTTCCTTCTATAATACAATATTATAACAATTTTATTTGATGAATCTCTTATTTGGTTTTTATTAAACACTAGTACTATCCATTAACAACTCAAATAGCCATTACGTTTGATGCATAGTTTTGTGTCCTCATACTGCCTTTGCAAGTGTGTTTGAGACCTCTATGGTTTTTAATCTCTGAATCTTCAGTGTAGTATGAAGAATAAGAAGCCACCTCTTCTGATCTCAAAAGAAAAGTCATATGCCACCTCTAATAAAACTTTGACTTTTGAAGAGACAATCCCAACATAATAAACCTATTTATGGTTTTCCAGAATAACTATAAATTATTCTGGTTTTCCAGAATAATAATAAAAATTTAGCTAAATACTTCTTTTGTTAGTCCTTAAACTGGTAATCAAAGGTAGGTTCATGTGGTCACCAGGATTTCAGCTGTAAATTTCTAGCTGTACAGATCCTGATAATGTTAAATAGCAATTAGAGAGAGAACATATTTCATTCATTCATTGCTATTTCTAGTGCTCATCCGGAATTTTGCAGTCCTAACTTTGGGTATACTATAAATGGACAACAAAGTAAGCTGTCCTCAGAAGGTCAAATTGTGTATGATTGGAGGGACTTCAAACATACAGTATGGTCTCCCTCTGCCTGTTCTACTTAGGTTCTCATATGGATGGCAAACTTCTGATGAGCATCTCCGCCCATATTCAGCTGTCCTTCCAGCTCTTCCGACATTCTCTGTCAATAAGAAGAGGTTGTGGACAAGAAAAAATAAATAGAAGATTAATCCCTTGGGCTCTCTTTATGCCATTGGTTTTCTGAAAAGCAAGGAAGACTTCTACAACATATGGAGTGTAGATTTTCACTGGTCAAAATCTTCATCAGTAGCCATGTCACTAGAAAATCTCCTCATCTGAAGTGTCACCAAGATTAGGAATAAACATTATCTTTTCTTCATTGGAAAAATTCAGATAATGAAATAGATAGAAACTTCAAAGCATAACAAGTAATTGTCTCACAAATAGTTAAAGATCTATAGCAGATATTGTCTATTTTTAAAACTATGATCTTTGAAAATGCCCCTATTCAAACTTGCATTTTAAAATAAATTGATTGTAGCTAATTTTCCCCTTGACATCCTAATTGGTTAATAATCTCATGGTTAATATCTGTAACCCACAGATGTCTGCACACTAATCTTCAGTAACTGTGGCTAATTATATTTCATTTAATGAATGCTGAGTCACAGTTAAAAACTCTGTAGCACAAATTGGCCTATACAGCAGCAATTCATTTTAGAGGATGAAAATAACCAAGAACAATCTTCTCAGCGCAGATGACTGATTACGTCCTGTAATTTTTTAAAGTCCTCTTCCAGTTTAAAAAAAACCCCTCTCTTCCAACTTTCTCTAAAAATGTCATAATTATTGTTAAATCTGGAGAATGGATGAAACAAAGTAGAATCTTGTGCTAAAACTTAAGTTACTGGACTTTGCAACAATAATTGGAATATGTTTAAACGTTCCTTTATCAGAAATGTAATATATTACAAATATTGATATTGAAAAATGTTTTTATGTGATAAATGAAAGACTGTCACTCAGAGGAAAGGGCATCTCTGGGGTAATTAAGGATTTTTAAGGCTAAAAAATGAATTTTTTAACAAAAAAATAATAGAAATGGATTGTAGAGCATAAAGCAAGTATACTGCATAGTCCTAAACAGAATTAAGCTATATTTATTAAGTTTCTTATTAAATGTGATATTAGATAGGTATGCAAAGTATGTTGCAAATTATAAAGTAAGGTCTCTCTGTAAAGAGTGATTTCTTTGTTTATTTACACATGCAACAGGGTGAAAAAACAGCAAGAGAAATCCACAAGGAAAGTAATTTCTTCCTGATCCAGATAATGGATTTCAGCATTAAAAGTCACATTGGGATGATTCATGATCATAAAACTTGCAAGATTTTGAATCCTTGAAAAGTGATAATAAATAAACAATAAATAAGGCCATCTAGAATTACCTTGTAGTGCGAGATGAGTGACATAAAAATGTAATAACTAAATAAAATAAATAAAACAAAAAGAAAGGTAGGCTAAGTCCTATGACATTTGGAATGGTGTTCTCAAAGCCTTAGAGCTAAATAGATTTCTATTCCAAGATGTGAAAAAGGATCTAATCTAAGGAAGGGAAAGATGACATGAATTGTTCTTTTCTGTATGTAGCTTTTCTGGCATCAAAAAAACCAAAATCAGAAGCAAATTGCAGTGCTTCTGTAAGAGAGCTTCACCATTTTTCCAGCTACTCTAATTCTTAAGATAAATGTAAAAGAATAAATGATCTGGTTCAAATTAATTTTTTCTTCCTTCTCCATCCCATAGTGAAGTGAAGGCTGTTCTATTCTGCCTTCTTCATCTTTTCCTGTAAAAGTTTTACACTGGAAAATCTAAAGCAGGCAATAAAATTGCTTTGCAAAGATGAAATGTGAGAGTAGGCAGAAAACACTGAAATTAGATTCTTCCAGGTTCCATGGTATACCTAGAACTCTCCTTAGATTAATGAAAGAATGAAGAACAAAGAAATACATTAATTTATCACATTTTGAGACTCCCCATCTCACTCATAGAGTAAGAAATAGTAGTTGCTTTCTTATGTTTAAACTACACAATTCCAAAAAGTATCTATGTGATACCAGGCTTCTTTAAATATTTCATATTCGTTCCGGAAAGCAGAAGCTGGATAGTTACTATATTAACAAAACTGGCAATAACATGCTTGGCTTAGAATGTCAGAAGAAATTATATTCGTTATCTGTAGTTGAAAATATTGTACATTGCCCAGTATTAGGAGATGCACATGATACAAGGAGTAACGTACACATTAAAAGCTTTTACAGTTTGCAAATGGTTTCAACAAAGTGAACAACTGAAAACAGAATGTGCCAAGAAACTGACACAAGATAATGAATATGATTTTCCTTGATGTTTGGTGGTATCTTTTTCTTTTGGTTTGATATGTGTCTGATATTAAGCTATTGGAAACCCCTGATGGTTTAGCTTAGCATTTATTAATGGGCATTTGTTAACCTGTTAATCAGAAACTTCAAGACCCCTTGACTTTGAGGAAGAACATCCCAGGCAGGATTCAAGTAATACCATTACTATTTTCAAGCACCTGAGTCTTTTCAAGCCATCTCTGCCTTTCTCCCAGTCAGCTGCAACAGTTATTATGCTGTCTGGAAGTCATTAAAGCCAACGCTCCAGGCGCTTGCATATGGACTCATGCCATTTGGCATCTTTTGCATCTTTCTTCTTGCAAAGTGATGAAGCAGTAAAGAAATGTGGATGACTAAAGCCAGATGAGAGCAGTGGTAAGCACTATGGTTAATTTCAGAAAATTCCCTCTGAATGGTTTTGATAATTTTTATGACTGTGGTCACCTCCACATGTTCATTGGTTATTATCACTTCATTTATGCTGCATCTAGGATTATTTTAAAGCAGGTGTTCTCTGATTTGTTTTCTTTCCATGAAGCAGTTCCATTTGAAATGTAGGATTTTATGCTTTCTAAAGTAACTAGTTGAGCACTTGCTAAGAGAAATAATCCTTAGCTAAGGGAAGAAATTTTCCAGTATGAGTTTTAGCTCAGAATGAGAAGGAAGTAAACATTTTGCTGCTTTCTAATTCATCCAAAAGCAAAAAAAAAGAAAAGAAAAGAAAAAGAAATAATTCTGCTGGCAATTTGTTAAAATAGACATTTGGATTTCTATATGAATAATCTTTTTTCAGCAAAGCAAAGCATGTTAGAAAAATATTTTTTTAATTTCTTTTTTTTTTAATTAATCCCTGCTGGGATTAATCCCTGTTTTAATTTTTTTTAATTAATCCCTGTTTCCATTTCATACAGGCTTATCAAAACCTGCTTTGTTTTTATTAAAACTAAATTGTAAAAAGTTAATTGTAAAAAGTAAATTGTAAAAAGTAGTTGCAAGAGTACAAGTGTATTTGATGCAAATTTCTATGGCAAATAAAAAAGAAACATAAAAGAATTAAAAGTTACCCTAACTAACTCAATTGTGGTTGACTCAATCCAATTTTCTAGGTTGATGCAACATGTTGAATGATAAACTAACCACATAGACTGGATTCACACAATACGCTTAACTAATTTCTGATTTAGTATCTTATACAAACACTTTAGAAAAAATGGAGAAATAAAACTATACCTGAAAATTTCAGGTATAGTTACACTAAGGCTTCCTGGGGATATCAAATCAACCTTTACATTTATGTGGAGTGGCAAAGTGGGGGAAGAACATGAATACTGAAATGTTGTTATTTTGAGGGAGAAACTAGGCATGCTTCCATTCATGCAATTATTCATGTTTACTCAAGAATAAATCCTAGTGAATACCCAACTGAGGAATACAGTAGAACAGCTGTTTCAGGAGAACAGAGAAGAGTATTTTCTATGCCATCATCTAACTGCTGAATTTCTTCCCTAAGGAGATTTATTTTATTATTATTATTAGGTATTTATTACATTCAGAAAGCTAATAAATAATAATGTGTTATGTTGAACTTGCTTTTTAATTAGTTTTAAACAGAAATGTAAATCTAGTTGGAATTCTATTTGACATTCAGTTTTTAAAAGAGATTCAGTCTTTTATATATCTGAGTAATTTAATTAACTTTAATATAATATAGTTCACAAGCATTATTCTACACTTCAAAAGTCATCCTTAACAAAAATTAATTTGTCACACTTCAGCACACTTGAACTTTGTGTGTGTATGGGTGTGGCTTCTCTTACTATAGCTGCTAAACAGTGATAGGATTCAAAAAAAAATTTTAACAGTTCTGTGGGCGTGGCAGGGATGGATACTGTATATTCTCCAGTCAGAGGTGGTATTTGCCGGTCCTACAAACTACTCAAAATTTCTACTACCGGTTCTCCAGAAGTGGTCAGAACCTGCTAAATACCACCTCTGCTGCTGAAATTATATGCACAATTTTGTGCTACTTTACTGGCAGGACCAATAAAATATTAAATTGTATGTTTTAAAATAGGCTTAATATTTTCTTTAAAAACTATGTAAATTATATGACCCATCTTTAAATACTAGTATTACCTAGAAATATTAAAAATCTCTCATTTTGTATAATTGCCCAACCTGATACAATAATTTAATTAATTAATCAAATGTATATATTTTCCTTTCCCTATCAAAAACATTTCTCCTTCTCCTTTCCTTTCTGCTCTTCCTGTTTCAAAATATATAATGAAGATGCTGCAAAAATCAGTGCAATGGAGCAATCATCATACAACTTTATGTAAAATGTTAAAACAAATGGGAAGCTCTTAGCCTTGCACAAATTTTTGAAAAGGAAGTTTGGTTGCTATGCTGAGAAATACCTGTTTTATATAGCAATTACCAAATGCATCTCTACTAAAGAATTTGCTCAATGAAGTGCAAATCTTAAGTCATGGATAATAAGCACAGGACAAAATTAACTTTTTGAACTGGTAGGCAGTATAACATTGGCTGGATTCAAACATAGTAAACTAAATAATCTGTTTGGTCTAATGGTTAAGGCACTAGACTAGAAAGTGGGAGACCATGAGTTCAACTCCTACCTTAGCCTTAAAAGCCAGCTGGTTGACTTTGAGCCAGCCAGTCTCTCTCAGACCAGCTCACTTCATAGGATTTTTGAGGAAGGTGTGTTGCATATGTTCAACCACCTTGAGTTATTTGTAAAAATAATAAAAGTGGTATATAAATAAATAAATATCAATGGCCTATTTGGCCTATGAAATGATGTGATGAAAGCACACAACATGTACATTGGTTTGGACTATGTCTCATTTCAGCTCTATTTTGTTGTTTAAACGCTGGGTAGGCTTGACTATAGAGAGGACCCACTAAATTTGCTGGAACAGGCTCTGTGATTAGAAAATCTGATTGTGCAGAGTTCCACATTACATTAAGGAAGCTTGTCTTTGGAGATACATCGCACATGTGGCAACACCATCTTTCCTTGAAATGTTAAGAAAATAACGGACAAGAATGATTGTTCAATAAAAGCAATACAGGAATGCTATTTTTGTGTTCATTGTTAATTTACATAAAAGATAAGATGTAATTAGAAATATTTTGTGAATTAGAATTAGGGTTATAATATTTGAGTTTATTTCTACAGCTTTTATTTTGTTTTCTGTTTTTGTTGCTGGGAGTTATCTATAATGTTCTATTAACATGCAAAAAGTATGCAACATCTGAATATCATTCATTGACACATTTAGTTAAATTTACCTCTAGCAAGTAGACATTTTAATACTAAAGACAATAACAAAGTAAGAACACACCATCATGCAGCAATTAACTTTCATTTTTCCCCTATAGGGATTACCGATAGTGTTGCTCCTGCACAAAAAATATTGAAAACATTTCACAGAAACATATTAGCTCATATGCTGTCTGCCCAAGGGAGCTGGGATGAAAATCATTTTCCAGTTTCTGATTCTACAAAATAACAATAGCACTTAGATTTATATACTGCTTCACTGTGCTTTACAGTAGCCCTCTCTATGCAGTTTACAGAGACAGCATTTTGCCCCCAACAATCTGAGTCCTCATTTTACCATCTTTGGAAAGATGGAAGGCTGAGTCAATCTTGAGCCAGGTGAGATTCGAACTGCCAAATTTCAGGCAGATGGCAGTCAGTAGAAGTAGCCTGCAGTACTGCATTCTAACCACTGTGCCACCATAGCCCAAATCTATTAATAATGTCCCTGGCACTTCTCAAAGTGCAAGAGAATCTCTTTTTATCAACAACATAACCTGAGGTTGACAACATCAACAAAGGAATTAATCAAGCAAGGTTCATTGAAATAATTAATGACTGAAGGGCAGGACATCATTGAAAAAGGGAAGACTTCATTTCTCTGGTGTGTAGTATGGATTTCTCTGGAAACCCCAAATCTGGTACGGCAGTACCAACCTTTGGGAGTATCTGGGACTCATCTGGGATTTTGGGATGCAGCAAGTTTGCTCTTTGCTTATGTTTCAGACTGCTTGGCTGGCAGGAGGAAGTGAAAAGAGGGCGACATAGGAAAATGGACATTAGCATTTAGTGACTTTTCCTTTGAAATTGAGTGTTCACTTTTTAATTTGTTTTAAATGATTTTTCCCATAAGCTATTCACAGAAAACAAAAGCCACCCCACATCACATCCTCCCTGGCACACATGCTGTATAGTAGTACTGCACTACTGACCCTTCCCAGGTATATCTGAGGGCTGTCATAAAGATATATTTTTAGATATGCTTTACTGCATACAATTATTATTGTTCCTGTTGTAATTGTTATTATTTTAGTTGATTTGCTTTGGTCTCGATCATAGAATATTGCAATAATCTTCCTAAACCATATCATGAGTGAATTTGATTTGATCCAAAGAAATTTAAGTGGAATTTGGCTAATTGATTCAGGTTTTCCTGTTCTTCCTGTTCTTGTTGGAACATTGTTATTTCTTTTCTGTTTCTTTTCCTTTGAAAAAAATATCAGATGGGCTTATGTGGAATTTGTCTTGTTCTATCGAGAGACAAAACAGGCCTTCTTTATATCCAACATTGTTATTAACTCAGATGCTGTAATGTTACTATTTAGGATTATCATCTAGTCCATTCATAGATTAGAACACTTTTAGAATTACTTTTAGGTGACTCCTGTATTATATAAGTTTATCAAACATAAAATAAGTCTTTTAATGTTTTTCAAATAAGGGAAGAACAAAATGAGAAATAAACAGGAAAGTTTCATCAATATCATTGTATTTATAAGCCAAAACTTTGTCATTTGTATTACAGGAAACTTTCCCATAGGTGCTTGGCAAATTACTAACCATTCTGTACTCCAAGATAAGCTAATTTCCTGTGTTCCATATTTTGTTGTCCACATATATACAGAATATATATTTGCTGATGCTTTATTGAAACTTAATTTGTATATCAGTGATTGCATGACCTCTGTAGATGCCATACACTAAATAAATAAATACATGTCTTATATTAAAACATAGAATGAACTTATGTACATGACCCACCATGATTCAACCCTTGCAAACCAATTTCACCAGCTAAAGAAAAATTAAAGAAAATAATGCTTTTTGTTGATAGTTGAGAAATTGATCTATTCAAATACTGAGATTCCATACTTCAGTATAAAAGACTAGTTTATATATCAATAAACTAGGCATACCCTACCTTCAGGCTTACGATTACAATGAAAGGACATGAAAAGAAAAAGAAATAATTTATTTTATTTTGATTTGTCAATTACTTACAAGATAATAGATATAAGAATAAACATGAGTGTGAATACAGGAAATAGAATGAGAGAAAAGGAAAACAAAGTAACTCAGACAACAGTTTGCAATGTATCTTATTTATTAGCAAGCATGATGGAAAAAGTCTATGCAAAAAAGCTTAGATTACATATTTGCCTCTATGCTTAGATTACATATTTGAAGGATTGGGCAATTAGTCCACAAAGCCTCCATAAGGAAGCAGACATGTTGGTAAACAGATTGCTTGCAAAATGAGAACTGTGACACTGTGAATAAAAGGGAACGGCAAAGCAGGATAGAGATAAAATAAACACGTCACAGAAAAGTATGAAAAAGCAGACCTTGCATTGTGATGTCACAATATATGTTTTCCATTTTACTATCATTGTAATTAAATATGTATGTAATTTCAATTTATATTTAATCTCGTATAAGCACTCTAGGGCTGATTTGCATAAGTAGAACTTCATGATGAAAGAGGGAAGTCTAATGTTTTATTCTGGAAATCCACCTCCCCCAAATCTCTTGAAGTTTAAAAACAATATAAACAAATGGGCTATGATTTTTTTAATAGACACATTGTACATTTTAAACATCATGTAGTTGGACTCAAAGGGTCATCAGTGTTGATTTTATTTTTATTCTCCTTTATTTAATGAGTTTAACCTTGGCAAAACCATAACAACCCTGGGAGATAGTTTAGATTGAAAGGAATGACTAAAGCCACCCAACCTATAATAGAAAAGAGTGAGAACAAAAACGCCTTTGCAGGAGCATCCTATCAACATAGCAAGCACATAAAAAAGGGCAGGATTTGGATTCCATGTCGAGGCAACCTGGCCTCTATTAATTCAATGCTCAAATAATTCAATGGCTCTGTTAGCATTGGTTCATAAAGTAATTCTAATGTCTAGAGCAGGAGTGTCAAACTCACATCGTTATGATGGCATCACATGATGTATCAGGACTTTTTTTCCCTTCACTAAACCGGGCGTGGGCGAGGTCCAGCATGTGACGCATCCGGCCCACCAGCCACAAGTTTGACAGTGCTGGTCTGGAACAATAACTAAGCAGTTTGAGGATGATTTGTAGACTACTGCTTAAATAGGACTTTTAAAGTGCCAGTTTGAACATTATCCTAGTCTAGGATTCTACTATGTGAAAATATATCTCAGCAGTACAGTTTTTATAGGTTTACAAATGCCAAGGATTGTTGAGAATCTTATTCTGTGACATTTAGAAACTAAATGATTGTAGACTTTTCAGTTACATTATCATTTTATTGTCATATATATAGCAAAAAAACAAAGTATAACATTACCATAACTTGAAATTTTGAGCCACATAAATGTTATTTTAGGGTAGTTTTAGTTTCCCCTAAATTGCAGATTTTGTGTCTGCAAAAAAAAAGCTCTAACTTTACTTGTAAAATGAAAAATGCTAGAATGTAAACCAACTTCGAAATCACCAGCTGTGCTCTGGAAGTCCTTATGAACATTTTTAAATGGCAGCGACAAGGTTATAGCAACAAAGAAGCAACAGAAATATTATTTTTCCTGGGTCCCCACATGTTTATCAAATGATTCCAACTAAAAGAATTGTGCTAGCAGTTGTAAAAAGCAGGAACTGAACAACTGACACAGCTGGAGCTGAAGTGGATTGCATGCCTTAGTTTTGAAACAGCCTAAGATAAAAGATAACATGGCTTTTAAATGATTGCAATCCTCTTGTAAACTACTTGGGGGGAAATCACTAGCTAGCTGCAATGGAACAAAAAAACAAAACTGTAGGCAAACTGTCCAGAATGGCAATGCTGATTATTTATTGGACAATAATTTTAATTTAACACAAACTGGGAAATATAGAGTTAAAATATTCATGAATGGAATCTTTAGTCCATAAAGATTAATTTTCAGTATTAGTTACTGACAGGGTAATTGAACATTATTATTTCTTTTTTTCAGTTCAAATTCATCTTGTATATAATGGATAACCGAGGAATAAAATAAAAATAAATTCAGTATACAATATTTGCTTATCAAGATTATTATGTGAACAGAATATAAATATTGGTAAATGGCATTTCAATCTTGGGTTCCAGTCCTGTATTTCTGCAATAGTTTATAAGTTTGGCACATATTTTCAAAAACAATACCTAAGGAATTCTTCATAGACCATGTTAATATTACATTCTTCATTGAATGATGAATACAGCGCTGATGAATGGAAGATGTGCAATATGCTAGGAACATTTAACACCGAGATAGATCATCCTGACACAGAGGTGTTTACATATTTGTATAATTTTGTATATGTATCCATGACTGGGCCAAATGGATAAAAATGAGTAAATAGTCAAGTCAGTGGGAAATAGAATGTAAAAGGTTTGGATACAGAGAGTATTGCTATCACTTTTTTCTTGTAGTCATATTATTTCCTGATCCAGCTGTGATTGATGGCCACCCATGACCTTACAGAGTTGAGCCTATTTGTATGGCCTGCCCCAGATGCCTCATGAATCTGGTAGGCACTTGGGATTCTCCCAACAATCTGACAAATGAATCTGTCAAGGGCTAGTTCACTACTAGTGTCAAGCCTTTGAAAAATTGCTCCTGAGCATCCTCTCTCTGTTGGCAGATTGTGAGTGGCCCCTTGGTTTTCAGAGAAGCAACTAGAGTGTAAAGTGTAGGTAGAAGAGGACAAAGAGTAAATCTGATCAACGAAGGACATGTGCCCAGACATGGGCCTACACCAGAAAATAAAAGATAAGTATTCTTGCTTCTGTTTTCTTTCTGCTCTAGGGAGCTGTTCTTCAGCAGCCTTATTTACAGTGGTTAATTCCCTGTTGAGAAGGAACCAACTTCTCAATGGAGGTGTTCATTGAAGCCTATGAAACCAAAAGATCAGAGTGACTGTATAGACAGAATTCTAGATAATAAATGATTTGGGTGAATGATTAAATAGAAATTGAAAATATGCAGGGCACAAAATGAACTGGTAATAATTTGCAGGTATATATAGAAAATTGTCCTCTAAGCACTACAGAAGAAAGGTTGCGGAATAAAGGAAAATGATAACCTTCTTGTTTAAAGATTTTGTGTAACACTCAGTGAATCATGTTGGTTGTAAGTAGAATTCGAAGTCAAGTCTGAGTAAAATGGTTAAGTGTCTAGACCTCATTTTTACAGTGAAGAAAATGAAATATATGTACCATCCTCTATGTTAATATACTGAATATGAATGCAACCTTAATTTCTGATTCCATATATAAAGGGTAGATAAATTGTTTGATGAATAGATATACTCAATAGTTTTCCCAGGCAATTTTGTAACCCAAAAAGGGATTTTAAACTGTACACATACAGTCCTTTGTAAGGTTTGGGGTAGCTCAACATTGACATATAGTATTATTGCAGTCATCCATATTTCTTTTCATTGCCATGTTATTGCACATGTTGCCCTTCTCTTCAGAAGCTTATAAAGTAAGATATCTGTAGTTCATTTCTTTAGAAACATTTCCTTTGGAAAAATGCAATGTGTAAGCTATAAAATGAGTTACTCCTATTTATAATTCTGCCATAATTGTCCATAAACAAAGTTGGCTTTGTAATACATTTTAATCACTATAAACGTACTCAGCATGTAATCCTTTTCTTAGTTGGAAGCACCTCTGCTATCTATATGTTTCAAATCTTTTGGAAAATGTCAGCTCAATAATTCCACTGGGATTTTTTTAAGTTTACACTCTCTAATTACAGTTAGTAATTATTAAAATTTTCTCATTTACTTTACAGCAGATGAAAATCAAAGAATGAAAGGCTACTTTCTTTAATTAGGAAGGAGGCCAGTGTGATCATTCATTTGAATCAAGATTCCAGTTTGATACAGTGTATAACTTGGAGCAACTGGATCAAAAGATATTTTATCTCTGTTGTTTAGATCTACAACATCAGAGAAGTATGGGAATGTGGGCAGAAGAGACTTTTAAAGAAACACCTATTTTTCTCAGACCTATTTTGTCCTCAGGGCAAATAGTCTTATAATTATCATGACTGGTGCAATAACAGTTAATTTTGATTAATTTTAGACTAAATTCAGATCTTTGATCAAATTATTTGCTCTGAATGTTATATTGCATTCTCACCATCAATTCACATCATCTGACAAAATAATGTCTTTCTTTGGAGCATATTTATTCAAAATGCTGCAGGTTTTCTCAAACCTTATCAATTATCATCATTCACTGCAGCATAACATGCAACTGTTATCAGCCTTTGAATTCCTATTTTCTTGTGTACTCACAATAATCTAGATTATCTCCATTCATATTTCCTAAAATACATTTTAGTCCTTCCATGCAGAATTAAACCTGCAGCTTTACTTCCCCTGCATTTATTTATATCAATTCTACTCCTGAGACTGAGATATTTTCATTCAGATCTATTACATCTTCCTTATTTACTTACTTTCATAAACAAACAACATAACATGCTTTCTTTCACTTCATTCGTTGGTTCATGCTCTTACAAACTTGTAATCTGGCGTATGCATGGTCATCACCAGTTTGTCACATTAATGTTAATCTCCACTGCTCATCATAATTGAGTCAATTGAGGTTTCCACATAATACTTTTTAATACGATAGAGAAGAAGTAGATGTGTCCTATCCTCATATGCAACATTTGCAGTTAATGCTAAAGAAAGTACCAATTAATCTGGACAGGGTGCTGCAAATTCTAATATTATTTTATACAAACTAGGTTCTTGAATCTAGAAACTACTTTGCATGACAGGTAGTTTAGACTACTGTCATTGTAGGCATATCATATGAACATACTTCTGCATTTTACTGAAAAAAAATCAATGGCTTAAATATATATTTAATGCTATTTACTTTGTATAGGAAATATGTCCATTTTGGCTGTTGGAATCTTGCTATCCTGCAATTCCTTCTGCTAGGAATCAAGCTATTTGCATGCTAAAAACAACATTATTTCTAGGATACTTTCATAAAAATGCATGATGAGTAGTGGTTCATGTTGCCTTGATAATAATGGGGCGACTCTTACTAAATCCTAGGTAGGTGCTTCAAATTAACAGATCAATGTTTCATGTTATCTAAGGGGTCTCCATTGTTCATAAACACAGTGTTTAATATTTATCCCTCACATACAGAAAACTTCTCTTTTGAACTGTGTAACTTTTTAATTTTTAGATAATAAATGCATTCCCTGTTCACAGTTTTCTCCATAGAGCTGCAGGTGAGAAAATAGCTAAGATGATGTACTTTTTGTGTCAGTATCTTGCCTATAGGCTACTTGCCACCTCATAAATCCCCTAATTATATGAGTTTATTTGGCAGTATATGATATTTGCTACTGAAACAAAGCAAAAAAGACAATCTGGCTGGGATTAAAAATAAGGAATTAAGTGGGGCCTTATGGGATTTATGGAGACAAACCTACTACTGGCAGGAACTCAATGTCTCCTTAATAGAAATAAAATAACACTGTTAGCCAGGAAATGACATTAGGGGTACAGTATGTGTTTGTGTGCTTGTCTGTCATGGATTTATTTTTGCCTTTTCACTGAGAACATTAATGTCAAAGTTCAACTCCAAGTGAGAATTCACACTCAAGGGACACTTAGCAAAGAAGAGAGATCTATAGTCTTCATAGTGTTGGAAGTAAGAAAAAACCTACAGTGTTTGAGCAACCGACTAAGGAGTAAAATTATTATTCTCATATGTGACAACATAGTCAAACCCTGTTTTTGACTATAGATTCAAACAGAACAGAAAAGAAAAACAAAGTTGGAAGAGATCTTGGAGGTCTTCTAGTCCAATACCCTGGTCAAGCAAGAAATCCTGTATCATTTCAGACAAATCGTTGTCCAATCTCTTCTTAAAAAGCCTCCAGGGTTGAAATATCCACAATTTCTAAAAGCAAGTGATTAATTGTTCTGCCAGGAAATTTATCCTTGATTCTAGGTTCATTCTCTCCTTGATTACTTTCCATCCATTTCTTCTTGACCTGCCTTCAGATCAGGGGTGGGATTCAATTTTTTTAACAACTGGTTCTGTGGGGATGGCTTAGGTGATGGGCATGGCTTGGTGGTCATGTTATTGGCTGGCTGTGGCCAACTCAATATCACATCAAGGCACGCATCTACTTGCTTGGCCTCTCATAACTGTGGGGATGCTGCAACAGTCGTAAGTGTGAAAAATGGTCATAAGTCACTTTTTTCAGTGCCATTGTAACTTTAAATGGTCACTCCACACAAGCAAAGTATCAGCAAAGGAGGGGGAAAAAACTCCAGAGAGGTTCCTGAGACAGGAAGTCTAGTCCTGCCAAGAATGTAATAAGAGTTAGCGGAGAGGCAGTTTCTGTAAGCAACAGCAGAATGTTTCGTTCCTGCCTTATTACAGGATTAGGCCAGTAATTTCTTCTAACAACTGGTTCTCCGAACTGCTTAGAAGGTTAACAACCAGTTCTAGCGAATAGGTGTGAACTGGTAGAATCCCACCCCTGCTTCAGATACTTTAGCAAATAGGCTGATCCCTTCTTTGTGGTACCCCCTTGGATATTGGAATGCTGCTATCATGTCATCCATAGTCCTTCTTGTCATTAAACTAGACATACTCAATTCCTGCAACCATTCTTCATGTTTTATCCTCCAGTCTTTGTTACCCTTCTTTTTAAGCTTTCTAGAATCTTGACATCTTTTTTTATATCTTGGTGACTGTTGTGGAGCGACGGAATAAGTCAGGCAGAGACCAGGTCAAGGCTAAAAGCTTAACTCTTTATTATAAGTAAAGAGGGTTACCGCTACTGCCGCGCTAACACGGCAGCCAGCTGGAGCGGCAACAGCTGATGCCGTTTGACAGCCGCCTTTTATAGCCGGCTGTCAAACGGCTCAGCCAATGGGAGAGGTCCGTGCTTCCCGCTTGAAGCACGGACCTGAGTGAAGACTCAGTCCATACACAACACTCCTCCCTCCCAGTGAGGAGCATGCGTAGTCCTTCAGATACGTCGGA
Source organism: Bungarus multicinctus (assembly GCA_023653725.1). NCBI lineage: Eukaryota > Metazoa > Chordata > Lepidosauria > Squamata > Elapidae > Bungarus > Bungarus multicinctus. The sequence goes on from CM042846.1 coordinate 61,427,484, forward strand.
CGCCTGCGAATTCATCCGGATCTTCTAGGCTCCGTCAAAGATGGCGCTGGGTTGCTGTCTGGAGCTCTCTGCGTGTCTCCAGGCGATGGAGAGGCTGCTGGACTGTCTGGAGTCGGGTCTGCACCTTGGTCAGCTTCCACATCTGGTAGGTAGTCGTCCCCGGTGGGTTGGCAACTGGTTTCGTCGAATGGTGTGGTTGCTTCTGCATGGGGCCCGTCTAGATGACCTCTGGGTGCAGTGCTCCAACGCTTCCTCAGGTGGTCCACGTGACGCCGCCAGGTCCACCCATCAGCTAACTGGACTCTGTAAGACTTGGGACCAGTTACTGCTATCACAAGCCCTGGTAACCATAGTGGTTGCCCAGTGAAATTTCTGACAAATACCTTGTCATTAACCAGGAACCCCCTGTCTTGGCTGTTTGACCCAAGGGGAAGCAAAGGGGCATAATTTGGGTGCAGCCTATCCAAGGTGGTCCTCAGCCGGCGTCCCATTAATATTTCGGCTGGTGACTTGTTAGTAGAGGCACAGGGTGTAGTGTGTTGGCTCAATAAGTATTGGGCCAGCCTGTCATGCCAGTTAGAGGGACCCAATTTTTGTAACACCTCTTTAACAGATCTAACTGCCCTCTCAGCCAGCCCGTTGCTGGCAGGATGGAAAGGGGCTACTAGTATGTGCCTGATGCCCAAACTTGCTAAAAACATCTCAAACTCACAGGAGGTGAATTGGGGGCCATTGTCAGACACGACAGAATCAGGAAGGCCATGTGTGGCGAATATCCTAGTCAGTGCTTTGCTGACCGCCTCTGTAGTGGTGGAGTGCATTAAAGTTAATTCCACCCATTTTGAATATGAATCTACTACCACCAGGAAAGTGCGTCCATGGAAAGGGCCTGCTAAGTCTATGTGTATCCTGGACCAGGGGTTACTTGCTTCCTCCCAGGTCCTAGGGGTGGTTGCTGGTGGTAATGCCCTGGAGGCCTGGCATGCCTGGCAAGAATTTACCCAATTAGAGATTTGGGCATCCATGCCTGGCCACCATACGTAGCTGCGGGCGAGGGCCTTCGTTCTCACAATCCCTGGGTGGCCCTCATGCAAAACCTTCAGTATTGAGGTTTGTAATTTGTGGGGAATGACTACTCTGGTTCCCCATAGCAAACAGCCTTGCAAGGAGGAAAGTTCCTGCTGGCGTAATTTGTAGGGTAGGAAGTCTGAAGGATAAGGGGCCGTAGGCCACCCCCTCCCTACCCAGTCCAGGACTTGGGATATTACCTGGTCCTTGGCCGAATGGGCAGCGATGTCAGCAGCAGTGACTGGAAGCTTGAGATCGTCGATAAGAAAGACTGTGGTTGCAGGTGCTGGGTCCACGACTGGCATTGGCAGGGGACAGCGGCTGAGTGCATCAGCATGGGAAAGGCTTTTCCCGGATCGATGGATTAGAGTGTAGTAATACGCAGCCAGGAAAACTGTCCATCTGGTCATCCTTGGGGACAAAATCTGGGGAGTCTGTTTAGAGCCGGATAAAATGCCTAGCAGTGGCTTGTGATCAGTTATCAGTTCGAAATGGTGCCCGTAGAGGAATTCATGGAACTTCTTCACTGAAGCCACTGCAGCCAAGGCCTCCTTGTCAATCTGGCTGTAGTTGCGTTCAGTGGAAGATAGTGTCCTTGAAAAGAAAGCTATAGGTGCTTCTGCACCATTGGGCAGTCTGTGGCTCAGGACAGCCCCGATTCCGAATGGAGAAGCATCGGCTGCTAGAATGAGTGGTAAGTCTTTATTGAATTGGATTAAGACGGCCTTTGAAGTTAACAATGACTTGACTTGTTTGAAAGCAATAGTTTCCCTTGGTCCCCAGTGCCATGGCGAATGCTTGTCTAAAAGTCTATGAAGTGGCTCAGCAACAGAAGCTTTATGGGGCAGGAACGATGCATAGAAATTCAAGAGGCCCAGGAAAGCTTGAAGCTCAGTTTTGTTTGTAGGAGTAGGCGCATCGTGAATGGCCTTAACTTTTGACTCAGTTGGGTGAATACCCTTTGCATCAATTTTGTAACCTAAGAATTCCACTTGTGGAGTGGCTATGGTGCATTTTTCCCTTTTTAGCTTGAGACCAGATTGTCTGAAACGGTCAAGTACACTTCTGACCCTTTGTAGTAATTGCTGTTGGTTGGTGGCAGATACCAGAATATCATCAAAGTAAGGCACAACGCCTGGTAACCCTTGCAGTATTCGTTCCATAAGGGATTGGAAAATTCCAGGGGCCACACTAACTCCGAATTGTAGACGTGTGCATTTGAAAGCCCCTCTGTGGGTTACTATTGTTTGCAGTTCAGCAGTTTCATCGTCAACAGGAAACTGCTGATACGCCTGGGACATGTCCAACTTTGCAAAAATGGACCCAGGCTCAAGGGAATGGAGTAAATGTTGTACCACAGGGACTGGGTACGCACTAACTTGTAAATATCTGTTTATTGATGACTTGTAGTCCGAGCAGATCCTCAAGTGTCCATCCTTTTTTAAAGGAGTTACTATGGGGGTCTCCCACTTTGAGAAGTCAGTTGGTTGCAGTATGCCCTGTTTGATTAATTTGTCAAGTTCCTTGTCTAGTTGAGGACGAATTGCAAAAGGAACTCTGCGGGGCTTCAAACGAATTGGAACTGCCTGGGAGTCTACCCTGAAGGATATTGGGGTTCCCACGTAGCAGCCTAGGCCCTCACTGAATACGTCTGCATAGTCCCTGAACAGGGAGTCAACTTCTGAATTGTTAATGGCGTGGATTCCCCCTATGTGGAGGCCCAGGGCTGGGAACCAATCTAGTCCCAATAGGCTTGGGAGGACACCATCCACTATCACTAGAGGCAAGTGACCCTTAAACCCTTGAAAATGGACTAGGAACTTGCCTTTTCCGATGACAGGGATGGTTCTGCCTTGGTAGTCCCGAAGTGTTAGGTTGCAGGCTGGAATTTTCTGTCTTGACATTCTGGGGAGTAGCTTCTTTAAGGTGTCCCATGAGATGATGGACAATGCAGAGCCGGTGTCAATCTCCATCTTGCAGGGTCTACCTTCTATAGAAACAGTGACACTAATTTTGTTAGATTTATTAATTTTTTGAATTTTAAACTGATAGCCAGTGAAACAGTCCTCAATTTGCCTGGGGTATTGAATGAGCTTCTGTGGTCTTTGTGGCTGGCTGAAGGTTTTTCCTGACTGACAAATTTTTGCCAGATGGCCTTTCTTTTGACACCTTAAACATATGGCATTCCTGAATCTGCAGGATGCTCTGAGGTGATTTCCCCCACAGCTTAAGCATACTGTTTGTAACTGTGGGGTTTGACTTATACCTTGCCTGAACTCTTTTTGATTTGCATTGGGCTGTCTGAGGCGGTTTACCTCAGTAGCCTCTTCTGGGCCAGTTTCTGAGGAGGCTTCCTCAAAATATACTGTAGGATTTTCTAGTCTGCTGGGTTTTCCCTGAATTTCAGCTGCTGAGAGTGCTGACAGCTCAGCAGCCTGGGATTCCTCTATGGCTTGCTTAAGAGTTAGATCCCCTTTGGCTAATAAACGTCTTTGTAACTTTGGGTCTCTAACGCCACAAATTAGCTGATCGAGCAGCATATCGTCCAGGTAATCTCTGAACCCACAATGCAGGGCAGTTGTTCTCAGTGCTGCCATATAATCATTAATTGTTTCCCCCTCTGTTTGGATGCGCCTTCTGAAAGCATGGCGCCTAGCAATCCTGGAAGGCTTTGGGGAGTAGTGATTTGAAAGAATTTCCTGCAGTTCCTCCCAGGGAATAGTCTTTATAGATCTAGGGGCCAGTAAAGCTGATGCGGTGTCAAAAACCGTGGCTCCGCAAAAACTTAGGAAGTAAGACTTCTTCCTATGTTCAGAAATTTCTGACAGGTCTAAAGCATCAAGAAAACAGTCAAACCGGTTCTTGTATGACTCCCACGTCTCAGCAGCCGGTCTGAAGGGCGGGAATGCCGGATTCGCAGTCATCTTCTGTCAGCTGTGAAGTTTCTCCTCAGGCAAGTTAGAGACGGTACTTCGCGGTTAGAGTCTGCAACTCTGTAGCGATTTCAGCTCTAGGTAGTGATTTCGCTCCTTTAATTCTCTCCCTTGCCTGGCTTGCCTTTATTTGTATCCCGTCCTCGTCGCCAGTGTTGTGGAGCGACGGAATAACTCAGGCAGAGACCAGGTCAAGGCTAAAAGCTTAACTCTTTATTATAAGTAAAGAGGGTTACCGCTACTGCCGCGCTAACACGGCAGCCAGCTGGAGCGGCAACAGCTGATGCCGTTTGACAGCCGCCTTTTATAGCCGGCTGTCAAACGGCTCAGCCAATGGGAGAGGTCCGTGCTTCCCGCTTGAAGCACGGACCTGAGTGAAGACTCAGTCCATACACAACAGTGACCAAAACTGGATGCCATATTTCAAGTGTGGTCTTACCAACATATTACAAAGTGGAATTAACACTTCATGTGTTCTAGATTCTATCCCTCTATTAATGCAGCCTAGGATTGTGTTTTCTCAGAACAAAGGCTAGCGAGTTTCTGGACCACTTCTGCAGGCCTGTTCCAACACTTTCAAATGCTTTCCTTCATGTGGTAGGCCTTTCTGGACATATTTTTATTTGGGTACATATACAAATTTCGGTTGAATTTACATAAACAAAGTTAAAGCATCAGACTACCCATGCATGGACTCACAACATGCAACTTTAAAATAATTTGTTTTCCGTTACCATTAAATGCCTTCTAGAGTCTCTTTTCCCAATAATTCTACAATGACAATGACTTGACTTGCAAATAGAAATTTACTGGTTTGAAACTTGGCAGATTTTTTAAAATTACAATTTTTCCGTTTCTCTGTTCCTTTTTAAATTGTTGATATTCCTGAATGATCTCTTATAACTAGATATATTTTCAAGACTTGCTAGATACTGGTATCATTCAGCATTATATTACAGGCAGTCCTCAACATATGACCATTTGTTTAGCAACTGTTAAAAGTTACAACAGTGTTGAAAAAGATGACTTGCAACTGGTCCTCACAATCCTCATAGTGATCCCATGGTTACATTCAGGCACTTGGGAACCACCATGTCTATGATGATTGCAGCATATTCTCTATCCTCACCTTAAAATATTAACTTCAAGATGAGGTTAATAGTAGGTATGATCTGAAATTCCTGTGGAGATTACCAAAGCTGTTTTTAAGTTGATGTCTTCATCTGCTTAGAGCTGTGACCATAAGGAAAGTGGTAAATTGCCCCCAGTTTGAAGTTCAGCCAAAGAATGACAACAATTGCATGATTTTACTGCCAGGCTTTTTGACCTTAAGTCAAAATATTTATAAATTAAGCATTGGTTTACTGCTCCTTTTATCAATGCTAGAGGGTCATCAGAAGAGGAAAATACAGCTACAACCAGCCAGACTTTGAAATACAAGTATTGAAAGGTTTCCTAGCAAAAGAGCAATGGCTGATGTCTATTCTCAGCCAAGTTAACTTGCCATAGTAAGATGTTATGTGTTCTCTCTTGTGTATTTCTTCACTTTACTTGCTACCTGTAAAACATCCATTGTTTATAGAATATATAGAAATATTGGCTGGAGTCCTAAAGATTACTTTAACATGATTAAAAGACTGACTATATGCTTACTAAGAAGCTTAAACTTTCTTTGGATACTATGCAGGCACACATACAGCATACTCCTACATTATAACATATACCATATCTGAAACTGTTTTAAAATGCCTTTTTGTTCAAAAGCATTTTTGCCATATGACTTAAGTAGGTGCAGTTAGTGATTAGTGATACTTTTTGGCCTTTCTCAATAAAAAGTGATATTCTACAAGTGGTATTAAAGGGATATATTAAGCTTCTGAAACAGATTAATACCAGATAATGACTGTCTGCAAAAGATAGTCCTTTTGTTGACTGGTTCAATTAGATGGATGAAAGTAGATCAAAATCAGAAGTAACCATAAATAACTGTTTAGGAAGAAGCATTTACTATTTTCATTTGCTCCTAGTCAATAATACTGGGGAGCTAAGAAAGAGAAAAAATAAATTTCATATAAATTTTCTTCAAGAGTAACTCTTGTATAAAGGAAGCTAGTAGAAAACAAGTAATTATTAGACTCCCAGATCAAAACTGAAAGCAGAAACTATAGCGTTAGCTAAGGCATTTCATACATCAATGGTAGGAAGCTGGATTTTTTAATTCAGTCAAAAATATACAGCTTTAAATTATATAATATATAACATTTGTTTGAACACGCTGAGCAAAGACTCTTGCAAAAAGGAAATTATTACTAATATTTTAGTTACAAAGACCAAGTCTTAAGAACAAATGCATGCAAAACCAGAACTGAGAAAAGAGCAATAGACAGCAAATGCCATCTCCACAAAAAAGCTGAAGAAACAGTGGTTCAGCTGCTGCAAAAAGATCACACAGACTGACTATAAACTTTGGCAAAGTAGCAACAATGATACATTGCAATATGTGCAAGAAATACCACTTGCCTGAAAGAAAAATAGATAAAGTAATAGCAAATGAAAAAGCTAAAGTGCTCTAGGACTTTAGAATTCAAAACGGCAAGCACTTGCTACAAAATAATACCCCTGATTTAACCATTGTTGATAAGAAAGATAATGTCCAGTGAGTGTGGCAGAACCTTGAGACAGCAGAATAGAAGAGAAAGAAATGTAGTAAATCACAAAGACATGTAAACAGAAGTAGTATAATTGTGGCAAAAGAAAAAAGGAAAGCAAAGATAGTAGCAGTACGGCAATCCCAACGCAACTGGAACACCAGTTGACACCTTGACATTAATAAAATCACCATCATCAATTGTAAGAAGCAGCTTGCCAAGCAGGGACCAGGAGTGGATCAGCCTGAATAGAGTCCAGATATTACTTCTAAGTCACACATTTATTCAGCACTGAACATAAAGCTGGAAGAACCCCAAATGCAATTTCAAGCAAGCATATGTAGAATTCTAAGTTACATAACAGGAACATTCTTTGCAAGAGATGAGGTACATAAGTTACTAAAATACTTGTGCACACTTCTTATGGTTTTAAATACATGTTCAGGTGTAAGTGATTACTTTATTGGGGTCTCCACAACTCTAGGGACTCTGCTAAGAACTGAATTTTATTTCTGTCATTTCAACATGAAAATCTTTAGACCAATCATCAGAGTTATCAGAATTTTGATCAACAAGCCTTTCTAGGAACAGCTTACACACTGCAATAATACTTTTAACACTATCAATGTCTGCCTGTCCCAACAAATTGGGAAGGACTTGATAGGTGGATAAAAATGCCAAATGCAGTCTAAACATCTGACTGATTTTGTGACAAAACATAATAATAACATTGTTGAAGCAACAACTTGAAAAATAATTGGGGCACAATGAGAATGGATAAAATCTCAACTCATGTTACAAATACTTGTACTAGGCAGAACAGTGCTTGTAGCCAATTTGGTGTAGTGGTGAACGTGTTGGTCTAGAAACCAGGAGACTGTAAATTCTTATCTTGCCTTAGCAATGAAACCTGGCTGGGGGATTGGGGCCAATCACTTCTTTCAGCCCAACCCATCTCATAGGCTTGTTGTTCTGGGCAAACTAAGAGGCAGAAGTATTAAATATTTTTTACCACCTTGAATTTTTACACACACGGACATACAAAATAAAAAAGATGGGAAATATTAATAATATATTACAAAGATATCTTCAGATATTTTAGATCCTTGGGAAAATTCCAATAATCAAAAATACCAAATCCAGGCAGAACTAGTAGTACACTGTTTCCAGATGAGGATGATATGATGAGGAGGAAGAGGAGGAGGAGGAAGATTAGGATGTGGATGATGATGGGGAGGGAAAGGAGAAGGAGGAAGAGAAAGGAGAGAATGTTTTAAAATGTTTATAACATTCACTAACAGAATGAAGAGTACTTCTTGTTCTTTATTAAATGGTCTGAGACTTTTTATTGAATATATTAACTAATACAAATTATATAATTTATGTACAATTTTAAACAGTTTTTTTCTCCAGCAGAAGCCCCCTTTCCTTTTACTTTCCAGTAAATTCCTGTTTCTGTTTTTGCGTCATTCTTCCTTACCATAAACCATTGGTTCCTTCTTCCTTTAGTTGCTGATTAAGATCACATTTCCATATATGTACCTTTATCTTTGGGAAAACAATATATATTATTTTCTCAATTCTCAGTTCTTTGCCAAGATTAAATGAAAATGATCAAAGCTAGATATAAGAATGATTATATTTTACATACAATGATTAGCAAGATAAAGATTTGTTTTGAACTTTAGAAGAAACCAACAATTTATGCATGCTGGCTTGAAGCCTAGGTGAGTACAAATTGTTCAACATAGTTAAAATGTTATGTGGAGAAAGATTGTCATGGTTCTTAGTCTACTCTTTTCTAAAACATTTTTAACTATGTTGAACAATTTGCACCAACCTAGCAGATTGACTAACGTTTTATTTAAATTTCTGCTGGCTAAACTTCTATATTTATATTTTGAACTTGTTCCAGGACACCTTTGTTTTGTTCAGTGCTGTCCAAACATATTATGTTCTTCTATTGTTCTTTGGAAGCATGCATACAAAACCCACCCTCTGAATTCTTGGAGAGTGCAATTAGCTCGCCAACCAAACAGGGGCGCTCAGTGGTTAGGTACCCTGTTGAGTTTGTGGTCTTGGTATTACAAAACAGGGTGATGACTTTGTTTGTTAATGAGGAAATCTCTGATGGAAACGGGAAGTCTCTGATATCCTGAAGAGATTTCCTTTATTTCAGAAGGTTGATGCCTTTTGCTAATTTGTTAAATATGTCTTGCTAATTTCAGACTTGGTGTTCAATCTATTTAAATGTAATCTCTAATTCTTGCCTGGAATTTGTCTGAAAGTCAGAGAAAGAACATGGGTGTGGGTGGGAGGTTGAGTGTTCCCTCCCTACAGTAGGATGGCATACTTTTGCAAAGCATTGATTTCCTACTTTTTCTTTCTAATTTTATGTCTTCTCCCTAGTTTGATATTAAAAATTATATTTTTTACACAAACAAAAGTTGATACAACTTTTTCTGCTAACTTTAATAAGAATATAATAACTACACTATTTTCAACTTTATTGTAAGTTATGTTTCATGCATTTATCAAATTAAATGTATGTTTCATGCATTTATCAAATTTTTAAAACCATCCTTCTACTTCACAGAGGAACTTTGGGTAGTGTACAATCAAAAATACTAAAGTATAAAAACAGCATATAAAACTTACAATTTAAAAGCAAGGATGGATTAAAAATTAATATTAAAAGTTAATTAAAAGGTGGGGAAGTGCTAGGTAAGGCACTAACCAGCACCACAGCTGAATGCTCTTCTGTGTGCCCCACTAACAGTTCAATGTGTGCATTGAACAATGTCTTGGATGAAGTCATACATGATATTTTCCAATCCCATTATTCTATTATAAAATATAGATTTCATAGAAAACAATAGAAAACAATAGAAAACAATAGAAAACAATAGAATAGAATAGAATAGAATAGAATTTTTTATTGGCCATGTGTGATTGGACACATCAGGAAGTTGTTTATATGTACCCTGAAAGCTTATGCACCAAAGACAAAATGATAAGTCATAGATCATAAATCACAAGACAATTATAAATCATAAGATACAAAGAGCAAACTGATAAATCATAATATACAAATAGAAGAAGGTAGTAGGAAAGATGAGAAGTGAGAAAGAAGAGAAGATGACAAGGGTAATAACTTGCATCTAAACATCAACAAAACAAAGGAGATGGTGTTAGACTTCCGGAAGCAGAGAGAGGAACCTTCTCCCTCTACTTCAAGGGGAGCTGTGTGGAGAGCATCTTCTCGTTCAAATTTCTGGGAGTCCACCTTAGCCAAGATCTCACCTGGAAAAATAACACAATCTAGGTGGTCAGGAAGGCTCAACAGAGACTCCATTTCCTTAGAATCTTGCGGAAATATCAGGTGAACAACGACCGATGACTTCCTTTCACCAGTCAACGATAGAAAACATCCTTACATATTGTATTACGGTATGGTATGCTGGCTTGACAGCTGCAGACAAAAAGACATTACAGAGGGTGATGAACACAGCACAAAAAATTATGGGCTGTCGCCTGACACTACTGGATGAAATAGCCAGGACCCGCTGCCTCAGCAGAATGAGGAAAATCCTCAGGGATGATTCACAATCTGGTCAGCACCTCTTTACTTTCCTACTATTGAGCAGCAATTTAGAAGCATAGCAAGCAGAAGGAATAGGCTGAAAAATAGCTTTTATCTGTGAGCTGTCAGACTTCTGAATGCAACATAAAGAACCACAATGAGGTTTAATATGATATGGTAGACTTGCAGGGCCAGCACCAAGGAGGCTCATTTCAATTTCATTGTACACAAGTTGTGCATTGACAATAAACGTTTAATTGATTGAATAGTAATACAACCTACTGCATGAGTAAATATGTTTAGGCATAAGACAGTACTGTGGGAGTTAGGTATTTAGCAGAGTGATGGCATGGGGGAAGAAACAACCGTTTATTTGTTTTGGGATGTAATGCCCTATAGCAGTGTTTGAGTTGAATAGTTAAAACAGTTATGTCCACGATGTGAAGAGTTTATAGATATTTTTTCAGCCCTCTTTCTGGTTCATGTATTCATTCATTCATGTTAAGCATTTGGCTCATCACAAATTTTTGGAGTTTGCAAGTGTATGATTGTAATACTGACTTATCTCTAATAATTATTTGTTGTACCTTTACAGTGTTTTCATGTTGGACAGAGCCTTAAAAGAATAGGCTGAAAAAAAGAAATCTATTTAGTAAAAGCTTATATTTTTCTAAGCACAGTAAGTCTTTCTCCCGACTTTTTTATCCATGTAGGATATATATTTTTAGTTGGGCTGTTTATAATGCTTTTAATTATAGTTAACTAAGCTATAGAATAAGTTTATTATGACCATGATTCACTAAGATACATATTTCAAGGTTCCATTGATCTCAACGGAAAGTTAAAACATGTCTTTAGGTGTCCTTCCAGATCAATGGGATTTAAATGTGCATAGCTTTGTTTGGCTCATGTGTTATCTTTGTATTATTTTAAGGGATTATACATGAAAAAACAGCATATCATTAATATATACCTACAGTGCTTTTTTTTATAAGAGATACTCCTCTGTTTATTTATAAAATTATCTGTCTTAAGCAAAAAGTTACAATTAAAAAATTCTTAAGGCATTAACAGAATGTTGATTTCTTCAGATAGGAGTTAAAGTGTTCTTTCTTAATAGATTTGCTGATACTTTATTTAAGTTACTATTGATACTTTAATGTGAGATGAATGTGCTTGCTAACATATAATAAAAGGTAATATATTGTGTGATTTTTTTTTTTACATGATGGACTATATCATCCATCATCCATCATTTATTTATTTAGTTAGTTAGTTAGTTAGTTAGTTAGTTAGTCAAATGCTTACAATATAATAGAAATAAGAATAAACATAATTTTAAATATATGATATAGGAACTAATAATTGGGGACAATAAGACAGGAATGGTAGGCATGATTATGCGTTTATGCATGCCCCTTACAGACCTCTTAGGAAGAGGGTGAAGTCGATAGAGATTAGTTTGAGTGTAAAGGAGTGGGGGTTTGAGCATGTGACAACAGAATCAGGTAGTGTGTTCCAGACATTGACTACTCTGTTGCTGAAATTGTACTTCCTGCAATCAAGTTTGGAATGGTTTACATTTAGTTTATATCTATCGTGTGCTCTTGTGTTGTTATAGTTAAAGCTGAAATATTCATTAACTGATAAGACATTGTAACATATGATTTTATGTACTATGCTTAAGTCCAATCTTAACTGGTGAAGTTCAAGGTTGTCTAATCCTAGAATCTCAAGTCTGGTGGTGTAGGGTATTCTGTTGCGAACAGAGGAGTGTAGTACTCTTCTTGTAAAATACTTCTGGACTCACTCAATTGTATTAATATCTGATATACAGTGAAGATTCCATACAGTGGAGCTGTATTCAATTATTGGACTAGCATAGGTTGTATAAGCCCTAGTTTGCAAATCAATATTACAAGAGTAGAAGCTTCGTAAGATCAGATTTACAACTCTTAAAGCCTTTTTTGCGATGTTGTTGCATTGAGCTCTGGCGCTTAGGTCATTTGATATGAGAACTCCAAGTTCTTTGACAGAGTGAGGGTCATCAACAAGGTCATATCTGCCTAGCTTGATTTAGTGTATTGATTTTTTTTACCAATGTGTAGGACAGAGCTTTTGTTAGTCGAGATTTGGAATTGCCAACTGTTTTACCATTCAGACACATAATCAAAGTTGCCTTGAAGGACGGTAGCATTGTCGGTGGTGTTGAATAGTTTTACATCATCAGCGAAGATGATGCAGTTACTTATAAGGTGATGAAAAAGATCATTTATATACAATGTAAATAGTGTGGGTTCTAGAATGGTCCCTTGGGGGAACCACTGTTAACTGATACAGGGTTTGATAAGGCGTTTCCTATTTTTATTAATTGTTGCTTGCTTGACAGGAAGGCAGTAATCTATTTATGAAGGAATCCGGAAATGCCGTAAGATTTTAATTTTAATAGTAGTTTGTCATGTACCACTGAGTCAAAGGTTATCATGTATCATAGTTCATTTTCTTATTCTTTGATAAAGGGCACAGGGCATTTTGAACTGATTTTTCTAATTATTATTCAATTTTTTAAAAAAATATTTACTTATTCACAGACTCATTGCCAAGGTACAAAGTTTATTCCTTCCTTCCTATTTTCCCCTCCTTCCTATGCAAACAGTTTGAATTATTAGACAACTGTTGGTAAAGTAACATCTACACCTGTGGCACGCACATTCACTGTAAATGAAGCTATAAATCCAGGTTCAAACTATAAATAAGATCGAAATATATATTGGTGCCAATATAAATTTTAATTGAAATGCAAACTACTTGGATAATGACATGAAATAATGGATTTCATTCTATTTCCCATAGTACTGCTTAGACTTCCCTAGAACTCCAAATTAATATGCATGTTAATTGTATTCATTCAATTAAGGCCACATCTAGTTTAACTCTAAGAAATTATAAATGTGCTTCAGTCTAACAATTCTGAATTAGTAAGTCATGGAACTGTCTAAGAAAGACACCAGTTTTCTAACAGTGACTAAGATTTCTGTTTTCTTTAGTTCCTAATATCAATGTTTAGTATATGCCACCTGCCATTCTCCTTTTCTCTTATATCCCTAACCCTCTAATCAGAATCATTGCTTTGCTGTTTTCTCCCAGCCTGAGTTTGATCAAATTCAAGGATATTCAATGATTGTTTACATTCAGCTCAAGCTTTCTCAAGTGAGCTGAAATTATCATTGCAAAAACAGGTTTGTCCTATTTGGGGGCCCATGCTACATCTGAAAAACACAGCAAGGTGTGAAATATTTCTTATAAACATCTGTTAAAGTAGTCCTCAAGACACGATTTCAAATCATACCTGCCAAGTTGAGATACTGATCTATTAAATTCAGTCATATTTTTATGAATTATTATATTATCTGTCCTTTATATTTTATAGTTATGACAATATAGAATATTTGCAAGACTATTACCATGATTATCAAATCCTAATGGAATTGTTCTTCTCAAATAACAATGTTTACTGTATATATTATAAAACAGTAGAACTGGAATTTATTACCAAAAATACTTCTGTAATTTTTACATCCTTAAAAACACGTTACATTATTGCAAATGATAACTGTAGTAGCAGAACATCAGCAAGCTTATAAATGTTTTTCTCAGAAAAAAAATATACACCAATTTCTTTCCTGGTTCTTCAAGGGTTTTTTGATAGAGGGATTGGTGAGATGTAAAATACAAAAGGTTAAGATTCATGGCACATATTTATAGAGAGAAACTGTATTCAAACGCAAAATAATAATTGAAGAATAGAGTTTATATTCTGAAGCTCCTGTCTCTTTGATCTTTTGTCTTTACACAGTAGGAAGCTAGCCTTAATGAAAGAGGTGACTCCATTTGGGTCAAAACATGCTTCTGAAGTCAGTGACACCAATCAGCAGTCTATTGAAAGTCTAAGAAATGAGATAGCAAGTTGCCAGGGAGAGATAACTTAGCTTCAGTAAAAGTACTAAGTGATGGCATTATTGTGGGAAACACACACAGAACTTAAGAACAATTAAATCATTTTAGTCAAGTGAGATAGCAAAGCAATCTGCAAACATATCTCTTTTATATCTCAGGAAGAATTGTGTATGTTCCTAATTCTTCATCTGTTTTCAGGACAGTTTGATATATTACTCTATATAGAATAACCACTAATAAATTGAGGATATTTTTAAAGAAAAGTTGACACAACAATGGCAAAAAATGTAATTGAAAATAGAAAAACTAGACTTTGAAATTCTTTTTAAAATATTCCTCAAATAGTATTAAAACATAATAGATCAAAACAAAATAGATCAATAGATTCATATTTTCCTTCTTAAATAATTAGCTTCACTAATTTACTACTTGTATTTATTTATTTATTTATTATTTATTATTTATTAATTACATTTATATACCGCCCTTCTCCCTAGGGACTCAGGGCGGTGAACAGCTCGTCTAAAAACCCCACAAATACAAAAGTTAAAAAGTAATTAAATATTTGAATCAGCTGCAGACTAAAATTAGGAAACCCCCCCCCTACCCTTAAAACCCAATTTAAAGTTAAAAATGGAGATCAAATTTAAAATCATTATCTCAGCCCAGGCCGGCCTGCTCAAAGAGCCAAGTCTTTAACGCGCGCCTGAAGGCCCTCAGGTCCGTGCCGGTACGAAGTTCCGGTGGCAGAGTATTCCAGAGGGCGGGGGCACCCACAGAGAAGGCCCTACCCCTTGGCGCCGCCAGACGACACATAGCGGCCGACGGCACCCGGAGCAGACCCTCCCTGTGGGAACGCACCGGCCTGTTGGAGAACGTTGGCAGAATGCGGTCCTGAAGGTAACCTGGTCCCATGCCATGGGTCGCCCTAAAGGTCAAAACTAGAACCTTAAAGCGAACCCGGAGAGCCATCGGCAACCAATGCAGCTCGCGCAGGAGAGGCGTCACATGGGCGCTACGCGACGCCCCCATAATCACCCTCGCGGCTGCATTTTGCACCAACTGGAGTCTCCGGATGCTCCCCGCAGGGAGCCCCATGTAGAGGGCATTACAATAGTCCAGGCGAGAGGTGACAAGGGCCTGAGTGACCGTGCGCAAGGCGTCCCGATCCAGGAAGGGCCGCAACCGGTAGATCTGACGGATCTGATGAAACGCCCCCCTGGAGACGGCCGCGATGTGATGTTCAAGCGACAGCCGTACATCCAGGAGGACTCCCAGGTTGCGAGCCCTCTCTGTGGGGGGCAGAACCTCCCCCCCAATAGCCAGCGAAGGTGTCAGCTGGCTATATCGGGGCGCCGGAAACCACAGCCACTCGGTCTTGGATGGGTTGAGCCGAAGCCTGTTCCCGCCCATCCAGTCCCGCACGGCCTCCAGGCACCTAGACATAGTCCCCACAGCATCGTTGGGGTGGTCCGGAGTGGAGATGTACAGCTGGGTGTCATCTGCATACAGATGACACCTCACTCCAAGACCACGGATGATCTCGCCCAGCGGCTTCATATAAATGTTGAACAGGAGGGGAGAAAGGACCGACCCCTGAGGCACCCCACAAACCAGGGGCCTAGAGGTGGACCTCTCCCCCCCCGCCAACACGAATTGCGAACGGTCAGAGAGGAAGGAGGAGAACCATCGGAGGACGGTTCCACCAATCCCCAACCCCTCCAACCGTCGCAATAAGATACTATGGTCGATAGTATCAAAAGCCGCCGAGAGATCTAATAGGACCAGGACAGAGGAGAACCCTCTGTCACGAGCCCTCCAGAGATCATCAACCAACGCGACCAATGCCGTCTCAGTGCTATGTCCAGGCCTGAAGCCCGATTGGAACGGATCGAGGTAAGTTGCTTCCTCCAGGTACTGGGGGAGCTGACGTGCCACCACACTCTCAACAACCTTCGCCACGAAGGGAAGGTTGGAGACTGGACGATAGTTGTTTAAAATAGCTGGGTCCAGGGAAGGCTTCTTGAGGAGGGGGCGCACCACTGCCGCCTTCAGGGCGGTAGGGAGCAACCCCTCTCTCAAAGAAGCGTTGACAATCCCCTGGAGCCAGCCTCGTGTCGTCTCCCTGGCGGCCGAAACCAACCAGGAAGGACACGGGTCCAATAAACAGGTGGTGGCATTCAGACCCCCCAGCAACCTGTCCACACCCTCAGCGGTCACAGGATCGAACTCCCCCCAGATAACACTCTTGTGTATGTATTTGGGCTTCAAAATCTAGAAAACAACTAGATGGTAGGAAAGAGTTAGTGGTTTTGGATATTTGCTGTTCATATGTACTGGGTCTACCTAAATCCTGTTAATGTCAATAATTTAATTTGGTGTAGTGTTTAAATTAGTATAGTGGTTAAAGTGCTCACTTAGAAGCCAGGAAACTGTGAGTTCTAGTCCTGCCTTAGGCAGGAAAGCCCACTAGGTGACTTTGGGCCTGTCACTCTCTCCTTCAGCCCAACCAACCTTTACAAGGTTGTTGTTGTGGGGAAAACAGGAGAAAGATGAAGTATTAGGTATGAGTTACTTGTAAAATAATAAAGGAGGGGGGGAAATCTAGTAAATACATAACATGTTTTCAACCAAATTCTTATTTATTTAGAATTTCATGTTTTGATAATATTAAACACTCCAGATGTTAGTTATGGTTATAATAAAGTAAACTATAGAATACATTTACCAAAATTATGCCCTGTGTAGTGAGAAACAAGATCCAATTTTATTTCTGTTGTATTGATTTAAAAAATATTCTGTTTTTTATTGATTAAAGTCATATTCTACGACACTGATTTATTGTAGTCCATAGGAATATTACACTAGCTACATATGGTTAACAATAGAAGATTAGAAATGAGAACACTGTGAGTTCTAATCCTGCCTTAGGCACAAAACCAACTGGATGCTTCCCATTGTACTAGAAACGTAAGAGTACAGGCTAGTACAAAATATTGCGTGTTATTTTTTATCTAACAACTCAGCTTTACTGAATTATAGAATCAACATTATGCTATTATTTTTCATAATCCATTTCACATACAGGAATACAAAAGGATGATTTGTAGCATGTTTTAAAATATCCAGCAAGTACAATTTAATGTACATGTAATTCTTTCCACTGAAGTCAACATCTCCAGTTGGCTAATCTCTTTGATAAAAATGAAGTATGAATCACACATTTGTGGCAGGAAAACTTTGAGTACAAACATATTATGTGAAAAGCAAAAGCATTTCTTCTCATTTCATTTTCTATGATTAATCTGTTCCAGTTGCAAAAGGAAGTCTTCATAACAGTTGGCAATTGGTGTTTGAATTGGCACCCAAAGGTACTATAGTGTGTATTTATTTTATTTCAAATGCCCTTTGGAGAGCCAAGTATAGCTGTAATTTCATAAACCCAAGAGACTTATAGATTTTAGATAGTTTAGCTTAAAATTTGAACAGTAGTATGAAAGAGAGAAGACTGCAGCCAACTCTTCTAACATTATTATGTTTTAATAATGCATTTCAAAAAGCAAATATGACCCATTCAACAATGTTTGAATAATAAAAACATCTAACAAGTGAATAAACTGTGTATATGCATCAGTTGCACTCTCACTTACAGTATAACTGCCCTAATGAGACAGCATTTCAAACAGATCTAATGTGAATACAATTACTGTCTGAAGAGGAGTCAAGGAATATGTATAAATAAGATTAAGAAATGTAGTGGACAGAGAGTGATGTTTTCCCAAGGATCATTCATGAACCAATCATATCAATAATAATATAACAGTCTTTGTATCTAGAACAGTGTTTCTCAACAGGAGGGAGGGAGAGAGGGAGGAAGGGAGGAAGGAAGGAAGGAAAGAAGGAAGGAAGGAAGAAAGAAAGGAGGAAGGAAGGAAGGAAGGAAGGAAGGAAGGAAGGAAGGAATAAGGAAGGAAGGAAGAAAGGATGCAGAATTAATTTTTTTAACACGCAGGGTGGCTAAAAGAAATATTATTCCAAAACTGGAAATATTATATTATAATATTTAAATAATATATTATTGATCTGTAGAAATAGTTATGAGTCACCAGTATCAAGATGGATGCAAACTAATTTAATAAATTAATAAAATAAATAAAGTAACCTGAAATAGAGTTTTGTATGTACATGTGTGCATTTATTTGAAAAAGGGGCAAGGACATCTAAACAATTTTTTCAGAATTCTGTTTGTAGCATAATCTCCATAATTTCCTCTCTCCTTTATTTCTTTCCTTTTTTCAATTATTGCTTCATTTACATTGACAATGGGTTTCTTCTGTCCAGTGACGTAGTTTTTTTCTGTTAATTAATCAGCACAATAACATTTATTTTAAATATCACAATAAAAAAACTATTTTCATAGTATTCACAAGGCCTTTAAGAATGGAGATAATGTTCTAAAAAGATGAATGGGACCTAGCTATAAAATGACCTCTCTGCATGAAAAAAATATGGAGAAAGGAGGAGGAAGAAGAAGAATGCATGCTTAGAACATGTCAGAGTCTCTCATTTCCCATATATTAAAAGCAAATGTTGGAGGCAGTCACATTGGTTGGATGCAACACATTGCAGTAAACTATGATGTAATTTCTTTGTAGAGCTTAAAGCCCACCAAACATAACCACAAGCTTATCAATTTTATTATTGAACTAAGCAAAGGAAAAAAAACCAGTGATATATAATCATTATTTGGGAAGATAGCAAGTTAGAGACTCATTTTTGAATATATAGGTGGAAGCTGAGATCATGTACTTGGCAGAATATGTTAATTATTACTATCCCGATCAATGCAAACGCTATTGACCATGGGCACTTATATGTCATAATTCAACACACTAGCCTATTTGTCCTGAAAAGATTTAAAAAAATATTTGGTAAATTTTGCTTAGCATTGCTTCTTATCTTGGGATTTTTTTTTCCACTCAAAGAAATCCATTTTATCCAAGCAGTTTTATGGACTTCATAGCCAAAATTATCTACCAACTCCTTTATAGTGTCACACCTGCACTTTTAGAAACCTTGACAAGTATGTGTTAAGACAAAGAAAGCATTGGTCATTTGTTAGAAAGGGCAATCTCATAACAGATGATCATACAAATTGCTTGAAGGAATGTTTCTGTTTGCTCAGTAAATATTTTCTATTATTTAAATCTTAAATTCTCTCTAATTCTATTGTTCATGAAAAAGTTGTTTGTAAAATCACTACAAAATCAAATGCTGTTTATTCTACTTTAGATATGAAGTCTTCTAAGTGATAAAAAGATACAGAAATATTCTAGAACAGGGGTCTCCAACCTTGGCAAAGTTAAGACTTGTGGACTTCAATTCCCAGAATTCCTCAGCTAGCGAAGTCTTAAAGTTGCCAAGGTTGGAGACCCCTGTTCTAGATAAGCAGGTAATCATGAAGTAAACAAACACATGCACACATGCACGCACACACACACACACACACACACACATTCAAAATGTCTGCATGCAACTTATCAAGGTAAAACAATAGGATCCAAAATCATGTCTTTGGAAGCAGTCTTACTACCCCAGTGGCATTCTAATTTTTGAAAATCACCATTATTTACTACATAAATATATTATGGGTCTATTAGCAACACATTTGTACAGTAGTGCATAGTGGAGGCAAGTGGTAAATTATCATAAATGTTTTATATAATTTTCCTGGAAACAACTTGACTTTTTTTTTTTAAAATCCCAATGCGGTGGAAAGAGCAGCAACTGCTCTACTTACAGTTGTATCATCTGGAAAGTTCTTTGGGGTGAGATTGCCAACTAAGCAATATAAAAAAAAATAAATCACAGAAGTTGATTGGAGTTGGACTGGATTAATAAAGTAAAGAATTAAAAAGGTTTTTAAAAATCAACTATATCTCCGCCATTAAAATGAATCTGATTAATTCTGCTTTTTATCTACTGAGCCTCTACATTCCCAAAGAAAGCATTTTCTTCAACTAAAGCCTAGATGACGTTTGGCTGCATATAACCAGCCCTGGCTTTATATTCATATTGGAAAATATCATTTTGACTGTCTCAGTTCCTGTTTTTATTCTGTCTAATTGGACTGACATCATGGAACAATGAAAGATCAGCCTCTTCAAGCTCCACATCCTTAGTGTGCAATAATGATCTTCTAATCCAGTTCTGGCGTCCTGACAAAGTGAAAAACAAAATGCCAGAATTATGCACAATAAAGTAGTAAACTTTAATGCCCAGAGGAGCTTAATATACATATACACACACACATTCTAAAATCTCCTATTTATTTTCCTATTTAAATTCCTGGTCTTTAAAAATAAGGACATTAAAAAAAAAATAGAAAGCTATGTTTTTAAAGAGCTGGAAAGGCCATTTTATGCTTAAAAGTGACTTTCCAGAGCTAAAATTGTAAGCATCTGGGTTTTTTTTTTTACTATGTAAAGAGAGAGGTGCAGCTTGCATGAGATTTTAAAATAAAATAATTTCTACAATCAGCAGAATAAGCAGCAATAGCAAGAAAGATTACTGTGAAATGAAACCCTTAGTGTTCATTTGGTTTTCATTTCCCAGTTCCCTCCAAACCAATTTGAAGCTAACCGGTGAGTTTATCCCTTTAATGTTTTATAATCAGAATAAGAAGAGAACGCTGTAAATCCAACTGTAGACCATTAGTTTTTCCGGAGAATCAGAGAAACTCAAAATTCGAACTCAGATTCTCACCTCCTGAGCTGCCACAGCTTCTAAGCAGGGCTGTCAAACTCACAGCCTGCAAGCTGGATGTATCACACGCTGGCCACATCTATGCCCAATTTAGCCAAAGGGGGAAAGTCCTGATACATCATGTGATGACGCCATGATGACGCGAGTTTCACACCCCTGTTCTACAGTAATGAACAAACAAAATCCAACACCATTTCCCACTCCATACAAAAGAAAAAAAATTGAAACCCTTTGTCTTGTTTCAGCTTGTGTTGAATGAATTTATCTGCCTTTTTGCAACAAACTAAGATAAAATATTTTAAAAAGGGAAAATAAGCAGCTATTAGGCAGGAAAAGCATCATTCTATGGGGCTATTCCTTCAACTTCAGTTTGAAAAGCTTTGCTACTTGTGATACTAGAAAGATACTTTTCACAACAGCTTAAAGGATGGTTGTAGGTTATAGAATAGTGTCTGAGTAGGAGGCATCAGAAGATAAAGTAGCTGGAGCACAATGATTGCAAATTAATGTGCACATTTCCTACAGGACTAGGAACATCCAATTACAATACAAAGTATCTTGTAAATATCTTGTGTTTCTAAAGCTGTGGTGCATTGAGAAGCAAAAGCAATCCAGTAGAAAAATAGGCCATACACAACCTTATTGTTATTTTTTAAAGTCAAGTTAAACTGATGCAAAGCCCAAAGTGCTGACTTTGTCTTCCTAAAAAAACCAATGTGATGAGGGAGAGGAGGTACATTAGATGGATCCTGGAATTGAGAAGTTGGATCTCAGATTCTGGAGTCAGGAAGGGAGAATGAGGACTGGATCTTGGGCTAGTGATGGGGAGAAAGGGGATAGAATTGGGAGACAGTGTGTTGGCTGGGGACAGAGAGAGGGGACCTGAAAGAGGGGAGATTGAGAAGAAAAGACAAGGGGATGAAGGATGGGAATGAAGCTGAAAGACAGGAAAGTAAAGAAAAGAGAAGTGAAAGAACTTTCTCACAAGTAAACCAAATAATGGAAGAAGACAAATGTAGTTTGAATCAGGCATAGAAAGGGACCACTACTGAAAGTTTGCAAAGAAAAACCAACAAAGATTACAAAATTATAAAAAAGAATCTATATCTCTCCGTGGTCAGTATATTCATGATAATAAGGAAAATCAGACAAAACCCGACTTACAAATAGTTGAAAGCTGGAATTAAAAAAAACTTTGAAGGAAATTTATTACAGCACAAGAACAAATGAATATCAAAGCAAAATGAAAATGAACATCAAAATTAAACATATTTCAAATAATAGCAAATGCCAACTATGTAAGGACAAAGATGAAACTGGCCCCAACCTTGTTGCCTTTAAAAAGATGCTGAAGACCTGGTCCTTTCTCTGGGCCTTGAGCCATGTTATGAGTTGAGTCAGTCTTCTTGTACTAGTTTTGTTCACAAACTAGTACAACAAACACACAAACTAGCACACACAAACACACACACAAGCATGCACACACAAACATAGCTTATGAGATATATAACTTAGGAGAAATACATAACTTACAAAAGCTAACCACACATGCACACACACACGCACACACACAGCTCTCCTAAGTTATGTATTGAATAGTGGCCATTGAAATTAATGATCATTAAGATAATCAAACTTCACACATAGACAGATAATGAAGAAGAGTCTAGTTTTTAGAAGTTCCCTAAAACATTTTATGCTAGCTCTTTGTTAAAAAATCAAGTTGCAAATGCAAAACACATGTTGCTCTGAGTATGGAAAGGATATATCATTTTTCTAGAAGTCATTTTTGATGCCCTTCATTTTACAATCTGTGATTAAGTAGAGTGCCTTTCTGTGTGTGTGTGTGTGTTGTGTGTTTCTTGAATTGTACCAGATGTTTTGAGAGCATGAAATTTATAACATAATGCTAGAACATTTGAGACATACTTTGACAATACAAGTAGATGCCTCGTACTTTTATTGTTCATATAGTCTTGGCTCTTCTGTGTAAGAGCTAATTTATTTCAATTATCAGGAAACATTTGCTGTTTCGGAGGATTGTTTTGTTTGTGTTTTGACTGAAAGATTCAGAAAATTAAATTAATAATTGGAAATGCCATTATGACCTTAGTAATTGAAATGTCATTATTACAGACAATAGTGTTTATGTGTGTATGATGTATCTGTATTGCATATTGTAGTGTATATTTGTATTGTATATCTAATTGTATTATATAGTATGCCTTTCGTGTACATGAAAACAAAAGACACATATCATTTTTACTGTTTTGTAATACTTATTTAATATTACATGAGCCAATATATTGCCAGAATCAGAGCTGGAATCAGAGGTAACTATTCAGTGGAAGGAATCTAGGCCATTGGAAATTGACTGTCAAATCTTTAGCAGCGTGATGGTACAAATCCATGGAAAATTACTGCTACATCACTGCTACAGCATCTGAAAATTCTTGTTTTTTGCAGTATGTAATGAGCAATACAATATATATTCTTGGAACTTGCCAGTGTCAACAAAATACCACATTACTAATAATGTCTTCACCCATATCCTGTTTTGTTCATAGTAGAGGAGAAGGAGAGCCTGTGGGAAAAAAAGAATATACTCAAATACTACATGATCAAATATAACATTGGCCAACCTCCACAGCAGCTGCCTTTTCTAAGAGAGGTTTCCAGCTGCCATACTGCATGACATTTCCTGCTTTCATTAACTGCTCATAATTCTTGCCGTTAATCGAGTTAACTATTCAACATGAAGTCAGCTTCAGACTTAAGCCAGATATCTTGAAATCCTTCACTTTTCTATGTTTGCTGAATACTTGCTAAATCACTCCTATGATTACTATTATCCTCTGTTCCTAGCTTTTTTAAATTCTGCATAGATAGGTTTAATATTAGAATTTTCTCCCATATTCTCTGTATTAGGGGAACTGATTCAGTTTCACATTAATGGGAGATTCCACTTCTTTCCAGAGTTACAACACAGAAAGCCCATAAAATAACATTGACTTGATAATTTATAAGCTAAAAAATTGAACCCTTCCGTCTTGATTTACAAAGACTATTTTTGTAGGATGACAAATTTGCAAATAAATAACTAGAAACTATTGTACAAAGTAAATTAGCTGTAATGTAATGATTGGAAAATATTATGAAACAAACCAGTGGCTGTTTCAAGATGCACTCAGGCACTGTTGTTTCTTTAGTTAATATTCTTATCAATTTAAATTTAAGAATTTAAAATGTGAAATAAGGGCCTGATTTTATGGCCCAAAACTTATCCCTGACTGGTTCATTAACAACTCTAATGGATCTTGTGTATTATTTTTATGAGCTATTCTTTGCTTAGATTATAAAAAAATTGAATTAGCAATTATTAAATCATTTCTCCACATAGTCAAAATTTCTGCCACCCTATTAAATTTTATGTAGTGCAACTGAGGAAAAAAATTGATTCAATTAACAAATACATAAAACTGAGGACATATAATCCTTAAAGCAATGGGATCATCTTGGTTAAAACTTTTATATGCTTCTAAAAGCCTACATGATATATTCTTTATCTTTGATTATTATCTTTAGTTTTTGTGCTTAAGAGTTGATTTTGATTTATGGGTAAATGAATGTTTTACTTCAGCATATATTTGTATTCTGTACTTCCATCTCTTATTTTCTGATTATAGGATAGATATTATGCCACTTCTAGTGTGAAATTTTAAAAAATTTTCTTCTGATGGTACTTTTGATTTTTTATGATCCTGATAAGCTTTATTTTTCCAGGATTCTCTGTCAATAACAGCTTATATGAGCTCTTATTAACTCATATTTAGGTTATCAATGATAGTATCTATCTACCTTATAGTATGTTGACGTCGTTTTCTAATTACTTTGAGCTTTCAAAGTGTCAGGACCATCTTCAGTGACATTTGCCTTTGGATTAAATATCCAAATTATTTTTTATATAAGCAGCATATAAATCTTACAGTAAGCAGTCTTTCTTTATTTAATTTTGTTCTTCTTAAATCTAAGGTATTTTCAATAATTTTATCCAGTCCTACAAACAGTTAAAGAATGTAGGGAATGTTAACCTAGACAAAAGACAACTGAGGAGAGACATGATAGCAGTCTCCAACTATCTGAAGGATTGTCCCACAGAAAAGGGAGTGAACTAACTTTGTAATGCCCCACAGGATGGCCGCAAAGGATGAGGAAAGAAGTTCCGATTAAGGGTGAAGACTATTCATGCCAGCAGTCAGTGAAACAGCCAGCCATATGAAGTAGCAAGTTCTCCTTTGTTGGATGTCTTCAAATAGTGGTTAGATTATGATTGCTAGGAAATGCTGTACAGGTAGTCCTCAATATATGACCATTCATGTAGCAACTCTTTGATATTACAACAGCACTGAAAAAAAGTTACTTATGACTTTTTTCACACTTAATAACTGTCACAGCATCCCCATGGTCATGTGATCAAAATTCAGACAATTGGCAACTACCATGTTTTTACAATGGTTGTGGTGTCCCAGGATCATTTGATCACCATTTATGAACATTCCCAGCTGGGTTCTGATCAGCGAAGTTAATGGGAAAACTGGATTCATTTGATACTACATGATTTGTTTAATATCTGCATTGATTTGTTTAACAATTGTGAGGGAAAGGGTCATAAAACCAAATTCAACTCAGTTAACTACAGCATTGCTTAGTGATAGAAACCCTGATCCCAGTGGTGGTTTTAAGTCAAGGACTACGTGTAGTGAATCTGCAGTAGTGGTGCAATGGTGGTGCAGTGGTTAAAATGCAGTATTGCAGGCTAGCTCTGCTCACTGCCAGGAGTTCAGTCCTGGCTGGCTCAAGGTTGACTCCATAGTCTGTTGGTGATCTCTAAGGAACTTTCTAACTCCATAATTCTAAAATAGATGATGGAACAAAAAGCATTTGCATTTTCTTGGAATTCCATTCCAGCAGAAACAACTGCAAGTGTTTAACTTTATGAAGACAGAGAGACTGTTATATATCCATTTGTAAGACTTGTATTTTGGGTTTGTAAGATTCTGTTCCTCTTTCATATACTTAGAGTACATCCAAACAGAAATTTAGATTTGGAATATGATTTCATGTTTCTCTTGCTTACATAAATAGTATATCTGTTTCTCTGTTATCAACAAAAGGCAGTAGTTCCAGCCGGCATCTGATCCCAGTAGCTGCAGCTGACAAATTCAGACTATTTGGTTTGTTGTTTATTGACTGCATTGTAAGCACAGTGAATTAATCACAAATGGAGATATGCAGATATGTTAGTTAGACCTGCTGATAGCTGGATCCAGTAGCAGTAACCATGCATTAATAAATCAGAATTTTTTACTAGTTAGCAAGCAGTTTTGTTTCATGCAAATGCAATCACTGTTTCATACTCCTAATTAAGGTAGCCATGCTCATAATTTGATTAAAGTAGCGTCAAGTGAAATAAAGAACCTTGTTTAAAAAGCCAGGCATTCTTCCCTTTGAATCACAGCTGTATCTTAAGATCTTAGTTAAATAAAGCAGTGTTCCCAGATATTCCAAATAGAACTGTAATTTAATATTGGTTTATAAATCAGGATTTGAGGCCAGAGTCAAAATGCATTTTTGCCTTCTGTTCAGTAAGTTAATTTGGCTGGATTCTTATATCAACATTAGGTCATAGTTCCCTGCTGCATATATAATAAGGAACTCAGGACGGCAGTGCCAAAGTCTGCATGGCACATGGGCTCATCTACCTCATATATTATTTGTTCTGAAAGAACCTTTTAAACAATTGCACTACTGCTGAAAGTATGAAAAATATATACTGTATGATCTAATTTTCTAACTTTATGAGCATTAAAGGGTTTTAGATAAGGGTATTGTTATTATTACATTTATTGTCAGAGTACAACATGTGTACAATAAGATTGGCTGAGCCTCCCTTTGTACACCCCCCCAACACAACTTACAGTAGGACAGAAGTCCCTAACCCAGTCCCAATCTTATTACACTATGTGACCTTGTTGCACAATGTGCCGGCCCTGCAAGTCTATCATACTATGTTAACATGCAGTTATTTTCTGTTCAGAAGTCTGACAGGTCATGGGTAGAAACTGTTCTTCAGCCTGTTGGTGTTTCCGGCTATTCTTCTGATCTCCTACCTGATGGTAGGAGGGTGAAGAAGTGCTGATCAGGGTGTGAGTCATCCCTGAGAATTTTCCTCACTCTTCTAAGGCAGCGAGCCCTAGCGATGTCATCTAGTGGTATCAGGGAACAGCCTACAATGTTTTGTGCTGTGCTCTCCATCCTTTGTAGTGTCTTTCTATCCAAGAGTGCCCCAAGTCTTACCTAGAAAAATCAGGACCTTCCATTGTTTCTGAAAGAAAGTTTTTTTCCCAGTACAGTTGAAATGGGCAATCTTTTTCCTATGTCCCCCACCACCACCGGAATGACTAGTTTAGGTTGCATCCCTGAAGGTGTGTGTACAATGTGCGGTGGGACCAAAACAAAAAAGGAAACCTCCAAACCCAGGACCATATGGGTACTCCTTAGCAAATAAGTGACAGAATATAAAAGTGAAAGGGTAGAAATAAAAAGAAATTTCCTAAAACATTTTTTTAAAAAGTCTAAGCACAAGTAATAAAAGCATTAGAGGTTGGTTGATTGGTTAATTGGTTAGTTGGTTGGTTGGTTGTTATTTTTTTAAAAAAGCATAGTATACCTTTAAAATTACACTTTTCAGTTATTCAGTTGGAAGGACTATAGGAAGATATAGCCTTCCTCAGATAGACTGTCTCAAAGAAAGAAAGCACAAGCTACTTGAGATGTTTCTGCAGTGGTCTTTTCACAATGCACAAGGCAACCAGGGAAAAAAGTAAGGCTTCAGATGAATGAATTCATAAATACAACAAGAACTTGGATTCTATTTATTTATTTTATTTATTTGTCAAACATGTACAAGATAACAAGTATAGGTATGAACATAAATATGAGCAAGAGAAGTAAATACAGATAAATGCAGACAGTAAGACAGGGACGGTAGGCACGCTGGTGCGCTTATGCACGTCCCTTTTTCTAATGAAAAATCGTTTCTAAAACCATAAGTGAACTCCTAAAAATGTTATCTTTATTATGTATGCACACATCATAATTGAATTCACTATATAAAAGCCGTTGTGGCACAGTGGTTAGAATGCAGTAGTGCAGACTTCTGCTGACTGTCAGCTGCCAGCAGTTTGGCAGTTTGATTCTCACTGGCTCAAGGTTGACTCAGTCTTGTTGGGGCAATATGCTCCCTCTGTAAACCACTTAGAAAGGGCTGCAAAGCACTATGAAGTGGTATATAAGTCTAAGTGCTATTGCTATTGCTACATTGATCTTGGAGCTGCTTCCCAATTCACAGCTTAAATATGAGCAGATCATACCAAAAATGGGATGGGATTAATTAATTAATTAATGGAATTAATTTGCACCTATTGTTCTGTTTTAAACAATACAGAAATGGTCTTTGAACTGGCCTGGTAATATATATGACTTGATTGTGAATTGACAATAAACATGCTTCTGCATTTGACATGTCCTGCCAAAACTTAAGGGAGACTTTGAATAGCATGACAGTGTGAATAAAAACATCAGGTTTTTATTTTACACAGTTATCCTCCTGGATACACAAAAGGCTGATAAAATCTATAGAAATTCCTTCAACAATTAGCAGAATATGATGATCTATATCAGTAGTGGTATTCAGCCGGTTCGCACCGGTTCGTGAGAACCAGTAACAATGATTTGGCCTGGGTCGCCGAACTGGTTGCGACTTCTGGCTAGCCACGCTCTCGACCCAGTCATCCAGTTGATGCTCGCTCGCACTATTCCCCGAGACCCGGGAGACGCCACCTGCTTGCCACCCGCTCTCTCTTAAGCACGATGTGTCACCCAGTTTCCCCTCCTTCAGAGGCCCTGGCCCTTAATCTCCTCCCTTCCTCCCCTACAACTGCCTCTTTTGTCATCCGTGGCCGCGACCTTACCTTATCCTAACCCTTGTCACAACATTCCTGTAGCTGCTGCGTCTTTTTTTTTTTTTATGCGGCTGATGCCTCTTCGCCAGCCAGAACTGAGCTGGCTGGCTGAAGGCTTATTGCGCTGAAAAAAAAAGAGGCAGCGGCTGCAGGTTTCTTGCACAGAAAACTGCCAGGAAAACGGGGTGACACATGTGACTGGTGAAGGGAGAATGGGCGGCATGCAGGATTAGGCCAGGCCTTTAAGAGATTAGGCCAGGCCTACCTGGACAGAAAACAGATAGATAGGTAGAAATTCAATTTTTTTTCTACCAAGTTATGTGGGCATGGCTTGATGGAGGTCATGTGATTGCGTGGGCATGGATATAAGTGATATTAACTTGGATATGCCCACTCAATCACCCACCAAGCCACACCCACAGAACCGGTAGGGGAAAAAATGGAATACCACCACTGATCTACGTATATACTGAAAATAGGAAATTTGGAGGAGTCTCAGCCTACATGTGAGTCCTGTCATGAAGACTATAGAAAACAACTAAGATCCGCCTGAATCTAAATTTATCACTATTGAACTGTTCCCAAAGAGTATTCTAAATAATATTTTTCTGTAAGTGTTATATACCATGTACCAGTTTATTTATTTTTCTACCATTTTCTTTCTAAATAAATAACAAATTACAATGAGAAATGTTGTATTTATCTAATTTTCATGAAAGAAATTTGAATCTGGAAATAGATTGTGCATAATAATTATAATCAGCATATAAAACAATATATATTCTAGATTTTTTTCTAATATATATTCTCTGAAGATGAAATATAGTATACATTATTTCATATACACTGTCTTGAGATGTACTGTATAAAAATATCAGAATATGTAATATTACAGACAACATTTTTTATATTTTTGTCCCACATTTTTTTCATATACAATTCAATGTGGCAAACACACATAATTTTCCTTCTTCCTCACAGAGTCAATATTTCATGTCTAAGGCAGGGCAAGACCATACAGTCTCTTGGTTTCTAGGCCAATACCTTAACCACTACATCAAACTGGTTTTCTAGTCCCTTTTTAGAGTATAAATTGGTTGTCATTACAATTGATGGCAGTAATATATATTTTCAGTTCAAATATTTAAATACTTCTATTACTATTTTCAATGTATGCTTTAAGTTACTTTGAAAATGTTTTATCAAAAGAAAGAAACTATGTTTTGAATATATAAAGCATTCCAAGCATTCCAAGACTAGAACACTGGGCTGTATCTAACAAAATGAAATTCATTGTAGAGAAAAGTAAAGTCCTACACTTAGGCAAAAAACCCCAAAGTACACATATAGACTGAGTGAAACCAGGTTGAATAGCAGTAACTGTGAGAGGGATCTTGGAGGCTTAGTGGACAACCAGCTAAATATGAGCCAGCAGTGTACAGCAGCAGCCGAAAAAGCTAATGCAATCCTAAATTGTATTAACAGAGGATACAATTGAGATCAAGGGAGGTACTAAAACCACTCTATAAAGCCTTAGTAAGACCACACATAGAGTGCTGCATCCAGTTTTGTTCACCACATTACAAAAAAATGTTGGGACACTAGAAAAAGTACAGAGAAGAGCAACCAAGATGATTAGGGGACTGGAGACTAAAACATATAAAGAACAGTTACAGGAACTGGGCTTGGCTAATCTAGTAAAGAGAAGGACCAGGGGAGACATGATAGCAGTCTTCCAATATTTGAGGGGCTGCTACAGAGAGGAAGGGGTCAAGCTATTTTCTAAAGCGCCTGTAGGCCAGACAAGGAATAATGGATGGAAACTGAACAAGGAGAGATTTAACCTGTAAATAAGGAGAAACTTTCTGACAATGAGAACAATCAACCAATGGAACAGCTTTCCCTCGGAAGTTTGGGACCGCCATCACTTGAGACCTTCAAGAAGTGGTTGGACTGCCATTTGTCAGAAATGGTGTAGAGTCTCCCACTTGTGTGGGGGTTGGACTAGATGACCTTCAAGGTCCTTTCCAACTCTGATTATCTGTTATCTGTTATCTTCATAAATAGTGTGTCATTTCTCTGCTGGATAAGTTGCTGATAATGAAACAGGTTCTGAGATGTCTATTGGTTCACATTAACCTGTGCCTTAAATGAAGCTCTACAGCGAAACATGTTGGAAAAGATCCATTATTTTAAAGATCTGTTAATTTTATCTTTGTAGATGACAAACTTTAAAAAGTCGATTTCCCCATTTGATACCCTTCTGTTACACTGGGTTACAAATCTTGTTATTTCTGTGTCTGGGTATATCTCTCTACATCTGGAAGGCACCAGATTATTTTAATTGGTTCCATCTAAATGATGGTGTGCAAATGTCTATGTAGAAGTTCCTAATTTTGCCTCTGCTTTTGTTATTATGTGAGATTGGGGCTTGACAGTTATGAGTTGTGTTTGACTGCAAGGGTCATTATCCACTACCCTCAGAGAAAATTCCCTCCTCTTCTCCTGCTGAACTTTTGATTTAAATCATAATGCTGAATATGTGACGTCACTCTCAATCATTTCCACATGGATTCACTTTTGGGATCAAAACAAAGGTGAAGCTTTCATGTCAGACCGAAGGTTGATAAAAATGTCATTCCCAGGGAGTTGTGAGAAGCTACCAAAAAAAAGTACTTTTCATGATTCTACTATTTCACAGCAAAGACATTTAGGCCTAGCACTTAAAACACCGTGAAACCAAGGTTGTTTACTACCTTTAGTCAGTTACTTTAAAAACAAACTTCATTTCGCTAAATAAGCTTAAAAATTCAGGCTAAAGCAGTAGGAGCATTACAAGAATAATGGGATATTATGATAGCCACATACCCTCATTTTCTTTGGCATATTAGTTTTCTAATGGTATCATTTTGGTTAGACCAAATGAAAGGGCAAAGGTTACAGAATGCAAAGACGTGGAAGCCAGAAAAAAAAGGGGCTATTTCAGTGACAGTGACGTGCAGGCTACTGGTGCTGAATGTCTGAGGAATTAGAATAACAAGGAAGAAATCACTTTATGAGGCAATAAACAATTTGTGCAAATACTTGCCTATTTAAGTTGTAAATATTATAAATTTATGTTGATTCTGTTACCAACACAGTAGAGTCCAGTTTGGAAAGTTTTTCCAAAGGGGCAGGAGGAAGCTCTTATTAGACTTTAATGCAACATCTGCAAATTTATTTCCTATAGAACACACAACCTACTGGAATGCATAGATAGAATGCAGTCCAGAGAATAATGAAAACTTTTGGTTTCATTCCATATAGATGGACAAAGATATCTTTTTGCATGGTTAGAATTTACAGGTAGTTACATCATTTTCTATACAAACGTCATGAAACAATTAATCCCTAAACAAGATCGTCATCTGACAGGCAAGAGCAGTTCTTGGATTTCTCATTTTTTAGCTTTTTAAAAAGCACTGTTTCTAAGCCTGCTTCCAGGTTTTCTTTTAATGTACCATATGTTAATAACAATTCTCACATTTATTCCATTAGCAAAACTTTCATTGTTTCTGGATGTGAGAACTAGAAAGCAGGGTACATATACTTGTTGCTGTTTCATACGTTACTGTTGAGCAACTACCTTCCCTGAATTTTAGCTGAAGCCTAGAATCCTAATTTTTCTTTTGCTCAGTAGAGTCACTTGTTCATCTTCCCTCCCCATTTGCAATCCTTATGATTGTGTTGATTAATTGATATGTCCATATCAATTAAGTTTTCATGTCCAGGTTTTTCATGTTTTTATTATGATTGCTAAAATATATACATGCTTGGTTGTAAGAGGCAACAGTGTGCAAGGAAATAGAAATAACCTCTCTTAAAGTGCTAAGATGCCCTGCTAAAACCTGAAAGAATTAAATCCCATACAAATAAATGTACATAGTTCTGTGTGGCACTTCTAAAACATGTCTTTCTACCTAATGGAGTTTCCCACTCAGAAAAGATGAATGGAAATCTCCTGAAATGGACTTATTCACTACAGAAAGATGATAATGTCTGGAAACCATCTGTGTGCCACTATCTAAATACAGCCTAATATGGTCAGGAAAGATTATTTTATTACTGGAAATATCCTGTTGGTTAAAACCTCTCAGATGATACAGTGTATTATTAGGCTTGATTTTAAATATACAAGTTTTATCTCGACTTTCAGGTTTGTTTCCTAAATTGCAAACTACCTGTTACAAACTGAAAAATGATAGTTATCAAACTAAGGAAACTATATATATATATTTATAACCTGTAGGATATCTCCAAATAATGGCTTTATGTTGCTTTGGGTGCTAACCACCCAAACTTTGACCCTGTGACCATGTGATACTATGATGGTCATAGTGTAAAGACCAGCTTTAAGTCACTTTTTTCAGTGCCACGCTAACTTCCAGTGGTTGCTACGTGAATGGTTGTAAGTAGTATATAAGTCTAAGTGTTATTGCTATTATTCTGCTTTGAATATGGACCAAATTTTATATAATAAAACAACTTTGTTCATGTTTTTTCACTTTTCCTCTCTCCCAGATTCCCATAATTGTATTACAAATAGTGCCTGAGATGTAGTTATCAGAATTATCTAAGCACTGACTACTTTGACAGCATTCTGTTTTACATCCATTCTATACTGGTTGTGATCCAATAGGACCAACCTCAGAATCCTCAATTGTCCTATGAGGAACAAAACTCAAAACATTTACATGGCCTATTTTTACATGTTACCGAAATGACACATTTGCCTTACTTATCAACCTAGAACTGCAAAAAATACCTGAATTAGTAGCTCTGACTGCTACCTACCATTTGACCTATAAGATATTACCAATATTGTTTTTTTTCATGAATTCAGTTAAAAATTATAATAAGAAACATTGCAACACATAAAAATGCTTTTTATAGAATAAGTTTCTGCACAATCACAAAATGAACCATAATTTGATAGTAACATTTTAAGCATGCTTGTTTAGCCCACCTACGTAGCCATCACAGAGCAGTTGGTAGCATAATTCACTTCAAAACAGTTCATGGCAAACAACAGCAAAAAATTGACTATTTATTTTATACTTCAACCTCTTCCTAAAGTAGAAAATAGTGAAAGTTTTTCTAACAACATATTAAAAACATGTTCAGAGACATATTAACATAATAACAGTAAAAAGCATGTCATAGTATTTTCATGTTAAAATTTGCAACCTGGAACCTTAAACATAATTATTTGCAATATTTATGAAATGCATATAGCACAGGGCTTTGCCTTTGAAAAGAAAGCACATGGTTCAGAACAAAACAATTCATACAAAATACAATCATAAATTCTAACTTTCCCAAAGATTAAAAAGTAAATAAAAACCAAGTTAATAATAAAGAGAATAGAATTACAGTAGTTGAGAGAACACACACTCAAAAGTTCTGTGTTTCTCTGATATGGATATGTCTCAGATCATTTTCTCTTAAGATGTGGACACTTGAAGATTCTCTGCCCAGATGGTGACATATTAGGGTTTTTTTTGGTATTGCATTTATATTATTGACTGCTCATGTTTCAATTTTGTGATATTATTTGTAACTTGCTTGAAGTCTTTGGAAAAGGAGTGATATATAAGCAGAAAAAAGGACCTAGTTGAAATAGTCCTATTTTGTCTCATGCTCAGAATAAATTCTCAGAACTTGGATGCTTTAATGCAAGCTTGAAACCATTTATTCAGCTACTCTGAGCTAAGAGCATCTAGCATATAATAGTACAGAATATATTGTTCATATATGGGGAGACAAAATAGAAACTATTTCTCTTAAAGCATACTATTTTGTTGGACATTCTCTTTGTCTCCAGCCAAGATAATATGTTGAGGGCAGGGGTGGAATTCAAATTTTTAAACAACTGGTTCTGTGGGAATGGCTTAGTTGGTGGGTGTGGCTTGGTGGTCATGTTATTGGCTAGGCGTGGCCAACTCAATATCACTCACATTGAGGCACGCATTTCTTCGCCTGGCCTCTCATGACTGTGGGGATGCTGCAACAGTTGTAAGCGTGAAAAATGGTCGTAAGTCACTTTTGCCAGTGCCATTGTAACTTTGAATGGTCACTCCACACAAGCAAAGTACCAGCAAAGGAGGGGAAAAGAAACTCCAGAGAAGTTCCAGAGACAGGAAGTTAGTCCTGCAAAGAATGTAATAAGGGTTAACGGACAGGCAGTTTCTGTAAGCAACACCAGAATGTTTCCTTCCTGCTTTCCATACTGGATTAGGTCAGTAATTTATTCTAACAACCGGTTTCTGAACTGCTTAGAATGTTAACAACCAGTTCTAGTGAATAGGTGCGAACTGGTAGAATCCCACCCCTGGTTGAGGGTCATGAGAGATAATTTCTTTCTACATGTCTAGTTCAAGGTAAAGCTATAGATGCAATTTACATAGACCTTTGTAAGGCTTTTGATACAGTAGTACATGATAAAGTGCTGTTGAAACTAAATTTTATGGCATTTCTGGATTTTTGTAATGGATTGCTGCTTTCTTGTCTAACAGAAAGTCAAAATAGGGAACTCGCTGTCTAATCCTGCATCAGTTAACAGTAGTGTTCCACAGCGCAGTGTTTTAGAACCCACACTTTTCCTGCTCTATAGCAATGATTTATGTGCTCAACTTGAAAGCAATTGTGTCCTTTTTGCCGATGACATAAAATTATTTAATATTACAGATAATTCTGTTGTTTTGCAAAGTGATCTCGATTATGTGTCTGAATGCTCATCTATTTGGCAACTTCAAATTTTGATTTAATAAATGCTCTGTCTTACATATTGATAAATTTAATCAGAATGTTAAATATAAGCTAGGTGGTATCGATCTAGCAGATGACCCTCACTTTGTTAAGAACCTAGGTGTGCTCATCTCTGATGATCTATGCTCCAAAATTCATTGTAACAGCATTGCTAAAAAAGCACTAAGAATTGTTAACTTAATTCTATGAAGTTTCTTTTATGGAAACATTGTATTGCTAACTAGAGCTTATAAAACTTATGCTAGACCAATCTTGGAGTACTCTTCAACTGTTTGGAACCCTACCATATATCTGATATTAGAACAATTGAGCGGGTTCAGAAGTACTTTATGACAAATGTTCTGCATTCTTCTGTACATAATTGAATTCCCTAAGCTACTAGGCTCGAAATTCTTCTTTGGATAACTTGGAACTGCATTGCTTGCAGTCAGACTTAAGTATTGAATACAAAATTGTACATAGTAATGTTTTACCTGTAAATGACTTTTTCTGTTCTAATCGCAATAATACGCATGCAAACAACCATTTTTAACTCAATGTAAACCATTCTAAACTTGAATGTAAAAAGTACTATTTTTGTAATAGAGTGTCAAAGTCTGGAATACTCTACCTGATTCAGTTGTCTCAGCTACAAATTTGCAATTTCAGTCACAAATTGACTTCTGTGGACCTCACTTCATATTTAAGAGGTCCATAACGGGGGTGTGCATAAGAGCACTAACGTGCCTATTGTCCCTGTCATTTTGTTTTTATATTATTTGTGTTTTTATTTTTGTTTGACAAATTATAAATAAAAAATAAATAAGTAACATTTCCTTTCCAGCTTCGTTGATAGAACAAATTCTGTTAGTATTATGACTAGATTATGTGATTTTTGTTAAAGTACCTCTATTCAATTAGAAGTATGAACCTCTATTTGAAATGTTCACATTGCTATATAATCAACAAAATATTTGCTTATTAATTTAGATTAGTTCATTCATTTTGCAAAGAAGAGAAGACTGCTATATGTAACACTACAGATTCACTCTTCTTATGCTAAAAATTATTTGTTATCTTAAGCAAATAAAAGCATACGAATGGCTTTCTTTGAATAACTTGCTTCAGTATAGATTTCCAAATAAAGATTTAATTGGATCCACTGGCAACAATTATAATATCAAAGCCATGGATTTTAAAACACACACAACTACACAATGACTGTTTGACAGAAGGTTTGGAAAACAGCTAAATGCAATTATAATGAACAAATTCTTCAAAGCAGCCTAAAGAGGAGTTGCACAGCAGTCTGGGGTTTTGAAAATCAAGCTTGAAACAAGGTCACAAGCTTCTTGATCATATATACTGTTGGCCTGTGAACATCTGAGAAAAATGGAATGAAAGGTTAAATGTATGTATTGAAACAAGTGAAGGAACAATTCTTCAGTAAATTGACTGAAGTATTATGAATGCAAGGTTAATCTCAGAATAATTCAGTTATTTTTAAATTATTTTTAATTAATAACAAAACTTGTCCAAATCATCTAGATATAGGTATTTTATGTGTAGTAGTCTGGTTTTTTTCACCATATTTGTATTTACACAACTGGAAAATAATCATTTTTGCATGTATTATTCTACAGAGTGTGCTGTAGAAGGGAAATATGTTAATTAATTCAATCTACATATTGATTCATTTTCTCTAGATCTGTCACTGATATTTATAACTTGCTTTTAACTGTAGTCTATCTTTGTCCTGAACATACCAAGCCTACACACCTGCCTCCATCTGATTACTAAATAACTTAATCAAAGAAAGGCAAATTATATTAATTGGGCAACATGTTGGTGCATTATGAATTGAAAGTCCTTATTTAACATGTAATCAATTTCCACTTATTTTAACCATCAGATTCCTATATTTGCTATTTACCAAACCTTGCTTAAAGACAAAATTCTAGATTTGCATAATTCGTGTTTGAAACCTAATAAATGAGCTGATGTTCCTTAAGAGAAGCTTATATGAAAATCATCCATCCAGGTGTTAATATGACTTCCATAATATATTTAACCATGCCTGTTCAATATGACTTTTATAAGGCTGGTAAATGCACATAAAATTTATGGCTCAGTTCTGGACTTGGATACTGCAGCTATTACACATCACTATACTATTCTTCTCTCTTTGAAACCTCACATATAATAATATATAATTGAAGAAGCTACTTGAAATCTCTAGGAATTTTTATGGTTTAGTTTTTAGTTATGTTTAAAGTTGAAAACCAGGTAGGAAAACAGCTGGATCTTTAGATTACAAGAGAGTAAAGAAAGAACGAAAATGAAAAATCACAAATAATTGAATCTCAAAAGAATATATGTAAAAATAAAATTAAGGGATTTATATCCCTTTACTTTATATCAAGTGGCTGATTTGTAGCAAAATTTAGATGTGCCTAAGATTGACACTTATATTAGACATCGTTTTAAAAATTTCAGACAATTACAGACCAGTTAATTCTACACATATTTTGAAAAGCACATTAAAAGTAAGAATATCAAATGTTATATAAGGATTCTTGCTGAAGAAGATTCATTCAGCTGCAGAAGTAATTCTCATAAACTAGGGATGTGAAATTCACATCATTATGGCGGCATCACATGACATATCGGGACTTTTTTCCCCTTCACTAAACCGGGCATGGGCACGGCCAGCACATGACACATCTGGCCCTGTTATAAACTAAGCAGAGAAGCTTTGCTTAATTCTGATTGGATGCCAACTCCCACAATGAACACTGGCAGGACAGTGTAAAAGCTGAAGGGCACATAACTGGATGGTCAGGGAAGGTTAATTTAGAAGTCTTTGAGTGTGAATTTTGTGAATTCTCTTGCTTGAAAAAAAAGTATACTTAAAGATTTCAAGAAACTTTGGTTAAGTCTTCTATCAAAGGGAAAAAAACATAATAAAATAAATATCTTTCTAGCATATGAATTGAATGATATAAGATTCAAGGTAAGAGATGGTAGCTTGTACATTGTCTGTGAATACCATGGAAGTTGTTATTATGAAATATAGTGATAACTTCCTACTTAGATGACTGTGAGAGTTAATTAAATGTTTGTATGATCAGCCTTGTATTACAAATATATCATCTTTAGTATTAAAAACTTTGAAAATCAGTTGCTGGGGGAAACAAGCACAAATATTCTCTTGTGCTGATGTTCTGCATTGAATTTCAAATAGATGTCTGGCAGGACATGATAAGAACAAAGGCCTATATTAAAAAAAGCTTTCTTGGTCCAGCAGGACTCTTATGTTCTTCTGAAACTGGGATTGAGATGGAAAATCAGGAACAGCTCTACCCTGCAAATGCTGCTGGATAGATAGTATAGCCGAGTCTTGTTTAAAAAAATAACTAGTTTTCTTTGAGAAATCTTAAGACTTGAAGATAGATCTAAGAAAGATACATACATACATTTCTTAAATAGGTTATTGATCAATGAGAGTATTCAGGCAGCTGCTTCCCATCTGCTTCTAGCAGATCTTTCATTTCAACATGTATTGCAATGGGGCTGTGTATAGCAGTGTCATTGTGCTTCTTTTGCCTACAAAGAAAGGACAGTTCAAAGGGTCATCCTCTGCACAGTTTCTTCCTAGATTTCAGAACACTTTAAGAAAGCTGCTTGCAGTGTTTTTCCTCTTGCACTAAGGGAATCAAGACTGAGCTCAGCTTGTTCTAAATTCTTAAACACCAAATGCCTACATCTGCTGTACTTCTGCAAAGGGCAGTTTTCCTGTTCCATGTCAGAACCCTTCTGGATCAATTCCATTCTGTTGTGATATTAAACAGTATTAATTTATGGTAAGGCATACCTTTTTAAGTACATTCTTAAAAGCATTTTACAAAAAAAACCATGCCTTTTCTCTCTCTTTATAGTGGCAGAACCTCTATTTCAGGCTGACTTTTTGGGTATAGTGTGGGCACAGGAAAAAAGATAACAAATGTTATGGTACTCATACATAATTCTCTGTATGCTTATTTTTGATAAGGAATTATAGCATGTCATTAAGCATTGTCTATATAAAATGTCTGTGTGTATCTATCTATCAAACCTTGTGTAATAGGAAATAATAATATTTTACAGCCCATCAAATTAAATAAAGAATTATAGAATAATGCTAGATTAGTGCCAATATAAAGAGATTCACTTCAAGCTAGTTCATCATTCATTTCAAACATAATTCATTGAATGTGCTGTAGAGGCCTAATCAAAACATAACTTTAAGTGATATTAATGAGTTTCGTAAACATGACTACATTTGAAGCCAGGCGATTAATTTAGAGTACAAGAAAGGAAATGATTACAGTTGTCTCCAAGAGGACCACTTCTCTAAATTCAAATTAGCCCACAAATTAGTTTATTAAACCAGACTGCATGCATCTTCTTAATTACAGCTTCATGGTGGGAATTGTGTTTGACTCAGATATAAGGAATACAAGAAGGAAGAGGGGCCATCACAAGAATTCTCTATCGGATGGCAGCAAACTACTACCAACACCACTTAGCTCAATGTCATTTACTCCAGTTCACATAGCTGATGCTTGAAGATTGATTAATTTGACTGATTATCCACCTTCAAGTTATTGTCATCTCCTGGTGACCACATGGATATCTCTCCATCAGATGTTGAATGAAAATTTACTCTCTGAATTGTGTTTTTTCCACTGACAATGACTGCAATTGTCCTCTTAGTTTTGCTTTATGCTGTGAAATTTTACACATTTGTTAGTGAAAATAAAATTCATTTCCTGTTTTCAATTAGAAATAATTACACATTGGGTTAACCTCAATGGCTGTGTCCCAAAGGTGCTTTTTGAAAAGGGGAATTCTCTTTGTTTTGGCTTGAAGATATTTTG
Source organism: Bungarus multicinctus (assembly GCA_023653725.1). NCBI lineage: Eukaryota > Metazoa > Chordata > Lepidosauria > Squamata > Elapidae > Bungarus > Bungarus multicinctus. Next base: position 61,468,167 of record CM042846.1, read on the forward strand.
CTTCTCATCCAAGAAGCTTCTTCAGTTCTGAACTGAAAAAACTTCTTAGATGAGAAGCAAAATGTCCTGGATGACTAAGAATCTCTATAGATTCATTGGCTATGATGATACTGCTATTGCACAAAGCATATATTACTAAGTGCTATTGCTATTGCTAGTACTACTCTTTATATGTTTCTATTTACCCATTTAATGCTCCTGTTCCTTTTAGGTTTTTTTAGAGTCTTGTTTTTTATATATACAATTCTGTTTTAATAATATATTTTTATCTTATAGTTTTTTAAAATAATTTTTAAGACTCTGGTGTATCTTCTATGCTTTTTAATTGACTGTATTCCACCCTCTATACCCTGGTCTATGACTATGATAAAAGATTGATTTAAAAATACATTTCCTTTAAGTAACGTGGGGAGGGGGAAGTTATTTTGAACTATATGCATTCCCACAACGTCTATTTAGAGAAAAACTGCAGCCATGCTTTTTCTTAGGAAAGTGGTCCTTCAGCTCTATGTAATAATAGAAGAAAGGTGAGGAGAAAACATTAAGGCTGAATGTTGATAAGAAAAAATTATATGGAGGTTTGTGGATTACTCATATCTTCTCATGTTCATCAGTTTTTGGAGCCAGTTTTATGTCAAGCTAAGCTGGGAAGAAATGAAGATGGTGAGATCTGGCTAATGTGGAAAATTTCATTCTGATTATTTGTTTGAGGTTAATTCACATTTCATTTTTAGATCTCATAAGTCCTTTTAGTCCTAAGTCAACCATTGTATAGAGAAAGTTGCTATGTTTTCTGTGGCTCATTCCCAGATTTTTTAAACTTGAATAAAGTAATGTAGGAACAAGAAAGTGAGAGGTGAGGATACTTGAGAATCCAAAACATATACTCTGTTGATACAGTCTTAGCTGTATGTACATAGATGTGAGTTTTTATATGTTTATTACTAAGTACTGTGCAGGCTTTCTGTATACATTTTTTTTGGGTAACGTGACCACATGAGATTTTTGCCAATAAAAATAGGAGATGCAAACTACACATGTGCAGAGACCTAAAATATCCAAACTGTTCCATAAAGGCATCCCATGCATATAGCTTTCAAGACTTCTGCCTTGACTTGAAATAATATTGTACAACATCAGGGCAGTCAATATGTTTCCAATAATTATTTTAAATTTTGGTGAAATGCTTACAACATTAAACATATTTTAAATGTATATGACAGGTTAAAAGAACACATTAATCTACAGTTTATTTAGCTATATTTCTCAAATTTGCAGCAATTAGCTGTGCTCACACCACATGCTACACAATATTTTTAAATCAAAAGTAGAGAAATTACATTATGGCTTACTATAATGTCATAATTTCTTTCAGGAACAAAGTATGGTCTGGTTGTTAAAGTGCTAGATTATGATTTTGAAAATCCAGATTCAAGGTCATCCTTATCACTAGAAATTCACTCAATAACTTTGAACCACACTCCTTTAGCCCACAACACCGTCATAAGCTGGCTGGAACTCCTGGAGAAAAGACAACACAATTCATCCTAAATCAGTTAGGCAAGAATGTCTGTGAGCAATAAGATATTTAAGCTAATTTAACATTTGTTTCATTCAGTATGAAACCAAGTGTGGTTGTGGTTGTGGATGTTGTGGTTAAATGCTAAACTAGAGATAGGAAACCCTGATTCTAGTTTTCCGTTAAACATGGAAGCCGGCTGAAGGATTTTGCCTAGTTGTCCTGTTTGATCATGGGAAGTTGAAACACACCCAACAGAGACTAGAGCAGTGTGGTAGATTTGGTCTCACAACTTTCAATGAATGAGGCCTTCAATGAATGAGGAATTCTTTATTGGCCAAGTATGATTGGATACACAAGAAATTTGTCTGTGGTACATAAGCTCTCAGTGTACATAGAAGCAACAAGTGATAAATCATGATCATAATAATAAAATACAATCATCATAAATCATAAGATACAACACTTAGTGGTAGTCATAGTATACTAAATAAGCAATCAACAAAAATCATAATAGGATACCAAATAAAAACAATCAATACAAATCATAAGACACAAACAACAAAGTTATAGTCATAAGAAACTAAGTAACTAAGTAATAGGAAGATGAGAAAGACCATAGTAATACAGCCCTATTAGATCGTTTTACATCCCAGGGGCATAAGACAGTGTTATGGGAATTAGTTGTTTAACAGAGAGCATGGGGGGGGGGGGACTATATTTCTAGTTGTTTTGTTGTACAATGCCCCGTAGGGTCATCTTGAGGGAAGAAATTGAAACAAATTATGTCCAGGATGTGTGGGATCTGTAGATAATTTTCATAGTCCTCTTTCTAGCTCATGCAATATGCAGGTGCATCCATCACCATTTTCACTATGACTTGCTTCTGGTCATCCTCTCCTCTTTACTTTCTCTGCCAGCTTTAGAGCCTTTTCTAGAGAGGTGTGCCTTCACATAATGTATCTTTTTGGTATTGGATATGTTGCTTTTGCAGTTCACAGCTTGCTGTCAAAATAGTTAACAGTTGCCTGAAGATGTCTGCATATGTACCAAATTCAATACCATTCTTATTCTTCAGATTCAAATGAATCACAAGTTTTTATATTATGCTGAACATAGTACTGTGGGGCTTTGTAGCTTGCAATCCTATATGCATAGTGATCAGGACTGAACCTAACAAAATATATTTCAGGGTAATTATCCAAAAAATGCAAAGCCTATGCAGGCCAATCTTATTCATGTCAATTCAGAGTTCAGTGCTCCAGGTAAATAAGCTGAGGTTTATGAGATCCTTAATTAATGAAAAGATTCGAGTAAAAGGAAAGAAAGTAAGGAATTGTTCTAGCTCAAGATGAGAAATGCTTAAGACCACTCTAACAAGTGTTTGTAAGTAGTGGTCTTAAGCATTTCTCATCTTGAGCTAGAACAATTCTTTACTTTCTTTCCTTTTACTCGAATCTTTTCATTACCATGGATATTAGAGCTAATAAGTAAGAATTGAGTGAAAATGTTGCACTATAATGTGGAATTCCAGCCACATCATTTGATTATCTATTATTTTCCCTTTTCTACTAATATCCCATTTTGTGACATAACTAGCAATCTGGTATTTTTCATTTCTTTTCAAATTAGGAGATATGTGCCAGTGGTGTGTTTTGCCACAATTAAACATAAGTGAATCTCCTCCCTACTGCAGACTGGTTTCTTAAACATCAGAAATGCTTCTATATCAATTTACAAGATGCCTTTTACTACAGAAAAAAACAGTATTTAAAGTACTCCACATCTAATGCAGATAGAAGTTAAATTTAAATTGGTGCACAAAAAAATAAAAGAAATATTTTGATGTGATTGAAACTTTTCGGGGAGGGGATAATTACTATTTCCTTCCCTAGCAATGTTCAAAACTGATCTATTTCATCACATGAATCTAAATTTGACTCAAAGGGGAATGATAACGCTTCAGACCCTTGGAACACAAAGCCTGATAGATCCTAATTTGCTGCTATGCTCAAGATTCAAGCAAAATATTTTTTCCAGCCCTGTGAGAATTTGGGTGGAATGAATCAGGCAGAAGCTGAACTCAGAAATAATGAGTGGCTGTTTGTTCTTTGGTGTGATTCTTGATCAAGTGGCACAGTTGCTGCTGAAAGAGTCTACAATTTGGGGACAATTCTAGACACATGACTACTGGTAGTGGATGGATATGGACAGGTGGATAAACAGTCTTTGTCCAGCTGATGCATTAGTTATAGCTTTACCTGAGCATGAGAATCTTGCAATCTTATGGCTGCTTTCTTATGCCTGCTTTCCCACCAGTGTACATTACTGCCATGCGTTGTACATGAGGCTGCCTTTGAAGGCCATGCAGACATTTCATTTGGTCCAGTATTTGAGAGCTGGCTGCTGACTGGCACACATCCATGCACCAGGCCCTGCATTGCTTCTCTGCACTATTTGCTTCTAGATGTACTTCAAACTTGGCACTGTGTTTGCAAGACTAATGATTTTATCCCACCCAATCAATAAAGTGAGGATAGAATTCCTTCACTTTGAAATAGCTGTAATAGTGATTATATATATATATAAAATAAGGTTGGAAATAAGGTCCCACAAACTGTTGAGGACGGAAGTGTTTTTAATTGTTTTCTGATTTTTCTTTTTACTTTTATTTTTTGTTTCTTTTTCCTTTTTCACATTTATGTACATGTTGTTTGTTTTAATTGTAAAATTAATAAAGTCTATTAAAAAGAAAGAAATAGTTTCTCTCTGGGAATATGAACTTTTTGAGGCAAGGCTTTGTCACACGAACTAATGTTACAGGTTACATTATTCTGCTACTATGTATGTTAGATTTCTTATACTATTTGGTTTTGTTATACAAATATGTGTAGTGTGTATTGATGGATGTTGCAAAATGTTAAAAATGTGATTGCAGCAGCAATAAAATAATACTAGGATCTGAACTTAGTATAAATATTTTACATGCAGAGTAGATGCTCTGCCACTGAGTGACAATATTGATTCCCCATCCCAGTTTGTCATCCAACGGCATTTAATTACATTTCTGCAAAGTTGGGGGATGGCAAGTCCCAAGTTTACTTGTAGTTTCCTCTTGTGAAAAAAGAGGAATGTTGGCAATACAATATAAATGGTAGTATTGACAGTATAAATTATAGAATTAAATGGTTTGCCAAGTTAAAAGTCCCTATTAAGTGTGGGAAAAGGTAGTTATACAACAATAAATTTACCAACAATGGAGTTGGTGCTTTAGAATTACCTTGATCTATTACTGAATGTATAATTTACAGTACTTAGTTTCAAATCTGATCAGAGTAAGGTCATTCTGACCTAGTCAGGATTTTCTCTTTACCATTTATGGTGGGTTGTTTGACTAAAGCAGTTATAACAATCTCTTTCCAGATCTCTAAAAAAACATGGAGTTAGTAGATAATATGCAAATATATGTTGCCACTGACTCAGTTTACTTGTATGGAATGCTATGACCTTTTAAAGAATATATTACTTTTGCCTGCATGTGCTGGCTGGATTCTTTACTTGTTCCATTAATATATCCAATAACTTCAAGTGCAGTACATGAATATATGAACAGACTTTGATATCACAGTCTGCTTAAAAAATCTTTTGAATTAGAATAAATTAACTTCTTTGACCAAAGACCTCATCTACATTTATTGCTGACAGGAAGACTCTTCTGGAATTAAAACAAACAACATGTACATAAATGTGAAAAAGGAAAAAGAAACAAAAAATAAAAGTAAAAATGAATTTTGAATGAATTTGTGACTTATGGTTTTTATAATTAGGTAGGATAAATTATAGCAGGAACAGTAACATGATTTAATATTAGGGGCAGAGGTTAAATATATATATTTGGAAGTATAAATGCTGTAAATACCAAAATGCATTTATGTATATTTTTTCCTTTCTATTTAACTTTTCTTTTCTGGTACTTTAGTAGTAGTATGTTAATTATTTCACTATGCAAATAAAAGCTTTCTTTTTATTCATTCCATGTCTGCACCTTTAATTCACACCCAGATTTTAATACTGTTTTCAATATTTATAGTATTTTAGATATTCCTTGAGTAGTTACTATATACTTTGGATGTAGTGTTACTGACAGGATAGAGGTGAAACTGAAGTCTGCAATTTCACAGGTCCTTACATTTGATACTTAAGAACATGCAAGTATCAAACAAACTAGAATATTCAAGCAAATATAAAATAAATTAGTTTTAAAACTCCCTCAAGAGTTTTTCAAATGGGCCACATTCCAGTAAGAAAAGAAATAAAGTTTGTCTAAAAAATGCATTAATTGGCATTTTTTTACACTATTCAACAAAGTTTATCAAGACCTTGCCCTTGCGTTTCTCAAAAATATTGTCCAGTTCCTTGTTTATCTGAGTTTAGGAGATTGGGGATTGTGTTTTAGTTTATACAGCATTTGTGAAAGCACTGCTCTTTTAATAGGCTGAAACAGAGGTCACATAATCACTTCTGGGAAGAAATAAAAGCAAATGAAATATTCATTTTCTCCATTTTCATATCACTAATCTGGCACAAAACATACCTTCTTCAATGTTTTATGATAGCACTGGTGAGTCTAAAATATTTTTTCATTGAGACACAATGATTGTACAAATCAACCACATTAGAAAAAATATGAACAAAGCATCTAAAACAGTTAACATGTACAAATTAAATTTGCATTTTTAATGACAGTTCTCTTTTTAGAATTCCCCAGTTCAAAGAAATTCAACAGTTACCATCATGTGGTATCAAGTGAAATGCAGATTCAACCTAAGTGTTAAGACACTTTGGAATGTAAGAAAAACCCACAGCCTTTTTTTTTTTTTAATTCCACATCGGGTTACAGCATTAGAAAGCACGTCAAAAAGATCCTATTGGTTTACGTATTTTATAATGTACATTTCATTAGGATGATTAGATCTGCTTTACAAATAAATAAATCACGGGCTGCAATCCCACACTAGAGTCCACAACAGTAATTTTCCCTAAACGTTATTTCAATTGTATGCCTTCAAGTAAGAGACAGAGAGATGGGTCCAAAATTACATAGATAGCTTTTCTTCACAAGGAAGACTAAAATACAGTCATCCCCCATTTCTAGCCTTAACCACTACAGTAAACTGACTGCTATTGTTTGCTTAATTTTAAATAAGTACCAGGGTTACGACTGGTTGACACCCCCCCACACACGATAAAGCCCCTTGTTGGTATAATGAGTGCACAGAACGATGGTATAAACTGATCCCCAAAACGAACCCTACTGATTTCAGGAACGCTTATCCTACGAAAAAGGAATGCAACTACAGCAATCAGTCCCGGCCGGATTGACGATGGGAGCGCATCGCGTTGAATTTACACCTGTATATGGGGGCAGGGAGCCAACTTGATTCTTCCCCTTTTCTCCTGGAAGATCAGGATGCATCGTCCGAGGTCGTACAGGGTAAGCGGACTGGGACTTTGCAATACTAATATCGCAGGTTGGTGTAAAAAAAAGAGCAGCAGGACGAGCTTCTCCTCCAGTTCTTCACTTCCTGCCCCAGAGGGATGTTTTCCCTGACCGCCCCCACCCCCCACCCCCGCGATCATTTTCTCAGTGGACTTTCCGCACTTCCCTACGGCCGCTGAGGACTTCGCGCGCGCTTTCTCTCGTGCAGCGAACACGGCGGATCCTCGGGGAATGCAAAAACTGGGAGACGCCACCGCGTCACCGCCGACCGCTTCCCCCACCCCGACCGCCCCGGCAGCAGGAGGCGGGTTCCCCTCCCCTCCCCTTCTACCTTCCCCCCCCCCAAAAAAAACCCCGCCCACTTTCTTTTTAACAGCCGCCTTTTTCTTGCGGCGACTCTCAGGTTACTTGGCGGAGGGCGCGCTCCGATCGCCAGCCTGTTTTTGTTTCTCTCGCGCTCTCCCTCCGTCCTCCCCCACCCCTCACGCCTGGCCTCCGGAGCCACCCAGCGCCGGCGATTGGGCAGCCGCGTCTTGACACAGCGCCGCGCCAAGAGGGTCGAGGACGTGTTTCAACAGATGGTCGGGGTTAGCGTGTCATCTCGTTCGAGTGGGGATTAGGGGAGCCGAAGGCTGCCGACCCGGAGCTGTGTGGTCTCCCCTTCCCAACTTCATCAGCCAAGGTGCCTTTTTTGTTTTTTCTCGCTTGGGAAGGTGGGTGGGGGAACAGCGGGGCGCGAAAGAGGGTGCCTTTCCCCCCCCCCTCACAAAGCGGCAGACGCTCTCCAGGTAAAGGGGCGGAGGAGGCGTCGAGCGAATCCCCCTTTTTCTTCCCTCACTTCCTTGCCGTATCTCTCCCCCCCCCCCCCTGTTTGAATGGGACGCACGCGTGGTCCACTTGTCAAACGCCGCCTCAAGTGCCGCCGCTGGGGAGCTAACAGATGAGGTTCGGCAGCCGGAGATGCCTGCCTGTCCCCGCAGACCAAACGCGCTCCGCGACGCGATTCGAGGTCAGGCTAGGGAAGGCGTCGATTAAAAAGAAAGCTCTCGCGCCCGCGGGCAAGAGTGGACGACGCGTGTCTCCCGCGTGCACACGCTCCCCGGTTGATCTCTTTCTGTAATTTTTCTGAGCTTCCTGATGCGGGGCAGGGGATGGTGGTGGAGGAGCAGTTCACTTCGCCAGTGGTTTTGCTGGGGTGCGATACGTCTTCCGACTGCAGGCAGGCAGTTTTCCAAGCCGGGTTAATCCCCAGGCGTTATATTTCTCCGGGAAAGGGGCCTTTTTGGAGAGAGGGTAATTATAAAGGCTGTTGAAATTGGCAGTAGAGCAGCGCGCGTTTGTTCTTTGACTTTGGAGGATAGTAAGAGTGTTCCCCGTAAGACATAAAAAAAAGAAGGCTGGTGGAGGGGAGGCCAGGGTCTTGGCAGAGCTTCCGCGTGGATTTTCCACGCGAAGGGAAGGAGAGGCTAAAGACAGCAACCGCCCCGCAGCTGGGAGTAGTTCACCACACAGTTGCGATACAGCGGTGGGATGTAATTCATATTAAGGTCTATTTGTGAAAGTTTTACCAGTGGTTGCAAACTAAATATCATCATAACAGGCATTGAAATCTAGCGGTATTTATAATAAGCAAGCTACCTGAAGTGTTAAACTTCCACGATTTTTTAAAATGTGGTGATTAATGAAGAAGAAACAGAAACCTAACTGGGCATGGATGCCTGGTTACCTGAACTTCCACTAGATGTCTTGTGATGCAATGGTTTCACTTCAGGTGTTCTAATACCTCATTAAACAGGCAGTTGAAGAGGATTCAAGAGGTGAAGAGAGCTACTTAAGTAGAATTCTCAGGGATGCTAATTGAACAGGTTAGAATTAGGGTAGGTATTCATGTAGAGAATGTGACAGCCAATATACCTATTAATGTGTTGCTAAATGATAATTCCCCCAAAAGATGAATGTATATAATTCTTGCATTTTCTCATGAGTGCAGAAGAAAGCCTATCACTTCTCTATGCCTTTGTAGCTCGAATTTGCTGTGCATGAAATGCTAAAGTTTGTGTACTTTCTGAAAAATTATTTGGGCAGCTAGATTGTGGGATATGGGTCTGTTGAATGATCTGTGATTCTGGCATTTGACCAAACATCAAAGAATCCGTAGAGCTTGAAGGTGAAACTTGATATATCAGCCTCCCCTTACAAATATATTTGTTGGCTTTAATTTTTGATGCATGCCATTGCAAGGAAATATCCTTTAAAAACAACTCCTCCAGAAGTATGTGTCTGTGTTTGTATCAAAAACTGCTAATTAGTTGAGTTAAATGACTAAGATGACGTTTTTAGTTTTCCACTCTATTCAAAGATGTGATGTAAACTTTCCTAGATACTACACTGACAAGATCACTTGTAAATGTATGGCATCCATGCATCAATGAGAAATATACAGAAACATAGTAAGTTGTTTCCAAACAGCCTAAATTTGGTGCACATTTAGAATTTGATAACCACATTGTTAAAACAAGGGCAGGAATGGTAAAATTACCAGCCTGAAGTTTGTGCACTGATGCAGTGTAACTGCTTTCTAGCTGTATTCCAGACAGCTGAAGTTTATAGCCTGACCTTGTGTCATATATTGCAAAGGTAAGTCTCTTACTACATGTGCTTAAGGCATGTTTTTTTTTTTAAAAAAAAATTCTATTGAAAAATGGTCTGGCAAAAAACATTCTGTTGGAATAAAAAGTGTTTGGTTGGGTTACACAAAACACTAGGCTAAAACATGACTGCCTTGTTGATCAATGTGGCTAGTTATGAGTCACTGTCTTCTGTTGTTAATTCACCAGTCATAGTTAACTAAAGGCTAGCATATTGTGCAAACAAAATTTAAGCCAGAACCCACGCCTTATAGTTCAGCATGTGGTCATAAGGTTGGCACAATGCATAAAGTTCAAACTTAGAAAAATCCACCCTGACATAACAGAATATGCAAGTCTAAGCAGTATAAGGAATTTCATCTGATGCTAAATGTGCCAATCATTGCAGTCTTATCATTTTCTTTAGAAATTCCAAAAAACCTAGGTGCTGTATTTCTGTTTGATAAGACACAGTAGAAGAAATTGAATGTGAAACCATGTTTCTACATCACTGACCTGATGGGACTTCTTTAAAAGAGGGGGAGGGAAAATGCCCTTAAGCTAGTCCAGCTCTTTGTCAAGCTGTAATCTAGGGTTCCAGATGGTAAATGTTCAAAGGAATATTTATGGCTACTGCTGCATACCTCTGGTTGACATTTGGTTCCTTCCTGACAGCACTTATGCTGGGCACAAACATATGAAGTTCCCATTAGTAACTTAACAGCTGTAAAACTATTCAGAGACCTTAAAAGATGCTGCAATACTACATTATTTGAAGAATAAGGAAAAAAATATTCTCAAATGCTAGGGAGAACCACTTGTGGCTGGCAAAGTTGCCAGTATGCAAAAAGACCTTCCAATTTCAATTTCTTTTTCTCAGTTTTGAAGCATGATCCTTTTTAAATGAAAAGTTGAATATACCAGATGAGTCAAAAGCTTTTATGCTGAATGGCTAAACTGTCACATTTGGACAAGAAAAGTGTCAAAACACTGCTAAGCTTATTAAATGGTTTTAGATGAGTTAAGAATACAGGGAATTGCTGGGTTTACATAACTTGGTCAGACAAAATGTAGTTTGTGGCCAAACTTGTTGCTTGAACTGTGGTGTGACCCTGACCAATAGTGGTTTGCTTAGTAAACCATGGCATGGTATATTGGAGGCTTAGCACAGACTCAGTATTGGCATGTTTTAGAGAGGTTTTAGGGAGGATTTTTTCCTACTTCTATCTGGAGATGACAAACTATTGGCATGACTACTGAGCTGTCCCCCCCCCGTCCCCCCCAGGTTATTAGGAAGCTTTATACTTAATCAAATCATAGCCATCTGGCTATGAAAAGTAAAAGTTCTCCAGACTTTATGAGGTTTCCTTTCCTCCTCAACACTAAATAGAAATAGCTGACACTGGTGCTGTGAAGACAAATTTCTTGGGTTGAGGAATGATGGGATATGAATAATGGAGTGATCACAGGCAAGTCTGGAAAGAGTTGAATTGAACTAAAACAAGCTTTTATATGCTTTTTATATACTTACTTAGGATTTATAGTCTAGCACCCTCCGCTTGTGATTAGATTCAGAAATGTAATTTAATTGAACCAGATAGTAGTACTGGTAGTTGCTTTAATCCAGCTCATTTCTCCTCCCCTCCCTCTCCCACCTTAATGTCAGGCAAATGGCAATGCAGTAACTTCCTTGAGGTACAAGGTACTTTGATGTACACTCACGTAATTATGTATTAGTTTATTACTTGGCAGGACATTGCTCCTTTTGGTACTTCATTGTCAAGATAGATGAGTCTGCTCTACTCATCATATGTTGCTTGATATTTTTGTGATTTGAGCTTTTTATTAGCTCATGCAGTTCTTGCTGAATAATCTATACTTTTTAAAACATATTTTTAAAATGTGCTGAACCAACGATGCAGGCATGTCATCTCATCTTGCCAAGCGTCTGGGTTGCCCCAGAGAACTTGGAAAGAAATTATTGGTTCTTTTGAAATAGCAGCAAATATTGGGGGAATAATTATATCAAATTATGGTTTTCACTCAGAACAGGAATCAATGAAAAGATATCATGAAATACTTTTAAATGAAGTGGCTTAGTGTTTTCAAATATGGAAGGTATTATAAACCAAAGCTCTCAAAGGAAATTAGTCAACCATGGGAATAATGGTTTTTGAATCATTTTCAAATACTGTTCTCACTAAATCTTCTATTACAAAGGATTTTAAAGACATTATTATCAATGTTTTGAAACTTGCAGAGTAACAATCAAATAGTTATATAGGCAGATCATATTTTGTTTTCTTATGTTATTACTGGGCGGTAAATGGATGTATTGGTTGTTGTCCAGTTATGTGCTTTTGCTAGTGAAACTAGGCAAGTTGATTTTAGTTACCATCCACTCTCAGAATCTGCAGATGTTCTTTCATCTTTCCAGAATGGATGTTGACAATGTGAAATGTTTAGGCAGATTAAAAATCCATCATGCTCATGCAAGTCTGCTTGTATGATACTGGATCCTGTTATATTATTATCATATTAAACTGGATTGTTTGTTCTGATTTCTCATGGTTTGGAAAATAAAAGGATAATTTCTTGATACCCAACAATTTATCCTTGGATTTACTGTATACTCTGCTGTAAGAGCTAGCTTTGTTCTCTGACTATAGTAGAAGCAATGTCATCATCTCTGATGTTTAGTCAAAATGCTATAAGCAGGTTAAAGGAATCCAAGAAGATAGGTCAATGTTGTTATTCAAGGTAGGTCAAAATACCTGCATTAGGTGACCTTTGCTCATAATGTGCTGTTTAACCCCCTTGTTTCAATGGAGGAAAATACAACAGCAATAATCTACAGATCAGCTTTTTCCAGATAGATTAGATCATCAATAGAATTTTCATGCATTTATTCTCTCTCTTTCTCTTGTGGTGGGGTGAGAACATTTCTCTAATGTTATACTGTGATAGTTGAAATTGATTTAAGCTTAAAACCGCATGAATGAAATGTTCCTTGTGAGCATGATTTTTAATAAACTTACTGATGTCGTCTTCATTTTCCATGCCTCCCCTTTAATTACAAAGATTTAATTTCAAAACCTTCACAACCCAGTATTATAAATTGATTGTGTTGAGAAACTGTTTTTGATTGGTAAAAACATTAATACTTCATATCTCAACAGTAACTTCTTTTATAATACTCTACCTACTAACAAGAAATTACTGTGCTTTATAAGTGCATCCTAACAGCAAAAAAAGAGTTCAACAACTACTTTTTACCATTTACCAAAGAAGATAATTGAGGTGATGAGCTGCCATCCATTGGAGATATGTTCAAGCAAATGCTGACAGCTTTCAAGGATCTTTAATTTACGTGTCTGAAAATAGCAGGGAGATTGACTTGACATGATCCTTTCTTATTTTGTGCAAGGCAATATAGAATCTCTTTTCTTTAGTATGGTTCTATAAGATTGATATTTATTAAAAACTCTTAAGCTAAGAGTTACCAATTAAGAATTGTAAATCACATTTACTGCCTATTTGTCAGACATGAACCATCTGACCCACACTTGCAGAGTTCAAGCTAACTATTTTATTATGTTCTGCTTATAATACAGGAATTTCCCTGACCTGGCAGCCTCTTGAGAACAATTAGATAAGGATTCCAGGAACTTGGGGGAGGGGTGGTGTTGATCCTAGCCCTTTTGCAGTTGTGCAGTATCTCCACATTAACTTTGTGATTGATCCTTCTTCCCTAACAGGCTGGGCGCTTCCCAATACTCTTCATACTGGCTTAGTTTATAAGTCATTTTCAGAATGAGATGAGTGGCATATACATTTAATAAATAAATAAAGGATAAAGTTGGGCTATGGCAGGGTCACAACTAATGATACAGTAAGATGCATATTACCTACCTTATCATTGTGCAACTTTATTTGCAAATAAGCCTCATTGGTATCAGGTGACTTGCCCCACAGTTTGATTTAAGCTATAAAAACTCTCCTTGCCTAATATAGAGTAGGATATTCATATAGCCCTGAAAGCATTTAGTTAAGGTAAGTGAAATGTATTAATTATCACTCGTTCTGGAATGCTGAATTTAATGTATAATAAATCACTAGAGAGCATTTTGTGTTTAGGATGTTGCCTATTTAAGAACTGTCCAAGAAGCACTGCCATCTCTTACAGATACTTTAGGACAGCGGTCATCAAGAAAATTTTGGTGGGCTGCAGAGAAATCTTACCCCCAGAGCACCCCCCACAAAGCAATTAATCCAGGCTGCACAGAAACACAAGGCTGTGCCGCCCACATGGCCGCAGGAACTCTCCCCGCCCATTCACTCCTTACCCAGCAAACTTGCTTGCTAAATTGCTATTTTTCCTTTTTCTGACCATCAGCTGTTCTGCTGTGCCAGGAGATTTAGATTAGCTAGGAAGCAGGAAATGGTTTGATTTCTTGCTTTCTAGCTAGTCTTTAGATCTTTGGTTCTGCTTTTAAGCACAGCAAACCGCCCTTAGGACTGAAGGTTCTATTATTCAGTGCTGACTCACGGCAAGCAAATTTTATGTGGCAGACTCAGGTATCTGATGGCAGATAGATAGATCTCTAAATGAATCTGTGATTCTGTGAGCAACTCAATCTGCCTGCCTACTTTGCCTGATTTTGGGTAAAAGTTGCTCTTTTTTTAATAAAAATCAATATTTATATAAATATTTATAATATTTACATACAAGCCATACCCAGCCAGTCACATGACCACCAAGCCACACCCATAAATTAGGCCACACCCACATAACCGGTGGGATTTAAAATTATGAGTTCGGTGGTCCCTGAGGTCCAAAAGGTTGGCGACCCCTGCTTTAGGATACAGTTCCTATAAACTCAGTTATACTGGTCAATAGTTTTGGATTATTGGAATTATAGGTCCAATGCACCTAATTAACATCAGGTTGCCTAAACTTGCTATAAATGTTCATCTAGCTCAGGGGCATCAAACTCGTGGCCCACAGACCGGATGCATTATTGCTGGTTCCGTCCCCTCCCGTTTAGCGAAGGGGAAAAAAGTTCTGATACATCACATGACAATGCTGTGACGATATAAGTTTGACACCCCTGATCTAGCAAGAGACAGCTCATCACAGAAATAGTACTATTGCAGTTTTTGTCAAATAAAACTCATTTCATACATTTATAATATCATTAGAAGTTCATAATTTACATAAAACACGCTCAGCATAACAACCTATACCAAACAATTAAGAAATTAGAAACTGAATTACAGGAGGTATCACAAAAGATTAAAATCCAAGAACAATTGATTTATTATAAACATAAACTCAATTTAATGGAACAGGAAGAATTGATTAGAAATTTGAAAATAACTAAGCAAATAGAATTTGAACATGCAAACAAGCCTGGCAGATGGCTCTCTTATAAGCTCAAAAAAGAGAAAGAGAAAAGAACTATTTACCGATTACAAGATGAAAGCGGAAATTATCAGCATACAATAGAGAAGAAAAAAGAGATTGTACACAAATATTTTGAGAAGCTGTATAAAAAGGAGAGTAGATGAAGATCAGATAAGACCTTTTTTGATAATCTCAAAAGAATGACATTAAAATTCATCTGGCAGGGTAAGAAACCCAGAATAAAAATGAAATTGTTACAAGATATGAAGAGCAGAGGGAATTATACTATAAGACCAAATTGGGAATTATATTATAGGGCAGCAGCATTAGTTTGGCTAAAAGACTGGATTAATTTAAAGAATAAAAGAATATTAGTTATAGAAGGTTATGACCTTCAAAGGGGATGGCATGCATTTCTTTGGGAAATAGGACCTACAAAACAAAAATATTTTTATAGACATTGGATCAGATTTGCTGATATACAATTGGATCAAGGTTAAAAAGAAACATTATATAAAAATCCCAATTTGGCTATCTATAATGGAAGCAATGATTCACCCAAATAATCTAGATCTGAATAAAATGTTAAAATATAAAGATCTATTGGATATAAATGGAAATTTAAAAACAAAACAAGAGCTCCAAGAACAAGGGCTGCTAATAGATTGGTGGGCTTATCTTCAAATACAAAGTCGATACAATAAGGATATAAAAAACTATGGAATATATTTGAAACCACAACAACTAGATAAAATCTTATTAAGACCAGATAAAAAAAATATTACTAAAATTTATAAGTATCTTTTAGAAGTAGAACTGGAAGAAGAAGTAGTGAAAGGATGTATTAACTGCCTGGGCTAAAAACATTGGACATAATATAAAGTTAGCAGATTGGGAGACTATATGGAATAGAAATCATAAATTAACAAAATAAGTAACATACAAAGAAAATGCATATAAAATGTTTTACAGGTGGCACTTACCCCCTTCGAGATTAGCGAAAATGTACCCTAAACTGAATCCCACATGTTGGAAATGTGGGAAAAAAGAGGGAACATATTATCATATGTGATGGTCTTGCCCAGAGGCTCGAAAATATTGGCTAAAAATCCAAAAATGGCTACAGGAAATTACCAATGAACAATTAGATTTACAACCAGAGCTCTTCCTATTGGGGATCTTCAAAAAAAATATGTAAAGACTATAAAATACTTATTATTACATATATTGACTGCGGCCAGGATTGCTTTTGCTCAGTGTTGGAAACAGTCATTCACACCTGTAGAAGAACTGGTTATACAAAAAGTTATGAATTGTGCTGAAATGGATAAATTAACATTGAGTTTAAAAGATAAGGAATCTTCAATATTTTATAAGGTATGGGAACAATGGTACAATTGGATAGATCGGAGACAGACTAAGGATAGAGGATTATTAAATATAGAACATAGATAGAATAAGAATATAGTTATGTATACATTATCACTATCACACAAATGATTGTTATGTGATAATGCATCACAAACAGTTGTTATTGAATTATATATTTTTTAATTTTTTTTCTTTCTTTTTGTAATAAAATTCAATAAAGTTTTCTTAAAAAAAAAAAGTTCATCTCAGTATTGTAATATAACATTTCCATATACAGTTTTAGAATAATTTGATTGTAGCATCTGGGTGATTTAATATACTACCAAAGAATGTGTAATGACAAATTTTCTGGAGTGTCTGTATGTAATATATTAGTGAATTGATGTGTTGATTATAATTTTACAATTTTTTAAAGTAATTTTTATAATTTCTGGAGGAACAACATGCTCCTAAGCATGTTCTAAATGTATTGACTTTCTGATGCAGAAAGCCAGTTAAGAAAGCCAGTTAAGTTTTCTTTATCTTTGATAAAGAGCATTATTTCCACTTTCTGAACAGGACAAAAAATAATATTACTAGTGTCAAGCCTGAAATTGACATAAGCGTAGCTATTTTAGTTAGTCTTAATATATATTTTTTTTACTTTTTTTGTGGCAGTCATGCGGGGAAGGGTTTCGGGCTTGCCACATTCCTAAGCAGGGGGGAGTGGAATCTTTTGGGGAATGTGACTTTTGGGGTTGTTTCTAACTTGTAATATTGTGGGGTAATTTCGGGTTGTGTCAGATCTGGAATTACCATGGACTTTGCCAATTTGATGCTTTCCTAAATAAAATAAATACGTTTTGAAGATGGACTTTGTTCTTTTCTTTTTAAATGGATTTCATCACTTGGAAACCTGACAACTATAGTATACTTGTATACTATTTGTATACTATCTGGCTACACATTGTGGATAAAGTACTTTAAAACACTTTGCTGCTCAAAAATATTAGATCCTCATGGAACAATCACTCCAAAAAAATGGGATGTCAAGATTGGTTCCAAATTTTGGAGTCACTGAGATATATTTATATAGCAGACTTATTTATTTTCTGTTTGCCCAGTTTGCATGATTTTGTATAAGAAGGCAAGACAGGTGAATACTGATGTTTTTCTTTCTATTACATATAATGACCCCATAACTGGAGTGCACAGATGAAAGAAAAGTCAGAATGAAAATCAGGATGGTAAGTCTGATGTGGGACTTCCTTTGAAGTATGAACCCTGTCAGACAGTGCAGATCTATAGTATGTAGCATGTAGGAATGAATCTGTTACAAAATGCTTATGATTTGTACTTATTAATATCCTCTCCAAATTTCTAATGGAGCAGTTGCTCATCTTCTCTTGCTACTGAATCACTGAGAAGGATGTCTTACCCATAGCAAATCTCTGGCATTAATTACTGTATGTCCTAATACATTATTATTCTTATGTATTATGAATAATTATGCATTATTCCTAAAGAAGAAAATCTACAGGTGTGACTAATATCTTAAGCAATAACCACAAAAATAGGTATTTCACATTAATGAATACTTTTTTTTATCCTAAAGGGATGTGTTTTAAAGAAACAAACCAGCAAACTATTAACCACTTTTTTTCTTCAGTTAATGTCCCAGTTAATAACCAGGGATTACAGGGTCATATAAAGGGGAATAATATTGAATTGAAATTGAATTGAATTCTTTATTGGCCAAGTGTAATTGGACACACAAGGAATTTGTCTTCATTGCATAAGCTCTCAGTGTACATATTGCCCCAAATATAAACTTGAGCAAAGAAAAATGAAGTTTGGATTCTTCTTCAAATCTTTTTTTTACAATTCAATCTGTTTTTTTACAATAACAGAATTGAATTCAGCACATTTTAATACAGAAAAGTCCATATTTTCTTGGTATTGTCACACTTTTTCTGTTGCCCAGGGTGTTGAAGATTACTCAGACCCAAATTCATATAATGTATAAGTGTAAATTTATTATATATATAAATTATATGTAATTTATATAATATATATATATAAATTATAATGTATAATTTACATTATAAATGTAAATTCTCCATTCCAATTATTATAGAAAGCAATTGCCAAGGTGTAATTATACAGCTCTGCATTCATTAATTAGTCTATGTGAACATTTGAAAAGGTGCTTTACTTCTGTTAAAACATTGATGAAGCAGCTCTTTAAAGAGGTGACTAGCATGGGAAAAACATTTTAGTTAAAATGAATTGGCTGGCTAAAACAGAGGTATTGAGATAGAGCTCTGTTTTTTTGTGACATGGATTTGAGGTAGCTTACAAATTAAGACCCACTTTCTTCAGTTGTAATAAGGAAGGACAAAGTAGACATACAGCAAAGAACTAAAATGCAAAAGATCCACCTTGAAAAATATGGCAATTAACAGGACCAGGACAGGTGGACAGGCGTATTTATTCTTCTGTCTTGCTTTTCAGAAGAAAATACCTCTTCTACAGTTATTTGTTTTGTAACGAAATCTCTCCCAATTTATATTTAAAATTATGTTATACCTGAAGTGATCAAACCACATAATGTGTTATATGCCTGGTTGGTTTCTTGCATAAATAGATGGTCATATGGTAGATCAATTACCACAATGGCTAGAAAATACCTGTAAAATGAAAGAAAAACTGGTTATGATGTCATTCTTTGCCATCCATAAAACTTGAAAAGGCAATACTTATTAGCTGATTAACTCACCTTTCTACATATATCCCACACTCAATATTTTTTGTTCTTATGTCCCTTGCTAGCTTATTATTATTAATAATGGTAAAGTATTAATAAATAATAATTCATTGAAATATATCAAGCAAATAATCAATCTAGATAACTGATGCAGAATTGCCTTCTTTCCCACAAATAGTCTATGCAATTGAAATGAGTCCATGAACAAGGTAGACTTAATTAAAAGAATATTGAATTAATAATAGGAACAATTTCTTTTTTGAAAAGAGACAAACTGGTATTACAATGCTGAAATGTCTAAATGTTGTATGTCGTAATGCTCATTTTTAATGTATAGATATGTGATTAATTGGGGTATATACTCAATCCTAATAGAAAAAAGGATACACATTCCTTTAATTTTAAAGGATCTGCTTTTTCATTGAGTTGTTTAATGCCTGACAGGACCTATGGACAGTGGCGGATTAAGGCTCACTGGTGCCCTGAACAAATCTTGGTGCCCCCCTCCTTTCTACGTACTGTACAAATGAAGTCATATTCTCAACTTTGTGGTGCCCCCTTAGTCTGATTAATGGACAATTTGGAGTTGGTTATATGCAGAGAATGCCTAGCTTTTTCTCTTTGGTTCTTGTAAAGGCCAAGTCAACTATGAAAGTTTTGAATCATTATTTAGGTACAGGAGTTAGTCCATATAGGACCTGGCTTGGTTTAGGAGTTTTGATGCATGCCTGCTGGCCCTTTTTCATAAAGGTTTAACTGCTATCCTATTCACATGTAGATTGGACTACTGCAATGCGCTGTTCTATAAGAGTTTCCAAAAATTCCAGCCTCTGTACTGCAATGACTACAGTGGTTTTGTATTCATTTCTTACAGCATATTGTACTAATAATACATTTCATTTGTCTTTGCACAAAAACAATATTGTTATTATGTGTCAAGCTCAAATGTCCATATTGTCTGGAAGGTTGCAACATAGTCAATATTTGATATTTTGCTATTTATTTCAGGATGTTTAGAAATTCTGAGGAGATATTAGAATAGTGTGTTTCATATTAGTGTTAAGATAATGAAATTTGTTACCATATTTAAATTTTGGAAAAGTTGCAGAGACTGATTTTATTCTACTGTATTTTATGTTGAAAATTTTTTACTCTGTAAATGAATTTTAAACTTGTTGTTTTGTATCTCTTAACACAATTACTTATGGGCTATGAATTATGTTGGGAATAGCTGCATAGGCTATTCTGAACATAACCTGTGGTGCTGTGCTACTCCATTTGCCAATTAGTTTTCTTCATATGGGTGGATTTCTGGCCAACATATGCTCTATATATGTGTATATAGTATGCATACACAGTTCTACCATTTTATCATATTTTAGTCACTTGAGATAGAAGGGTTTCAACCAACTCCCCTTTAATGTCCTGTAATGAAAAAAATAATTATTAAAACTCTTATTTACGGACAATTTTCTTCTTCCAACAGTTGAATTACACACTGGAGAGTGCAGGTTGATGTTTTGTTTGTTTCAAACTACAAGCGAGGTATGCAAAACAATTTTCTTATGGAATATTGGGAAGTAGCTTTCATTTGATGTTAACATATTCTGGAAACTTATGAAATTACAGTACCAACTTTGCCTATTGCTATATTTATTCACAGTAGTGGGTTGAGAAAAATCAAATGGTTAGAGGATGGACACAAGCTTGCAATGGTCATTGGGGATATGAGAAAACATCTGGAAGGCACAAACTTGGAAAAAGCTGTCTTAAGGCATCCTCATCTTGGGTGGCCCAAGTTGGCACTTTCTTAATTTTATTTTAAGAAATTGATTTATTCTGGTTAGGCCAAACTTTCCATGCACTTTGTAATCGTAGGATGCTGTGGAATACTATATGACCTGACTAGGATGCACAATTAGTTTTTCCTCTTCAAGTGAAAAGTTTCCAGTTAAACAATGCTAAAAAAAAAGCTGAAGTTACTTGGGGAAATATTGGTGATGTAGCCACTCCTTCAATATTAAATAATAAGTGGTTATTAAGACATTGGTTTAAGGCTATTCTGTCATTGAATGAATTAGTTTCTTACTATTTAGACCTCAAGAAATATATTGCAAATGTTCCACTATTATTGTGTTAACATAAAAGTGACAGTTTTAATTAAACTAAGTAAATCCACACTGAGGAAAGTTGGTTTAATGCATGCTTTCAATTTCAAAAGAAACTTTCAGATCTTATGGAAACACACAAGAATATCTGCCATAACATTTATTTCTTTTTCTGTCATATGCAACTGAAAGCCAAGCTTTCATATTCTGATAGAACTGCACACATCATGAAAGATGAACTTTTATGAAATTAATATGGTGGCCAGTCCCTTGTATTTATTTATTTTTTAATTATAAAAATACAAGTGAAACTTTTGGCTCAAAAGTTTAACTGGACTACAAATTTTGCATTAGTTCAAAGTATTTTACTTCCATTATCAGATTGTATTTTAAGAGCTGGACTTCAGTAAATTGCCTGCAGTAAATCCCAATCTAAGGGTGGGGAAAAGGCCTGCCAGAAACTATAGAGCTGTTGTCAATTACTATCAACAGTACAAGGCTAGATAAATTAATGATCTTCATGAAAAGAATATCCTTCATTTTTCCATATAACAACAGCCCTGCTTGATGGAATCAGAAACAATTGCGGAGTAATTGGGGACTGAAGCTGATGAATACCAGTAGTTCTCAATATACAATCACAATTAAGACCACAATTTCTGTCCCTAAGTTAGATAGTTCAGTGTGTTTTGCCCCATTTCCTGACCTTTCTTGCCACAGTTGTTAAGTAAATCACTGCAGTTGTTAAGTTGCAACATGGCTATTAAGTGAATCTGGCTTCACCATTGATTTTATTTGTTGGAAGGTAGCAAAAGGTAAATATGTGGCTCAAGGACTCTGTAACTGTTATAAATATGAACCAGTTGCCAAGCATCTGAATTTTGATCATGTGACTATGGAGATGCTGCAAAGATTGTAAGACTGAAAAATTGCCGTAAGTCACTTTTTTCAGTGTCATTATAACTGAATGGTCACTAGATGAATGGTTGTTTGTCGAGAACTCTCTGTAATATGCCTAATAAGTTCATAGGATAAGTGAAGATTTGCAACTAAGTCTGAGAGCTTTCTGTATTGCAGGTCCAACACTTTAATATATTTGGGTTCAAATGGAATATCTTGGCTTTTTATAATTTTCATGTCTATGAAAGACTTATTTATTTTTTGATTCATCCTTATATGTCTTACAATGCTGACTTTTTTAGTATTTAAAACATTTTGTTGAAAATGCCAATCGAAAATATCAAGCAAATAATTTTTAACTGTATCTTAAGTTTATAAATACCTGTTTCCCCGAAAATAAGACCTATCTCAAAAATAATCCCTAGCTTGATTTTTACATATGCAGTCAATATAAACCAAAGTAAGCCCTAGTTAAGACTTCAGGAAAGGTCTCTGCAGCCGATAACAGAGCTCTGGATTGGAGCAGAGAAAGGAGCAGAGAGCTGGTAGAACTCTACTAGTAAGCTATCTATACTAGTGATATTCTTAGTTGAAGCACTAAATTGTGGTGTTTTTTTTTTTATACTTTAGGCAAACATTTTTAAAAAATCACTCAGAAATAACAGCATCTTGGCCCTCTTGACAATGGCTGGGAATTGATCGGATATGATTGCTTCCCATTTTACTGACCATCTATGACTATGCCTTGCTGGTGGATGTAGAAAATATTTTCCGTAGCAGCCGATTTGGTGAGTTGTTTTATACAAACATTTTGTACCTCATCTACAATCAAATAATTATTCATCTAGAAAGTGTTCATTAATTGAGACCACACTTTATGCATCAATTTATTCAATACACAGAAAAGTATTACCGTTACCAACCGCTTCACAGAAAAAATAACTTCAGGCACTTGTGAATGGGAAGTAGGTTTATTTTTAAAAGTCTCTATAATTTGATAGAACTTTGGTCTTTTTTTAAAAAAACCTTGTCTAGCTAGAGTCTGGACAATATATTCTAATATATGAATGTCATGTTCTTCTGGAAGTTCCTGTACTATGGGGCACTGTGAATAATTAGGGCAAATTTATAACATATGAAACTGAACAAAGTCATTATGTGCTGCACAGAATTTAGAGTGGCTGTACTAAAATGTTTTGGAGTTTTGAAACACAAGTTGTAAAGGACAGCCCTCTTAAACTCTTGTGGTAAACTGAATTTATTATTGAATTTATTATTATCATTTAATTTTTGATAAATAGAATTTGAAATTTCTCAGCATTAATAACGTGAGAATATTTATTCCTTTATTGAGCTATATTATACTTTCCCCCCAAAGTATTAGTTCAGGCATGTCAAACTCTTATTTCATTGAAGGCCACATCAGGGTTGCGTTTGACCTTGGGGGCCAGGAGGGCATGGCCAGGGTGGGCATAGCCAGCTCGACATCACTCATGTCAGGAGCGTCTGTGGTGGCCAAAGGGCTCTGCCAGTGAAAACGGAGCTTGGGAGGCTGCAATGGCCTGTGCAACCCTCAGACAGCAAAAATGAAGCTCAGCCCTCCTGAGCTCCATTTTTGCTGTCCCAGGGTTGCAGGAGGCTGTTGCAGCCTCCTGAGCTCTGTTTTCACTGGCAGAGGAACTGCGGGCTGGTGCTTCGCTGTTTCTAGGGTGGCCCTGCCAGCTAGATATGAGCACCCCATGGGCTGGATTTAGCCCCCTGGCCTTGAGTTTGATACCCCTGTATTAGCTGATATGATGTCTTGAAACCAAAGGAGATATGGAACAAACAGACCAGATTGTATGAGTCAGAAAGCCCTCAAATTTTCTTTAATGTTGCACATTTAAAAAAAAAAAAGTTTTGGGAATTTCAAGCTGATTCAGATCAAGATTTGTGTGATGAAGCTTCATTCCTGGGTCATTAAAGCTGTGCTTAGCACTTCTGAAAAATTGGGTACGTAAATTTTTCAAGACTGCATACTCTGGTATCTTACCACAAATCATATATTTTCCAATATTAGTCTGTGTCATATTTTTAGTTTTGTATGGAATTTTTAATTTTATTTTTGATACAGTATTTTTAACATCCAAATAGCTTCTGTAGCAGCTAAAACATCTGGGCCATATTGTTTTGGTAGCATCTGTTTTAATTGTATGTAGTGCCAAGCAATGGTTCAAAGAGATTATATTTAAACTATAAGGTCTCAAGATTCTTAAAATAGCTCGTACTAAATAATTAATTCAAGGTATTAATCCTTTGCTTGATCCAAGATTTCTAAATAAAACATTTTCACTTCCTCTATCTTCAAATTAGGATTATTCCATAATGTTGTTATCTTATGTGAATGTGGGTCAAAGATTAACTGCATCTCAATTAATATCTAAATTTTTAGGAACTTCCAAAGCTGGGAAAATCAGACTTTTCTTCTGAAATCTCACCCACAAACTTTCCAGAACTTGAAAGGAGTCACATACTGGCTTTTTAAATGAGCCGAAAGGAAGCAATATGCCTTCATTCCATAATAAAAACCCATTGATAAACCTAAATTAGCCACCATCTTGTCATAAGGCAATTTAGCCAAAGTAAATTGAAAGTAAATTGTCCTGCTATAAACTTTTTCTCAATAGTTTATTGCTATGTATTAAATATCTAAATGAAATTAATATATATATTCCTCTGAAGGTGTTCATTACTCTAAATGTTATATACAATTGGATTACATTAATCTTACTCCAGAGGCTCAAAGGTAAATTTAACTGATTTATATCCAATGCAATCATATCTATGCATTTAGGTATAATTCAACGTATTTTAAGATAGAGAAGGAATCCATTCCAAGCATTTTCTATAGTGTGGGCAAATTGTAAAATCCAACTTTTGACACTGATTTGTTGATTTTTTTTTAATCTTAGAGAAAGCAGATTAGATCTTTTTCAAAATAATAGTATGCCTTGGATATAAACCCCACTGCACAACTTGGTAAAGATATTAAATATCAAAACCTCAAAATGTCTTGCATAGAAAGCATGTATTTAGTGCCCACTACAACAGCACGTTGATAATATCCTATTATTGTCTAATTTTAAAAAGCCAAAGGTTTTAGAAACAATTGAAAATTAAAGAGGACAAGGAGAACTCTAATAAATTGATTAATAGGCATAAAAAACAAGTACGTTTATGATCACTCTAATGGTAGGATTAAAATGCCAAATTGAAATCACATAAATAAAATGTGATGGAAAGCTAAATCTTTCTAGAACACCTAGAAACTATTACTAGACAATTTTTCTGTCCTCCACATCCAATTTATTTTTTTTCCTGCACTTTAATGGACAACTGCTATTGTTACTTAAATGTACTTGAATCAAACTTTTCAAACAATGTTTTTAAAGGAAGTTCCTTTATAAATATAGAGCTTTTTTGTTTCCTCCATACATATAAGTAGAAGAAGAATATGTCTTGGTCAACCACATGCTTTAATTTTCAGTAATATTATCCCAGTGTGGACTGTTGTATTTCAAGCTCTCTAATATAAATGAAACTCAATAGCATCATTTGGATTACAACTACATATTCAAAACATGGAAAAAATCTAGAGAATGAAATCTCTTTTCTGGCTTAAATCCAGAATAGAAACAATTTACCACATCAGTATCAAACCAAACAATGCAGCACTATAGTGGCAAATTCGAGTTGATTAAGACAAGTTCAGAATGCAAACAAT
The DNA here is from genome assembly GCA_023653725.1 of Bungarus multicinctus. Classification (NCBI taxonomy): domain Eukaryota; kingdom Metazoa; phylum Chordata; class Lepidosauria; order Squamata; family Elapidae; genus Bungarus; species Bungarus multicinctus. The sequence continues at coordinate 61,494,108 of CM042846.1, forward strand.
GCCATTATTGTAAAACAGGCAAAGGCGATTATATAGCTATGTACTAATTTCTGCATGGAATATAATGGGGAGTAAATTCACTTCCTTTTCAGATTGTTGCATAATTAAAGTTTCCACTGGTCAGATTCTTGTTAATTGTTGACAATGAAATCTCTCTCTAAATAAAAGTGAAATACCACTCATGCAGCATCACGAAATCTCCAGAACCGTGAAGCCTACAAACCTGAAATTTGGCACCTATGTTCCTCTTGGCTTCTAGGTGCTTGCTAAGAAAGGATTTTTCAAAATGACCATCAGATCATTAGTATTTCTTAATACAATAATTAACATGCTCTGATGCTAAGGAATTCTACTTCCCCTCCCCACCTGAAAAGAACTCTGTTCCAACTGCCAGTTGCCTCACATTCCCTCACTTCATGTTCCGTGACCTTAGTAATGCCACAGCCATTTCCACGATTCAGATGACCTGAGAATACAGACAAACCTCCATGTTGCCTCAACGATTCTCTAAAATGATGAAACTACACTTCCATACAGGAAGCTACTTTAGCATCAAAAGTTATAGTATTTTTAGTATCCACCATCAAGTCAGAGCTGGAAAAGCTCCTTGGATGAGAAGCAAAACATCTTCAAAGAAAAACCAGAAAGTCCAGTTGCCTCCTGAAAAAAACACCTTTGGGACAATAGTTGCAGGATTGTATTTTACAACACTTTTGCTGAATAGATGGGAAGGAAAGGAGGAAAGAAGGAAAGCCTGGGCTCCTGCATAGCCCAATCACATAGTTTCATTGTGTGGAATGCGTATCCACCTAGTAGCATAATATTTCTGAGCCAGTATACTGCCTAAATTTATCAATTTCTTTACCACTATAGTCAAAATTATTGTCAGTGGTATACATAGAATATAAAACCATTTAAACGTCCATGCTCTGATTAAAATTCTGAACAAAATGCAAAAAAAAGTGTAAAGAAAAATACTTTTAATTTACATAAAAATAAACATTTATTTATAAACAATAAGGGGAGGAAATGGGCAAAAAGAGTAAAAAGGAGTAAAAGTTTATATATAAACTTATGAAAGTACTATACAAAATAGTTTGATCCCTAACGTTTCACTAAATACCAGCAAGAAACTTGATCTCCACCATGAGGCTGTTCCAAAGCACTAGTGTTTTATATAAAAACATTACCTTCTAGCTTCAGTTCCCAACTTTTTGGAAATGTGGGACTATAAGTTTCTCCATGGATGTACTAATAAGATCAGATGATTCTGTATCGCAATTTGCATACATTTTTGAAAGATTCTGCTATAATTGAAGCTATTTTTATTTTGTGGAAGACTAATGGATGGAAGAGATCAAAAGGTCTTTAATTTTCAACTCTACCCTTTCACCTTTTGAATTTTTCAGTAATTATATGTTAGAGGAGAGGACATCTTTCATAATATATTAGAGAACAAAGCAAAATATGTAAGTATAATTTATGAAAGGCTGCATTGAAACTACAACTTGTACTATATGAGTTCATTCATGCAGACTTCTTTATGTGCAGATTTAAAAGAAATGCTATAGGAACAATTTCAATCTTTTTTTTTCTACCATGAAATTTATTTAAGAAAATACAGATTTTCTAGTTTTTATTATTGATGGCTAGATATCTTGTTACAAAAGCACTATTTGTGAAAGTTTTTTATGGCACAGAAATGATTATTCTCAATATTAATTCCAGATTTCGAAGGACCCTCAAGTAAAATGTCCTTACTACCCTTCCTTTCTAAAGGGCGGTTACGTTTTCTACTATCCCAGCTGTCTGTTCATTGATGCTATAGTTTTACTACTTCTAACTAATGCTACATCTCCCCACTTAAGTCCCCATATATTTGAATATGGAAACAAATAAGCAGCAGTCTCAAGTAGGAGACATGATAGGGTCAGGAGATATTGGAAATTAACAAATAGAATCCCTAAAGGTTTGTCTATTTTGGCATATTTCCAAGAATGTTACCTCTTCTTGCTCACTTTTAGTTCTTATAAGTCTGAACCTGTCGATTAAATTTCATATAGAAGATTGAAAATATGTGGGGAACTGAACTAATGAGCAGAGCATGATTGTAATTCCTTATGCCGCATACTAATATTTTCTCTTCAGTATGACAGAAAGCACATACATGTTACCAAACACTTGGGAAAAAAAGGAAGCAACCCATCTGATTTCGAGGTTTTTTTTAAAGGTAGTCAGATTTTAAGTCACAACAAAACCATCAATTTTATAGACTAATTCAGGGAAATAGACATCCTTTAAAATAAGAATTTTTCCTTATTTTAATGAATAGGATAAAAGTATTAGTAGTAATAAGTAGGTAAAGTCTGTTGTATCAATAAAGGAGAATATTTATAGCTCAGAGTTGAAATGAGAGGTCCTTGTTGGCTGTTTTCTTGCAAAAGTTTCATTCCAAACCAGGTAACAAAATCAGTGTTAGTAAAGAATGGGCTTTGCTCTCAGTTTATATTTTAGTATCTTGCCCTGTCAGTGTTCATGGAGGGAGGGTCTTAAAGGTTTGTTTGGGCTGTTTACTGTTGGCTTGTTTGGCATTCCTTAATTGGAGTATTGTTTATTTAATTGCTGGTATGTTAACCTTGGAGTAAGAATTAGGGCACCTAGATGAACAGATTAACTCATGGGAGTAGCCTATATGGCAGCACAGAGGCTCCCTCTTTTATGGCCAAAGTTAGAATCATAGAGGTGGCTATTTATACTACAGCAGGGATATCAAACTTATTTCATTTTGGCGGTGTCACATTACATATTTGGACTTTTTTCCTCTTCACTATATGGGCATGGGCATGGCCAGCGTGTGACACATGCAGCCTGTGGACCAGGAGTTTGACAGCCCTGGACTATAGCATCAAATCTAAAATATTGCCTCATTCAAGAATATGAATGAAAACATCCCCAACAGGTGGCTAATTAGTCTTTCTTTGTATCTAATGAAGGGAAAACAATCACCTTTCTGGACAATCAGTTCTGCTTTTATTATTGGGATTTTTTTAAAAGCAGTCATAGTTTTACTTGTAACTTGTATCTATTCTAAGTCATCTCCAAAAAGAAACATTTGCAGTTCCTTCAATTTTTTCACTGGGTTTTACTCTGAATTCTTTAATCATCAGCATTGCTTTTCATTGAACAAGTGTATATATGAGTGAAAGAGGTTGAAATAATATTTCTATATATAGATATAATGATACAGTTTCTTCTGGAGCAGTCAGGCAGAAGGGATCTCAACACAAACCAAATGTTTATGTATGCATTGTTAATTTATTCATCACCAACTTTCCAAACTAACCTAAAATCATTATCATTAAAAACCATTCACATTAATGCAAATAGTTGATATACTGCGACCAAAAAACATAACCATGCCCAATTCTAAAACCATACTAATTAAAGCTCAGCAGAAAGGGATTCAATGAACAGCAACAATACTAATTTTATATTTGCAGTTTTTAGTAATTATAGTACAGTAGTAATAATTCATAATATGTCTCCAATGCAATGTCTAACATAATAAAAATTTATGTAATTATACAACATTCAGAAACATTAGATTAATTATAGGATCAACATAAATGTGAAGAAAGCTAATTGAAAATGCCTTTGCATGAGACAGTGCTATTCATTAGCAGCAGAGGTCATATCTTCAGGCATAGATGTGCAGGTAAGTACAGGTTGTTCCCAAGTCTGGAGGGTCACTTGTAGCATACATTCAACAAAGCTAGCAATCTGCAGTGTCTACCTGAGAGAGGCAATGGGTCTCCAAGATTATGTCTGAGGGAATAGAACAAATCTCTACTAGCAATTTATATAGCTTCATTTAGTTCTCTCCACACCCATGCCCAGGAATTTATGTACCTTTTACTAGACAGTGAGGAATTTTGGACTTAGCTACTGAAGAAGTTGGCTTATTGATTATTCAGTGAAATGACAGTGTTATTTTTTGCTTAAAAATGAACCAACATACTTACATTAATCAGGAAAGCAAGTAGATGGTCTTCTAAGCAGATTGGGGTTTTTACTAAATTGTTCAGAATATTCCTATTGCTTTGCACCCAACCTTTTCTGTCGTGCAGTAAGTTGATAACTTAATCCTATATGCATCAAAGAAATTACCATTGAATACAATGGAGCTTACACCTTAAACAAAACAAAAAATTCTTCCCCTTCTACTATTGTTTGCTGGATTCTTCCCTCCTACATTTCCCTGCCTATTTTTTAAAAAACCAAGTCTTTCCTAAAACAAGGAGGGGAGGCTGGTTTATGGGTTCTCAGGGCTCTGTCTAATTCTTGAAATGATATGATTGAAATGAAATGATAGGTCTTACAGATTTTAAGTAGAAGATTTATAGCTATATGTTAGAAATGCTGCTCCTATATTGTATATCCAACCTGGAACAGGAGGTTAAAGTGTATGATCTCTTCTTTTTAACAATCTTCCAATTTAAAAAAAAAACCATGGAAATAAAACAGACTTGAGAAAAAAGGTTCTTTCCATCTATTTTGCTTTAACAAAAATGCTTACTCTTAACGTAAGTTGCCTGAGATATTTAGCAAGAATAAGAAAAGAGATTTAAATGAATTACTTAGTATTTTTAACTGGATGTAGGCTTTCAAGACATATTAATGTTAGAACTTTTTTATATAAAATAAAGGGAAGAATATAAGATTATAAAAACGGAACAGCCATTTTATCTGTATGTTATTGGTCTTAACTTTGCCCTCCAAAATAATACCTTTAGGGCATCACAAAATGAACATGCTGGTTTTATATACTATGGTAGACTTTTTTAAATGTCAGAAGGGTTTTGGCATCTTAATACCAGGGTCCAAGGATTCCACAGTGAAGGAGCAGCTATTGAAAAGACTATCTTGATTTCACCAGAATGGTTATGGCAACTACATTTCTGGGGTTCCAGAAACCCCTTAAACCTACTTCTGTTACCAGTGAATGGGTTTATTGATCTATTGGGATGTTCCAATCATATTTTTGCTTATTATTTTGATTGTTTTTATTATTTTCATCCAGGCTATTTGAATAGGTGTATTTAATTTTATAAAATTGTTGTATTATCTTTTAGATTCCATAAATCACCCCATCCCTAATGGAGTGGGTGGCTATAATAAATTTGATATAAATTATTACCAGAGGAGTGAATTTTCAGAATTAGGCGGAATTGATTGGATACAATATGTGGATATATTTCTATTTATAAAAAACAAAAGTCACTGAAGGCTGAATATCTTTAGTATACTAGGTTCATTTTATTAAAATCCTTAATTACTATTCAGATCTAGATATGTTCAAATTATTTTTTTTCAGAAGTGTGAATGAGGAAAGGAGACAGGAAGGATCTAAAAAATTAAGAAGAAATGAAGAGAAATGCAAGCCAAGCACACCTATTTAGATATGTGTGCAATTTAAATGCATATGAACATCTTCGTGTAACTATGTTCAAACTTTCTGTTTTATAAATTGGCTTCAGAGTACAATTGAAAGTTGAATAGATAAGATGAGATACCTATATACATTTAAGGGATATAAAGGAAGTGTTTTAATAAGTTTGAAACACTGATGTTTTAGAGTCATGAGAATCCAAAGTTTATATGTTCTGCATTTTACTTAATTCTTTAAGGTCCCATTGTAAAACAACGGTTTCCTGATCATTGATAGGAACAACTAGGGCTTACATGTTTATGATTTAACGCTTTCTTTCTGGAAGATTGAAGAGAAAAAAGATTATAGCTCTTAAAACTCTCAGGCCGAGTTATTGCACAGCATGATTAAATGGCTATTCTTTTCTTTCCGCCTTCATAAATAAAATGGCATTGGAGGAACCTTTTCAGTTTGTAAGATAATGCATTTCATATAGGAGAACAAAGGCAGATCTTGTAATCTGATTAAATAAAACTGACCCAAGTCTTGGGAAGAAAGAGAAATTACTTGCCTGAACAAGGAAGCAGCTAAAATGGGCTGATGCTTGTTTTTTCAGTAACAAAGTGAAAAATTGTTCACAAAAACCATTTCTATTTTTTTCCAAGTTATAACATTATTATAGTAAATAGATATGTACTGCAGTATTAGTTTTGTTAACCTTATGGCCTCCAGAAACCAGGTATAAACATAACTATATATTCATGTATAAATAAATGAGTGCGTTGAATTAAGATGCTCCTTCTGTGCTCAGCAGACATAGCCATCTATATAACAATGCGATACAGGAAAAATTAGTTCATTTAACTAACTATATTTAACTATCTGACTCTCTCACAATTTGGGATGCACCACATATTTATATTTAAAGATATATGTTTATAATGTCCTATAGATGGAAAAAATCAGTGTCATTTTATCTTGTTTCCTAAAACTGATCCGTGCCTTTATAATCTAATTAATGTATCACACCTTTCTATATTTATCACTATTACATTCATTTTTAACAAAAGCACTAATAGTATGTATTCTGCATTTGTTGTAATCATAATTTGATGTCTCCACCCAAAAATCTGATTCAGGACAGATCCTTTATGCACGATCTAGCAGAAACTGTCTATACGGAATGTTATAATTCTTTTAGGATTATTTTGCCTGTTAAATTTGGCCCATTGGCTTTTAACGTATACAGACTGTGTCATAGTGATATTTACCAGGATTATAATACACACAATTCATTAATAAAGTACAATACAATGAGTTGGAGCTGTTGTAATGACTGAGAAATCTGGGAAATGTAATTCCATTGCATCTGGAGGTATCAGGCAAGGAAAAGCTATTCCATGAGAAGAGAGAATTTGTAGAGTGAACTAGTTTCACAAAGTTAATTTTATCTTCAATGTGTATAAGGCTTTCTGCTCATAAACATTACTGCACATCTTCAGTATGTTGGATTGGTATGTTGGATTTCATTTCAGATTTAATGCTAGAGCAGAAGCATACAACATTTGCTCTTAAAATGGTTTGGAATTAAATTATAAATTAAGATATAATGCTGGCACAACCTTTGGCAGGAGTTGAATTGTAATATTATACAACCAATATAATGTCATGTTGGATTAGGGAAAGAACAAAGTTCAAATATATTTTTAGGCATGGAAATTTGCAAAGTCATTTTGGGTAAGTCACTCCCCAATCAATTCAAGAGGGATTGCATTTTAAATAGTCTATTGGGGATGGGGGAGAAGATAGCAGTATTAGATACGTTTGCCACCTTGAGTTATATATTTAAAAAGGTAGATTATAAAATAACATAATAATAATTCAAACTAGTTAATAATTTTTCTTGAAAAATATGACACAAAAGTTCACATGCTGGAATCATTATGTGTGTATATGTAAGGAAGTTTTCCCCCAAAAAAACAATCTAAATTAATGCTAAAGGAGTGGTGTAGTATATGTTTGCTGAAAAAAAGTTTAATGACATAAAACAAGTTCCTGTTTAAAGCTTGCAATCTGCAAAATGTTTAATAGCCTCTAGCAATTGAATTGGGATGAAGACCAGTATCACCCAATTGGTGTAAGTAAATTTAGAAGGAAAAGGTAGAGGTGAGATCTTCTCCCAGAGCTATAAGTGGATAATGGTCTATCAGAAAGACATCTTCTTATGACAGGAGGTAAACATCAAAGACATTACAGGAGTTCTGAAAATCACTAGACAGCTCAATTGCTTCCTTCCTAATCCTGCAATTATTTTTACAGCATCAGCAGCTGGGACAAAGAAAAGCAATTGTTCATCTAACAAAACTGTTCTTTTATTACCTTCTAACAAGAAGGGTTTGTAAGAGGAAGTTGGTGGTGGAGACAAAGATTTATTACAACTCTTTTCTTACCACAGAATATTTTGGATTTCTGGTGTTAGTCAAAATTAGGCTATATAGTGGCCTGAGGAAAATGCTCCTTTGCTCTCTCCGCCCCTTCACATTACCTTCCATTTTCTTCTTGATTATTATTGATAATGCAGAAATTGCTATTGTTGCCTTAAAGTCATGTTTCATTAATTTCATTTAGAATAAATGACATTAAATTCATTTTTATTTAGAACAAATGACTGAAAATGAAACAGAAACAAAGCTTACAGATAAACTGTTTAATTTTCAGTTATTATAAAAGAAGTGGAAGAATTTGGAGGAAAGAGGAACAGAAACCGTCAATTCTACCTCAATCACTACCACTATCTTCACCTCCTCCTCCTGTTAACCAGCATGGAGCCACAGAGCTCAGCCTAGTATAACCTGAATTCAAAACTTTCTGAATATGATGCCATGCATGAATTCTTAATCATTTTTTACATTCTCCTTTTTTCATTTATATTGTATTAGATTTCATTATTGTACTATCCTTAGGGCTCTGTGACCATGTATTTTTTAACCTTGTAAGTCTGGTGGCATAATCTTCACTAGGATTCTCCTTTTAGGATCCTGTGATAGTGGACAATTCTTGCTTTTCCTTTTGTCCCATGTTATTTTTATTTTAATATACTATTTTAACATACAATTTTTACCCTTGGTTTTATCATCCCCGATTCAGTCAAATAGTACCATCTGTAACCTTATAAAAATTTTCATGATTCTAAAACATCAGTGTTTCAAACTTATTAAAACTATATCCCTTAAAAGTATATAGGTATCTCATCTCATCTGTTCAACTTTCAATTGTACTCTGAAGCCAATTTATAAAACAGAAAGTTTGAACATAGTTACACGAAGATGTTCATATGCATTTAAATTGCACACATATCTGAATAGGTGTGCTTGGCTTGCATTTCTCTTCATTTCTCCTTAATTTTTTAGATCCTTTCCCTGTCTCTCAAAAGCCCACCATACAAAAAAAAAAAATGTCCAATGATCTCCATGTTGTTTCTTCAGACTTTAATAGTGATGCTTCTGTGGCATATGGTTTTTGACATGCCCATGAATGCATTCTCATGACGAGACAGTACACTCATTTAATAAACAAAAAATAACCATGAATGCTTATTTTTACAACTTTGTAAATTAGTTCACAATGGTGGTTGGAGCTGCAGTATTTAAAATGACTGGACTAATTTCAGTTGGCTGCAAAAATGTTTTCAGTTGTTATTCAAAGATCTATAAATAATTGAACTTTTATCAATTACTTTTTTTAAAAGATGTTTAAAAATTGCAAATGACTATTCCACTATTTTTTAAAGAGACATTTTTGTATATCAGGGATTAGGGATTATTGCTTTAATGTGATTTTGCAACCTACTGTAGATGTGTTTTCAGTTTTAAAAAAACCTTTTTAAAATCCTGGAATGATAATATCTTCCTTTATTTAATTAGCTAGAAGACTCAAACCATATGATGATATTTTTTCTTCAATTGGTTGATGACTTTAATTATTTTCAGTTAAGTTGGGGACTGAAGCAGAAGTATAGAGAGATCTTACCTATCAAAGGCTTAGAGATAAGTGGGCTTTGACCCCTTATCTTGTAGTTCAGTGTCAATTTTGTAAACTGCAATGACCTACAATATAGCAGAAAAAGAAAGTGTTTTTGAATAAAAACATGTTTGACTCTGACAGTATGGAAATAAAATAAAGGTTAGGAGAAACAGGTATTAAATGAGTCCAAAATCCAAAGTTTTACCAACTTTGCTTCTTTTTTAAACTTAGCTAAGGCACTGTTTCAGTCTTTATTAGCCTTCTCCAATCTAGATTCTCTAGAATTCTTCATGCTCTTTTTATATGTTGATATATCAAAAGAATAACAAATCTTGAAAATCAACTGTTTATTTCATTCACAATTCAAGAATATTGGCCATTTCCTGATTTTTCTGCCATCATGGCATGTTGTTCTTTAACAGTCCTAGAATTTTATACTCGTAGCCATTGTTTTACCAGGAGATCTAGTCCGAGTTGTAATGATCCCTTGTAGTTCCAGCATTGTCCCGTAGTACCAAGTGCTGTTACTGGGCCTGATTGTATCATACAATATATTGTTTTATAGAATATATGGAGAAGGAGGGACTGGATAGCCTGTGAGCACATGGAACTTCCCATCTGTAATAAAAAACCAGGTTTCTGAAATTCAGTGACAAAAAAAGTCAAATTTATTATTTTTGCTGGTGGGTGGGGAGTGAATCTCAAGTTGAACACTCAGATTGTGGAGTACAAAAAGAATGATGTTAGACATTAAGCATAGTTGTGCAATTAATTATGTATATTGACTTGTATTACTCACATTATATATGCTGTTTTAAGCTCACATAAATGTTGCACATAAACTTTTCTGGGATCAGAGAATCAATATCAAAGCTCAGATAATTCTATGGTTAAAAAGATAACCCAAACGAAAAACAAATAGATCCTAATGTTGTGCATTAGATTGCAAATATCTTTGTTTCTCAGACTTGTTAACTATAAGACTAATGAGGCTTATATATATTCAAACAGGAACTTTTGACTTATATGTGTTTTGACAGGTGAAAGATGAGGATGGTAAAATTTTTCCGTGGCAGTGGATTGTGTTGCTTTACTGACAAAGATTTGTTTTTCCATAAAGTTTTTATTTTTTTCACAAGATTAAAAATAAAAGACTAAGTGGGAATGAAAACTAAACACTGTTTCAGCAACCTAATATGCAAACCTGACTGTATTAATTTTATAGCCTTTTAGTGGTCGCTGTATTTATACTGGCAAAAATCAATGTCATACATAATTAGAGAGCAGCATCCATGCCATAGACTACATCATTTCTGCAGCCACTCACATTAAAATATTTCATGGAGCATGGAAAACAAAAAGCCTCAGAGAACCAAATGGGCAAATTGTTTAGATTATCTTGTTTATGATCATTTCACAAGGACATGTGTTTCAAAGTCTACAATAATGCACAAAAAATGAGAAGAAAAAAGTGGTCTTGATATGCATCACATGATCCATGTAACAAATTTAACAGCTTCTTGAAAAAAAGTGCACCAGAAGTTTGCTCTGGGCAATGACATTCAAGAGAGATTCGGGAATATGCCATTATGTGTGATGTGTTCAGCCTATGACAGAAAGATGAAGGTACAGCATCCAATGAGTTTAGCTCACTGTCTGGGACTTAATCCCCATGATATTTTTCTGGATAACAGTTTAGAAGCAGTTTACCACTGCTTTCCTCTGGGATATTTTTCAACTTCACTCTCTAGCCTATATACCACAGGATTCCCTGGTAGTTTTCCCACTAAGTACTAATTTGGTCTCACCTAAACTAGATCAGCCAGGTGCTACTCCATATTGAGATAATGACTGTTAAAAGTATAACATCATAGTTGGCATGCTTTTTTGGACCTGTATACAGCTGTGTGATCTCATGTAATGGTCTGGATTTTCCATTCCAAAGTGTGCAAAATCACAATATTCTTGTGTGAGATCTCATGCCACAATGCCAAAATATAATGCAGTCCAAAAATGGTCCTTTTTTAAAATGTAGGTCTGTGGAACTACCATTATCTAGAGATTCTGCAAAACTCTGAGACCTTTGGGCACAATGTTGCATTTCTTAGTAGAATAATTCATAGGAGGAACATATTTCTGTTTAATGATAAACATATCATAGATCCCTGTAGCAGGCACAAATACATAACAAGCTGTCTCATATTTAGCCAGATAACCTTTATGTAACCTCATGCTGACTCCTTGACTGACTGTGGGTTTTGAGTGGAAAAGAAGTATCACTCTATGTTTAACCAAAACATTTATTAGGCAAACTCAGGGTTTACAAAATAATATGCAAGCTTCTCAGGAAAAGAAAGTCTTTTGTTAAAATCTTGTGGGAGCAGCTGCCTGTCATAGTTAATAAATAGACAGACTTGGTGAAATCCTGAGTTCAACCTATTTCAAATCATACATCATTTAAAATACCAAACTTTTCTATGTAATTTTGAACAGAGATTATACTTTGCCATCCTGATCCCAAAAAAGTATTAAAATACTTTGCAACACTTGCGAAAGATATGGATTGTTTTTAAAAAATTATGGTGCTAGAACAAGCCTAAGAATCAAACGTTACAATATAATGACAAAGTGCTTGAACAAGGCACAGAATACTGAGATTTCAGGCAACCTAAATTCTTGCAAAGAAGATATACCCAATTTAAGACGCAACTATGCCAAGTAGCATAAATTGGAACATTTGAAATGAATAATTTATTTATACATATATACTGTAGTTACATACATACCCCCACCATGATTATTCCACTATACAGGTTTAGAATTCTGCTATATCTTGTGACAGTAGAGTGTGATTATAAAGGAGGTACATTCTTGTATTTATTTCAACAGAACAATTCCATATCGTGAGATGCACAAAATTGATAAGTTATACATCCCTTAAACAGTAAAGTTATTTTAATACAGAAATAACTACAGTAATGTGTAGGATATGAAAGTAGAGTTCTAATACTGAATTATTCTGAAAACTTTTGAAAATGGGTCATTTGGAAGTTTAATTTGACTACAATAAAAAAAACTAAGTAAATTCACTACAAATGGCAATATGTTTATGCCAGTTACTTCCTGGATAATAATAACTTTTATGGATCAGAGTACTGAAACATCTGTTTTCCATAAATTATTTATGAAAATTTTCTTAAAAGGTCTAGTCAGGTTTAGATATATTTTTAAACTAACATTTTAAAGGTATTACAATCACATTTGAGGAATAAATATAAATATAATCTGACATAGTAAACATTTCTTTATTAAAAAATCATCTATAATCTCTCCCCATCTGCTAAATCTTAATCTGAGTATCTTTAGTCACAGCTAATAAATTGAACTATTAGACTTGATATTTGTATTTAGAAGCAGTTTTCTATATTAAATCCACCCAAACTGCAAAACAGCACACAAGGATAAAGTATAAACGTTACAAGTATTTAGACAGTTGTGGCCTAAAACCCTCAACCTAAGATGATCGTTGAAATGCGTAAATCAAAAGTTGTTCTCCATTGAGTCAACGGGAGAATCCAGGTTGGATAGTCTCTAGCCTCATTGCTCTACAGACTGAGTTGAATTCTGAGGACACATCTCCCTGATAACGGTCCCCAGTTCTTCAACTCAGTCTCAGCCCGTTCAAACAGCCCTAAAAGGGCATTTGAAGATGATATTTGTAATGCATGCAGGAACGACCTTGTGAGAGAAGTGAAAGAGCCACAGCCCTAGACAATGGTCTGATAAATGAACTCTGAATCTGAGGAAGGATGGAAGTGGAGAATGTCTCAGAAAGTTGTTTTCTTTTTTGATATCGTTCAGTATGATAAATGGGCATTACAGTATTAATACCTCTTAACAAAAAGATGACTACAGTACAAAATATTTCATGCCATTGACATAATGGTTCTTTCTCAGAATTATTGATCAAGGATTCATAATCCTTGTCCATTGCTGACAGAATTCACATGCAGGATAAGTATTGTTCCACTGTATAGTCCGTGTATAAAAGCCTTTAATGTTTTTATCCTTAGGTTTCAAAAGTTTTAAAATATAAAAGGTTAAAACATTGTTCTAAATATAAAATCTCCACACTAGATTTTATAAAATCAGTTTCAGCCAGATCAGTTCAGGTGCAAGTGATTTTATTCATCAACCACTGCTAAACTTCAGTGGCTTTATGATGTGATCGCACAGATACTGCAAATCAAGAGGCCCTTCTTTCCTGAAAAACAGATGAGAAATATCAGCCTATAGCTGGCTGTTTCTTAGATCTTTGTCAAATAGAAGTGGAACGCCGAAGGAAAAATATTTATAATACACACTTTTTCCATGTGAATTCCTAAAGTTTTCTCTACCCAAATATTTTTATGCTGCTGCTAGTAAGAGTAGTAATCCTTATTTGTGTTCTATGATAATTGTTTGCCAATGGTCTTTGTAATTACTTGATTGGTTGCAGACTGCCAGCTTCAGAACTTTTAGCTCTCACCAAGGGTTTAAGAACCTAGAGAAGAGTGGAATAAATATACAGACTTCAAGATGCAAATGATTTCCCCAAATCTCTGGCTCCAATTCAGTATCTTTAAAAAGTTTGCTAAAATGAGCTTATACTTTGAAGTAGTTATGAGTTGTTTATTGTTTGCATGGGTTTTTATGCACACAAATACTTTAGTTTAAAAAAATATGATAAATATAAATCAATCATCAGTCATATAAAATCAGTGAGCTTTTATACAATATTGTATTTTATAAATATATACATATATTTAGATATAAATATATTAGTGGGGGACTGATTCAAAGGACATTTTTGAAAATTACATGCGTATATATATTATAAAGAGTAAAACAGCCCTTCATCTTGACTTCCAGTTATTTTCCCTAGATACCTTTTGGTATCAAAAGAGGTACAATTCTGCTATTATTGCATGTAACAAAAAAGGATTCCCATTTTAATGTAGCAGGATTGCAGACAAAACTTATAGCAGATCCAAGCTTCAACTTCTAAAAATGATTTTTTTCAATGGCAGAAGTCATATCTGTGACAATAATAACGGCATCGATTCCTAAAATGAAACTGCTGTGTTTTCTTCCATGGCTGTTTCTTATACCAAGACATCTTTAATGGAAGTTCAATTTAACAAACAAATTGATGCCTCCAAATAAATTTTGATTCCTTGCAAATCCTGGATATTTTCAGAAGTAGTTTTCATTCCGTTCTTCCTAGAGCTTAAGAGAAAGTGAGTCGTCTAAAGTCACCCAGGAAAAGAACTTTTGGTTTCCTGGTTTCTAGTTCCACTCATTGTCTTAACTACTATATCAAATTGCCTCAGTTTATCATTTCACACATTTAAAAAGTTTATTTAAAAAGTTATGGGTCATATCTATTGGTATGAAGATATTCAACAATAGAAATCTGAGAGTTGTAGTCTTAACATTTCTGGAGGGCACAAGTTGGGGAAGATCTTTAAAGATCTTCTCATTCCACCCACCCCAATATTTAGCATTCTAGTAAAATATTAAAAGGATCACTTTGTTATTTGACGCTTTGATATCCTGACTTCAAATTCCTCAGTTGTACACTGCTGAGCAGTGCAGAGAGAATCATAGCAATGGACATGGTTTACAAAGGGAATATGAAAATAGCCTAAATTCCTGTAAACACTGAGATCATTGTTTATGGCTGCAAAATACATGGAGAATTTTGCCATGGATTTCCTGATAATGGCTAAATCAGGCTATGATGTTCTTTCTTTTATTTTCCCCTTCCCATAAAGTTCAAAGTCCTCATTTATTTAATGAAGTGGATAAGGACTCATTTGCTGTATGGTTTCACTTCTCCATTTTAAATCATCTCCATATCTGATATTTTTTATTTGAAGGATAAGAAACATTGAGTTCAATCATGAGTCCACTGCTTTACATTCTCCAATATAACATCAGGTTTTAATAAGACTCCTGTTTGTTCCACACATGTGCTTAAGACTGCCTGGAAACCAAATCAGCAGAGAGAAGGGATTACTTTAGATTACCCTGAAATATGCATTGTTTGAAATGGCCTCTGGTGACCAGCTTTCATGAATGGCTGGTTTTACTTGTGGGGCACATCATCTGGCTTAATTATATCAACATCCTTTTGTGTGACAAGTGCAATCCTTAACAAGCTGAAATATGACGCTTTGAAACAAAGCAAATTAGACAGTGAGAAAACAAGGTTGGGAAAGAGCGTGTTAAAAGCTTATGCCAGAATTGTTTTTAAAAGCTCCTTTTGCTGAAAGATACACATTGGAACATTCCTTTGAATTGTTTCATGTGACATGTGGTTAATATAAACCTCAATCTTGATATATTTTAACTTTTGATCATGCCTACAATAAACTGGCACCATGGAACATTCTTCGCTGAACTGTCATTGAATGAGTCTTTACTTTTGTAAAGAAATAAAATACAATTTGGATTTGGCTTGTTAATATGGTTTCATATGTGGAGACCAAGACTAAGAAGCTTTTAAATGCCCCAAATCTTAAAACAATTTAAAAAGAGAAAATAAACAGTACCATCTTGAACAATAAATTTTGACAGTCATTACAGCAGTTTGAACTACTAGTGGATGTTTAACAGATTTGAATTATTTATTGGAGTATTCTTTTGAATAGATAATCAGCAAATATCCCTAAAATTGTTGATTTATTTTTTCATTTATTCATTTAAGAATAGAATTGCATTAGAGTATTATATTTTGATTATTTTTTGGAAACTGCTTCAAAATTTTTCATTAAAAACATTCAGAATGTTTAATGAATGCAAATGAAGTATCAGTATAACTTTCTAATGAACAAATGAATTCCACATTATACTCTAGTTAACAGTGCCAATTAAATTTTTTGTAAATGGTAGTCTCAGCCCATTTGGAAAGCAGTGACATGATACAGTATGGAAATGCAAAATCTTTTGGTAATTCTGGTATACATGGAATAAAGTATTTTTATATCCTAAAAATGTATAAAGCAAATCAACACTTTTGGTACTAATCTAAAAAGTTGGTTTCTTTTTCTTTCTTTTTGCTATTTATAATACTGGTGGGTTGTGGTTATGATAGATGAAAACATATGAGCATTTTTGTTCTTGTAAGAATTGTTTTTCAGAGGAGCATACGTGTCAATCACCTGCATATTGCTGTTTATGAAAATTATAATTTGCTTATTATGAGGTTACAAATACTTGTGCCTACAGTCTAACTAAATTATAATTGGTAGGTGCATTGATTTATCCTTAGGCATGGGTTAAAACATTGTAATTATATGGAGATTATGTTTGGAGGAGAGCAAATAATTCTGATTGACTGGTAAATATGTAGATCTGAGAGATAAGTGCTAGACTTAGACATTTAACTGCATTCTTTGTATTCAGTATAAGTCTAACATTTTACAACTAAGATTAATGGATTAACCTTTAAGAGAGGCAATAGATCCTGCTGTTTCTTGATTTTGTTGTACTGTAAATGCATTTTCCATGGTAAATGCCGGATACACCATTGACTAATGAAATGGAATTTCACTGTGCTATTCCTGATTTACTGAAAAGATTATTATCTTTGTTTTTTAGAAGATGCAATATGAATGCTGGATCTTAAAAGCATTATTTCTTCCTTTTAATTTTGATTTTACATTCAGAATATTTTGAACGTCCTATGACTGAACAGCACTGTTGATTGTCAATAACTATATTTCCAAAAGAAACTCTCCTAAACATTGGATTTCTTTTGACTAAAATTCAACAGAAAACTGTACATGTTTTTGTCTTTTTAAAGTTTCAAAACTATATGTAACCTTAAATTAGATTCCCTAACAGAGCACCTGTTCTCGATGAATTCACTTAAAATCTTAGAAGCTATTCATGCAGGAAAATTAGATTCCTCCTCTCTCAAATGATTCTGAAGGTACTGTGTATGTGTGTAAGTCTTTAGGGTTTTATATTACAAATTTACTCAGAAGAAGGAATTGCACTGTGGAAAACAAGCTGGTGATTGCAACCTTGAAATATGTTTGAATTACTTCACATAATTGTAGATACCGGTTATAATTCCAAAATTAAAAAAAACTGAAATAAATCAATAAAACCTCTGAAATCTGATACTTTGAGCATTATGGAAGGCAAGTCTGTCTTGGTTACAAAAAATGCCTTAAAAAGACTTGTTTCAGACATATGGGATAGAAAATGGCCATTGTGTCACTTATTGCATCAGTTTATCCAGTCCTGATATTCTTGGGTTACTAATTACTGTAAATTGTGAACAATGTGTGATTTAACTGCTTACAGATGATTTGTGCTCAGGCCATTTTGGCTTTTGCAACTGCTGCATGTAGTAGGAAATGTTTTTCTATATGCTTACCTGCTACAATGACTAATGAAGATAAAAGTTTCAATTCAGGCAATACTGCTTCAAAAACAAAATTCCAAAATGAATAATAAATTATGCTTCCAGATCAATATCATGCATCAAAGTCCCAATCAGATCAGTTAGATTTTACAGATGTTTCAATGGTCTTTTTATAATTTCTCCACATTTTACTTTTAAACTGAAAGTTATCAAACACTTTTATCTGTTGCGGATTGGGTTATGTTGTGGAAATTACAATATATATATATTTAAGTGACAAAATCCTGGACAAAAATGGGATTAGGTCATAGTTCAATCAAAGAGCTCATGGTTTGCATGCAAAAAGTCTCAATTTTAAGTCCTGGCATCTCTAGGTAGGACTGAAGAGAGTCCTGCTTTAAGCAATTTTTTTAAAAAAGCTACCTTATTATTGGGCAGTGTTGGCAGCATTCAGCTAAAGGCTCTAACGTTCTTAGTCAAGCCAGTCTTTATAACATAGACTCTGCTAATTCCATTGTATAGTTTTATAAGACAAAAATGGCTCAGTCTGGACATGGACCTGTGTAAATACATCAGATGGCTGGATTTCTTAGGGCTTGTTACAAATCTGATCTTTTGGGATATAGTATGTGTACGGCAAAGGAATATTTGTCAGTAAAAAGTCTCAAAATGGAACTACTCTAATTCTTTCCATCTGAGATCAGTTGATTATGTGCTTGTCTCTATAAAAACACCTTTACATTTTCCATGTAGCATATTTTTCAGTACAGTTAAATCTGTTTTCATTTACCCTGGGGAAGAAAGGCAACTTGGAGTCTCTTCTTGAATCTTGGACACTGAACAATACTTTATGCTAATATACCATGTGTGAAGGGAAAAGGCCTCTTTAATTTTTCCAGCTTTTAACTGTTTCTCAAAGATAAATTGCAGTGTCTCTGAGAACACTTGCACACACTACATTTTTGTTTCAACTGTGAAGCCTCAGATTTTTTTAGGGCTGGTTTTTTGCTTCATTTTCTTCAAGAGGTAGGAGACAGGCTGCAAATAGATGACACATTTTTAAGAGCTCATTGTTGAATAGAGAAATCCCCATGCATAAGGAAAAATGTGTCCTGGGTAGGTTGCACTATTTAACTATTTGTTTTTGTATGAAACCTTAGCTTTTTTCAGGAGAAATCAATATATAATCCATGTAGCAGACTATTTTGTCATTCTTTGCCCATGTCCTGTACAGCTCCATTTGTTTAACCATGCCATTAGAAGCCCATTTTTTTTCAGGATGCATGATCATGCAAGAGATACTCATCTATAATATAAACCAGGGATTACCAAAATCTTCAACTTAGCCAGCTGTTCATGAAATTTCAAATGGTTCATTCATCTCCAAACATTTATATCAGGGATGTCAAACTGGCAACCCGCAGGCTGGATGCATCATTCTACAAAGGCAGAAAATGTCACGATACATCACATGATGTGATTGACTTTGAGTCACATGCCTTATATGAAAATAATTTAATATATGCTACTTTTATAATATTACAAATAATAATAGTAACAATAATGGGTAATCTCATCAAACCTTGGGAGTTTATACTGAATCTTTGGAGACCCTACTGAAAATGAATTCTATAGGCTAAGGCTAAGAAAATCAAGGTATGAGTGGTGGAAAGCCTGATATTGAGTTGCTTTAAGTTGTAATATTGTATGGTTTCCTAGACTAATGAATAAACACTGTGGCTCATTTAACAATTCAAAATTAAACCATTCCATGACTTGGAATTAATGTGTACCTATAGATATATCGCCACATGTTCTTTTACCTCTTAGCAATTATAAATATGGTGAGTCTTCATCTTTTCCAACTCTTTTATCTATTGATAGCATGCCTCCTAATTTATATTTTTATTAATGCCAATAGAAAATCCCTTGTGTAGGATTCAGTTTGTATGATATTTGGGTACTTTCACAAAGCTATTTGTTCTGAAATAGATATACTGTCCTAAATAGAGAAAATGATTCATCCTCTAATTTTCATAGCTTTTAACTTAAATTCAAGATGCAGAACCACCTCAGAAGTTCAGATAGGGAACAAGAAGGAAGAAAAGAAAAGGGAACAATAGAAGAGATGGAGGGAAACCAAGAGCATCCACTTCTCAACTAGATTCTCCTTTCCTCTGAGTTATGTTACAATATGGGTGACTACATAAATCTTTCTAAACAAATAATAGTCTATGCTATGATAAATTAATAAGTTCTGACAGACTTCAAAGTAATATCATGGGAGAAGACAAATATTACTAGGCACTAATGATGTTGTCAGCCTCCAAATATTTTATTTGCAACAAAACTACAGACAGAGAAAGGAAAATTATTTACAATATAGATACTGGAAAATGATGGTTCTTCCTGGAAAAGGAATGCTAATACGCAAATGGTCATCTGTTTATTTATAACTACTAGAATAGTACTCAGTATATTCAAGTGCAAGAAGTCCTTTCATTTGAAATGCTTGGAATTGAAAATTTGTTTCATTGCTGGCTGGCATCAGTCCTACTGTTGAGTATAGTTAATGCCTGGGTCTTAATTAATTCCCCCCCTCCTCCATATAAGCCTTCAGTCAGTACTGAGTGACTCAGTCTGACATATTTTAGATCTCCCAGAATGCCCTAAAATAAAGTAACTTGAGGACATTGTAGGAAATTAAATTGGAGACTTAGATCTAGCTATTGAAAATATTGCAGCAGATAAGCCAGCTGAGGTACATTGATACAAGAGAACCTCATAGTATTACTTAGAACCCTCATGACAAAATGGAAGCCTTAGGATTTTCCCCAATATTTTATTATGATAATCTTCCTCCAATTTTGGCTGTAAATTCTGGAAGATGCCATCCCAGCACGTATGGAAAGGACTGAGCTGGGAAATTCTGTTTGGGGTATTTAGAAAATATATTTTGCTGACAGAACGTGATCTGAAACTTTTCTAAGCAAAATAATTGATCCAGGAAATGTTAAACATTTGCTTCTTTTACTCTTACATGATTTTCCTTTTGACAAGAGTTGTCTAAGATTTATTGTTTAGCATTGCTATTGTGAGCCCTAAAGTACACATCATTAACAAGGTTGTTTAAAAAACAACCTGGGGAGAAATATCTGTTTAAGGTTTTTTCCCCTGTAAGTTCAGGTAGCCTCAATGTAATATTAGATAATAAAATGCTTATTGGGTCTATTTATTTCTTCTGAACCCAAAATGTTCTTAAGAAAAAGAGAGAGAATACAGAATTCCCTAAACTAATTACCAGTTTCCAATCTGCTTATCTAAACCTCACTGGTCAGAGCAGTGGCATTTAACTCAGAATGTTGAATTCTCCATCATCCTGCTTATAAGTTTCTGTGTTGTCAATCAGAGATTGGAATGTTTGTTCAGACAATGGAGCCAAAATTTCTCTGCTTAGAGCTTTGTTTTGAAATGTTCAGTCTCCCGGGGCAATTATCTGCCTGAAGAGTGAGATACATGACACCATTTATAGTCTATGTTATGAAGCTTCAAGTTGGAATAAAGAAAAGTAAGAGGGAGACAAAGAAAACTCACACACATTATCTTTCATCCATCCATCCATCCATCCATCCATCCATCCATCCATCCATCCATCATCATCTATCTCTTTTTTGTATTTTGCAAAGAGCACTAGGGCCATTTTCCCCGCATCCACCCTCTCCCTGCTCTGCTCTGCTTCCATTTAATTAGTTTTGCTGATTTATCTCCTGCTGGTTAATGTTGCATGTTTAAATATGAAGTCTCAGGTGTGGGAGTACCAGTGGCCAAATAAGTTGCATTTCATTCTCATAAAATCTAGTGTTGCATCCTTTTCAAGTAAACTTTCCCATGGAACCAGGCTTTATTAACTTTGTTGACCAATCAGTCTTTAGTTGTTTTATAAATACAGTCAATTAAACTGGGAATTAAGTTAGCCCATTGCAAGTTTAGTTCTGCTGGTGATGTGTCTGTCAACAGGTCAGAGAATGCTAGTAACTAACCTTTTTAGTTAAAAGGCCAATCAATCATTTTCCGTTGTGGGTTTAGGTCTGCTGCAGCACAAAGACTCCTGAGAGTACGTTAGGGCTCACAATAGCAATGCAATTTGATTGACATTTCCTGAGAAATAATTCTGATAGGCTCAGAGAGCTGAATCTGGAAATGGAGAATTATGGACTAGGATTTTCTCACAGCTTCTATGCATAATAGATGGTGCACTATATCCCACTGCTGATCAAAGAAGGATACTAATACAGGCTTTCATAGTAGTAAGTGGGATTATCTGAACAAACTCTGTTTACATTGAAAAATAAAACTGGAAACACATCAATGTTATGCTGCATATCAAGACCAGCAGTCAAGCCATCCCCTTCAATCTGGAAATGCAGGTGAGTTTACTTAAAACAGGACAGCTGCTTTATGGGCAGCCTGGGACTCAAAGGAGCACTTGTCCTTTTGGAAGGTTTTAAGAAATGTAATAAACTCAGGAGAGTTATTTAGACACTTATTTTGTTCATTTTCTCCCTTTAAGAAAATCTGAATCTTTCCAATGAGAGAGTGTGCTTATTGTACAGTATAGAAGTCCATTATGCTAAATGAGAAATTTATTTATTTTTTAACAGAAAACTAAGATTATAAGTTTAGAACCTTATTTTTATAGACATTTTTAAGAATACTTAGACTACTATCAAGTAATACCTTAGGAAAATGCAACAGATTTTTTAAAAAATAATGAGCTTTATCCTTTTAAAATCTTTTTCCCGTAAACAAAATGGACTTGTTCAAGCAGACACACAAAATTGAGGTCCGTTAAAGTATGAACATTTGGCAAAAGGAAAACATTGCTGTTGAAGAATATTAGCTTCCGTTCTGAACACCAATTTGAAGCTTCAATAGCAGCTTTTGATGCTATCACTCCATCCATTCATCTTTTTCTTTAATCAATCATAAGTCTCATTGCATAGTGTTTCTTCATCTTGAATTACCCTCATCTTGAAAGTTTAATGACATACCACCTTGACTAGCTGGTACTTTTTGTCATGTGTATCTTGCAGATTTCTGGCTGCTTTGTCTAAAAGTTATGTTTTCCATTGGATTGATTTCTCTCTTTTCCCTTTTTATTGTACAGAATCTGCAACATTTGCACAAGGGTTTAACAGTGGCCTTGGACTGATGACAATGAATCATTATTACATTGCTTTTATGTGCACTGTGCTTGGCACTGAATTACTAAAGAGCTTTGGTACCCCTGTCAAATCCCCAAGGTTCAGAGGTCGAGTGCAGCATGAACGTAAAAATATTAGGCCAAATATTATACTTGTGCTTACAGATGACCAGGATGTGGAGCTTGGTAAGTCTGTTTTGAATTACAGCTTCTTTTTATCATCATCACAATTTTCTTGGGCTTTGATTTGTTCTTTTGAAAATCACTTTCTACTCTGTAAATAATCCTTCTGTATAGTGGCCTTTACTGTCTATTATTGTAACTACTTGACAGATTTGGACATTCCCAGAAAACAAAATGATGTTGATATTTTTTTCTTCAATGTGATGTATCTTATTCCTATTTAACTCAGAATCTAGATAATGTTCAACTACCTCTGATTAAATTAAGCATTTTATAAGACTGGGTGGCAAAGGAAAAGAGGAAGTTTCCTGTCAACAGCAGTTAATTTTCTAATAATGGCCATTTATGAATGTGTGTAAAACATTAAAGATCTGGAACACTGAAAACATAATCTCTTGGATGCAATTACAGTTCTATTTTATCTGTGTATACAATTACAAGCTGATAATTTTATATATTTATTAATATTTACTATGCACTTTCTGTATGGTCCCAATTTCACTCTAGCTATAAGTATCCCAGTAAGAAGTAAAAAATTAAATCCATCAATTAATATAAAGTAATGAATAGGCTAGTGAGGCCCACATGAGCACCAAAAAAACTGTTTGAAATACCAGGTTTTAAGAATCTTAAGAATGACTGCCAGCTGCCTGCAATTTCGCAGTTCAAATCTCACCTGGCTTAAGGTTGATTTAGCCTTCCATCCTTCTAAGGTGCGTAAAATGAGGACCCAGATTGTTGGGGGCAATATGCTGACCACTTAGAGAGGGCTGTAAAGCACTGTGAAGCGGTATATAAGGTTAAGTGCTATTGCTATTGCTATCTTCCTAAAAGTCTGGAATGAAGGGGCCAAGTCTGGAATGAAGGGGCCAATAAAAGTCTGGAATGAAGGGGCCAAGCATATCTCCAGGGTCAGCATATCCATGGAATTGGGGTCACAACTGGGACAGATTTTGCAGGAGAATGACTTATAGAGCAGAATCTGATTCAGTGATATAAGAGGAGAGGCAGACTCATTTTGGACAATATAGATCCCAAGGTAACCTGGTACTAATAAAGTATTCCACCTGTGGGGCAGTTATGCCTCTTTGAGTCAACATTCTCTGGAAAGTAATGGTGAATAAATAAATTCTGTTTTGAGTTAACACTCAGTGATTGGCAATAATAGAGAAGTGATTTTCCTTTCAATTTTCCAATCTGGCCTGCAGCTCAACCAAATGTCAAACATGTCAAAATCCTGCTTATCTTTTTGAGATCAGCCAAAGTCAATCAGTTGCCAATAGTTCAGTTGCCATTGCCCTCTCAAACATGGGAACAGGAACTTGTCTTGGTTTTTTTGTGTATGACACTTTTTCAGGTACTTGGAAAGTATTATCCTTCCTTAGTATTCTTCTGTCACCTTTCCCGTTTTTCTGCACTCTTTTTCAGTATGTCTTGATCTGGTCTCTGAATGTCCATTTTGCTCATCTCTGAATGTATAGCATTTGTCTGAATCATTTTTAATTGTTCACTCTTCACTACATCTACAAGGAGCTGAGCTTTTTTCTTTTCATCCTTTTTGCCAGTTCATGATCATAGACCTCAAGAATTGAACCAAAGTACTTTGGTCCACAAGACCCACAAGGGCTGACATAAATGGGCCAGCTTTCTCTCTGCCCAAACAATGTCATAGGGCTGTTATGGGGAAAATAGGAGGCAAGAGTATTAGGTTGGATAGATGGATGGATGGATGGATGGATGGATGGATGGATGGATGGATGGATGGATACATACATACTTACACACATACATACAAAAGTACTTTGAAATCCTTGATTACAGATTACTAATTTGTGGCTCTTGAACTGAGAACAAGAATAAAATACCAATTTATTTTGGAAAGTGGATTACATAGGAATAGTGCAACTGGGACTTCTATGTAATTGTATATATCAGAGGCCAATGCCAAAAAGATTCAAATTCTGAACACAGAATTTAAATGAAAGACATTCCTTTGAACAGTGTTGATATATAAAGTATGGCCTTGAGGGACTGCTATTCTGTTGTGTGTTTGTTTAAAAATTAACTGCATGTTTTTAATAGCACTTGGTTTATATGTAAATAGCAACTATTACAAGGCTCATGGGCTTAAACCTAAATACTTTGCTCATTACCTCAAAATAATAAAATGTGACAATATAGCTTCTATAGTATGGAATATAGTTTTCCCTGTGAAATTAAATGTTTAGAAGGAGAGTTTGTAGTGCTGTAAGACATTTTTTAAAAGCTTAAATTGTTCCTTGCATTCTTAATTAAAAACT
The DNA here is from genome assembly GCA_023653725.1 of Bungarus multicinctus. Classification (NCBI taxonomy): domain Eukaryota; kingdom Metazoa; phylum Chordata; class Lepidosauria; order Squamata; family Elapidae; genus Bungarus; species Bungarus multicinctus. Next base: position 61,519,664 of record CM042846.1, read on the forward strand.
GATAGCACATTTATCATTACTGAACTTTAAAAAAGAATTTAGTATTTACTGAAAGGAAAACACTTGAATCGAACGTTTCTATAGAAAATAACAACTAAAAAAAGATTATGAAACAGGCAAAACTTTCATGCAATACCTACATTGTCAACCTAAAGTTTTCAACTCCAGTTGAAACCAATTCAGGACTTTTATCTTCCACCCAAGAATATTCTGCATGTAGTGTGTATGTGAGAGAGAGATTAGTATGTGACTATATTAGGCAAATATCTGGACAAACATTAGAGGGTAGTCAAGTAACTCAATTCTGTTGAGTTAGCCATAGGGATGAAAAGGAAAAAAACGTAGAACACTTCTTAGGTATTATAAAAGGGTTAAACATCAGGTAAAACAAAGGGTGGGAGATTATGTTTATATATCAACTACAGCTGGTCTCAGGATATAACTATAATATATAAATTCTGTGATGAAAACTTAGAGTCTTTACATATCAACTGCAAGCCATTTTATTCTCCATGTGATTTCTTATTTCTTCTAATAGCTGTGTATGTTCCTCCACAAGCTTGTGTAAACAAGGCATTATGAAGTCTGGCTGATCAGATTATGGAGGCTGAACCCAAACATCCAGATTCCCTTCCCATCATTTTAGGAGATTTCAATCAAGCAAATGTAAGGAAAGAGCTCCCAAAATATTTCCAGCATGTCAGTTGTCTCACCAGAGACAAAAATACTTTAGAGCACTGCTACACAACAGTAAAAGATGCTTATAGGTCTTTACCACAAGCAGCTGTGGGACACTGATCACTGCATGATTCACTTTTTACCTGTCTACAGACAAAATCTTAAAACCATGAAACCAATAATTAAATCAGTGAGGACTTGGACTGTTGAGGCAAAGCTGAAGCTTCATGCTTGGCTTGATTGCACTGATCGGAATGTTTTTGAAGATAGCTCTGCAGACCTAGATGAGCTCACAGATACTGTAACATCATATGTCAGCTTCTGCGAAGACCTATGTGTACCAACAAGGAACCTGCGAATATATAGTAACACTAAACCTTGGTTTACAGCTAAACTTAAGCAGCTATGTTGTTCCAAAGAGGAAGCCTACAGAAAAGGTGACAGAATGCTATACAATCAGGCCAGAAATGTATTAAAAAGACCATAGCAAAAAGAAGCTACTCTGAAAAGTTAAGGAATCAGTTCTCAACAAATGAACCAGCAAAAAAACATCACCAGCTACAGCAAACCTCCTTCCCAGATAGAAGGAAATCAATAACTAGCAGATGACCTGAATGTGTTTTACTGCAGGTTTGAAAGGAAACTACAGCCACCTATCTCCACAACCCCCATCTCAAACACACCAACAACAACTAAGCCTCCTCCAACTGACCCCAACCCATTGTGTTCACAACCTCTGGTGATAAAGTGCAAGATCTATTTCACAGACAAAAGCCAGGAAAAGCACCAGGGCCAGACAAGATAACTCCTTGCTGAAAAGTCTGTGCTGACCAATTTGCCTCCATCTTCATCCGAATCTTCAATCAATCACTAGAGATATGCTATGTTCCTTCTTACTTCAAATGCTCTACTGTCATCCCAGTGCCAAAGAAGCCCTCCATCAGGGAAAGCCACATCTATATTCATGTGTGCCTATTGCTCATTCCATTTTTCCCCCAACAGATTCTTCTTTTCTTCTCAATGAATTTCAGTTAATTATTTGGGGACAAAAGCCTTCCTATTTCAAACACACTGTTTCAGTTTAATCCCAGACAGAAATAACTTTTCAATTTTCTTGATCTTTCTGGAATCTAAAAATGTTTTGCTTTATGAAATTTATTTTACTGTGAGAAAAAAACTTAAGAATGAATGTACCATTGAGTAATTAAATCATGCTCACTGTAAGCAATACTGTATACACACAAAGAGACACTTTAATAAATGGAAATTTCTTGGGATAAATTAAAATGTAACACTGAAAACTGTAGTTAGCAATATTAGGGATCAAGGTCATAGTTTATATAAACTTTGAATATGTGCCATACCTGAGTTAATTACGTATTTCCTTTTGATGTTTAGGTTCCTTGCAAGTGATGAATAAAACCAGGAAGATAATGGAGAATGGAGGTGCCAGTTTTGTTAATGCATTTGTAACCACTCCAATGTGCTGTCCATCTCGGTCCTCAATGTTGACAGGGAAATATGTTCACAACCACAATGTCTATACTAACAATGAGAATTGTTCTTCTCCCTCCTGGCAAGCAACACATGAGCCACGCACCTTTGCTGTGTATCTCAACAATACTGGATATAGAACGGGTAAGGGATTAGTTTTCACACTCCTTTTTCAATTTGATTTTAAAAAGTTGCTTGTTTTCAATCTAGTAACGCTGCTAATAATTACGCAATTATTTCTGGAACATTGATGGACCAATTATACCAAAGCTTAATGGTACTGTGTCTTGTCAACTTGTATGTAGGAAATCAACAGAAATCTGTATAAAAGAACAAATACTAAACTTATTAAAATGTAGTAGCTTTGATAGATAGAGGGAAGTTATAGTAGCACAGTTTAGAACAGGGGTGTCAAACAGGTGGCCCATGGGTTGGATGTGTCATGCAAATGCCACGCCCACCCCAACTCTGTGAATGGGGGAAACATTGTGAATGATGGCAACGTGACACAGAGAGTTTGACATCCATAGTTCAGAGTGTCAACCTGGACCCATGTTAATTTGAAGGTCTTCAATTAAAAATACAAGAATTTTTTTCTCAATAAGGAGCCTGCATATTTTTCCTTGTTATAGAACCAATTATGATGATAAAATGATGATAGAACCAATTATCTGCCCTTTGCTTTGTCCTAAAATTTAAATGGAAACAAATAGACTATTTTTTTGAAAATACAAATTGCAGATAGATACCAGGCCCTAATCTTGTTATGAAGGAAGTGGAGAAGAAAATCTAATGGACTGCCAGCATTTATCTTGGGTTGTCAGCCAAATGAGGCTGTTCCTGGCGCATATTGGGTGCTGACTGTACTAATAAAGAGTTGGACCTGATTTTGGTTTAATATTAATCCCTAAAACAAGGTTTAAAAACAGCTGATCTGTGTTACTCCCAAAGAGGAATGGATGTCAATTTAATTAGTTACTGTTGCTAACTCTTCCTACAGACAACATTCTTCCAAAGCTGTCTCCTTTATTGGAAGCAACTCCTGCTTTCCTAATCTCAATTTCTTTGGCTTCAAGTTCATAGTTCCTCCTAGTTTTTTGCCCTGTGGATTGATATCCAGTTTTCAGTTGTGAAGGAATGTGGCTTTGACTCAAAAATAGGGGAGGAGATTTCTGAGCTGTTGCAGAGAAGATACCTGAATCCTGGGCAAATAGAAAATGTCAAAATAAATCCAAAACAACTCTGCCTTGACTGTATTAGATACAAGTTGAAGTAAAAAAGGGGGCTTTGGCTTTTCAAGATCTATTCCAATACCCTAACTGCATTAAAGTACATTTCTTGTGACTTCCATTTCCTGACCTTGATGGGCTGACATCAGCTCTTGGACTTCTCTGGCTCTGGACTTCTGTCTAAATAATTCAGGATTTTATCTCCTTCAGTTACTTCCACAGAGTGTACATATGCTTTGCTGTAGTCCATAGGCAAGATTCCTCCAATGAGCCTCCCATTGTGTGTAAGCCTCAGTTTGATTTACAACCATCAACTTGTGTGTTATCTCTGTTTATGCATTGAACTGATTTATGGCTAAAGTAATTGAAGTACTTAAACCTACATGCTAATTTACTCCCACCTGCTCTCAGCTCTACCTTGAATAGAAGAGTTTGTTGCCAGTCCTTAAAGGCCCTCTTCCTTTCAGCTTTCTTTTCTGAAATAGAGTATGTTCAGTTGAGAGCCCAGCTGTTCAAGCTAATTGCTCTGATTGATGCTTTGCCATTGCAGCTGAACCAGTTGACTGCTTCAATTCCTCCATGATACAAATGTTCAGAAGTCATACTTGAAAAATTTGAGAGTTCTCACAACTAGTTTCCAACATTTGCAACACCCTGAAGATTATCTAACAAAGTAGATAGAAAGTATTTGAAGCAGTGGCCAAAAATGCAATTCTATTGCCTTGTACTTGAATGCCCCATTAAATCTGTCAATCATCAGATCAGAAAGCTGCAACAAGGGCACCACCTAGTGGAAGAACCTTTAAATAACTTCCTGCTTTTGACAAGACTTGGAGCAGACTGATGTATTCCATAAAAACCTGGAGACCAAATTCTTGATGACTTGGCCTGCATTAAGCAGCCATCCACAGTGTAATACCTCAGAGATATTCCTTGTGCTTCTTTCAGGGGAAGTGACATTGCCACAATCATTTTCTGCCAGTACAACTGCTTCCCCCATAGAAATAAGATGCATGGCAGACCACTTTGGCAGAAAGATGCCATGCTATGCAATAATATCTAGAATAGCCTTTGATGGAAAACTTCCTTTTATACTCTGCATAACTATTTTGAAAATACATGATAGCTTTCAGGTTCTGAAATATCCTTTCTGTCTTTAATCATCTAGGGCAGGGGTGTCAAAAATCACATCATGGCAGCATCACGTGACATATTGGGACTTTTCCCCCTTCGCTAAAATGGGGGTAGGCACGGCCAGCGAATGACACATCCAGCCTGTGGGCTGAGAGTTTTTGACAGCCCTGATCTAAGGCATGATATTTTGTGGGATTTAATAGAAAAAATTGATACTATTTATTTGGGTGACATTCTAATTTATTCTCTCTCCCTTGAGATATACACATGTCACGTTGAGGCACTTTACAGTGGGTTCAGGAGCATTATCTATGGATCAAATTAAAAAACTTAAATTCAAGTAGTCACTATTGACTTTCTATGCCATCACATTTCACTAGCAAGACTTCAGATGGATCTAATAAAGATGGAAACCTTTATGGTTTGGCAACTCCTCAGGAATTAAAATTGTTCAAAGGCATTCTTTTACAAACTCCATAAATTTCAAGACTTTGCGTCAATTGCATCTACTCAGTCCTGGAGAATAGTATTACATTATTTGGGATAAGGAGTCCTTTGGAACCTGGCCTTTGGGACTTGTTCGGAAGGGCTCAACATTCTGTGGAGGTAAGGACAAGCCACTATGGCTTGGAATGCCTCCAGACAGTTTGTAAGCTAAACCAAAGCCAGTGATGGGGATTACTATTCTTTTTTTCCATTCAACTTCAAAGTAACTTCCATTTCAACAAAAGGATGGATGTCTTGTTTCAGAAGTCCAAATATTTGTTCATTGGTTAAGGCCCACCATAGACAAGACATTCTCAGCAGGTTACAATTATTACAATAAAATATCCACATGCAGTTCCAGTTACACAGCAATAAGCAGTTACCCGGTTTAAAGTGCAGATAAAATTATAAAGCAACCAACTAAAAATAGATAGCACATGTATAAATCAAATATAATGAACAATTCTGAATTTTCTGAATCCTAGGAAGGCAGAGATGAATGTTATTTTTGAGGGCCTGGTGTTCTATAACATTGGCATTGCTGTGGGCAATGTTGAAAACTTTCATCTTCTATCTATATAAAATATGAATGTATATGATTCATATTACCATTCCAACAATCAACAAGAGAAGTCAGAAAATCTATTATTACCTTGATGCATTTTTTCTATCAGCATTATCATTGCCATTAGTCATCTCCATCAGTTATAGGCATATTCTTACATATCCTTGACTGTTTACCATGTTAATTTAAATCCTGGAGACTTTTACTTTCACACACACATGGCTTTTGATGTTCAGATTTTCAGATATTCATAAGGCACTTCACTTCACTGGACAAGGCAAATCCAGAAAAACATTTTTCTTAGTTAATTCATCAGTGCCTGAATTTTAACAACCCTTGGTTTGAATATATTGTGTTACCTCTGGGGGAAAAAGAGAGACTTAAAAAGTATTGGAGTATTGTCATTAAAATGATGTTAGTCAATAGAGTGCCCTCTAACATCTGCTAGATCAGCATAATCTTTCAACAGGGTAATATATGTTAAAGTCTCAGGTATCTAGTGAGGTTGTGGATAATGAATAGAATTTAAGAGAAAATTGGTCATGTTCTCAGATTCAGAGGATATGTCTACACAAAAACTAGAATGATACTGGGAGGTTATTGACTGCTTGAATCATAGCATGAAAACAACTAAAACATGTTAGCTTCCTAAGAGAAAAAAAAGATGAAAATTGTGAAAAATTTAAAATCAGTTGCAATTAAGGGAGTAATGTGGGGGTTTTTTGCTTACCATTTCTGCTTACCATATATGCTGTGTTTTTTTAGTAGGCTGTACACCGCCCCGAGTCCCTTTTTGGGAGAGGGAGCGGTATAGAAATTTGATTAAATAAATAAATAAATAAATTTCTTCTGTGTACTGACTGTTTTTCTATCTCATTAGAATTTACAAATTAAAATTCTTCCTGTGGGCACCATTATTTACAATAATGAAAAGGTGGGCGGTGATATTTCTTTTTAGTGTGATTTTTTATTAATTCAGCTGTTTTTGTATGCTTATTAATCATATGTAAATAAATTAATTCCTAATGTTCCTTGCCTCTGTTTTTAAATATATTCATTGGCCAGGGGCATTTTAAATAGTACGAAGATGTGAGTAGCCATCTGGAATGTTTTTCTTGATTTTGTATGGGGATTATGACAATTAAAAGTCAACACATCTGTAGAGTATTTAACTGAGAAAAGATGGCTTATATTATAAATCACAGATTAATTTTTTATAAATCACAGATATTACATTTTTATTGCAATTATTGCCATTATATACAGTGATAAAGATCATTTCAAATCTATTTTGATTATTTAGCTTCTAATTTTTTTTCAAAGCATCCTTCTAATTTTTATTTTGACAATATAGTATTATCCTGGAATTTATTAGTTTTGTTTTATTTCTTTATCAGCCTATCTCAACAAATGAGTCTGGATGGCATACATTATGAAACATAAAAAGAGTTAAAACAATACAAAATAAACATATACGGGACCAAACCATTACTACAGACTTAATACAGACAGAAAATGGGTCCCTTAACACATACTCAAGGCCTTGGCACCCAACCAAGTCTTCACAGTCTTGTGAAAGGCTTATAGGACCTAGGTCATTCTGATATCTAAAGGGAGAATATTAAAGAGGACAGGAGTTGACTACACTTTATTTAAGACATGGCAGAATTACCTCCTCTCTCAAGCATGCATTTACTACTGCCCAGTGGTGTATTAACCATTAAGCAGACTAAGCACATGCTTAGGGCATCAGGCCCAAAGGGGGCACCACAAAGTTGAGAATATGGCTTCGTTTGTACAGCATGTACAAAGGAGGAGGTCACCAAGATTTGTCAGTGCTTAGGGCACTAGCAAGCCTTTATCTGCTATTGCTACTGCCAGTCGTTGTTGCACTGATTATGTAGCAAAAATTATCTTCAGTGTAAGATCAAGCTTCCCACACACCCCCAAGAACCAAGGACTGGGGTGGTCTCATTATGGGGAAAGGGTGAAGAACACACATTTGTTGATTTGCCATTTACAACATTTGCAAATTTTCTGTATTTATCCCTATTTGCATATCATCTTCTAATTGGTGAAGAATGTGCCATCAATTCTTTGTCTTTGTAGATAGAAAATACTCCAATTGCCACAAGATTGAGGGCTGCACACAGAACTGGGTTCTTATGTTGCCAAACCTTGCTGTAACTAGTTCCTTTTTTTACTTTATAAAACACCACCGTTCACCAAGTACCATTGAATGTGGTTTCTTTTTCTTTCTCAGCTTTTTTTGGAAAATATCTCAATGAATACAATGGCAGCTATATCCCGCCTGGCTGGCGAGAGTGGGTTGGATTAATAAAAAACTCTCGTTTCTATAATTACACTGTTTGTCGCAATGGCCTTAAAGAGAAGCATGGATTCGAATATGCAAAGGTAAGGAAGAATCACATTTATCTTATTACGCACATAGGTTAAACTTATTCTTGATAGAAGAAATGATATTTTAAAAATCACTTCATTGAAATAATACTCCTATTTTTTTCTGTTGACTGGTCAGAATTTTTTTCACATACTTCATAGAAGGTCAGTGAACATTGTGGATTTTTAGTTATGAAGAAGAAATAATAAAAACGGGTAGGATTCAAATTTTTGAACAATTGGTTCTGTGGGTGTGGCTAGGTGGGCAGGGCCATGTGACTGGGTGGGCGTGGCTTTTTCTCTTTCTTTGCAGCAACCCCCCTATTTTTTTGCCTCCTGGGCCTCAGGGAAGCCTCCTGGGAGGTATTTTTGCTCCCAGGAAGCTTTCCTGGGGGCCAGGAGGGCAAAAAACAGAGTGGGGGGGGTGCAGCACCCCCACCTCTGCCTCCCACCCCCATGGTTCTTTTTGCCTCCAGGGAAGCCTCCTGGCCGAACCAGTAAGATAGCCAGGGGGATCCTGGAACAGCTGATCATCGAATCAGCTATGCCGTCTTCGGTCCAATCTAAGTATAGTATATAAAATCATACATTGCAATGTCCTACCTGTCAATGAATACTTCAGCTTCAACCATAACAACACTAAAGCAAACAATAGATACAAACTCAAGGTTAATCGCACCAAAGTTGATTGCAGGAAATACGACTTCAGCAACAGAGTGATCAATGTCTGGAATACTCTACCTGACTGTGGTTTCTTCCCTAAACCTCAAAAACGTTAATCTTAGACTGTCTACTATTGACCTCACCCCTTCCCTAGGAGGTCTATAGGGGGTGTGCATAAGTGCACCAACGTGCCTACCGTTCCTGTCCTATTGTTTCTTTTATTTTTTTATTTTTCTTATAAGTATCCATGTATTCATAACTATGTTTTTACTTATACCTACTATCTTGTAAGCAACTGACAAATAAATAAATAAATAAATAAATTTTAAAAAGCTGATCGTCAGAAGGGGAGGGAAAGAAATACCTTACTGAGTGAATGGGCGGGAAAGAATGCAGTCAGCGATGTCAGGCATGCACGCGATGTTGCGCATGCGCAATAAGGACTGACTGGGCGGGGAAGGGAGGGGTAGACAGACAGAAGCAGAGCCAGCCAAGGGCATGATTTGCCAATTCCCAGAATTCTGGGAGAACCGGTCCAAACCAGTAGAATCCCACCCTTGAATGAAAGGTACTAAATCTTGGAAACTTGACTGTGGTAACAGACAAACATGTAGACACACACCACAAAAATTACACAGCACACTTTGTTTTCCATAAAAAGCTGTTATCTTTTATCTTTTGAGAGAGATAATTTGCAAAAGATTCTGGTTTCCAGTTCTGCCTATGTTACGTATAATAATTTGACATTTGAAGTTTGGAGAAAACTTGCTCCTTCAGACAATACCTTTGCCCCAGTTAGTCTTTTTGAGACAAGTGCAAGTACTAGTGGCTTAATGGGAAAAGATATTTGAAAATCAATGAGTTATCTTTCATACTGATTTGTGTATAAATTTTTAAACAAGTAGGATAAAAACTAATTGAAACTAATAATTCAGGAGACAATTTTTTAAAAATAATAAAGAACAAAGCCAAAAGTGCAGAGAAATAAAGAAATATAAAGAAATAAATTCTGATTTTCTTTTACAACAGTTATGAGTATAAATTTAAATTGACCTCTTACTCTAGAGTTATGACATACTTTCTTTCATACTTTTTCACATGTACTATGTCTGCAAAGTACTTTTGGCGTTAGGAGTTTGAGAAACGATCCTGGAATGAGGACAAAGTGTTCACAGCTGTTTGGGCTTCCCTAATAGTATTATGTGAAAAAAAATGCTGCACTTTTTTTCAATGTTGCTTTTGCAGCTGTTCATGACCCTGAGTCCACCTCATCTGATTGATTAGACTTGTCTGAAAATGGTTGAAATTGTATGTTCATGTTACCTTGGAACTCCTCACTGGAGTTCATGCCAGTTATTTGATCAAAACCTCCGCAAACCTAGAGATGGCAGATAGTTTAATTCCCAACTTTTAGCTAAGTCCTTTCCATGTGTGTGTGTGTGTGTGTGTGTGTGTGTGATTTTTCATTTTATTACATTGGTTGTATGTTAAGCTGCTTAGTTGGTGTGATAGGATTTTGATATTAGTTCTAATGCTGTTCTAAAATGAGCGGAATTCTTTAGAAATGCCGATATTCTTTTTTAATTACCATTATAGCCAAGAGCCTATAGTTTCTGAGCTCGAGTGTGATTTAAATGTTTCTGAGTCTTTGTCTTCTACTTAAAAGGTGTTACTCCTCCTTACCTACATAGATAAGCCAATTGGAATGCAGCCATTCATCTGTATATATTTGACCTGGGAACTGTGCCCAACTTCTAAAGCTAGATAGGTGAAATCCTTTCAAAGCTTATTGGACTAAGCCACTATAATATGACCTTGTGATATTGGATGCAGTTGGCAAATTGTCACTTATGTTGAATGTTTGTTTCAGGACTATTTTACAGATTTAATCACTAATGACAGTATCGATTATTTCAAAATGACCAAGAGGACATATCCCCATAGACCTATAATGATGGTGATCAGCCATGCAGCTCCCCATGGCCCAGAGGACTCTGCACCACAATTCTCTGAGCTGTATCCAAACGCTTCTCAGCACATGTAAGTGAAACTTACTACTGTGAACATGCTGGGGGTTTGCCACTTCATTGCTGACTACCCTTTTCATGTGTGTAATGAAATGAAGAGTTGATGTCAATCAGTCACCTCCTTGCCCTGCTTCAGTTCTTTGAGGGTTCAATGAAATACTCTAGAATAACCCATACTTATGCAGAGCTCCCATATTTTCTTCTTTCTGAAAAGCATAATCTTTATTTTTTTTTGTTTGAGGAAAGCCTTGTAAGCACTTTTGGCAGTGAAAAATACTGAGTTATCATTTGGCTTGGTGTCTGGACTGTAGATGCCTAAAGTGGGTGGAAAACCTTCTTTTTCTTCCATCTTTCCTTTTTTTCCTCCTTGGAGTTGCCTGAATTTCTTTCAATTTTCTCCCTGAACATTTTGTCTCATTTCTGTACAATTGATATTAAGTTTGCCCTAAAGTTGATGGAAGAGAGACAGTAAAGTCTTGGTTTTGTGCAGTAGATTTTATTAATTCGTGGTCATAGATACTGATCACATAGTTTCATGCTTTCTCTATTAAAAGCCACTGAGTAGAATCTACGAAATGGGTATGAATTAACATAACAGTGATCTTTCTTTTGATGTATTTTCCGGTGTGTTTATAACGTGGTAGGCACATTTGCAGCCTAAAATGTATTTCAGAAAATATATTTCAAGGTATGCTTCCCCAAGGTATGCTGTGTGTATAAAACTAAGCCTGAGATAAATGGTTGCACAAGAAAGAAAGTCAGTTTATTTCTCCATTTTTAAACAATAAATGGAAAAAAATATGCTATATTTTTGACATCTATGCTTCTTCCCACCCCACTCCACCCACATCTCCCCTGTTCTTGCTTTGATATCTTAATTGGTGCAATAAATTCAGACCCAAATTTAATACCCTGGAGTAGCACCATTAAGTCTGGTTAAAAAGACACAATTCTTAATGGTTTGTGAAATGCTTTATTTTAAATTGTTTTAAGTGAAACTTTGTAAAATTCCTCATTTTTGAATATTTCAGATGCAAAACATCTTCAAAATAGCTGTTTCTAGCTTGAAATACTTTCAAAATTATTAAAAGAGTTTATTTTTGTACTTGAAATTAGGACATTCCAATTCCCAAGCATTTATTTTTGTCTTTTCCTAGTTTTGAGACCCCAAATGTCTAACAAATTATCAATACATAAATATATCACAATGGCTGACTGGTTGACTGAAGATGCGTGCAAACATAATTTTAAGATACAAATGTTCACCAACATGAATAAGCTGAGCCAACCATAGTCATGCAGTCATGGAACTGAATGGTTAGAAAGAGTCGTGGAGATCATCTAGCCCAACTCCTTTCCAATGCAGGAATCTACTATCATAGCTATCTCTAACAAATGGCTGTCCACCCTGTTTAAACATCTCCCATAATAGTCTATCATCTCCCGAAGCAATGTGTTCCATTGTTTAATAGCTGTTAGCATAATGAAATACTTCCTGATATCCAATGAAAAGTTGCTTCCTAACTATTCCATATTCTGCATTAGAATCCTTTGGATTTTGGAAAACAGCTATCACATTTCCCCACAGACTTCTCCAATTTAAATATCCACAACTCCTCCAATTATTTTCTCATAAAGATTTTCTTCCAGGTCTCTTAAGCATTCTAGTTGTTCTCTGGATGTGTTCCAATGTGTCAGAGTTTGTCCAACCAGCACTGAAATGAGACCACAAATGACTTGATATTTTCACAGTACTTCTGTTGATGCAACCTACATTTGCTTTATTTCCATCAACACTGTTGGCTCATGTTCAAATTGTAATCCACCAAGACACCCAGTTTCTCTCAGGAATATTGCTTCCCAACATGCTCTTCCCTACTCTACATTTTTGCCTTTGGTTTTTCCTTTCCAAAGTAAGTACTACATATTTTCTCTTGTTAAAATCCATCTTGTTGCTCTAAGCCTATTGTTGCAGCTTGTCAGTACCATCCTAAATTCTGAAACTGTATTAATCCACTATCTACCCTATGTATATGTCATCCAGATTATGTTTTCTATGTCCTCACTCAAATCATTAGTAAATATATTAACAGTACAGAGCCTGGGAGCTTTGTAGTTTCTTTCCACTTTAAGAGCCACTCCTGTAGGCACATAGGGATTTATGACTGTAATGAGTTCTATATCCATCTCCTGGGAGCAAAATCCAGTCCACATTTTGCTATCTTCTCTATTAAGTTTTTGTGGGGGACTGGGCCACACTCCCTTGACAGACTGTGGGCCAACAGATTGCTTCTATGGTCCCTCTTAGCAGGGAGTCTTTGATCACCGCCACTGGAATAGCAAAGAGCTCTATTCAGGCTGAGCACTTACTTTTTAAATACTGAAAGGTTGACTTTCTAAAATTTTTGACTTTCTAAAAAGTATGCATTATCACTTCAGCAGCTAATGTTTCTTCCCCCACCCCAAAAATAAACAGGATAGCAGACAGGATAGCAGGATGAGGCAGGGGAGGTAAGGAAGAGGAGGGAGGACTTGCCTGAAGCCTCTCAGACATGGCTGTGTTCTAAAATTTTAATTAGAAGCAGATTTCATAGAGTGGTTGAAACTAAGGCCAAGTAATAGCCCCATTTAATCATTTTTAAAGCATGTAAGCTGTACTGTTCCCATCGCCCTCTACATATGGGGGAGGGGGTGTCTGCAGCTGACAGACTCCACTCTCCGTGGAGGCTGTCTGCACAGTTGAGAGCTCTGATTGACCAGGGTTTCTAATTAAGTGAAAGGTCTTCATAGACAAAGGAAGCCCTCTTTTGCAGTGAGTGGCCTGTTACCTGTTGGAAATGATGGAGGGCAAAGCAGAATTAAATTGTTTGTCTTCACACTTGCCCGCATTTTGTATGTGGAATCTGTGCTCACTTTAAAAATGATCAGAGAAAGCTCTCTTCTACTCTTCTGTATTAGAAGACTGAGAAAAGTATTGGTTGCACTGAACACTATATGATATTAATATCTGAACTTGGTAACCTTGGAAACTTTGTTAAACTCAGTGTGCATTCCTGAAAATATGTAATAGTTGAAGCCAAACTGATTTGTGCTTAAGTGGTTATAACAAGTGTGGAAACACAAATCAGAAATCACTATTTTCTCCCAACCCAGCAGTCTTGAAATTATCCATCCTTTATTTATTGAGTATTATGCATCCTTTATTGAGTATTATGCATTCTTTACTCAGTGATTGCTGCAGGTTATTTTAATACTGAAAGACTAAACAGAGTAAGATCTTATATGGAGGGGTAAAAGAAGAAATGGAAGATAAACTGCCAGTTTGCATGGCTAAAGGAATGGTTTCTGCAGTTTAATATGCTGCCAACTTATCATGGCCAGATAACAAAAGAAAAATCCAATGTCTCCCTGACTTTTCCTTTGTCATAGCTCATGAAAATAATGCCAAGAGCAATATAATCATTTGGTAAGAAGTGTCATTGTTTGAATATTTAACTAATGATGATTCTTTTTGTGGTCAAATATATATTTTTTCTGGGTGATAGGTTTAAATTTAAGCTGTCAGGCTTTTCTTTTTTGGTTTGTTTTCTATTAACTCAGACTAACAAATGTATTCATATAATGTTAGCAATGGGAAGTAATATTAAAATGAAAGACAAAAGAATTGAAAGGCTAGAAAAATATATTATGTACAAAAGAAATATTTAAAATGACTAAATTGTTGAAAGTTTTGTTCCTTGCTACTATGTTGGGAAAATAATATAATTTGTTCATGGCTAAGACCTTCAAAATTTTAGCCACAGTCCTTTATTTTCCACATTACTGTATTGTACTTTGTAGAATTAAATGCAAATAAGAAACTGATAATCACATAAAGATAATATCATTTACTGAGGTCAAATAGAACTTTTGAAACTGAGTACCAAAAGGAATTGAATTTTGTAATTCCTTATTCTAAACAGTGTCCACAGCTGGAAAAAATGCCCAATAATAGGCCTGAAAATGATCTTTGTCAGCAGACAGTTGAATCCTAACATAGTAAAAATCTTAAAGCATACGAGAAAGTGTTTTAGAACAGTGGTCGCTAACTGGTGCCGCAGCCCATTGATGGGCTGTAAGAAAATTTTGGTGGGCCACAGCATGCTGAAACGGGGAGATGGGACAATCCTGCAGTATCCCTAGCAAACCCGTGTCATGGCTGCTGCCTCCTGCCTCAGCGCATCGAGGAGGCTGAGCAGCAGCAGGAAGAACACAGACCTCCTGAACTGCAGGAAGCAGCTTCCCTGAGGTGAAGATGTTGCGAGGGGGATGCTTGACCCCCCTCTTCCTCCTTGCCAGAAGCACTCACATGCTCAGCGGGAAGGAGGAGGCTTGTCAGGGCCAGAGGGGCAGTGAGCGCTTTGCGTGTGAGTGCTTTTGGGGAGAAGGAAGAGATGCTCCTGGGGGGATCAAGCCTCCCCCCTGCAACATCTTCCCCTGAGGGCATTGCTGGAAGCTGCTCAACCTCCTTGATGCGCAGAGGCAAGAGGCAGGAGGTAACACTAGTTCAGTGGTTCCTTTCCCCCTACCCCCTCGCAGGCCAGGCCTATGCCACAATCTCCCACGCATATGAGACCATCCACCACCAGTATCACCTCTGTTGCCCCACCTTCCTGACAGCCATCTGGTCTTCAGCATGTGGCTTGTCAGCCTCCAGAGTGGAAGTTGCCTGCTGAACTGAACCATGCGCGCCCATGCCTGACACTCTTCCCAGCAGGGGAAGCGACCCCCTCTCAGCTTGGACTCTGGGTTTGTGACTGGTATGTCTTAACTGGGACCGGGATGACTTCGCCTTACCTGCAGGACCACCAACTAGCAGTTGCCAGCATCTTTCGCCATATGCCAAGTCTTACGATGGGAAAGAGAGCAGCTGGAGTATCGGTGTAGCTGCTCGGTTAGTTCATAATCACCCTACCTGGAGAAGGAAATGCTGGAGGAGGAGGAGGAGGCAGTAGTGGAGAAGCATGCCAAGTATTAAAGACCTGGAGTTAGGGAGGCTTCCAGCCCGGCCCTCCTGCCCTCCTTCAATTCCAGGCAGCCACACCTGGCAAAGGAGGGAAATGTTTCCTCTGACTTAGGGGAGATATGAAATTACAGGAGACCAGATTTGGGTGGGGGCTCTGCTTTTCTTGTTATATTTTTTGTTATAATTAAATAAGCATTTTTATATTTAAAATATATATTTATATATATTTATATATTAAAAATATTTTTAAATAGTACATTTATATTTAATATAAAAAATAAATTTTTTATATTAAATATATTATCTTTTTAAAAAAAATCAACAGGCGACCCCTGTTTTAGAAGATATAGTAGTGTAATAAACTATTAACACTATTAAATAATATAAAAGGAATATAAATAGAAAGAACTTTTAAAATATAAATCATACTGGAGTTAAATTAATTTTAATAATATTAATTTTTCCTCCAAGTATGAGAATTAAATATTCTTTTGTTTGTGTAAAGTTGGAGACAAATTTAAATTGAACTTCTTTGAAATTTTTATAGCAAGATAAACAAAGAATTCAGAATACAGGCTAAAACGTGTAAATATTTTCATTGAAACCTAATTAATTCTGGGTGATTTAATGTAATTCAGGGTAACCAGATAAGATGAATACACAAATAGTCCCTGATTTACGACCACAATTGAGCTCAACATTTTTGTTGCTAAGTGACACAATTGTTAAGTAATTTTTGCCTCATTTTATGATCTTTGTTGCCACAATCATTAAGTGAATCGCTGCAGTTGTCACAAGTATGTGTCAGTTGCCAAGCATCCAAATTTTGATCACATGATCATAAAAATGTTGCAAAAGTCATAAGTGTGAAAACCGGTCATAAGCCACTTTTTTCACTACCGCTGTAACATTAAATGGTCACTAAACAAACTCTTGTAAGATCAGGATTGCCTGTACTGGCAAAATGTAATTAGGAATATATAGTAAATTTCTTATTCCTTCAAAATGTAATTTATAATCTGGATACCACAGAATCTTACCGCTGTTCGTGAACTGCCATCCATCAAATGTTATCAGAATTTCTATGTAGTGGGACATTCTGAAACCAAAAAGTTCAATTGAATAAAGAGAACTACTGAACCACAGGGATTAATTAAAATAGGATACAAAAGACTTGAAAGTAGTTTTACATCGTATCTATTGTAAATATGCAAACACAAGCACCTCTTAGAAAAAATGAGAAAAAAATTAAAAGTGGTTCAACATGCATCATATTTAAAAGTGTTTAGAAGCATCTCTAATTTTCCCTAAACACATTAACAAATTATAGTACTATTATTAATTTTATACAAAACTGAACAAGAGACAAAATGAAATAAACTTTTTATTTGTGGTTGAATATATATCTTGAGGAAAGCCAGATTAAGATTAAGAAAAAGGAGGAGAGCAGAAGAAAAAATAAATTAGAACTTAAAAAGGACTGTGGTTTATTAACTTTTCCTTGTAGTTGCAAACTCTAACAGTGTGCAAAACAAATGTATGGTCATGAATTAGAGAGAAATAGCTTGAGGAAATACGTTCTGTAGAAAAGGGAGAAAATTTTCAATCCACTAATGTGACTTTAGTAGCGAAATTTAAAGAAAATACAGTTTGCTTTTTCCTGCTTTCACAAGAGTACGGAAAGATTTCTGGATGCCTTTCGCTTGTCAGATATCTAACAAAAATGACTGAAAGTTCAATAACATTTTAAAATTTATCTCTCAAATGGTATTTCTTCTTGTAGGAAAAAACCTTATTACATTCTTGTAATTTCCTAAGATAGTTTGGACATAACATATATGGATCTTTGAGATATTTCCCAATAAATGGCAAAGGCTTATCAGCAGGGAGCCCTCTCGGTTTCTACTGATAATCTTCCGGCAGAGCTAATATTCCATCTAATATGTTCTGCTCGTTGTGGAATTCCAACCATGTGTAAATTGCACATGGTGAGACTGTGATTTGAAAGACCTGGAGAGTATTAGCCTTCAATAATTCAGTTATGGGTATCTCAGAGGACATTAAAATCTTTGACTTGGGAATTCTGTTTTCAGCAGCACACAATGAAATATTTGCAGCACAAACAGTAGCATTAGTGTTATATTGTCCCATATCATAATGAAAACAGACATAACATCCCTCTTAATGATGACTGCAGCCATTGTCTTAGGGGCAATCAGGGCAGCTGACTCTCTGTGGGCAGCATCCAAGCATCAACAGATTCTTTAGTAATCAAAATAGAAGATAAACATGATTTTCTGGCTCTAACCATGGCAATTATATAGAAATCAAGATAACAGTGCTCCAGGGAGTGGCATGGTATGTGCATGCTTGGTTTTATTTTATTTGTTTATTTATGTAAGTGCAGAATTGTGATGCTTGCAACCATAGAAGCTATCAGCTGTAAAGAATGAAAAGCAGAACAAATGTTGCTTGATAACTTGGCAAAGTTAGATGGAAAATTATCATTATTACTAAAGAACTATGGTACAGTGTCTGTCTGTTAATGAGGAATGTTAATTAAGCAATTCCTTAATTACATGACATTATTGCACAGTAGGAAATATTATTTTATTATTATATTGAGTAAGGGAAATAATATTTATTCTTAATTTTCCTAATTCTCATGTCTGTGATATACATATAGTATAGAAGTCTACCTATATATTAATTTCAAAACTGTTAGTTTTTCAGAAATTAGTCAGTGAAAACAAATTTACTGTGTTACAGCCAGCAAGCCTGAAAGTTGAAAGCGTGCTGCCTAGGCAATTCTTGGAGTTTAAGCCCACATCTTTTAAAGTGACCAAGTTTGAAAAACATTAGTCTAGGGCTTGTGAGAAAGAGATTAATTTAGACTTTGGGAGTCACACAGAATACTCATATCCCTGACAAAGTTGTTTTTTAGGAGCATATTGCCTTTATTATTTAAAATATTGATTAATGTTTATGGAGACTCTCAGTCAACCAGGTCACAGTTGTCCCAAAGGTGCTTTTTCAAGAGTCAAGTGGATTTTCTAGTTTTTCTTTGAAGACATTTCATTTCTCATCCAAGAAGCTTTTTTAGCTCTAAAGCTGAAGAAGTTTCTTGGATGAGAAGCAAAACATCGGCCTCAGAAAAGACTTGGCAATTATAATATTGGGATTATAAATAAATAATATGCTGGAACTCAGATCTTAGAATTGTATGAAATAAACTAGCTACTTAATTGTGATTGCTTACTCTCAACTGGTAATCCATAAAAAAGCATTTCATAACCTTGCATTTTTTCTGAAAGTTATTTTGATGTGCACTTATTTTGATTTTGCAGTTTGATCTGCAAAAGGGGCAGATTTTGCATCAGAAACTACAATAGCTTAGTCTAAAGAGTTCTTGATGTTCTCTGAGCATGGTGGTTTATTTACATTGATTATGTCACCTTGCTGGTAAGATATTCTCTTCTATTGGAGCTTAATGTATATTATCTTCTCCTGTAGAACTCCTAGTTACAACTATGCACCCAATATGGATAAACATTGGATCATGCAATATACAGGGCCTATGCTTCCCATCCATATGGAATTTACAAATACCTTGCAACGCAAAAGACTTCAAACTCTGCTGTCAGTTGATGATTCCATGGAAAGGGTAAGCAAATAAAAATACTTAAAGCCATTCTGTAGTACTATATTCTGCTCTGTTTTGAAAATTGCTGTGATAGAAAATCCTTGTCCCAGAGTTCTACTTAACATTCCATTTTTATATGAATACCCCAATTTTTATTCCATTCATTCTTGCAAGAATACTGATTGAAAGGCAAACCAAGTACATGAAGAATGGTAAGTTTTCACTGGTAAAATAGATAGCATATACACAAGGGTTGTGTAGCGAAGCATTGTAGCGTACATGTAGTCCGAAACCTATGATCATAATTGATCCCAAAACTTATGTTGCTAAGTGAAGCAGTTGTTAAGTGAGCTATGCTTCATTTTATGATTTTTTTTTGCCAGAGTGGTTAACTAAATTACTACAGTTGTTAAGTGAATTGTATGGCTGTTAAGCAAATCTGGCTTTCTCCATTGACTTTGCTTGTCAAAAATCAGCTGGAAAGGTTGCAAAAAGGTGATCACAGGACCCTGGGACAGTTTAACTGTCCTAATTCCACGGCAGTTACCAAGAGCCCAAATTTTGATCATGTGACCATGGTGATGCTGCAATGGTCATAAATGTGAAAAAAGATCATAAGACACTTTTCAGCACTGTTGTAACTTCAAATGGTCTCTAAACCGTCCCTCGGGAGAAGGGCGGTATATAAATGTAATAATAATAATAATATAATAAATGAATAGCTGTAAGTCTCTCGGTGTTCTCTACTAATTAAAACATTCTATAATAGGAGCTTCCTTGGGTTGTTTGAAAGATTTAATTCATTCATTGCAAAAGTTTGATTTCAGCTGATGAAAAAGAAAAGACAGAAAAGTTAAATCATATTTGAACACATTTAAAGAGACTTTCTGTGTCAGTGATAGTCTCTAAAGTTTAATATTACAGTCATGGTTGCTTGTTTTGCAGCCAAACAGATTCATATGACCTGGAGAATATCAGAATTGCAGAGCCCTTCAAAAACTTCCCAAGGTATACATAAAATGGAAAAGGTGGTTTGTTTCGAGCCTGAAACAAACAGCCCCATTTGAAACAATCTAACAGAACAGGGCTGTCAAACTCCTGGCTTGGGGGCTAGATGAGTCATGTGCTGGCCACTCCCACACCCAGTTTAGCAAAGGGGGAAAAAGTCCCAATACGTCACGTGACGCTGCCATAACGATGTGAATTTGACAGCCCTATAGAACAAAAATTCAAACCAGATTCAGTCTTTCATCATATCAAGCTTAAAATAAGTTGTATGCTCTGGGATTCCAAGAGACAATGAGAACTTGGAATCAGATTCTTACTGCCTTTTCAGCATTCCATCCGAGGTCTGTAAAATCAGGACTCAAGATTGTTGGGGGCAATATGCTGACTGGGTAAACTGCTTAGAGATGCTGTAAAGCACTGTGAAGCTGTATGTACAGTAAGTCTAAGTGCTATTGCTGCTGCCTTGTTTTATGGCCAATGAACTTGCATGAAGGCTGGGAAAGGTGGCGATGAAAAACATTTAAAAATATCATAAGTAAAGCATTTTTACCCAACCAATAACTTAGAAACCGTTAAGCGGTTCAGGGAAGACCACAAAAGTCTTCAATTAAATACATCATTGGGACGCTTAGCAACACAGTACAAACCAAAAAGAGGAAGCTAGAAAGTCTATTTGATATTCAATATTCAAGTTAACAGAAGCCTGCACGTACTGGGTGAAAACCAATCAGCCAAGCTATAAGTAAGTAACCAGATGCAGACATGGACAAAAGTTGATTTCCTTGGGTGCTACCATTCCTATCAGGTTTGTTGTCATCTTTCCAGATAATGTTTAAGCTAAGCACTGTTGGCTACTTAAAATGCTTAATTATAATTCTTGCAGAAAAAATATGGAATATTGGTTGAGTATAAAACAAGACCAGAATGTTTTCTGAAAACTCTGATTAAGCAATAGTTGGGACAACTATATGCTCATGTGTTTATTTGTGTTTGATTGTATATTCACAAACATTTATCACTCACAACCACAGCTGAATCAGCAAAAAGTTAAACAGAAAAGAAATCAAAAGTTCATCAAACAATTTCAAATGTTAGTCTGTATATTTTTGAATACACTCTGGGAACTTAGTTTCTATAAGTCATAACAGCTTGAACAAGACTTCTCACTTCCAGATAGGCCCAACAAATCATTCAAAGCAAATTAAGCTCAGCAACATTATTTCATAAGGCCTCATTCACATAAGCACATTTATTTTGTATTTACCTGCCTGTAATATCACAGACTTAAATTTCACCATAGCAGAATTAATTTTAAAAATAGCAATAGTTTCCTTACCAAATAGGCAGGCAATGGCATGAAGACATCATGTTAGTTGTCTTTTTTTTCTGACTGGACTGTGCCCAATTCTGCTGCTGTTGAGAGAATCGTGTCTATGTTTTTAAGGCAATAAATAAGTGTGTGTGGTCTCAGAGCCAGTGCATTTTATGTTTAAGATAATTAGCAACCAAAGGCACCAACACTGAATACTCACAATAAGGGTGGGATGAATATAGTCAGCCCCTCAAAGTAGATCAGTGTAGGAAACCAATGCCTCATAGATCACTACTACTTTTATTGTAAAACTACAATCATAGAATCTTACAAGTCTGAATGCATCCTTCCTTTTATCCATCCTTCCCTTTATCTTCATGTGAGCGAGGGAAGAGCTTGTTTAAAACTTTTATTCATATTAAATTCTAGGCCTGGCCTCAGGCTCCTTTTCTCTGTTTCCTTGGTAGCAGCTCTTCCTTCCACCCTCTACATCTAGTGCTAGACACAGGTGAACTGGTATCTGAAGAACAGCTTTCATGGGGCACCAATAACTATATAACCATAAGGAGTGATGATCAGGTGACCAGTGGTTTGCTAATGGGAACTGTTTCCTGTTTGTGATGGGGAAACAGCCTATTCCTTGGTCCTGGGCTTTGCCTTGGCTTCTTCCGTTATGATGCTAGCTGGTGTACCACAAGAAGAGGGTACTATTAAGTCAGGCCTCTGTGCAGTTGTTTTCTCTCCACCTGTGACCAGCAAATTCTGCCTTGGTCCTTCTCTTCTTTCTGATTGCCATCTCTCACTTTACCTCTTCCCATCATGGCTTTGGGGCAGTGATGGTATGCTACCTGTTCGGCCTGGTTCTGTCAAGCCGGTAGCAGCAATGAGCAGCAAAGACCAAACTGGTTCTCTCTGCCACTCTGTGTTGGGCCCACCCGCCCACCCGGGCTCCCATACTCACCTTTATCTTCTGCTTTTGAAGTGCAGCTGCTTTGGCGGCACAGAAGAGTGCTGCGCGGCAGCTGTTGAAGTGACCGGGAGAGTGCAGGCTTGCAGGAGGTGAGTTGGAATGCCTCTGCGCCTGCTCAAATGCCTCTGCCCCTGCACAAAGTGTGTACTTGGTGTGCACATGCACAGAAAGTATGTGCACATATGCAAAGCGCCCCCACCAAGCCACGCCCACCGAACCGGTGGTAAAGGTTTTTGAATCCCACCACTGCTTTGGGGAGGAGTTTTATAGGGCAGATAAACTGGATCTAGTTAGTTAGCCTTAAGCTGAGAAGGTACTGTAAGGGAAAGAAAAAGAAAAGAAAAAAGAAAGGATTTCATGTAACTTATAAATTGTTCCTTTATTTATTTCATAATTTATTTATTTCATAAATTTTATATACCGCCCTTCTCCCGAAGGACTCAGGGCGGTGAACAGCCAACTAAAATACATATAAACAGAGATAAATATAGTTTAAAAAGAATTAAATTATAAGCTGCCCCAATAAAAATCTAAAACCCCCGATTAAAATAAATTAAAACTTTGTACCCCACCCCAACTAATCTAAAACCCCATTTAAAAATCCCATTTGAGTCAGCTCAGGCCGGCCTGCTCAAAGAGCCAGGTCTTCAGGTCACGTCTGAACGCCCTCAGGTCAGTGGTCATTCGTAGCCCCGGGGGCATCCCGTTCCAAAGGGCGGGTGCCCCCACAGAGAAGGCCCTATTCCTCGGGGTCACCAGGTGGCACATAGAAGTGTCGGGACCCGGAGGAGACCCTCTCTGTGGGAGCGCACCGGTCGGTGGGAGACTACTGGCAGAATGCGGTCTTGTAAGTATCCTGGTCCGATGCCATGGAGCGCTTTAAAGACCAAAACCAATACTTTAAAGCGAACCCGGAAGGCCACCGGCAACCAATGCAGCTCGCGCAGGAGGGGCGTCACGTGAGAGTATCTCGACGCCCCCATAACTACCCGCGCGGCTGCATTTTGTACCAGTTGAAGCCTCCGGGTGCTCCCCGCACGGAGCCCCATGTAGAGGGCATTACAGTAGTCCAGACGGGAGGTGACCAGGGCATGGGTGACTGTGCGTAAGGCGTCCCGATCGAGAAAGGGCCGCATCTGGCGTATCAGGCGAACCTGATAAAAAGCCCTCCCTGGAGACGGCCGTGATATGATCTTCCAAAGACAGCCGTACATCCAGGAGGACACCCAGATTGCGAGCCCCTTCTGTGGGGGTCAAGATCTCATCCCCAATAGCCAGCGACGGAGTCAGCTGACTATATCGGGCCACCGGAAACCACAGCCACTCAGTCTTGGAAGGGTTGAGTCGAAGCCTGTTCCCGCCCATCCAGTTCTGCACAGCCTCCAGGCAACGGGCCATAACCTGCACAGCATTGTTGGGGTGGTTTGGGGTGGAGATGTAAAGCTGAGTGTCGTAAGCATAAAGATGACATTCCACCCCGAAACCACGGATGATCTCTCCCAGCGGCTTCACATAAATGTTGAACAGAAGAAGGGAGAGGACAGACCCCTGAGGCACCCCACAAATGAGGGGCCTAGGGGTGGACCTCTCCCCCCCCGTCAACACAAATTGCGAGCGGTCCGAGAGGAAGGACGAGAACCACCGCAAAACGGTGCCCCCAATTCCCAACCCCTCCAACCGCCGCAATAGGATACTATGGTCGATAGTATCAAAAGCCGCTGAAAGATCTAACAGGACCAGGACAGAGGAGTAACCTCTGTCACGGGCCCTCCAGAGATCATCTACCAACGCGACCAATGCTGTTTCGGTACTGTGCCCGTGTACAAGAGATAACTGAAAAGCAGGGTTAAGGGAAGGGAGAATCAATCTCCCCATCTAATACTTGCTACACTACATTGTAGTGAAGCATAAACTCATTAAAAAGCAACAACCTGCTCAGGTAGGATGGGATCAGGAAGATGGAATTGCCTTCAAGGCAAACAGCTGTAGCAGTCCTGTGGCAAGTAGTCAGTTTCAGTTGCAGCAGTTCCCTTCTTTCTCTGGGCCTACAAAATGAATGTCTACTTTTCCTTAAGTGGCCTGGGATGTCTCAGATCATCCAAGCCAAAATCCTGCTGTTGAATTGGTAGGCTTGGAATTAAGAAGAAAAAAATAAATACTCGGCACCCAAATCCATATCTAATGGAATTTGTATCATCTCTTCCAGAAGCATGTGGTGAATATTTCATGGTTGCTGGATTTTAATTGGTTTTAGTGACATAGCCCTAACAGAATTGCTTAAATGTAAAATTTGTAAATACTGCTTTGTGTGTATTTATAATGATTGATTTAGCATTGGTTTGCATTGATTTTTTTCCCCATTTATTGCATTTCAGTTATATCATATGCTAGTGGAAACTGGAGAATTGGAGAATACTTACATTATTTACACTGCTGATCATGGTTACCATATTGGACAGTTTGGACTGGTCAAGGGAAAGTCAATGCCATATGATTTTGATATTCGTGTTCCTTTCTTTATTCGTGGTCCGAGTATAGAGCCGGGATCAGTGTACGTTCTCCTATGTCTGCAGCACAGCTGTTGTACCTAATGTATTTGTAAGCACATTTGATTGTCATTCTTGTGGATGATTTATTTCATCAAGATTATTGCAAAGCATGAACAAAGAAGACCATCTTTTTGTTAATTTGTAAATGTTATTCCTTCCAAAGTTTGCTAGAAATATAATGGGATATTTCTTTTTATTGGTATAGCCCCAGACAGTTATTTTGTAACTTGCTGCTAAGATTTTAATGGGATCATTTGAGGATATATTTAACTTCCTGTGGCTTTACTGGGTATATAAATATTTAGCCACAAGTCTGCTGATTCAAATAGCATGGCTACTTTATCTCATTGCATAACTTAATACATCCTGAAATTAGTGTGCCTCATCCTAATTCACTGTCCAATGAAGGAAATTTGGAAGAAACTTGAAACTACCATTGCATATAATGTTGACTTAAGGAGCCATACTTGTATAAAATGAACTCACATTCTTTTAATTCTACAAAGATTTGAGGTGTTTCTTCTAATGTGCACAATACAGCTCTGACCTTTTCTGTTAATTTGCAGAGTATCTCACATGGTGCTGAATATTGACCTCGCTCCAACAGTTTTGGATATTGCAGGACTTGACACACCTCCAGATATGGATGGCAAATCTATTCTAAAACTTCTGGACCTTGAAAAACCAGGGAATAGGTGAGCTGAAACACTTTCTTGAAGCCTATTGGGCAGCAAATGCCTGACTTAGATTGTGAAGCAGATGGAAAACATATCTGAACAAGTACAAGTGACCCTTGCTTTCCCAGCACACAAAACAATTTTAAAGATCATATTTATAAAATTGTGGTAGTTGTGAGCAAATAATTTGCTTGGAATAAAAATAAATTAGTCATCTTTAATTCAATAGCCAAACATAGCCATGAATGCCAACAGTAAATTTTTGTTATTTTGATTTTAGGTTTCGAACAAACAAGAAAACCAAAGTTTGGCGTGATACATTCCTGGTGGAAAGAGGGTAATTATTGAAGTTGAGTGAGTTCTAGGAAAGTTGTCTGGTGGCAATTCTGTTAATTCTGTATGGAGGAACATCCTTTGTTCAACCTTGTTTTGTTACTATTAACAGTTCAGGTTGTGATGCTCATTCCTTGCCATGCCAGATTGACTCCAATTGTAAAAGAAAATCATCTTGGATACTTTAGAGGATGGGAAGAAGGCAAAACAGGAACAATATTTGGGCTTTTTCCATCTACTCAGTTTTAGTAATACAAGCTTTTCCTAAAAGATTTTAGGAACTGAGGAAAGGAACAAAATAGCAAAGCCCAGCATTTTAATAGGTCCCCAACCTTTTGACCTTCCGGCGCGCACTAAAAACCCACTTATTCCATCAAGCCGGTCTGGCCTAAAGTTATGAGTAGGGTTTTAAATTTGATTTTAAAGGTTTAAATTTTAAACCTTTCTTAATTTCCTAATTTTTAATCTTTGATAATGACCAATCTATTTAATTCTTTTAATTCATTTTAATTATTGTATGTGTATTTATATGTATATTTTATCTGGCTGTACATCGCCCCGAGTCCCCATCGGAGGAGGCGATATATAAATTTAAATAAAGTAAAGTAAAGTTAATAAGAATGAAATTGGTGTAGTCTAGAGAATAGAATCTGTTCTCTCTCTCTCTCTCTCTCTCTCTGTATATATATATATATATATATATATATATATATATATATATATATATATATATATATATATATATATATATATATATATGAATGTATGTATGTATGTATGTATGAATGTAGGTATATATATTTGTTTTCTTATGTTTTCTTATGTTTGTTTTCGCGGGTATTTATATGTGTGCTATTTAGGTTTCTTCGGGTATTTTCCCACGTAATATTTGTGCTTTTATTATAGCGACATTTCAGCAGAATCTCATCTGCCATCTTCGGGCTTTTTAATTTTTAATTTTAAAATTATATTATATAAATTATATAAAAGCACAAATATTATGTGGGAAAATACCCGAAGAAACCTAAATAACACACACACACACACATACATACACACACATATATGCAGGTCTTGGCGTGTTCGGGTCTTTTCCTGTGTAAGATTGGCAACGTTTTGACGAGATCTCACTCGCCATCTTCAGGCTGGTGTTTTCGGCTTTGTGCTTGTGCAAGCAAAGCATGATCTGAGCTGCTGTCTCCCTATATATACTGGTGGGAGGTTAGCTGTGTTGTCATTTCTTGATTGGTTGATGGAGTTGATGTTTGCAGATTGGCTGGCTTTTTCTTAAGAATATGTGTGGCTGAGGTATTGGCTGTGTGTCTATCAGCCTCCTGTGTTGTAACAACTTGGGTAATGGACTGTGTGATGACCTTCTAAGTTCTATTGTTTTGATCTCCTAGGTCCTGTATTGTAATCTCCTGGGTCATTGGCTGTGTTGCAACATTCTGAGGTTTTGTGGTGTAGCCTCCTGAGTTCTGTGATGTGATATCCTGAGCGGGTGGCTGTGATTTGATGTTCTGGGTTTTGGTTTGGCTCCGAGTTTGAGGCTTGGCTCTGTGTTCATGGCGTGTGTCAGTTTGCTTGGTTTGGGGGTCGGGATGTGTGGCAGCTGGTGATGCAGCCGTGATCTGGTTTCTGGATGGTGGTTGCCTTTCGTCTAGGGGGTGGGTTTGGGTTTGAGTCTGGTGAGGGAGATTGGTGGTGGTGTCATGTGTTGTTTTGGATCCAGTGTTGGTTTTCGTGGCTGGGACTCGTTTGTTGATAAGGGCTAGTTTCCAAATGTCTGGTAGGCGGGAGGCATCATCCCGTTTGTTCATGTTATGGGGATGTTTCTCTATTTTGATGGCTTCCCTGATTATTCTCTTGTTGAAGTGTTCAGTATTGGAGATTAATTTGGTTCCCTCAAAATGAATTTCATGTCCTGTGGCTTTAAGGTCCTGGAAAAGGGAGGAAGAATTTTCTTCTTTTCTGACTGCGTTCTTGTGTTCTGCAATGCATGCATTTATTCTCCTGTTGGTTTGTCCAATGTATGTGGCTGGGCAATTGTTGCATGGTATTTCATAAACTCCTTGGTTTTCTAGATGGATCTTGTCTTTGGGTTTTTTTAGGATGTTGGCTATTTTTTGATCAGTGCCGAAGGCTGTCCTGATATTGTGTTTGTGGAGAATTTTGCTGATTTTATCTATGGTGCCTTTGATGTAGGGGAGGAGGGAGATACCATTGTTCTGTTCTGTGTCTCAGTTTCTGGGGGGTGTCTCCTTTAGGATTAGGTTGGTAATTGTGTCTCTTTGGAATCCGTTGGAAATTAATATGTTAGTGAGGGTGTGAAATTCTGTTCTCAGGTGGTCTTTGTCAGCTAGGCATTTGGTTCTGGAGATGAGGGTCTTGGCTATGGAGTTGATCTGTGCAGGGTGGTGATAGGATTGTGTGTTTAAGTAGCGGTTGGTGTGTGTTTTCTTCCAATGGATGGTATGTCCTAGGGAGCCATTGGGTTTTTTGTAAATTAGGACGTCCAGGAAGGGAAGTTGGTTGTTGGCTTCTGTTTCCATGGTGAATTGTAGATGACACTTTTGGGGTGTAGGCTGTTGAGATGTGTGAGAAAGTTGTCCAGTTTTTCTTTCCCTTGTGGAAAAAAAAAGTGTCATCTACATATCTAAACCAGAGTTTGGGTTTGGGTTCGGATTTGTCTAGAGCATTGGTTTCAAAGTGTTCCATGTATAGATTAGCAATGACAGGTGAGAGGGGTGATTCCATAGGTGCTCCTTCTATCTGTTTGTATCTTTGTCCATTGTGGATAAAGTATGTGTTGGTTAGGCAGTACCTGTACCCGTGAAAATCTACAAAATATATATGTATATATATATGTATTCAGATCTCCCTGCAAAATGTGGAAATCTGTACATTGGAAAGAACTGAGCATGCAGAAGTTCTTTTTAGATGTCCTGGAGAACATGTATAAATCATATAAGACTGCTCAAAGATCTCTTTATGCCTGTGTTTCTCAGGCTTTGATAACTTTAAGATATGTGGACTTCAGAGTGAAAGCTGGGAAATTCTGGGAATTTGAAATCCATCCGTGCAGGTTAGGGAATTCTGGGAGTTGAAGTCCACATCTAAAAGTTGCCAAGGTTGAGAAACATTGCTTTAAATTAAAGCTCTTCTCATGTCTCACCCTGACTTGTATTTCAAATACATTGAATTTTAATTTTCTGATAAACAATTATTAGTCATTGATTTACTTCTGCTTCATAGACAGGCTTCTGTTTTGATTCATGTATATTATCTATACATTCTCAAAAGTACTGTCTCTTTTCTTTTTAAAGCAAATTTTTGCGTAAGAAAGAAGAACTGAACAGAAATACCCAGCAGTCAAATCATTTGTCTAAATATGAGAGAGTAAAAGAATTATGTCAACAAACACGATACCAAACAGCTTGTAAGCAACCTGGTCAGGTAAGCAGAAGATAATTTACATAATATTTAATTATACTCATAATTCTTTAAGAGCTTATGTGATAATTCAGCAATTAATTTGATTTCATATGAACCAGCTTTTTAAGGGACTTTTTAATATCAAGAAAAATCAAGCGTTTGATAGTGTGCGCCATATCAAGGAAGAAGGGGAACTCAGAAACAGAATATGTAGAAAGTAAACATAGGGTCAGTCAAAAGGACTCAAATGTCTATACAGCAATGCACAAAGGATGAGGAATAAACAGGGTGATTGAAATTCAAGTACATGAAGGCAGATATTATATTGTTGCATTACGGAAACTTGGTGGGATGAAACCCATGAATGGAATATACAGCTAGAGGGATTAAAGAAACAGATCTAACAAAAGAGGAAGTGGAGTTCCATTATATATAAGAAATAATTACTTATCTACAGAAATAGAGCAGAACAATGATGAAAACTGTCTTAAATGCATTTGGGTCAATATAAAAGGGAAAAAAAAGAATGATATATAGACCACCCAACCAAACAGATGAAAGAGATGCACTTTTTGCGAGTCGATTAACTAAGGTATGTAGGAAGCACATCACAGTAATAAGTTGCAAGTTCCACTTAGCTTATAAGCAAGCTGGCAGTTAAGTAAATGACTGTTGCTGGTAAGAATAATGCATAAGGGTGTGCAAATAGCGGGGGAGCCATGGCATGAGTTCAATAGGGCTTGGAGTGGCTGCTGCCAGGTGGGGCAAAGGTGTGTGATGGAATGTGAGTGATGAGGGGACATGGTGGAAGTGCAAAGGGGCTGAGTGCATTGGTGGGGAGGACTTAACTCAAACAACTTGCAATTTTCCCTACTATCTTGCCCCATCACTTTGCTTGCTTTCTTTACCAGTAAGGAAGGTTGCAAATTACAATCACATAGGTGGGTGCTGCAACTGTCATAATTGCAAGCCGGTTGCCAAGCACCCAGATCATAATCATATGATTGTGAGGGTGCTGGGACTGCTGGGCTTTTGAGAACTGGTCATAGCCACTTCTCATTACCTGAATGAGCTTTAAACAGTCATAACTGAATGGCTGTTACCAGGGACTACCTGTGTATTCAGTCTACTTTCATTCTTCTATTCATGTCTTTTCATTCTTGACCAGCCTCTTTTACCACATATATTATAGTGCAGACCAAGTTGAGGAAATTTAAGCCTTGCTGAATCCTATGAACAAGTTCTTTACTCAGTGTTTCATTTTTTATTTCTTGGCAGTCAAACTTTCCAGCATATTTAAAGCTTGAATTGTCAGCTGGCAATGTTTCTTTCCCTAACCTTCAGGCATGCCTATCAATGAGACATATTTTGTAGACGATGTAATTAATTTCCTTATTACACGAAAGGCTTTTGTAGCTGTTTCAAGCTGTCACAGCATATTAAATAAACGGTGTTCACTTTTTAGACTTCAGTGGGACATTTATTGCACTTTAATGATGTTGAATACAAAGCTACATTAACACTCTTACAAAAAGCAATAAAGGGAGAGCATCATAATCTACCTCATGTGGTTTATTGCAAATGTTTCCAGAATTATGTTTGTCACCATTGGTTCTCTCTAATTTCTTCAACAGACAGGAAAAGTTTTTTTTTCAGATAGCTTAGTCTGTGAAAATAATTATAGAAAAGAATGTAGCAGGAAGATGGAAGCATAAGGTCCGGGATTACTCTGAGAAAAGGCAGAAATATCAGAAAGCTACTATACATACAGTCAAGATAAACATGCGTATATATTCTTACATCTATAAGTTCCTAACAGACAGGAAGCAGCAGGTGAAGCTAGGCAGAATCACATTCTGATACCTCTACAATTAGCATAGGACCCCCCCGCCAAGGCTGTGTGCTTTCTCCACTTCTCTTCTCCCTATCTACTAATGACTGCATCTCAAGCAACCAAGCTGTTAAAATTCTAAAGTTTGCAGATGATACAATAGTGATTGGTCTCATTCGAGACAACGACGAATCTGCATACAGACAGAGGTTATACAACTTGCTTCATGGAGTAACCGGAACAATCTGGAACTGAACACACTCAATGGTGGTAGACTTTAGGAGAACTCCTCCCATAATACCACCTCTTACAATACTAGACAACACAGTAGCAACAGTAGGGACCTTCAGATCTACCACAAGATCTAAAATGGACACCTAATATCAAAAACATCATCAAAAAAGCACAACAAAGAATGTTCTTTGTGCACCAACTCAGAAAGCTCAAACTGCCCAAGGAGCTGTTGATACATTTCTATAAAGGAATTATTGAGTCTGTCATCTGCACCTCTATGACTGTTTGGTTTGGTTCTGCAACCCAACAAGACAGACACGAACTTCAGAGAGTAATTAGGACTGCAGAAAAAACAATTACTACCACCCTGCCTTCAGTCAAGGAACTGTATACTGCACGAGTCAAAAAGAGGGCTGTGAAAATATTTACAGACCCCTCACATCCTGGACATAAACTGTTTCAACTCCTTCCCTCAAACAATGCTATAGAGCTTTGCACAACAACACAAGGACAATTTTTCCCAAACGCAATCACTCTGCTAAACGAATAATTCCCTCAACACTGTTCAACTATTTACAAAGTCTGCATTACTATTACTATTAATCTTCTCATCACTCCTTATCACCCATCTCGTCCTACTTGTGACTATATGACTGTAACTTGTTGCTTGTATCCTTATGATTTATATTGACTGTTTCCTAGTATGATTCGATTATTGTACCCTATGACTATTATTAAGTGTTATATTTTATGATTCTTGACGAATGTATCTTTTCTTTTATGTACACTGAAAGAATTTGCACCAAGACAAATTCCTTGGTTTCCAATCTCACTTGGCCAATGAACAATTCTATTCTATTCTTGTCTAGATTTCATGGTCAGAATTAAGCATTAGGTGTCTATGAGAAAATAAGTAGAAATCTTTGCTATTCTAATGATGATCTTGGGCAAAATGTGGTTCTCTATAATATAAGAATAATTTGCCTATTTCCAACTTCCTGGAGTTGTGAAAACATCAATGATAAATAAAGAAATTCAAATTTTAGCAAATAGCACATGCTTTATCACTTTGTACTGGAATTATCTTTCCTCACTTCTATATCCTCCTATTACAATGTAAATCTACCCAGTATTCTTCCACATGATTGATATCGGAGTGTAAAAACATAAAGATGGGATTATTTATTAATTGCCTGTCTATTTTCTGAAAATTATATGTATAGAATCCTAGCAGTTCATTCAGTAGTGGCTTCAATATTCAGTGAGGTATCCTGTTTACTCAGGGTGCTTCCTCATCAAGGGTAAAGTCAACAAGTGAGTGTTTTATCTATTTAACTGAAGAACTGCTAAGCAATAGATTAGAAGCTATAAATTTCAGTTATTCTGCTGCTTTGTTGGGGGTAATTAAGGTACACCATTCAAAGATCTGAAATACCAAGTTAGGGACAAATCCTTCAGGAGAAAATGTATCTAGTCACTGAGAGTTGACACTGACTTGATGGATCAATCTTTTTGCTAACGATGTAGCTTCCTGGTTATCATGAATGAATAGAGCTGTAAATTTATAAAATAAATTACTACTTTTCTACTAGAATTATTTTTCCACTAGTAGCTGTGAATATCTTTCTCAGAATAAAGAAACTTTGTATGCATCTCAAAACATTAAATTATGAGCAGAGTTCTGCTGACCCCTTTTGGTAACAGTAAGAAGTGCAACCTCAACTTTTTCAAATCAAAGGCTTTTCCATAGTGCTGCCTCTTTTCTTCTGAAACAGGGTAGGTTTGTATGGTGCAATGGTATCTCAGCTCTTGTGCCTTTTTCATTGGCTACAGATCCCAGGGATATGTACATGTCTCACTTTTGGAAATATAGCAAGCATGGTTTCATTAATTGTTTAAAAATTTCATCCAGCTCTGCCCAAAACAAAGCCAACACTAAAAATGAAGTTTAAAGGGATATGAAAATCATGCAAGTACTTTTTGAAATTGGCAAATTATAAATGTATCGTTTCCCAACAAAATTCACCTGAAGGACTTATAGCTTGTTTGCATTTCATTTAAAAAAAAAGAATTTGCCTAAAAACATTTAAATTTTTATTTATTTATTGTCATAGGAAGGGTGAGTATAGTCATTTAAAAACCAGAAGATAAATCAGATTAAAAAAAAATAAAAATCTATATTTTTAAAAGCTATAAAATATAAAAGGTATATGAATTTAAAAAACAAAGTATATATAGAAACAAAAATCTAAAAGAAGCTTTAGGTGAGGTGTAGGGGACTTTAAAATGTTAATACAGTATGTGGAAGTTAAAGAGCATCATGATATAACAAACTAGGTGCTCATTAAATCTAGTTTATAGCACTGGTCATTGTCTGACAAATTTTGAGCACTGCTGCACACAATCTGCAAACCTGTTTGTTGTAGCAGGGTTGGTATTTGAGAGCAGCTGGGAGCTGAAGAATTGCCCTGTACATCCTGAATTTTAACTATATAAGTAGTAATGATAAGATGGGGATAGTATGAATGTCACTATAGTACATAGATTAATGTTTAACAAGGTGCAAAAAGAAATAAATGTTCTCTAGGATATTATTGCCATCTATGTTTCACTGGACTGTCTTTTCTTTCCCCACAGAAATGGCAGTGTATTGAAGATGCATCTGGAAAACTACGTATTCACAAATGCAAAGGGGCCAGTGACATTCTTGCTATGAGAAAAAGAACACGGAGTATACATTCCCAGGGATATAGCAGCCAAGAAAATGACTGTGATTGCGAGGAGGCTGATTATCAGACCAGTCGGACCCAAAGGAAAAATCAAAGAGGCTTCATGAGGACATCCAGTGTACAAAGTAGGTGATGATAGATTTGAAAAAGCCAGAGACCTTGATGGGCAGCAATGCTACAGAATCATTTGTTCCTTATAGGTTGGAAAAAAAAAACTGCCACTGTATTCAGACTCAGTTGTTAGAATGGGAATCACTTCTTTGAATTATCATTCTAAAAATATTCAGGTGGTAATCTGGAAGAGCAAAGGTAAAATCTTACAAAGAACGTACTGGTTTTACATTGGAGAGCATTCAAAAATTAAATTGCCCACCTGCAGAATTTGTGCAATTCATTTTACTAGCTCATTCTTCTCTCTGCATAAAGCAAGTTCATTCATTCAATACTAGCTATCTTTTAAAGACATAACTGAATTGAAATTGCTCATCCAGTCCAGCCATCTAGAGAAGGCCTGCAGAAAGTGCTGCCTCCTTGCAATGTACATTTGATATAGAGAAGATGTTAGCTCTATGATAGCTCCCACTTTGTGGAATATCTTTCTGATGGTTAAGGCACCCAATCTTTTTTGCATTTCACAATTGAAGTTGGTATGGACCTAACTGATTATGGGCAGCCATTATAGGCATTTTTATATATCATTTTTATATATCATTTTCATGTTGCATTTAAGTGATTTTTGTTTTGTTGCTAGCCATAGTCTGTCAAGATTGCAAAGGATTATAATTATTTTTAAATAAATAATAATTTTAAAAATGTAGCAAACCATCTTTAGTAAAACTGTGCCCCGAAATGCGGAATTGGAAATAGCTATCACTATTTATATTGTTTATATGGATTGTATACACATCAGCATTGTAGGAATGTCAGTCCTCTTTCCAATGTCTTGGTTATCTTTCAAAGAGTGTGCATTTTATAGTTTCCTTTTGATGAGTCTTTGATCTTATGCAGAATACAAACCCCGGTTTGTCCATACTCGCCAAACTCGGTCCTTATCTGTGGAATTTGAAGGGGAAATATATAGTATAAATCTGGAGGAAGAAGAGGAGAAGGAGGAAGAAGAGGAAGAGGAGTTTCACATCCTTCAATCCAAAAGCATTGTCAAGCGGCATGGAAGTTACAGTGAAGAGGAAGAGGATGAAACAGAGGAAGGTCATCCTGAAGATGGTGATGGAATTAAAGCAATGCTTGCTGATGGGACTAACACAGTTGGCCAGCCAGATTCTGTCAGAGTTACTCATAAGTAGGAGTGCTTTACTTAATTGCTTTTCATTATTTATTCAGAATTCTCTACTATATGTGTTATCCCAGGTAGCAAAAATAAACAGCCCCAGGGCAGATTTCAGGGATAGAAAAGAGAAGGTCTTAGTGGATACATTTTGAGCAAAAACAATGTCTGTTTTTCATTTGAGGATGAATATCAAATAGTAAAGCCAAAGGGGCTTGGATTTATCTAGAACAACTACAGAAGATCTGAGACATGAAAGCTGGAGCAGTACATAAGCCCTTCTGCCAATTTCCCTGTGTGGCCATTCCCTCTTTTCTAAACTTCCCTAATTGAGCAGGAAGGTCTGAAATTATTTTTATCTGAACATGAGCACACTCTTCCTGAATTAGAATTCAAGATGAAACAGGTTTTTTGATTGCATGGAGGATTTTATTTAAATTTGGACAAGATAGAGCATTAGAATTAGATTAGAATTCTTTTATTGGCCAAGTGTGATTGGACACAAAAGAAATTTATCTTGGTGCAAGTGCTCTCAGTATACATAAAAGAAAAGATACATTTATCAAGAATCATAAGATACAACAGTTAATAATAGTCATAGGGTACAATAAGCAATGGAATCATACCAGGAAGCAGTCAATGTAAATCATAAGGATACAAGCGACAAAGTTGCAGTCTTACAGTCACAAGTGGGAGGGGATGGATGATAAGGAGTGATGAGAAGATTAATAGTAATAGTAGTGCAGACTTTGTAAATAGTTGAACAGTGTTGAGGGAAATATTTGTTTAGCAGAGTGATAGCGTTCGGGAAAAACTGTCCTTGTGTCTAGTTGTTCTGATGTGCAGTGCAGTGCATTTTATGCTTAATGCAGAATACTTGGGAACCAAGAAGACAAGAAAAGTACATTTGAGATAGGACTAGTTTGTATAATAGAGAACAATATTTTGGAGAGCTTTTAAAGGTAGGATAAATATTTGATGGAGGTAGAAGGAGAAAAATAACAATTTTAGGGATAGTTTTTTATAATTTAAGTCCTGGGAAATGCAATAGATATATTTGAAAGCAAATATCTTTTCTTAAAATGTCTGTGTACTTAAGTGTTCATAAGCTCAGATTTAATGTTTAGATACACTGTCCTAAAACATTAGTATTGCATTCTCTATAGAAAGTTTTTAGATCAAGCACTTACTACAGTTAATTGTTAAAGCAGTTAGAGTTATTTGTTTTTTTATTGCTGTGCGGAGTCCTAGAATTTGGGTTGGCAAGGTATCTCAAACATATCATAATTTACTATTTTTTCTCTTTATTCTTTTCTTACAGATGTTTTATTCTTTCAAATGACTCTATTCATTGTGAAAGGGAGCTATATCGTTCAGCCAGAGCTTGGAAAGATCACAAAGCCTACATCGACAAGGAGGTTGGAAGCACTTTTTCTTAATTTAGAATTAGAACTGGTATTTTGAGACAGAATAATTCATCAGAAAATATAAATTGAATGAACATTTGGAATGATATTGGAATTGGGTGCAAATTTCTGCATATTGATATACACAATATATGTTCTTGGAGGTAATGGTAAACTATTGTACAATGTTATGAGAATAAGACTTATCTATGATTCTTTCTTTTCCAGTCTCTCTTCTTGGATTGGTCCCCACTATCATTCACTGTAATTTCTTATAAAATACTAATTTGGACAAATTATGTAGTCCTATTTATAATGATACAAACAAGACAGCTTCAGGCAATGGGCCATGTTTCTGGGTTTGATTCCCTAAACCAGTCTTCCCCCACATGAAACATTTAAACATATTGGGATTTGTGTAACAACAATTCTGCTCACTTCAAAAAACTAATATAAGAAATGGAGCATGAAAATCTAAACAAATAGACTGAAAAGTAGTCAATATCTTGTGGTAATCTAAATCACAGTAAAGAACATTCTAAACACTCTATGGCTTTTGGAAAATAATTGCTTAGTGGCAGTTCACCACATCTGAACTTGCTATTGCAGTGGTGTGCTTGTAACATATGAATGATTTAAAGTATTAAAAAGCAATGGTAATCTTATGTACATTTAGCAATGATATGAAATAGTTTAATGGGAAGATTTATCATGACCAATATAAGGATTGGGTATATAATATTGCTATTAAACTAGTCATTCTTTCTGCAGATTGAAGCTCTCCAGGATAAAATTAAAAATTTAAGAGAAGTAAGAGGACATCTTAAAAGACGAAAACCAGATGAATGTGATTGTAGCAAAAAAAGGTGTTTAAAACTTTCTCAATAACTTATATATTATGATCTAACTTGGAAAGCATGATTAATTGTTCTCAAGTTGATTTTGTAACTATGACAGCATGTAAAAATTTTTTATTGGATTTTGTTTCATTATATAATTTCATTATTTGATGGAATTCTACTTATATAATTAAATTTCAGGAAGATTTTTGAAGTAAGTAATCCTACTTTTAGAATCAAAATTTAGAATCATTTTGCTATAGTCTAGATCTTTTATATTGTTAATGTAAAAAAAATTTGATATTGTTAATATAAAAAACTTTGACCAAAAAGTTTCTGGTCAAGCTAAATGCTTCTGAAATCCAAGAAACATTTACCCCAGATCCATGCTTCTTTAAAAGAGGCCCACTGTATATGGAATCAGTGTTGCTCATAATCAGATTTTAAAATATCAAACATGTTTTTGCTTTAAATAGGCATTTTACATAAAGTTTTTTATGTTGTAATATTTTTATAGCTATTACCACAAAGAAAAGGGGGAAAAAGTTCAAGAAAAGCTTAAGACAAGTCATCTACATCCATTCAAGTGAGTCTTGTTAATTTCCAGCATATATTCATGGTACATATCTTCCAATCATCTTGTCATTCTCATGCTGTGGGATGTTTGTAAAAAAAATGTTTCACTTAATGGTATGGGATTTGGAATAAGTAAATAGCTTTAAAGAATTCCTTGGTTACATTTCAATTTTTTTTATTGTACCTCATGTTGATTGCTTAACTTTATGTTCATTTCACTGGAATTGTAATATACCCAATTCTATGTACTTCAATTTTGTTCCGTTTCCAAACATACATTGTTTTAAATCTGCCTGGTTACAGTACATTTCCATTCATTTCTATTGGTCTTAGAAACACATTAAAACGGACAAGGTTAAATATCATAATTGTGTAAAATACAATGAGCCTATAATTACTCCATCTTTTTAGGATTATAATCAAGCATCACTTGTCTTGGTTGATCAGGGCAGATATATGCAACTGACTATCAAAAGCATACATATGATCCCTAAGATATGTCACATCTAGCAGTTTTATTTACATAATTTAACTTTATTTAAGTTAAAGAAAAGTGGAAGAGAATGGATCCCTAAGCCATCCCACCATGTAGAACTGTCTCCCTTCAACAAACCAGCTGGAATCAGTTCTGGAGATAGGATGAAAACCACCATTACATTGTGCCTCCTATTCCCTCCTAAGCCAGGCAAGAACAATAACATAGTTGATGGTATTAAAGGTCACTGAGAGATCAGAGTCAGAAGGAAGATATTCCCTCCCCTGCCTGCAATAGGTTTATTAACAAGGGTTAATAAAGCAAATTAATGTCTCAAAACCTGATGCAATCCATATATTTTGCATAACAGTTCCTACAAACACTAGTGAGCTTAGCCAATGTCGCTGATACTGTTCCAGAACTAGGGAAAATAATAATACATAAAGTTTCTAGACTATAAGCCAAATTGCAGTCGTCAGTTCATATGTGAAAAATGTACATGTACATAGACTTAGTTTATTGTACCCTCGATTATTAACATATGCTGTTGTTTAACATCTATTAAATATTCCTGAATGATTAGGGAAGCTGCTCAAGAGGTGGATGGTAAACTTCAGCTCTTCAAAGAGAATCGGAGGAGAAAAAAAGAAAGGAAAGGGAAAAAGCGCCAGAAGAAAGGAGATGAATGCAGCCTTCCTGGACTCACTTGCTTTACTCATGACAACAATCACTGGCAGACTGCACCATTCTGGAACTGTGAGAACCACTTCCAGTAGATGCATGCTCATGGGAATAAGAATTGATGTGAGCTCTTAGGGAGTTGGAGGGCATATTTATTCTGGATCTCATATGGAGAGGAGAGGAAAAGACAATGAGCTCATTAAAAATGGGTATGTTAATTCAAACTAGAATTATATTTAGAGCTGAACTAACTAGATTTAATTTACAGATTTCTGAGTGAAAACAGTTTCAAAATAAATGAAACCAGAGATCTTGTGTGACCCATGAGTAGCATAAAGGTTTGCCTGATTAAATAGATGGTGGTGGACAAAAGGGACAGCAACATATGTGACAGTGCTAGGAAACCTAGGAGTGTCCATTATCTATTTAGTGATGTATCTGGAGGAGGTCTCATAGGCAAACAGGACCAATCCATTGCTCAGTTCAAGAAATCTAGAGCTTGAACTCATCCAGTGGTGGACTGTCTAGGCTCTGCTTTGAAAAACTCCCAGGAGAAAAAGTTCTCCTGGTAGCAATTCAAATTCCAAACTGCTCATCATCAGGAGATTGTTTTTCTAACATTACAAGATGGGTTTTTGTGCACTTGTAAGAGCTATATCTGCACCTTGTACAAGTATTGTCCACTAATATGCAATATTGTTGCATGAAGCTTGTGATATGCTCATGGAACTATCAATGGATTGTCCTTGCTCAAATGAAATGAATACATATATGTTTACATTTATTTTTTCCCTATAACAGTGGGATCATTCTGTGCTTGTACAAGCTCCAACAACAACACTTACTGGTGTTTGCGAACAGTAAATGAAACACACAACTTCCTCTTCTGTGAATTTGCTACAGGATTTTTGGAGTATTTTGATATGAATTCTGATCCCTATCAGGTAAATGTATGTTAAAAATATATGTTAAAACCCAGTTATGGGACACTACCTTAACTAAGCCATTATTAATACATTTGAATTATATCCCATTTTATGTCTTGATAAAACTCAAAATAATGTAAGCTGGTCTCCCCAAACACATCCAAGTTCTGATCCAAGCATACAGTCATATATACTTTGCAGCTCTCTTAGTGCATTGCTAAGCACTGAGAAAAGATTACAGGTAGTGCTTGACTTACAATCAGTTGCTTAATGACTATTCAAAGTTATGACAGACCTCCCTGGGGTATTTATAACCCAGTTCCAAAGTTTTGAAAGCTGCCCACCTCCCCCCGGTCACATAGTTGTATATTAGGCATGCTGCATTTGCAGCTTTTTGCTTCTATGGTCACATAATTGTGTTTTATGATGATTTTGCCAAAAACTGGCATTTATTTCCAGTTTTTGGCAAAAGTAGTCCTTTGGATTATGTAACAATCACTGCAAAAAAGATTGGATTGGTCATGTGGGTGACCTGATTTTTGATCATTACAACTTATGACCATCAGAGGCAGTAAATCAAGAATTATTTGTAGATCCTTGCATATATGTTCCAAAGGGATCAATATAACTACAAAAGAAATGTCACAAGCAGTTATAACTTGCTGAAAGTCCATGTATGTAAGCATAATCATTTTAAGTTCATACCTTTTGCAGATGCAGGCATTCATTTCTTTCTTTCTATGCCCAGCTAACAAATTCGGTACATACAGTAGAAAGAGGCATTTTGAACCAGCTACATCTTCAGCTAATGGAGCTACGAAGTTGCCAAGGTTATAAGCAGTGCAATCCAAGACCTAAGGGACTTGACACAGGTAATAACCCATGGTTTAAAAACTGGAACATTATGTTTTGTTTCCCCTAGTTATTCCAAGGCGCAGCTAAGTTATCTGTGAAACCTCTTGCTGTGTAATAGTTCAAGGATCAAAATATAGTTCTTGACAACAACTTTTAGATAAGGACTTAAAAGCTCAAGAAAATAATGCACTTCACTGAACATATGAATAATACATAATATCAAAATAATTGTTTTATTTTTATTTATTTACATTCCACCTTTATTGTTTTTATAAATAACCCAAGGTGACAAACCAATCTAATATTTTTTTCTTCTATTTTCCCCACAACAACTACCCTGTGAGGTGGATTGGACTGAGGGACAGTGATTGGCTCAATCATCTAAGGAGTAGAAAAACCTTCAATTTCCTTATTTACTTATATGTTTGCTCTACATATTTCTAACAG
Organism: Bungarus multicinctus; assembly: GCA_023653725.1. Lineage (NCBI taxonomy): Eukaryota > Metazoa > Chordata > Lepidosauria > Squamata > Elapidae > Bungarus > Bungarus multicinctus. Next base: position 61,561,556 of record CM042846.1, read on the forward strand.
ACTACAATTTTGTTTCAATGTAAGCTACAATATATTTAAGAAATCATCTCTACCTTATACAATAATTACCCATTATCAATTATTAGGCTAAGTTATTTTCTCCAAAAATTCATTGGAAATTGAGAGTAAGAATATGATAAAATAAAATAAGACTATGATAAAATACCGCTGTCATATGTTTATTATACAAATAACCATTAAGATGGTTGTATTATGAGACCTTAGTATGCGTCCCTTAATGTTAGTTTGATGTTGCATATCCTCTGTATTGTCATTTAAAATACTCTCTTCAGCTGATTTTAGAGCTTTCTGGTGATTAGGGTTCTAGTCTAATCTACTGGAGATGGACAAAGCCTGAAACCTGCCTCTTTTTACACATCTTAGAGCAATAGCAACCTGAACTTGCCAATAGGAGAAAGGAATTTGAATTGGCATCAGCCTTGCACAACATCATCAACTCCTATTACAGGAGTGCACAGCTGAACCAGCTCTTACTTCCTCCCAAAGGGGCAAGATGTCCATTCTTTTATCATCTGTAATATAATTAGAAATTATGGGTTTGTTCCTTGGAGATTTATCTCCCATTTTTTATGGTTCCATTTCTTTTACCAATAAACATTTCCCTTTTCTTGTAACTTAATCATCTTTTTGTCCTATTTTAGTTATTTCAGAACATACCTTACTCGGGTATCTTTGTTGGACTGCTTCTTTACTTGATTATAACCCCATAAAATTATTATTAGGAATTAGATGCTGTGCATGGAAAGCTACATTGTGAATGATTTTACCAAATCTAAACACTAACAAAAGTTACTCTTGTATTTTCCTATATCAGGAAATAAAGATGGAGGAAGCTATGATCCACACAGGTATCCACACTTTATTATTTTCCTCAGCAGCTTCTTTCCAAATAATTGCATGACCTGGTCCATTTCAACTAATGCCTCTACTTTGCCTGCTGCACATCACATAGCTTTTGCTGCATGCAAGCGCTAATGCTGTTTATGAAACCACTGTTTACATTTTCACATTACATTTAATATATTTACATCAAAATTTCATTTTTATTTTATTCCATCTTAGAAATTCACTCTCATCCTCATTTAAGCAGAGGAAGGAAAAGAAGGTATAGTGCAGAAAGAATTGGTTTATTCACCAGTCCACCCCCATCTGTCTTTCCATCTAGAATATCTACATATCACTCTCTGTGGGCATCAGGCATTTCCATGTGTTTAGGCAAACCTGGAATGAAGAATACTTTCTTGCACTGTTATATGTACTGTAGCTCATGATGTCCTAAAGAGGGTGTGATTAAATAAGTGTACCTTTGCACAGCAAAGCAAAATCAATTGAGTTTACATTGTATGTAGATGTTCATATATTTGATGAATATTTGTTCACTTTTTCTCTTATAGAACTTGATGTTTTATAAAAACTAATGTCAGATTGCAAGATGGGGACCTGGTCCATAAGACACTTGTGCACATTTCCCAAATAAAATGCAAAAAAGTGTTAAGGAATTCTGCACCAATAAAACTGGTTATAAAGCTGTTGAATTAAGCCAATGTGGACTGGATCAGGACCTAGATGATATGGAATATTATGAGATAATAATTATTAAATCAATTTTCAAAGAAGAGTAACCCTTGTGATTATTGGATTGTTTTGCAGAACTTCAGTAAGAAGTTGGGTTTTGTTACACATTTAGAGTCAAATAGAAAATAATTGTTTATATTGTTTTACTTTTAGGATTTACAACCCTCCTTCTGTTTAGTTTCTCAAGGATTGTTACTCTGTCAAACTGCCTCTGCTTACTGTAGTATTGGTGGCAACAATTACCAGTCTTTGCACACTTCAAATTGATGGCTGAGTAATCACCTTCACCAAAGATTAGATTGCCTCAGACTAAGCCAGAGGTGGTTGAAGGCCAATATTAACCCTCAACCTGCATTCAGATCAAACTAAGCTACACTTTTAATCAATAAGAAACTAAAATAAGCAATTGTTTATTCATCAAAACTTCTATTATCATTTAAAATAAAAACAGTAAGTCAACTTGGTCAATTGGTCATGAATTGGGAGGTGAATGATAGAAAGGTTTAAACTGTCTTGCATAAAACAGGAAATGTTGAAAACAAAGAGACTGGCATTAAGCTATTTAAATGTTGTAGAATTAGCACTGAAGATTAGTTGGGACTTGAGAAGGCTGTTTGGTGAATTCAACCTGATTGCAACACAAAAACAAAGCTTTTTCTACTCTCTGAAGAAAAGTTACCTCTTTCCTTTTCTACATGGTTTGTCTCACCTTATCTTTCCTTCTCTTTCCATGTGCAGTTACACTTTCCAGTCATCCCATCTCCATTCCCTTTTCTTGTTGAGATTTCTTTTGGAAAAAGGAAGGAGTCTGTGTGGTCATCTTTGTGAAAATTCTCTGCCATCCCCTTCTTTTGCCCTCAATTGTTCCCAGCATTAGGCTAATTCTTAATCCATCTGGAAGACACTAAGTTTAGAAACATTACTCTGATGTGGCTGAAATTTCCCCTATTGTCCTATACCATTTTAATACTGTTTTTCACCTTCATTTTTAAAAATTTAATTCATTTTGAATTCTTTTGAATATTTTTTCTAGTACCAAGTCCTTTCCTGGAGTAACTTCTAAGGTCCTTCTGAATTGTACCCTCCCTCTTTCTGTAAAAAATTGCTGTTTCACTGATATCACTAATACCAAAGACATTGTATCTCATATATTAATTAAGCCATGGAGAAATGAGCTGCTTCTACCATTCTATTTAAAAACATTCTTGTCTATATTTCTTAAGAATATAAAATCTAAGTCATTACCTAGCTGAGTACTTTTATCACTAGTCAGTCAGACATCTCTGGAAAGTAAAGATAGGTTTTCAGTGTATGACCTTCTTCTGTTGCTTCTCCTTAGACATTGCATACAGTGGCAAAGATTAAGATTACTGATCGACCTAAAATTACAGTTGTTGCATATTATTCAATGTCAAGACACCTACATTTTAATTCCAACCATTTCTGCTTCTCTTTCCAATTCCCCAAAATATTTGGGCATGTTGAGTCTTCATTGTATAAGATTTGTTTCCTTTTTGATAGAAAAGATATTTGTCCACAGATTTTGAGATTCTTGAAGCATACTAAGGCCTTCCTTGATGACTCCATGTTGCTGTTCAGTCCATATGTGCATCCATACTTGCAATTAGTGTCTATAATAAGTCCTCATCAGATCAGCCTCTAGTTTAGTGATGTTATTTCTATGAGCACCCCAAAGAATCCAGTGATATTGCTATTACCTAAAGGATATGTATGAGTTAAATGCGTTTATTTTTCCATTTGTTGTTACATTCTAAAAAAAATCTATATAACAATATATTCTTTACCCCTCCCAACTACTGACTGGAGATGAAAACTTATGGAAAACAAAGTCAACTGGGCAACATGGATAGATCTTGGAAGCATCTTATTGCCTCCATAAAAGTATTTCTTTTTATAATAATTATAACACGGAAATAAAACAACTCTTGGTATCAATTATTATCCTTTGCATGAGAACCTTTCTGAAATTTTCAAATGTGTGCTTTTGCTTGAAAAATATGTTATATTCGTCTTAACCTATTTTTCTCCATATATATATTCTAACATGGGTCCCATTATTGACAGTCACTGTAACTCAATCCATTTGAAAGGTACAGGATTAGAAGATGTGGTCATTCTTTTTCTGGAGCTGGGCAACAATAGCTTTTCCAATTTTGTGCAGAGAGGTTGGACAGATCTAAAGCAAAACTAGGTTAATATAGCTGAGAAAAACATTTTTCAATACATTTACCAACTTATTTACTACTTAGAAATTGTTTTTTTTGATATTGTTATGAATTACATGCAACATGCTTTGTTTAAAGATATAACTATTGCACTATATTTGACCATATTGTTATACACCGTATGTATTGCGAATATTTGGTAACATCAAATTAGAAGTTTTTATTCTCCAATAAACGGAGCTTCCTTATGATCCCCTGAGATTTAATTAAACCATGGAGAAATGAGTATATAATGAAAGACTATTCATACATATGCTTTGGTTATCTTGCAATTAAATGTCAATCAATATAACAGCAAGAAATCCACACAAATGTTTCTGTAATGCTTTTCTTTTTTTGGAAGAATTTCTAAAGCAAATTCACTTTCATCATATTTAATGGGACCTGCTATGAACAAATGCAAGAGAATGTTGCTTCCTGGTATTAACCCACTCATCTTCACACTTGAGCCTAAAATGAAAAGAGCTGGTATTGTCTTATTGCAACCAATATACTAAAATTCTGAAAAAGAAATCATAGCATGTAAGGATTTTCCTATATTGTGCTACTCAATTGAGAAGATGACAATTATTAAATAGAGTTGTGCAAAGATTAGATTGATATTTAATTCAAATCATTGGTTTTTCAGTTTGATTTCTGAATCACTTTGAATCAACAACCAAGTTAGATAGTCTTGAATCAATTTGGAAAATCAGATTGAAGTGCCAAATGGAACAGATTTGACTTTCCAAATTAAATTACAATTTGAACCAAAATAATTTGAATCAGATCTAAACTAAACTACACATGATTGATTTCCAATATTACAAGTATTATTGTTTCCTTTTTTTTTTCCTTTTAACAGAGGACACTTATGGCATGGATGGGAAGGCTAAACTCCTAAATTTTACAGAAAGCATCAGCTGGCAAGGACTGGAAGATTTGTACAGTGTGAATGAAAGTTTGTATGAAGCCAGAAACAACTACAGCATTCATTCTGAAGACTGGAGAAATTACTTGAAGGATGTAGATAGAATCTTTGCACTGCTGAACAGTTACTCTAAGCAAAATCAAAGAGCAGAGACTCCCACTTTTAATACCAGTGGAGACTTGGATGAATCTTCCACATCATTTTCCTTGCTGGGAATGAGCTCTGCTGAAATAGATGAAGGTTCGAGTGGGTTGACAACCCTAGAGGTTCAACCTATCATCCCAACCTATTATGGAGATCTGACCTTGAGCACAATAGTGTCAAGCAAGGATGGCAGACTTGAATTAAGTAATGATATTCCCGCAAAAAGGAGAACAAATGGCCACCAAGCCAAAACATGGCTGAAGATTGAAGAGCCAATTCATTCAGAAATGGATTTTAGTGGGAATGATTTGACAGAACTGGAGTCCAGACACAGCTTCATCTTGCAGCCAATTAACATTATTCAGAAAGCCTCTATGACAGACAAAGATTTTGCACAAGGTATTTTTGAAGAGCAAGTCTACCTTCCCATGAACTCCGGTGCAAAAACAATCAGCTGGGCTTTAAATATGTTTGTTCTGCAACATAAAACTGAAATGTTGAGAAAAAGGGAAGGTTTCCAGAAATCTTCTCAGTTTCTGAATGAAGGCAGTGCTTCAAATCCGCTCCCTTCAAATTAGGCTGTGTTAGCAAGTCAGGTACTATTAATTAGCTGGCAAATAGAACAACAAAACAGCCAAGTAGTGTATATTTTACATTACACATTCTTGTCAATGTGGCTGTAGGTACTAAAATCTGAGAATTAAAAAGGTATTGCTGTGACTTTTTTTTAGTAGAGCCCTATTTTTAAAGTAGTGTAAATGCACCTTTCAAGGAATTACATTTGTTTTTCTGTTCTCATAACAAATATTCTTATCCCATATATGAGTAATTTTTATTAATTTGACCCATTGAAATTTCATATTGTCAAAGTAAATGTACATGCCCTTTGTAATCTTTGTGCCAGTCTTTATTAATCTGACTTGTCTATATGTTCTTAGTTTTGCTAATGGAATGTAATTTGCAAAACAATAAAAGAAGTTGATAGAGAATACATTATGTACATGGATTGTAAAAAGCAATTGCTATATTGAACAGATTTTCATGTTTGATTTAAAATCTTTATGTTCCAATCAATTTACAGTAACCTTTTTCTTAGATATAACAAACAGGAAAAAGAGTTAAAGAGAGTTAATTTTCCAGTAGATAGGGACTAAATTGTTATTTTTTATTTTTTCAGGAAAGTGATTTCCACTTTGCAAAAGGTCTTAATATATTCGCAGCTGTTCTAATCATTTTAGAATAAAATCTAGTCCAAAGAAAGGTTCTGTATACAAATATGCTATATATTATTGCAATGTGGTACACTTGCAGAACAGCAACACATACCACTTTTTAAACACAATCTAAGGTAATACTGCACAATTGCATTGCCATATGTAGCCATACAGAATACTGGATTGTAGGTATACCTTTTAAACAGCAAGGTCCTGTATAGAGGGAATAACGTTATTTGCAAAAGTGCTTCTCCACTCTTCTCCAGAATCAAGGAAAGGAATGCTTCACACAGAAACATCAGTGAAGTTTGCATATGTTGGTTTATTAAAGTGCTTTTAGAATATAGCATCTGAGCAGGAAAAAATAGATACCGTCATCTGGAATTGTGTGAAGGTAGCTAAATGACTTAGAAGATTGCTCCAAAATGTGGGCTTTGTTTTTTTAAAAACAAATAACCCCTTCATAACCTTCAGAATAAAGATTGGTTCTTAGTTTTCTTAGTTACAAGATTTGCAGAAAGTAACATTTTAGAAATAATTTATAGAAATAAGGTTGATATAGAATTGGTTTTAATCATAAAATACCAGATAAACAATCAAATATTCCATGTTGTTAGCAGTTTTTTAAATGCATGCAAACATAACCATGTTCCCTTTTGCAATAAGCAAGAGCATACAAAACTCAAAAAGTAAACCAATGGAATTAAAGTCCTAACACAGAGGAAGACAGCTAAGTGTAGTTTGTACACTTTCCGGTAAATCCATATGCGGGATCCCATACTGACTTTTGGTTTTTAAATTTATCACTGTTCCTTTTCAAGGAATTTAACTCCAGTAATGATCTTAGCCTCCTGTTACCTTTCAACAGCATTCACTCTTTCTTCATACTTCTGTTTTGAAATTTGTCATTAATACGCCATACATATGGTAGCCAAATTCCAATGTTGTTCCAGATTGTTTACTCATATTTTTGCATTCAATCCACATTCAGAATATATTAACTTTTGACCTTTTCTTTCATTCTTTTTCCTCACACAGTTCCTCAATTCCCAATTTCAACTTGTGGTTAGGTTACTCCTAGCTTTCCTTATTTCCAAATAACAATGCACATTCTCATATACAGCCATTCTTGGTTCTTCTGACATTCATTCCATATAGCATATATTTTCTATCACCATCTACAGATCTTAAAAATAGCTTCATTCATTTATTGGACCTTTTATCAAGGAACACAAATTAATCTACTTACTCTTTTTGCCATTTATATACAAACTTGTAATAGTTTGCTCCATTTTTTCTGTCAGACACAATTGTCTTGATATATTTATGTATTAATTTTCAATTCTGTGCTTCTTGTTGTATTATAGTTTATGTAACATTTACTTATTGTTTGAAGGCATTTCAATAATTTTCATGAAAAGCTTTTAGATTCTGTAAACATGGATATTTATCATTTACATGTCTCAAACTGAATGGCAGAACAAATTTATTTAAGGATGTGAATGATGCTATTTTTATATAGATTTCATTAGGTTACAAACTGTTTTATGTAAGAATTTTCTGCAGTACTTTTATAGAACAATTCTGGCTTCAGGAAAGTCTAGAAGCAATAATTCTTCAAATAAAAAGTTATTTTACCTGTTTTATAGAAATCAGTCAAGTCAAATTTTCATAAAGGTATTATTTTAATTTAATGTATTAATCTATAAACCAATAAGAAATGTTTTACTGTATAATATTTTGCAGTTACTTGATTTAAAATAATTATCCAAGCTCAGATACAAGTTGTAGACGGCAATATCTGTAACACCAGCAAACATCCAGACCTGCCTTATCCCAAGTCCTTGAAAAGAACTCAATAGGTAAACAAAAATGTCAAACCCAGCCTGATCATCTGGCTAAATGTGACATGGACCATCATTAATTAATTCATCATCATCATCAGAAAAAAATGGAAATGTGAAAATGGAAGACCCTAAAACAATAGTAGAATAAATTCAGTTAACAATTACAAATATAAAGGAAAAGCGGATAGGATCTATAGAAATAACTTAGAAGTAATAACAATAGAACCGCTATAGGCCAATACTAGAAGAATCCATGAATTGATCACCCATTGCCATGAAGAATTAAAAGAAAAAAAAATTATGGCATATGCTGAAAACAGAAAGACAATACTGCCAGTACTGGTAGTGCCCAAAAAAGACAATACCTATAATGAAGGATGTAAATAAGGCACTTGTAATGATTAACATTTATCAACAGACCAATCAGCTTCCCTAGAGCAGTGGTGATTATAGAACTGGGTATTGAAATTAGAAAATCAAATGCAAAATCATATTCAATCCTGAAGTAGAACATCAGATGCAAGTAATTTTTTAAAAAGAACAAACATTGAAGCATGTAAAGATCAACACATGCTTAATTAAAAATACTGGCTTAGTACTAGAAAAACTGAAGAAACTTTGAAAATCATAAAGCAACAAATAACAGTAATATCTGGAAAAATTGAGCACTATGAATCATTCAATTTAAGCAATATTCGTTGTTTAATCAGACCAGAGGTGATTCTTCCAAAGTATAAATGGCAATGAAAATACTGAAAATGGAAAAGCAAACAAAAAGGAACGTTTCGGAGACCTCGAGACTAATAACAGAAACAATTAAAAACTGAGTGAAATTAAACCATCTCCTGGAAATGTTCAGTTGCGTCATTTGACTCAAATATCTGATCAGCTTACATCCAATTATATTTAAACAGCTTAATGAAATATTGCATAAATATTGCATTAGTGATTAGTTAATAAGTGGCAAAAGGACCCACCAACATAATGCAGTTGCCAAAATGATTAAGTAGACCAGTCAAAGTTGTATTGTCACAGTGGCATCATATCACAACTTTTTCCCTTTGCTAAACCGGATGTGGGCATGGCCAGTGCATGACATATTCAGCCCATGAGTCGTGAGTTTGACAGCCCTGCACTAGATCATCCATTAAAATTAGCATGTGGCAATAATGTAAAATTGGTGAGAACATAAAGTTGAAAAAGTAGTCAAAATGGGCAGTGTGAGATTTCAGAAGACAAATTTGATAGTCTTAGCTCGTAACACACCTGATTTAACTCTGATTGAAAAGGAAAACGTGTGGATAATTGATGTGGTAATGCCAGGGGAGAATAGAATAGAAGGCAAAGAATTGGAGAAGATAGTATCAAAATCTGATAGTTAAAACTGAAAGATTATGGCATAAACCAGCTGTGGACAAAATTCCCATCTGTTCAATTAGCAAAGGTCACACTGCTTTGATTTCCACATATATTACACTGATATTTTAAAGCAGAAGTCTCCAAACCTGACGACTTGAAGACTTGTGGACTTCAACTCCCAGAATTCCTCAGCTAGCTCTGAAAGAGCTTGATGCATATGAAAGCCAGTATCAGCTAAACAACTGGAATTGTGGATACAAGACAGTGGAATAGAAATGAAAGAATGACAATACGTTTGACATCATGAAATATTGGACCATCTCAGATCCTTGAGAAAAACTCAACAATTGGATAAAAAAAGTCAAAGCCAGTCTAAACCTCTGGCTGAACATCTTAATAGATAGTTGGAGAAAAAAAAATCAGCAACCTAAAAGTCTTCAAGAGTTTGTTGCTGTTAAACAGTAAAGTAAAATCACACTCCACTCAACAGGTATAAACTTACTGTTCATAAATGTCCACTGGGTGTCACATAATAGCTTGCAGTAATAATGATAAATATTGGTGCAGATTCAAATTCTTAAACTATAAATACACCTTTTAAAATATGAATTTTGGAGTTAAGATAATATAAAGTGAAACTAAGAGCCTACATTAAAACTGGCATTAAATTTTATAATATATAATGTTACAGATCATGAATAAATATAACTGATAGATTAAAACACAAGCAATTTGACTAATACATAATGATGATTAGCTAGTTTTTAGCTGAAAATTTGCTAAACAGTTTTCAAGATGGCTGCGCACATGGATGCTGCGGCCAATCGCTCCTTCTTTCAGTGCATGGTGTGTATGATTCTGTGTGTGTTTTGGGTCCTTTCCTTGATTGAATCCTGTGGGGCAAGGAGCATCTATAGTCAGCAAGCCTTATTACAAATTGGACCAAAATGTTAAAAGGCTATTACAGATGATTTTATACATTCTCATAACATACCGAAGGAGGCAGCTAGGCCCCTGGGGGAGCCATGGATCACTATCCCTGTAGGAAAGAGGAAGAGGCAGAGGAACAGAAGAAGAGAGGACGCCATGCTGGGGTTTTCTTTAGGCTGAATAAGTTTCCACACAAGCCTTCAATTCCAAGTATATTTCTTACTAATGCAAGATCTCTAACAAAATGGATGAATTAGGGCTACAGATTGCAAAGACTAAATTCATCAAAAACTGCTGTGTTTTGCTAAGCACAGAAACTTGGCTTCATTCATTCATTCCAGATGTAGCTGTTGAGCTGGAAGGCTACATAGCTCACCGGCAGGACAGGAGTAGACAGGAGGTTTAAGCCTTTATGTGAACAAAAACTGGTGTATCAATACAAAGATGGTAGACAGCCACTGCTCCATAGATCTGGAATATATGACTCTTAAATGTAGACCCATATATCTTCCACGGGAATTCAGCGTGGTTTTGATTACTGCAGTCTATGTTCCTCCTGATACCAATACTACCGTAACTTTGGGATTCTTGTATATCATTGTTAGTAATCAGCAGAATAAGTATCCTGATGCTGTGCGTATCATAGCGGGGGACTTTAATCAAGCTGATTTAAAAGAAGTGCTCCCTAAATTTTATTAGCATGTTAAGTGTGCTACTAGAGGAGCAAACATATTGGACAAAAGTATATACCAACATCAAACATGGCTATAAGGTTATACAATTACCACATTTGGAACTATCAGACCATATGTCACTGCTTTTAGCACCTGCGTCCATCCCTCTTAGGAGATGGCCTCTGCCTATAAAAAAGACAATGAAATCTTGGCCAGAAGATGCTTCCCAACAACTTCAGGATTGCTTTGAGAACACAAATTGGGACATCTTTTACCACCCTGATCTAGAGGTGCACATTGCAACTGTTCTGTGCTATATTAAACACTGCACAGATACTATCACTGTGGATAAACGTATTAGGATTAATCCCAATCAGAAACCCTGGATGACCAATGCCTCTTGTGTGACAGGACCAAGGCCTTCCGGTGATGAAGCAAGGTACAGTGTTGCCAGAGCTAATCTGATAAAGGTATTTGGAAGGCCAAGACTGATTATAAGAGGAAGATTGAGGATAATTTTTATAGCAATAACATGAGGCAGGTGTGGTGAGGGATTCAACAAATTACAAACCATCAACCCACCAGTGTCATCCCTGCTGAGGGGGATGTTTCATTGGCAGAGGAACTGAATCATTTCTTTGCTCGCTTTGAAGTGGAGACATCAGAGACAGATAAAATACAATTACCAGCCAATTGTAGCCCCCACCTCATTATGGAGGAACAGGAGGTGAGGAGCATTCTGAGGGCTGTGGACCCTAGAAAGGCTGCCGGTCCTGATGATATCTCTGGCTGAGTGCTTAAAAGACTGTGCTGCTCAGTTGGCTGGCGTCTTTACCAGGATCTTCAATTGGTCTTTATCCCAGTCCACTATTCCATCTTGTTTGAAGGCTTCCATCATTGTTCCGCTGCCAAAGAAGTTCCCTATCAATAATCTCAACAATTACAGACCAGTGGCACTCACTCCTATCATCATGATGTGCTTTGAGAAATTGGTCTGCTGGCACGTTATTTCTGGTCTTCCACATACATTTGATAAACATCAGTTTGCATACAGAAAAAATAGATCTACAGAGGACGCTATAACCATCAATCTTCACACTGCTCTGACGCATCAAGAACAGCCGGGGCATGGGCTACGTGAGGATGCTTTTTGTGAATTTTAGTTCTGTGTTTAACACAATTCCACATAGACTAGTGTCTAAACTTCTGGACCTTGGCCTTTCTAATTCTATCTGACTTTGGATTATGGATTTCCTGTCTGCCCGCTCACAGAAGGTCAGATTAAGTAATCATACCTCTTCAGCCCTTATTCTTAACACCGGTACACCACAGGTTGTGTGTTGAGTCCCTTACTCTATATTCTTTATGTGCATGACTGCATTCCCACTCATGCCAGTAATACTATTGCTAAATTTGCAGATGATACAACAGTGGTGGGACTTATCTCCAGGGGGGATGAGTCTGCCTACCAAGATGAGGTGGACCGATTGCTTTCGTGGGTATGGAGACAATAACTTGATCCTCAACACCAATAAGACCAAGGAGCTTCTAGTGGATTATAGAAGGAACAGATCAGACATCCAGCCCTTGCTTATCAATGGAGACCGAGTCGAGCAAGTGGCAGTATTAAGTTTCTGGGTGTTATCCTAAAAGAGGACCTGACCTGGGGTGCCCACATTGCAGCCCTGGTCAAAAGGGCCCAGCAGAAATTATACTACCTGAGACTTCTCAGAAAACAACAATTGAATAAAAAACTGCTGGTGACCTTCTACCGCTGCACCATAGAGAGCATTTTAACATACTGCATCTCTGTATGGTTTGCCAGTTGCACAGTGGCAGATAGACAAGCACTCCAAAGGGTTAATGTAATTGCCCAGAAGATCATTGGTTGCCCTCTCCCCTCTTTGGAAGAGCTTTATAGCTCCTGCTGCCTTAAGAAAATTCAAAACATTCTCAAGATCCATCTCACCCTGAGAACCCCTTTTTTGAACTATTACCATCTGCCAGATGGTACAGAATAATAAAAATAAGGATAAATAGACTAAAAAACAGCTTCTATCCCACGGCAGTAGCTTTTTTGAATTCTGCTGTATAGTGCAGTGTTGATGTGGTATCAGGGGTTTTCGGTTCAATGTATGAAGGGTGAAGGATGTGTGTCTGATTTTGTTGTACGAGGTGTAATGATAATAAAGTAAACTAAAAAAACTAGTTATGAAAAACAGATGCAATTGAGCTAAGCAGCAACAATATACTAAATGAGGTAGTAGCACTATATCCATATTCAATGCATTGATTTCTGCAGCAAAACTATTTTGGATCAAATGGATTCTTCTACTGTCCTGCACCCCAAAAGAACACTTTTAAGCTTGGAATAGTACAAGAAGATGTGACATAAAACACCACAAAGTTAAGAAGTCATTTTTATTTCAAAATGCCAAGTACTGAAGGTTCATTTGCAAACAGCTATTTACACATATTGTCCATAAAGATTTACACAAGCTTGTACATAAGAGTTTGAAAACTGGTCTTTGTTCCACTGAGAGATAAATATTAGTTCAAATCTTCAAACCCCCCCCCAAAAGGAACAGTCCACAAATCCCCATTTTGTTTTTACAGATGCAATTTATAGTTTCCTGACTGACACACTTAAAAACATTTATCAAAACTAACGTTTTAACTAGTCTGCCCCTTGATTAATAATATTTTCCTCTTTCAGATACATTAGGTTAAAACAAAATACAATATACAACATCCTGCTATTTTCCTGAAATCAATGGAAAAAATATACAGACTTTTCTATATATTAATGGGGGACTGTGTGAAGTATAAAAAAGTAATGGTTCAAAATTGCATATATAAGAATATTAAGTTCAACCCTGGATTCTTTTTGAACAGTATTTTTTTAGATTCTTCAGCGTTCAGTGTGTTTTAAATACCCATGGTTTTGGCTAACAGATCTGTTCTGAAAGTTTGTTTTTAAAGTCCAAAAATCAAAGGACACAATTCTTTTGTCTTTGCCACCACAGTTCAACATTAACTAAATGACTGAGGGAGATAGTAATCTGGGAGTAATCAAGAGTCATCCATTGTACATCTTGTGTTCATTTAACAGGTACCATAGTCTGAAACACTGGTCATAATACCTGCAGTACAAAACCTTCCCTGCTAAGCTGCTCCTCAGCTGCACCAAATTTTGAGTGCTATACTTCCAAGCCACTATCGCTAAAAGTAAAGTGATTAGCAACTTTGGCAGGACACCAGATCACCGTGTCTTTGGCTATTGTTATGCTCTGCCAGAAAATTGTTTCCAGATTCAACAGTTAAAGATTTCCAGTTGGCAAATGAGAGCCAATTCTTTCAGTTAAAACATCTAAACTAGTTCAAAGTTGTGCTGCTTCATGAATATTTGTGGAGCAAGAGTGTATTAAGCTGATAGTCCTGCAAGGTAAACAAACACCTGAGCAGTTATTTGAAGTATTTTTTTCAGCTTCAGGAGGGAATTCTTTTATCCCATTAGCACCAGTTGGATCAGTTTAAAGCTGATCCATGGGGTCACTCATTTACATTAGAGGAGCAATGTACATTTTCTAGTACACTAACAATACTTTAAAAAGACTTTGGGATGACTGCACTCTCTAGGGCATTTCCATTTTATGACTACATTGCAAAAAAAAAGAGAACAGTACTAATGCATAAATGACACAATGAACTAATATGTATATTCAGAAGCACCATTCAAAAGTTTGCCAGAATACATGGTGAGTTCAAAGCTAGGCCACTTGTTTTCTATCTCCATAGGTAGAGAAAGCAAGTCTGAAAAGGAGCTATACTCACATTTGTTATAATAGAAGCAAAGTTGTCAGTGCAAGTTAAGACCTTACATTACACTAAGGTACATTCAGAGAATTGTACTTCTATTTAAGCAAACATGAGCACTGCTCCCCTTCAGGCCCAAATGGTTCTCTGTCCTCCCTTTTGAGTTCTCTCTTTACCTTTTCTTAGTAGACTACAACTAGCCAACAAATTGGATAAACTTTCTACTTCCAAATTTCAAGTATGCAATCAATACTGAATGAATAATGACACTTTTGAGGCAATGGTAGGTTTGCATCAATAATCTTAGTACTATATTAATAAACATATTAGTATTTATGGCAATTTACACCCATTGTTTACATTATTTATCCCTGTACATTATTTATTCTAGGATGGGACAAAGAGATAGCAAAATTCTTCCGTTATAAGTTGAAGGGTTACATTGGTGCATGCTCTCTAATTTCTCTTCCACAGCTTAAAAATGTAATATCTAAGTTAGAAAACAGCATGGCTAAACCTCCTATTGCTCTTTTAAGCTACTGCAGTGAAATTGCTCAAAATGAAAATACAGAGCCATGCACAATCCTTGGAAGATGTATGTCTGAGAAGAGACCAACTGGCCATTCAACTAGTAAGCTAATACTATATATGTTCAATTCACAGGCCTAGTTCAGATAGTTGATGCTCTCAAAACTTAGAAGAGAATCTGATAACTATAAGGAGGAGTCTCCCCACACCTCAAATTCCTCCATCAACTATATGTATGTACAGTCTACAGGGCTTTAGCAATTGAGCTTTGATTGCATACCCATTGCCTATTATGAAATATTTCACTTTTTAAATTCCCTACTAATAAATATTTCCTCCCATTGGATTACCACTCTAAAGATTATTTGAGAGATGCAGCTTGGGGTCTGACCATATTCTCATTTCAACTTTTGGAAAGCCACGCCTCGGAAGCCCTTTTTGGATTTACCCTGAACATCAAATTAGTCCTGCTTAGGAAACTGCTCCTCAATGTGTGACTTAAGAGATCCCTTTAGTCTCAGAATTAGACAAAAGAATACTGTAACAAAATATTTTAGATTCAAAAATAGCAGTGCAATTGCATGAGATATAGCGCAACCAAAACAAATCTGGACAAGGCTTTTGTGACTTCATCAGGAATACATCCAAGTAAGTGTCTGTGAAACTCACTCTGTTAAAGTGTATTAGCATATCTATGCAATGGAAAACTAACCTGTACTTTTGATTGTAGTACTTTATAAGCCTCAATGGCATTTTTTCCCTTAACAGACTTTTTTTTTAAGATAAAATAATTCTGGAAAATGCAAAAAGCAGTGACCATGGAATTTTTATTCTTCTTGCCATTTGTCTCTTCATAACTCCTCCTCCTCGTCCAAGAAAAAGAGGGCTAACTATATGAAAAAACAGCTAAAATGTTTAACTTTGAACGTACAGATTGCAGGATGGGAAATCTATAAGCATCCAATTTACCTTGCAATTATTCCACTCTAGACAATCGTTTGCATTAAAAATCCCTAGTGGCAGGATGAAAGAGTTGACAACTGAGTATTATAGGTTGAGTTTCAAGCTCAGATTTTCCAGATATTGGCATCTATAAACATGCACTTTTTTTGCAGTAATGAAAAAGTGGCGATCAGATCAGGTTGCCCAAGACTATTTCCATTGCTGACAAAGCTAAAGAAATGTAGTGGATGCCAAATGCTGAAATATAAGCAGATCTGTACAAGCCTTCAATATGAAATGGATTCTTAAGGCCTGTAATTCTCCTTCAAGAATCAGTAGGAACCTAAGAACAGACAACTTGGTAAAGCAACCATTTGACTATACCAGCATATGCTCAGTTTGATATTTAGGGCATGATGAGGTATGTAAACAGCAATCTGGGCCATGTGTTAGAACAAATAACCATTGTACCATACCAGCATAGGATTAGATACTAGAGTCATCTCAATTTGCCACACTATCAAGATTAGTTTCTGTATGTACAGAAATAAAAGTAACCTTAAGTTTGGATTTGGTGAACTCAATAGGAGTTCTGTAGCTGATTGTTCCTTCTTGCAAAAGTATGCAAATACAAACCAGTAATTATTGATGTTTGTTATGCTTTAAGGTTATTACAAAATAGTACTGAAATCACTAATGAGTTATAAGATTGCAATTAAAATGAAAAATACACTATCATATTAAAATAAAACAAATTATCAATAATTTATCGTGTTATTGATTTGTCTTAAGATTGTTTTATCTCTTAAAATAAAATGTTTAACTGGATATTTTATTACCTCAAAGAGCCTTTTTCCCCAAGTCAGATGATTGAAAATTCTGATTTAAAAATACACAGAACCAAACAAATTATCTAGGTCATGTTGCATAGCTAAGTTGTGCTTTGAAATAGAATTAAAATACTTAGTTGTTCTCCCCTAGTTCAAGAATCATGGATGCAATATCTTCACCAATGGCATACATTTCTATCAGAACTGATGTTCGCAGTAGAGAATCTATTAACATTTGCCTGGAACATGCAACTTGAATAGACATACCTAAAGGACTTGCAAACCTACTTTAACATTCCAGTTCCTAAAAAGAAGAAAGGCCTATCTAAGTTGTTTGGAGGTAACCAGCCCTCAGATATGCCATGGCTATATGCATTAAGCTTTTCTGGTTTATTATCAGTGGCAGATCTTATTAGGAAAAAGAAGGCACAGGCGTTTCAAAAGGCCCCATAATTAATACCGGTATGTATAAATAAATAATGATCTCAAGTTACTGCAAGGGCCTCTCTATTACAGAAGTGATTTCTTGTGAAGGCTTCTCAACTGATGTAGTTATTGCTTCTATTGTAAGGGGGCCAGGAAAGGTTTGTGCTGTGTAATGCATTGTTGTTATTAGATTGACATTGTTACCATGGTCACCTTGAGAGCTAAAAGTGGGGCAGGATCTAGTCCTTGCATAGTTTTGCTGACCAACTTTATTACACACCACTTCGCTCACAGTGCTGACAGAAGCATCTTCCCACATCTGCCTTTGCTGCTTCTTTTCTTTATACTTAATGGTGTACCAAGCAAGGAAAATGAATAGGAAGCCAACAAATTTGAGACCGGCTGCCAGACCAAAGTACACAAAACGAAATGACGTCACATCATATTCCCAACAGGAGCCTTGCACACCACATTCCTGTTGCCACAGCATGCAGGTAGTATCAATGACGGCACCAAAATAAATTGGGGTAGGAATGTATGCTGTAATAAATAGGAAAAGTGAAGTCAATCAACTCCTATATCAAAACAGTTATTGGGAAATTTCTTGAAAGTACGTAGTAAAGCTAAACCTATATTTCTATTTTTAAGCAGTTTTGGCTAGGATATACATCACATTACATACCAACAGAATGAAAGAAAATTCTCGTAAGATGCTTATAAATGACTTAGAAGCGTTAATTTTACCGTTGCTGGAACCTCATTGCGGCAGGCACAAGAGCTCTGCTTAGACTGCGCTCCCTTATTTGGGCAGGCTGTCTGACAGGCTTTTCGTTCCAGGAGCCTTCTGATTTCGCTTTGAGCGGTCTCTCCATCAGCTGTTCGTCATGAACAAACCGGTCAGCGTTAAAGTCGAATAAAGGTGCCTTCTGTGCTCAGACTGCTTAGTGCTCCCTTATACGGGCAGGCTGCTCAGCTGACAAAAGGTGCCTCTTCAATGCCCCCAAAACTCTTTTCCAGGTTTTTGGGAGCGATCTCTGCAAACTCTGGACTGTGGAAGTCTATTTGCTTGAAAAAGCCGATGGAATAGAGGCTTGTGATCGTAGAAAGCACCGAGGCTTTTGAAAAGTCTAAGGTGCTATTAGTCCCTTAAGACTGTTGCGTGGTTAGTCCAAAATAACAAATCTAAATTAAAAATACTACAAATACCCCTCTATGGATAAAGTATAGAGGAGCAAGATTATAAACGTCTATCTCCACCGAGACTGAATAGAAAAACTGGAGACGGTGGCCCGGAAGGGGTGTGTCTTCAGTTTTTCTATTCAGTCTATAGCCGAACAGAGCTGAATACATCCCATGCATGGATCCTGTCAAAACCATTCTGGAGAATACTTAAATTTTAACTCTTTCCAATAGTACATTTTTATTTATTTTGAATTATACCCATTAGAACGCTAGATATGTCTCATACCGATTGATGGCAGACAATTGTAAGAATTCTGTGGACTAATTAAGAAAAGAGCAGACCCACGATATTTGTGCGCAGATCAGCTGTTTGGAGACTCATTGAGTCATGCAGCAGAGTCATGGACCCAGAAAAGCTAGCTGATAATATTTATCACCACACCATTACACATATCCCATATATATCTCAATCTAATAATATCACTCTTAAAATATTAGAATTTCAAATGTTAAAATAATTTTAAAGTATTAAAATATTAATAATATATTGTAAGTCAACTTAAATAAAATTATTCAAGTTTCAGAGAATAAATATCAAGGTAAATTGGTTAGTCATGTTCCATACATCCAGAATAAGGCTCTACTTCAAGTTACTGGAAGTTTATTCCAAACAACAGTTACCAAATAACCTCAGCACCTAGTAGCTGTGCTTGATTTCATAGTGAGTACTATAGCTAGTATTCTCACCAACCTTGTGCCTGACCCTGTCCCTGTTTCTTTTACAGAACCTTATATTGAATTTTAGCTAACCATAGTATTTGGTGTATAGAATCTGTTATAAACAAATCAAGTTTAAAGTTAACAAAAATGTTAACAAGAACACATACAAATTCATGGTTACCCTTAAAATGAAACTAAACATTTATGGAGTTCTCCCTTTTTATTACAGTAGAGCAATATGGAAGGGGGGATGGTAAAGTAGGCTTAAAGCAAATCAGCAAGATAACTGATATATCCATCCAGCCACTGTAGAAGTGCAAGGTTGTGTGCGTGAATTTAAAAAAAAATCTGAGAATCAAAATAAAAGAGGGCTCCAATAAAATGCCTTTTAATTAAGACCCCATCAAAAGTGTCAGATCATATGCTGCAAAACTTTTTTTTTTAAAGTGCTATTTTCAGCTGCCTTGTCAATTCCTCTACCAATTCACATAATACTTCAAGACAGTCAATGTAACCAACTGAGGCACTATATCTACCTATGCACTTACCAAGAGTTCTTAATAAAACAAATTGCATGCCAAGGGCAAAAGGCCTCTCACCATTTTCCACAGACCTAAAAAAAGATACAATATATTTTAAAATCTTGAATGGAGAAAATGGTAGGAATGACTACTTAACTGTTACTTGACATAATTCTTCTCCTTAGCCAATCTCAGGAGAGTGACCCAATGCTAGTCACCAACCATGTAGGAGCCAGGTGTTCAGTAGAATCAAATATATCAGTTCAGAGAAATAAAAACTTCATCCAGGAAGCAAAGTGAGAAATTTTCCTTACATTTCTGATGACAAGTAGATTCAATCAAATCTAGATTGACAAGTAGATTTATTTTCTAAGTAAATTGTTGTCCCATTCTCCTCAGCATCCTGCAACCTACCCAATAACAAATACCTTCTCAGACACAACAGTTACCCTCTGAATTCTACAATTCTAAAACATGTTGATTCATACATTAATTATGTATCATCAATTCAACAAAATGAAAAAGTAAGTGAAATCAAACTGTGTAAATCCATCTATGTCTAGAAGTAAGTAACCTAATTCATCATCAGAAAAGTAAAGGTGAATAATGTTTTGTGGAAGATGGCAGAGAAACTTAATTATAAATAAAGCATGCTATCCTAGTAGACAAGAAATGATCCAGGCAACTTCTCACCTGAGAGTAACTATGATTGCTGATGGTTGGGCACATGCTGTGATAAGTGTTACTATGAAGAGAAAAATGAGGAAAGGGATGAGTGTGTTGCAGGTTCTATCACACTTTCCTGATACAGCATAGCCATTTTCATTGAGATATGTTTTGACGATCACCACTCTTAGCTGGCTACGCTGTCCAACTGTGGGTGGTGTGATAACTTGTCGGCTTTGGACACAGGCACAATCTGTGTAATTTCTTATCTGTAAAAGATTTAAAAAGTGTAAAACACTCATGATTTCTTATTAGTATTAATGCTTGCATCTGGTACATATGCTTCATCTTAAGTTATGACAGTTACAGCAAGATAAGAAATGATCTTCACCTGAAGGCAAAATATTTTATAGAGAAAAAAAAATGTAACAGTCTTTTAAAATATTTAAATTAAATAAGTGTTTTTTCTATCAGGGCAACCTGGTCTACCCATATATGGGACGGAGCATACTGCTAGAATTAAATTTATTTCTTCGTTGGTAAATATAAATTTAATCTGAATGAATGTTTTAAAAGGAAGATTTAAGAAAGTCCTTCTTGTTCTAAAGTTATAGTGTTGTTTTTGTAAATAGCAAGCTAAATATTTCTTAATTAATTAAATGCAAAATTTAAAAAATGTTAATTACTTAATCTTGAGGAAGTTCACAAAAACAAGGAAAATGCATACATGAAAGGAGAATACAGTATCAAAATTCTATGTCTAATAGTCCTAGATTAGCTTTAGGCTAAGGTCCAATAGATAAAACCAAGGGCACCAAAGGTTAGGGGGCACCAACACTCCCTCTCCTTCTGAATCATTATAAAAATACAAATCTTTGCATTAATGAGGAGGTGGCATTGCCTAGAGGTGGCATCATCTGTTCATGTGGCCTAGAGGTCCCAGCCCACACAGTGAAATGCTTAGACAAATAATTAGGCTTTAAATGATTATAAAGAGCAAGGAGGAACAGGGCACAAACAAACATCTCTACAGATTGGGCAACTCCCAAGATGATTTGTGCTCCTTTTACTTCATACAGGATAGGGATCCTCCGTAACTATAGATTAAAGAGTACAGAAAACTTGATGAAATATTTCCATTCCTTCTGATGAAAAAATTGATGGTTTTAATGATTTTAATAATTTAATTAAAATCTTCTGATTTTAACAGATAATCTGCTGAACATGCTGATCATTTATTAAATTTATTTGCCACCCATCTTGTTTCGAAGTGACTCTGGGCAACTTACAGCATTAAAACTGTAAGATAAATATTTCTAAAATGATAAAAATGGAATTACAATCAAAAATGAAATTATAGTTAAGATATGGGGAGAGAGGGAGGAGGAGTTTGGATGGAATTATCTCTTAATTCATCAACCACTTCCAGTGAGATGCTCACCTGTTGTGGTCCCAAGCCATCTGGCAGAGCCAGGTCTTCAGGCCCTTATGGAAGGTCAGAAGGAGGGAGCCTATCTCACCTCATAGGGTAAGATGTTCCAAAAGACAAAACCATGGCAGAGAAAGCCTTCTACTGGATCCCGCCAGCTGAAATTCCTTGATTGACAGGGCCCACAGCATGCCTGGTCTACCAGTGCAGTATTGAAATTTCATCGAACTATGCAAAAATAATCTCCACAAAATTATCTTTATTGCACCTGAGGAGAAGAGAAGGAGAACCTAGAATTCTGCAAGCCTTTCTAATTTTGAGGAAGGGAGTTTTACATGCTGAGAAGTTTCCAATAGCATATGCTTTCTGAAACCTTCTCACATAAGAAAAAAATTAAGACTACATAATCCATGGAAAGGTGGCAAGTTCAGGGCATATATGGATTTTTGTGGAATTTGCAAGGGACTAATCAATAGGGGATGACTATTGAATGACTATGACATTCAGGCCCTATAGCCACAACATCTTTGTCCTATAACTGAACTCAATGATCACCTTCTTGTAGTCTGGCCATGTACTCATAGCCAATGAAATTATAATGCATTTCATAAAGTCAATTAATGTTATATGTGCCTTGCGTTTTTGCCTTACCAGGAAACTAAAGATTGATGATTGTGTATAGTGCTCACATTTATATCCTGAGATCTAAGTCTCACACCAAAAGACAGTAGAGGATGATCTAACAGTAGGAGTAGCTGCCTAAAAACTCTTACACATGCCTCTGTCGGAAACAGATAAATAAATAAATAAATAAAAACATCAACAACTGCATATCATTATGACACTTATTCTGGCTATCCCACATATATGAATACTTCATAATGTTTGATGCCTAAGATTTTTTACATGGCATTTTACTACAAAAACAGCTTTGTGATCTACAATACTGATAATAGAAGTTATCTTTGGTGCATACAGTTGCTTTTCTAACAGCAACAAAATTGTTGTTTAATTGCTTGTAGACATACACACCCCCGTGCTGTAATTTCCACTGCTAATGCAACCAGCAAGACAAGGGTTAAAATATGTGATCCCATCTGATCCACACACAGGTTTATATTCATGGATTTTGCAGCCACAATTAACATTACAGCTTCCAGTCAGATTCCTATGTGCCATGGTAAGAGTAGGTCTAAAAAAAAAGATGGGGGTATGGTTTATAATATTTATTCATTGCAGAAGATAAATTGATGCCAACAGATACAATTTCTAAGAATTATATTTTCCAATATCATATACTTATAAAGATACAAATCAAGCTATGCTTTTTAGGCAGACAGATCCACAAATGATGTGATGCTAGAGAAACACCAGTGGTTTGTTTGTTTTTTGCACTAAGTCCACAAAACCATCATTTCTGCAGCTCCTAGAATTCTATCTAACCACATAAATTTTAGTTTTCTAACATTGTAAAGTAGGAAATATACAAAAACTATAATCTTAGCCTAGATAGATTAAGCAATCCTTTGAAAAGAAATCAGTCTGGTAAGGTGGTGAAGGCATTGGCCTAGAAGCCAAAGACTGTGAGTTCTAATTCTGCCTTAGGCATGAAAAACTGGCTAGGTGACTTTGGGACAGTCATCTTCTTTAACCCCCACTCACCTCAATTATTTTTGTGGAAAAATAGGAAATTATTAATACATTTGTCATATTGAGTTGTATATGAAAAGGGGGATAGAAAAAAAAAAACCTTTAAAAGTGCGTGGGGAAGGGGGAGCATCTCTTTAAAAAAACCTGGCTCCTTCTATGTGTATGATGCATCCTAATCACTTGGACACTTCGTTTTATCCATTATAGCCCTATCCTTAAATTTTATTCATTATAGCCCAACCATTAAATTCAGCCCTGGTCACCATGATTTCACACCCCTTCACTAAATATATAGGGAGACAAATGTAAACTAGACATCTTGTCTGTTGCTTATTGGAAGATCTCTATCATGCTTTTACATTTTGTAAAGACTGTATGAAGACTGATATTTTATTCAAAAAATATAATAGATTATCTTAAATCTACAACTTGATGCCTCCATTATTTTGAATTGTAATTTCCATCATCCCCAGCTGGAAAAATCTCAACACAATTGAATAAATTATTTGGGGAAGGTTACCAGTATGTCAAACTTTTCTAAACCCATTGCATGTTTCAGAATTCCTGAGATACTATATTTTTGTTTAATTAGCTGAAAAATGAGTATTTCCAGCTAAATGACACCAAATGTCATTACAAAAGAATCATTACAAAAACTCCCACCAAGGACAGAAAAAAACAGACTAGAATTCCATACCTTATTCTATGGATGTCTGAATTTTTAAAAAAGCATTTTACAATTATTTTGATATGAACCCCAAATAATGTATTTTGTACTAAATTTGATATATTACTTCTATTAAATAATTGATAGCACTGAACATGGTATTCTTTTAAAGATTCAGTGAGTTGGCAGTGGAAGCCATGGTCTTATGTGGTTCTTTTCTTCAGGGGCAGTTCCAGTCAGTGTTGTGGTGGGGGTGAAAGAAAGAGAAGAGAGGTTCCTAGACTTAAACCTATTTTTCAGAATACCACAGGATGGAATGAAAACTAACTGGAAAGAATGAGTAAAATAAAATAACTTTTCCAGTTTACTCTTCTAACAAGGAACAGAGACTTGAGAACTTCAACAGTAATTTAACAGTAGTTTGTTCTCTGTTTTGTACATATGTAGCAGTTAAGAGACATAGAATATAAAGGCTTTACTGAGGTGCCATGGCCTATAGATTTCCAATTCTCATTTATAGCTCTATAAACCTGTAATGCTACCACTAAGTTAAAAGTAAATACAAAATGTGTTTCACTCCCTGGATTACTCTACCTGGCCTTTCCTGCTCAATTTATAGTTCTATAATAGTATTTCTGAGATACAGCAGAAATTGGGAACCTGTGCCTCTACAGATTTTGCTGTACTACAAATCCCATCTCACTGTTTTCTATTTTCCCTCTTGGCCACAGATTTTCCACCCATGAGACATAATGACCAAACTATACACAATATTATTTAATGCTAATTTACTAGGAAATATTTCAATACTGTTCTCATATTAAGGTGAGCTAACTAGCATCATCAGTAAAGTTTTACCAATGTCTATGATAAATTTGGCATAATTTTGCCATAGTATGCAATTACTTTGAATGTACAATGCAAAATCTCCTTTGCTTCCAATTCATTCTACTTGAAGACTCCAAAATAAAAACCAACATTAGTAGCACTATAAAATTGGCAACCAAGGAACAGCAATCCTAAATGGTTATATGCTAACTTGGTAGGTAACAGGAGTAAACAGTAAAAGATACTGATCAATAGGTCAATGTATAGTAAAAAATATGGATTAACAAATTTAAAAAAAACATAAAAGAAAGGATTTCACTGAACTAAATGAAGATGGTTTGAGCTTGTTGAATGGATTATACTCCCAAATTCTTACACAGAATTGAAAGTATAGATTTAATTATGAATGAATAAACTAAAATTTACATCAAGGCATGAATTAGTGTCATGGACACATGTGAAAGTAGGAATTGATAAAAATTGTTTGTTCTGCTCCAACCAATGGTAATAATAAAAGGACCAGAGATGAATTTGGGGAGGATGGGATATGCTATATATATCAATATGATCCAGAAGAAAATATTATTCTGTTAGGTGATATAAAGGATGGGTAGGAACAAGATGAATAGAGAAAAACATGATTCAAAGTCTCAAGAACGGATGAGGATGACAACTGTTTTGTTGACTGTCTAGAAAAGAATTGCTCAGTTTCAAATATATGGTTGAAGCATTACTTTATTCATACATAGACAGAAAAAGAATGGACTCTAAAAGCATTATTGATTTACTATGAAAGACTGAAATTATCTTCCTAAAGACAAAATAAATAATCAACACAGAACTGAGAAACATGTAAAATTTGAAATACATTTTTAGAAATGGATGATTTTTATAGCTATAGCTACAGTTTGTATATGCTCTCTTATATAAGATACATAATTTATTTTGCCTAAGTAAATGAATGACAGCTATGAACCAATTGTGACTGATTTTCAGAGGGTAAACTGGTTAGTGTCAAAGCTCTTATCTTTCTTGACCTGAATAAAATTGTGCTTTGATCATGCATCCAAACATCTACATTCACTTAGATATATTATAAATGAGCTCATAAATTTATATTCTGAAAATATATTTCCTCATCACCAATTTAAAGTTCTTGGGCCAATGGTCATTACCATAATTCGCAGTATTAAGTATATATTATGGAAATAAATATTGATGCTGTATAAGAATGTAATAGCATGTGCGTGTAACAGAGGTGGGGGAGGGAAGGACGGAAGGAGAAAAAAAGAGAGAGATTGATTTTGGAATCCTTCAACCAAATGTCTAGATCTGTTCTACAAATACTCAGGTTGGACAATGTCTAGATCTGTTCTACAAATACTCAGGTTGTACAGAAAATAGAATACTGAAAGCACTAAATATCCTTCAAAATCCATGTCTTTATATTTTCCAAGGTCAAGCTTTACAGATTCAAAAAGATTCAGCTGTGAAGGGTAGCAAAGAAATAGGGAAATGTTCTAATATCTTATTTCTTCTATTAAAATTAGCTTATCCCACATTCAAAACAGTATAACCCCAAAAAATACTATGATCTCCAAAACAATATTCCATGAATGATGGAAATGATCCTTAGTATCCTTTCTTTAAATAAATAACTTAGAAATGGCATATGTGTATCTAAAACATTATATATTTTCAAAATAGGTTCTTTACGTTTTGCATATAATACTTACCAGATATTGTTTATTTGAACATAGCCAATGAATTGTTATTTCTTATAGAGTATTTTAATTCATGATTATACAATATATTTCTTTTTTATTTATTAAGGCACTTTTAAATAATTTAATGTTCTTATAAAAAAGATATTGCCTTTTATTCAGCACAAAAAGGCTGGCTTTGATGCAAAGCATAAATTATTTAGAAAGCTCAAAATATATTTACCCTGTGGTATATGGTATATTTATACCTCCCAGATTAATACTTTCACATCCAACTATGAAGAGTGTTGAAAAGCATAACAGAGATACTCCACTGCAAATCATTGCTAGCTTTGCAGATTCTCTTGCACCAAGTTTCAGCTTTTTTATAATGTAACCTCCTAAGACAATACCAACACCAGCACTTGGAACAATAATCACACCTGGTTAAAGAAAAAAAAAGGGGGAAAGTTAAAACATTTGTTGTGTTAAAATGTATAGTTTGGAAATGCCTTTTTTATAAGAGAAATATGCCAACTATCTACATTTTTTATATTAACAATATTTATAACACTACCCTGGAGAACAAATGAAACTCCCAAGCTATCTTATGAAATAGATAAATGTCATTTGTTTGGTTAGCAAAGAGTTATGTAGTGCTAAATAATTAAAAAATAATCACAACTGTAATGGAATGAGTTAAGAAGCAGCTAATAAGGTGAGCATAATTTCTTTTTAAAAAATCACAATACAGCAAAAATGAAGAAGTTAAAAATTGTAGCGATGTTAATTTAGAATAGAAATAGAAAAAATATCAGTAATAAAGAGTAGCACTGAAATTACACATTAGGATTAAGATTAAAATTAAAAGGCCAGAGAAAGTACAGTGCTATTGCTTATTACTAGAAACATACTAAGACCATTTCATATTCAATAGTCCACTACTAAAAAAGAATCCCTTTAGCTTAACTTAGTTGGCAATGGCACTCATATGAAGATAGGTATTTTATGAATTCAAAACAGGATGAACAAGTATTCCTTGATTTACAACCAGGCACATTTGTGACTATTTGAAGTTACGACAGAAGTGAAAAAAGAGACTTATGTCCCAGATTCAAAGTTTTGACACAGTCGTGTGACTGAGCTCTGAGCGCTCAACATGGCTATATTTATGGCCGTTTGCAGTATCCCAATCACATGACATTTTCTGGTTTAAGATTTACTGCTGTTTTTTTGGCAAAATCACATCCATAGCAAACCACTGGTTCTCTTAATGACTGCCACAAAATTACTATCATCACAACATATGACCATCATGATATGCTCCATTATGGTCATATGTCAAGGACTATTTATATGTGTTTGACCTCATTATCTAAAGTCTAATTTTTATTAAGCAAGAGATATAGTGATGATTGATCAGTGTTAATTATTTTTATTTATTTATTTATTATTTATTTATTATTTAAATTTATACACCGCCCTTCTCCCGAGGGACTCAGGGCGGTGTACAGCCCATCTAAAACCCACAAATATACAAAAATTAAAAAAGTATTAAATTAATCGGCTGATAAATGAGACTAAAAAGACCCCCCCCCTTAAAACCCCAATTTAAAATTAAATGCTATGGAGACCAAATTAAAACCATTATCTCAGCCCAGGCCGGCCCGCTCAAAGAGCCAGGTCTTCAACGCGCGCCTGAAGGCCCTCAGGTCCATGCCGGTACGGAGCTCCGGTGGCAGAGTATTCCAGAGGGCGGGGGCACCCACAGAGAAGGCCCTACCCCTCGGCGCCGCCAGACGACACATAGCAGCCGACGGCACCCGGAGCAGACCCTCTCTGTGGGAACGCACCGGCCTGTTGGAGATCACTGGCAGAATGCGGTCCTGGAGGTAACCTGGTCCCATGCCATGGGTCACCCTAAAGTTCAAAACTAGAACCTTAAAGTGAACCCGGAGAGCCACCGGCAGCCAATGCAGCTCGCGCAGGAGAGGCGTCATATGGAGTTATTGAGTGCAAGATGATGGCATATTAATTAGATGGTTGCAAATAGCCATCTTTATAAACTTGGCTATGTGGCTTCTCCTTAATATGAGAGAAGATGATCTATCAATCTGGGAAAATTGATTCTTGCCTCAATTAGAGATACCACTGACATCACTGAATAAGGTTTGAGAAGGTTTAATGCTACAATTTGGCCTTTCAATCTTTTGAAGACTCAAAAGACTGTGTCACCAGAAAATGCAGTGCCAATTTTTTCCATTTTTTATTTCTGAAGGTTACATTTTTTAGAATATGAGTGGGAGTGAGAAATGTTTCCTTATCTACATCATGTCAAAAATTAGAAAAAGCCCTCCTTACGATTTCCCCAGAATCAAAAGAAACTCTAAACAGAGATCTTTAAAGAAGGATGAAATACTGCTTTTGTTTTATATTAGCTGGGGAAGTTTTATATTAGCTGTTTTTTTTATATACAGTATATATTAGCTGGTAAGGCCTATATGTGCCCGTATAGGCCTTACCCGCCACCTGCAGACAGACCATGGACAGCTCACAACCCATTAGATGTCAAGGTCCTCTTTGAGGACCATCAGCTGGGAAAGGAATAAGCTCCAGGTATTATGAAAAACATGAAAAGGAATAAAATGTAGGGCTATATTGTTCTTTATTTATAACATATGACTATTGAATATAATAATTAATATGCCATTTCAGATATTTTATGGGACTGTGATTCGTTTTTATGCTAGATATACTGGGTTTGGCATTAGGGTTTTTTTTTTAAGTTTTATTTGGTGGGACAGCAGTATTAAAAGGAAAAATCTATTAATTTGGGGCTTTAAAGCCTGACACATGATAATTCTTGATTTAAGACCACAATTGGGATTGGAATTTCTGTTGCTAAACAATAGTCATAAAGCATGTCACATGACCACAACACTTAGCAACAACAATCCCAGCATTTCCCATTGTCATCATAACCCCCCTATAGCTGGGAGGTAAGTGAAGTGGAGGGAGTCCCAGGTAAGAAATGCAGATGCTGCAGAGGGATGGAGGAAGCCCTACTAGGCCCTGTGCAGTGTGGCATGAGTTCAGGGAGGCTGGGGAAAGAGGGTATGAGCATGCATGTGTGAGCAGAAGGAGGCCGCAGAAAGAATATGCTGGGTTGTAGCTCAGGGTTTCTTGGCCTTAGGAAGCCCCTGGCCCACAGCACAGTATGAAGTTGCAGTCTTCCTAAGAAGCTCGGAAGCCTAGCCCTAGCCCAGCATGGTCCAGCAGTACAAAGGGGCTTCTTCTCATTACAGGAAGTAAACCCAGCCCACTCCCAGCCATAGTTGCTCATGCCACCCTGCACTCCAAGAACCCTGCTGATGAGGCATGGCTCTTGCTCCGGCTTTTCACATGGCCACTGCTGCCCACATTTCTGCTGGATAGAATAGCTCGGATCCGGGATGGGTTGGACTCTGAATGGGCAACTCTGGGCGAGGGGTCGGAGGCGGAATTTGGGGAAGTCATTTGGGAAGAGTTTGATCCTGTAACCCCCGAAGACGTGGATAGGATGCTGCGGGGGCTGAATGCTACCACGTTTATTGGACCCGTGCCCCTCCTGGCTGGTGTTGGCCACTCGGGAGGTGACACAAGGTTGGTTCCAGGGTATTATTAACGCTTCCTTGAGTGAGGGATATCTGCCCGCCGCCTTCAAAGAGGCGGTGGTGGGACCCCTCCTCAAGAAACTGTCCCTGGACCCAACTTTGTTATCTAATTATCGTCCGGTCTCCAACCTTCGCTTCGTGGCGAAGGTTGTTGAGAGTGTGGTGGCACGACAGCTCCCCCAGCACCTGGATGAAGCTGTTTATTTAGACCCACGCCAATTGGGCTTCAGGCCTGGACACAGCACAGAGACGGCATTGGTCGCATTGGTGAATGATCTCTGGAGAGCTCGTGACATTCCTCTGTCCTGGTACAACTTGTCCTCTTGGCGGCTTTCGATACTGTCGACCACAGTGTCCTATTGCGACGGCTGAAGGGGTTGGGGGTAGGGGGAATTGTCTTGCAGTGGTTCTCCTTCTTCCTCTGGCTGTTCGCAATTCGTGTTGGTGGGGGAGCAGAGATCGGCTCTGAGGCCCCTGGTTTGCGGGGTCCCTCAGGGATCGGTGCTCTCGGCCCTTCTGTTCAACATCTATATGAAGCCGCTGGGTGAGATCATCCGTGGCTTTGGGGTAGAATTCCATCAGTACGCTGACAATATTCAGCTGTACATTTCTACCCCAGGCCACCCCGATGAAGCCGTCAAAGTGATGGCCCGGTGCCTGGAGGCCGTGCAGTGTTGGATGGGGCGGAACAGGATTCAGCTCAACCCATCTAAGACTGAATGGTTGTGCTTCCCGGCACCCCGGTACAGCCAGCTGGTTCCATCGTTGGCTGTGGGGGGCGGAAATTCTTGCCCCCACAGAGAGGACTCGCAATCTGGGTGTCCTCCTGGATGTACGGCTGTCATTGGACGACCATGTGGTGGCCGTCGCCAGGGGGGCTTTTGGTCAGGTCCATAGGATCTACCAGTTGCGGCCCTTTCTTGATCAGGGTGTGCTTCGCACGGTCACCTCCGCCCTCGTAATCTCCCACCTAGACTATGCCAACGCTCTCTACATGGGGCTCCCTTTGAAGAGCACCCAGAGGCTCCAGCTGGTGCAGAATGCGGCCGCGCGGGTGGTGTTGGGGGCTCCTTGGGGCTCCCATGTTACGCCACTCTTGTGTGAGCTGCATTGGCTCCCGGTGTCCTCCGGGTGCGCTTCAAGGTTCTAGTTACCATCTTTAAAGCGCTCCATGGCTTGGGACCATGATATTTGTGGGACCGTCTCCTGCCATTATCGGCCTTCCATCAGCCAATACGTTCCCATAGAGTCGGCCTCCTCAGGGTGCTGCTGGCTGGATGGATGGCGACTCCGAGGGTGCGGGCCTTCTCGTTGGGGGAACCCTCCCTTTGGAACGAATTACCACCGGAGATGAGAACCATCCCTGATCTCTTGACCTTCCAGCGCACGTTGAAAACCTATTTATTTCATCAAGCCGGTCTGGCCTAGGGTTTTTAGGGGTTTTTTAATTTGGTCTTACTTGGTTTTAGCTTTTAACCCCTTTATATTTTTTAGCTTTTCAGCCTTTATATTTGGTTTTTTAATTGTTTTTAATTCTGTATTGTTTTTGTATTTTAATTCGGCTGTGCACCACTCTGAGTCCTGTCAAGGAAATAGGGCGGTATATATGTTCAATAAATTAAATAAATAAATAAATAATAAATAAATAAATAATAAGACCATCTTCCCCAGGTCTCACAAGAAAACACATTGGGCAACCCGGGGAAAAAGTCAATATCTTCTCCTTTTATGCTTCTAGGAAAATGACAATAGAATATTTACCAGTTATATAAATCCTTTTTTTAGAATAGAAGGCCTAGAAATCAAAAGTCCACTATTTATAGTGGACTTTTTAAAATAACCAGACTAAAACCTAGCTGAACTTTTAGAAAGGTTTTTAAATATCTTATCAAAATTATGTAATGAATAATATGCATGAACTGTAAGACAAAGAGTTCTAAAAATAGCATTCAATTATGCTGTTCCCTGTTCAAAAGAAAATTCCAAGTAAAGCACATGTTTAATCACTGCATAAAGCACCCTAAAGCGAAATCAGTTTTCAGTAAGCAGATTCTTGCTTCCCCTTTGATTTGTCAAAATTCCTCACCCAGAGAACTACAGTATTTTATAAAAAATTACTTTCTGATGGCTTCTCATACATGTAAATACAATCCTTAATATCTTTAGTACAGAATAAGAATTCCTTGATAAATATACATAGGATTGGCTTCTGAAACCTATTTTAATTAGGCTGTGTCTCTTTATGCATTTTAACACACACTAACATATGTATTGCTTGTGGCCACTTAATATCTGAACATGTTACAGAGCAAATGAACAAATTAGCATGATCATATTAGAAAAATAGTGTTAAGGTTTTTTCCCAATTTCTTTTCTCCATAGTAATTTAATAACTGAATCAGCCTGTATTAATCTTATTTTAAAAGCTTTTAAAATTGTGTGTTATTGTTTAAGAACAAATTAGACAGCCCGATTTTACACTCTGATACTTTTACTCATGAAAGTAACCTAACCATTTCCAAACTTCTGTTTATGCATTTTCAACCAATAAATTATAAATCTATTTGATTTTTTAAAAAAGCTAAATACATTTGAAATAGTCATACTACCAGTATTATACTGAGTATCAATATTATTCAGGACTACCATTCAGGAATGGCACTTATTTAATGGCAAATGTACTGAACCAAGTTACCACAAATCAAGAGAGATATATTATATTTATTCACAGGTTGTAAAAACTAATGAGATTTTTTTTTTATCAGAAATTATTTTATGATTGAAATGATCTAAGTCAGAGGTGTCAAACTGGATTTCTTGGAGGGCCGGATCAGCATTGTAGTTGCCCTCCATGGGCCGGGCCGGGGGAGGGGAAGAGGAGATGGCCAAAATGGGGCATGGGGAGCATGGGTGGTCCCCACGTATCCCATTTACAGTCTGGACACCCTCTTGCAGCACCCTGCTGTGTTCCCCCGTGCCCGTTTTAGCTGGCAGGGTGCTGCAGGAGGCCATCTAAGCTGAAAAGAGGCTGCACGGGGGCTTCCCGTGACCTGTTTTTGCTAGCAAAGGCACCACCGGCCAATGCTTTGCTATTTCCAGGCCAGCCCCGCGGGCCAGATCTAAGCACCCTGCAGGCTGGATGCGGGCCATGGGCCTTGAGTTTGGCACCTCTAAGTGGTCCCAACAGCACATTAAATTACTTATTAAAATATTACTGACAATTCTAAAGTTCTTTGGTAATAAACCCATTAACTTTATCTTTGTGAGGACTGGCTAGTAATCTTGCCAAGAAGTAATCTGCATGAATCTTTCTTGTTTACTTATGTAAATCAAATTAACTAGCTATTAAAAATAGTTCAGCAAGTTCACATTGGCTATACTTGGAACATTTTGATAATGATATGACTATTTAACTGCTTGACTGTTTAGCTTAATGTTGTTCTGCTCCAATACATGTACACCTTTTAAGCTTTGTGGGTTTGTAAGCTTCTTGGTTGAAAATAGGACAAGCATAAAGCATATGATTTGCTACTACATTATAAAAAATATTCAAAACCTTCAACTGAAGGACTAACTCATGCTAAATAGTATGGACAGCATCAATTGCAACTGTACCAGATATTGGATTAGCTGTTGCTAAAATAGATTTCTGGTCTCAGCCAGTTGAGTAACACTTATTTATTTTGTGTACTGCCATAATCATCAAAGACACCTGGCAATTGCAAGAATAAAAGCTTCCTAAAGTATACTCAAAATATCAAATATATATTAAATATCGAAAGTAAAAATTTTTTAAAAAATGGAGCAATAAAAATGTTATAATCATGTAAAGGGATCATTCATACATGTACATTGCGGTGAAAAAAAAATCCATGCAGCATTGCAAAGAGAATGATAAAAAATAACATTCTTAGCTGTATAAGAGTGAACATTTAAAGAATGCTAGGAGTGCCAGAAATTTTTTCCCTGCTACTGTTGAATCTCATCCGCTAAAGCACAGATCATTAGCAATATCAGCTATTTGTAAATATGTAATAACAAATCTCAGACAATCAGCAAATTTTGCAAAAATGATGCCATTTGCCATTTTAATTTGTTAGTATTAATAGTGTAGGTTAATCAAAAAGGTTGTTTGGTGGAAAACTAAACATTATAGTGCCACAAGTCCTATATTGCTAATGATAAGTGTGAGGCAGAAATCTGTACACTTCAAACAATTAAGAACAGAATCCTGATTGTTTTCCATTAACTTTCTTTTTTTGAGAAAATAATCCTTAAAAGATTTATTTACAGCAATATCTTACCAGTGTAGATGCTGGCATTGGAAGCTGGGATGCCAAACTGTGACTCAATGAACTTGGGAATAAAGGTAATAAAAGCAGTAACAATGGCACATTCAGCTGTGTATGACAAACTCACAAAAAGGAATGTCATATTGCTTAAGATCCTGAAAGCTGCTCTTGGAAGTTCTATAAAAAAGACAAAAAGCAATAAAAGAAGGACAGGTAAATGTTGTCCAGAAACAATGGGAGGCAAAGAACAATCAAGGTATCACTTGACTGTAAATAGTTACCTTCTCAAGCCATGAAGAAGTTCTTCCCAAGAATTCCACTGGATACAAAAAATAACTGCCCTCTAGTATGTTTTCCCAAAGCTTTTTGTGAGATAGCATGTATTTCATATTCAGAAAGTTCCAGGTTCAATTATTAGCTTCCCTACTGAGAAAGATCAGGTAGCAGATAATGGCAAATATCACTGATAAAGGAAGTTGCTACCAGAAAAGATTAGTAATTGAGTCAATTCTGGACTCAGCCAAAAGCTGGTTGTACATACAACCAGATGATTGGGGGGAAAGAGACTTTGGCATAAAGATTCCTTATCACTACCCTTGCCCAACTTCCCTTTCCTTGTAGTCCCTTTCTTTACTCAAATAACAATCACATACAATAGCTATGGAGGGGAGGGACTCCTTGAAAAAAATGTATAAATTGGTGGTTGCTTTGACATTCCTTCTTGAAGCAAAGCAAAATGCTACAAGAAGGAATTTTTTTACCTTTAACGTTCTTTCCAAAGCTCATTGATGTAGGAATTTCTGGGTCTAGCTCATTTTTGCGATTCACTTTTTCTTTCACAATATCATCATCAGCTGAAACATCATCAGAGTGCATCTTTTTTTTCTTTTTCTTGTGTCGAGGTGGGAGTTTTTTGGGAAAAGCAAACATTGGAAGTATAACAAGAAGCATCACACTAGAACAAATGAGGAATCCACTCCACCTAAAATCAAAAGGTAAGAAATAACATTTACAAATAGGATTATATTTATTACATCAAACAGTACAAGAATAGATATCACTGCCTATAAGCATACATATATGAGCCTTGATGGTGCAGTGGTTAGAATGCACTACTGCAGGCTACTTCTGCTGACTGCCAGCTGCCAGAAGTTCGGCAGTTTGATCCTGACTGGCTCAAGGTTGATTCCATCCTTCCTAGCTTGGTAAAATGAGGACCCAGATTGTTGGGTGCAGTATGCTGACTCTGTAAACCGCTTAGAATAGGGCCGCCAACCTTTTGGACCTCAGGGATCACCAAACTCATAATTTTATATCCCAGGGACCACTAACTGGTTCTGTGGGCATGGCCTAATTTGTGGGTGTGGCTTGGTGGTCATGTGGCTGGCTGGGCATGGCTTGTATGTAAATATTATACATATTTATATAAATATTGATTTTTTTATAAAAAAAGAGCAACTTTTACCCAAAATCAGGCAAAGCAGGCAGGCAGATTGAGTTGCTCACAGAATCACAGATTCATTCAGAAATCTATCTATCTGCCATTGGCTAGCTCAATCTGCCACATAAAATTTGTTTGCAAGCAAACTCATAACATTTGTTAGCTAGCAAACTCACAAAATTAACTCACAACACACCATGTATGTAAATATTGAATTTTTTATTTTAAAAAAAGCAACTTTTATCCAAAATCAGGCAAAGCAGGCAGATTGAGTTGCTCACAGAATCATTCAGTGATCTATCTATCTACCATCGGCTAGCTCAGTCTCTCAAATTTGCTTCCGTGAGTCTGCACTGAATTTGCTTGCAAACAAACCTTCAATTCTAAGGGAGGTTTGGCTGTGCTTAGCTAGAAAGCAAGAAATCAAACCATTTCCTGCTTCCTAGCTAATCTAAATCTCCCAGTGCAGCAGAACAGATGATGGTCGGAAAAAGGAAAAATAGCAACTTAGCAGACAAGTTTGCTGGGTAAGGAGTGAGTGGGTGGGGAGGGTTCCCGCGGGCCATGTGGGATGAGCAGCCTTGTGTTTCTGCGCAGCCTGGATTAATTGCTTTGGGGGGGGGGTTGCTCTGGGGGTGTGATTTCTCTGAGGCCCACCAAAATTTTCTCACGGCCCACCAGTGGGCCACGGCCCACCGGTTGGCAACCACTGGGTTAGAAAGGGCTGTAAAGCACTGTGAAGCTGTATATAAGTCTAAATGCTCTTGCTATATACACGAACCCTCTATAACAGTAAGCAGAAATGTATACTTGGTGTTATTTATTTATTATTTATAAAATTTTTATACCGCCCTTCTCCCTAGGGACTCAGGGCGGTGTACAGCCAATCCAAACCCCGACAATGATACAAAAGTTAAAAAGAAATTAAATTGAATATTTGGCCGAATATAAAAAGCCCACCCCACCCCCTTAAAACCCCCAAATTAAAATTACTAAAAAGCAATGGAGACAAATTAAGACCCTCTCTCAGCCCAGGCCGGCCTGCTCGAAAAGCCAGGTCTTCAGCGCGCGCCTGAAGGACCTCAAGTCCATGCCGGTACGCAGTTCCGGTGGCAGAGTATTCCAGAGGGCAGGGGCCGCCACAGAGAAGGCCCTACCCCTCGGGACCGCCAGGCAACACATGGCAGCCGACGGAACCCGGAGAAGGCCCTCCCTGTGTGCACGCACTGGCCTGCTGGAGATCACCGGTAGGATGCGGTCCTGTAGGTAACCTGGCCCAGTGCCATGGATCGCCCTAAAGGTCAGAACCAGAACCTTGAAGCGAACCCGGAGAGCCACCGGCAGCCAATGCAGCTCGCGCAGGAGAGGCGTCACGTGGGCGCTACGCGATGCCCCCATGATCACCCGCGCGGCCGCATTCTGCACCAGTTGGAGTCTCCGGGTGCTCCCCGCAGGGAGCCCCATGTAGAGGGCATTACAATAGTCCAGGCGAGAGGTGACAAGGGCCTGAGTGACCGTGCGCAGGGCGTCCCGATCCAGAAAGGGCCGCAACCGGTAGATCCGACGGATCTGATGAAATGCCCCCCTGGAGACGGCCGCGACATGGTGTTCAAGCGACAGCCGCACATCCAGGAGGACTCCCAGATTGCGAGCCCTCTCTGTGGGGGGCAAAATTTCCCCCCCAATAGCCAGCGACGGAGTCAACTGGCTATATCGGGGCGCCGGGAACCACAGCCACTCGGTCTTGGATGGGTTGAGCCGGAGCCTGTTCCCGCCCATCCAATCCCGCACGGCCTCCAGGCACCTGGACATAGCCCCCACAGCATCGTTGGGGTGGTCCGGGGTGGAGATGTATAACTGAGTGTCATCTGCATACAGATGACACTTCACCCCAAGACCACGGATGATCTCGCCCAGCGGTTTCATATAGATGTTGAACAAGAGAGGGGAGAGGACCGACCCCTGAGGCACCCCACAAACCAGGGGCCTAGAGGTGGACCTCTCCCCTCCCGCCAACACAAATTGCGAACGGTCGGAGAGGAAGGAGGAGAACCATCGAAAGACGGTTCCCCCAATTCCCAACCCCTCCAACCGTCGCAACAGGATACTATGGTCGATAGTATCGAAAGCCGCCGAGAGATCTAATAGGACCAAGACAGAGGAGAACCCTCTGTCACGAGCCCTCCAGAGATCATCAACCAACGCGACCAATGCCGTCTCAGTGCTATGCCCAGGCCTGAAGCCCGATTGGAACGGATCGAGGTAAGTTGTTTCCTCCAGGTACTGAGGAAGCTGACGTGCCACCACACTCTCAACAACCTTCACCACAAAGGGAAGGTTGGAGACTGGACGGAAGTTATTTAAAACAGCTGGATCCAGGGAAGGCTTCTTGAGGAGGGGCCGCACCACCGCCATCTTCAGGGCGGTCGGAAGCGACCCCTCTCTCAGAGAAGCGTTGATAATCCCCTGGAGCCAGCCTCGTGTCGTCTCCCTGGCGGCCGAAACCAGCCAGGAAGGGCACGGGTCCAATAAACAGGTGGTGGCATTCAGACCCCCCAGCAACCTGTCCACACCCTCGGCGGTCACAGGATCGAACTCCCCCCAGATAACATTCACAAGACCTGCCCCGGACACCTCCCCCGGGACCATCCAATTGGAGTTAAGCCCCTCCCGGATCTGAGCGATTTTGTCATGCAGGAATCGAGAAAACTCCTCTGCTCTACCCTGCAAGAGGTCATCCCGCGCTCTTGGTTCAAGTACAGAGCGGGTCACTCTAAACAGGGCGGCAGGCCGATTTCCTGCCGACGCAATAAGGGCGGAGAAATACGAAGATTTCGCCGCCCCTATCGCCACAAGGTAAGTCTTAATATGAGATCTCACCTGTGTTCGGTCAGATTCAGAACGACTCGCCCTCCAAATGCCCTCTAGACGTCTTTTCCGGCACTTCATCTCCCATAGCTCCTCCGTAAACCACGGAGCCAAATGGGATCTGTGCCGGGTCAGAGGTCGCAGAGGCACAACTCGGTCTAGAGCCATACTTGTCCCATAAAACAATTACCATATAAGTGATTTGAAAATCACAAAAGCTTAATCCAAAACAGATAAGCATCATATAGATGATCCTTGCTTAATGACCAGTTACATAGCAACCATTCAAAGTTACAAGGGATATTCTATTCTATTCTATCTATACTGTTGACAAGCTGTGCCAGAAACTTGCACACACAAGTAGAAACATGTACATTAAAAAATGCCATGTGGAAAAGTAACACATCAGTTCCATTATTATTATTACTTTTTATTTTTTAGAGAGTAACTTTGTTAGTTTAAAGATTCCTAAAATATACAAATAGAATTATAAGTAAATGTTTATAAAGTTAGCAGCATTAACAATTTATACATCTGTCTTTGGCTATAGCTATTCAAAACACAACATACAGGATCAAAGAATACATGACCAGATGTTAAATATTACTGATCAAATAATGATCAAATGTTAAACATTATTGTTATCTTCCACATACAATCCCCATGATTGCAGCTTACCAGTTACCAATGAACCGTGGGTCACTTTGGTCAATCTGAACAGTACTTGTAGGATGTACATAAAACCCAATAAGAACTCCTCCTAATAAATATCCTGCTGCAGGACCAAGAGCTCCCATTACATACATGATAGCTGTAAAGAGAAAAGAAAATCCAAAACAAATCGAACAATATGTTAAAGCAATTTAACTATTTTCAAGAATAAAAGGGCAAGAGACTAAGCATTTTCCTGGGCTTTTGTATATCCATCACAGCTATTTGTTCTTTTTTCTGCAATTTCTGTCTTTTCCCTATATTCTCTGTGCATCCCTCTTTCTTAAATGCAGCTCCCACTAAATGAAAAAACAACAATTAAACATACAAGAATTTTTATTCTGTGCAGTGGAACATTTAAGATTCAAGTATATTCTAGTTCTGTTTTGCTTTATACATTGATAGGAGAATACAGCATTCAAGAGTACAATTAGATTGGAAAATGTCAACTGAAATTAAAAATAGGTCACTTTTTATATATGTAAACTTTTATTCATTCACTAACAAATGTGCAGGAAAAATATCTTGAGCACTATGGTCATGGAAAATAAAATAAGCATTCAACTTTCAAACTCAAACTGATAGATTACATTTATTTATTATTAGTGATATTTTGTCTTGCAAAACAATTTAAGGTTTGGAAAAGCAAATTAACCTTTTCAAAAATTCAGTAGCTCTGGTCTAAATACAGATTATTTTCTCCATTTACTCTGAATTTCATTATGAATTTTACTGAGCACTGAATATTTAATATTGTGTATACTTGCTATTAAGATATGTTTTATTAATGAATTATATTGATGATTATCAAGTAGCATAATTAACATGGCCTTAATAAAGAAGCAAAAGAGTATATGTTTGACTGAGTATATGTTGTAAATACCAATCTCTTACATTACATTCTCCATCTTATACTTCCTTCTAGTATCAAGAGAACATGACAAGAATTTGCATAATTTACAGATTTCAAGTTAACCAGATTTCAAGTATCATAATTTCAGAAATAAAGAATACCTTGACTACAGGTATATTATTATTCATATTTATAATCAATTAAATCCAAGAGTAATTAGCATATTTTAATTAACATAGAATTGTGATTGAATCAGATACATATTATTTGGAATAGGAATCAAATTCAAATAAAATTGCAAATTTAAATAGCCACTGATGAAGTAATTATTTATCTACAATCAATATATAAATGTATAATCTGTCTGTTAGGATGTGATTGTATGTTAGATTTTAATTGTATTTTTTTATATGGATTAAGAAATGCAATTAAAATCTCAACACAGAATAACAATCCAGTCTTACACAGGCTTTTGAGGAAATGGGCATAAAGGTGAAAAGAATAATAATTTTCAGCCAAAATTATGAGATAGATTATATAACTTAAAAGACATGAAAAATTAACAGAATTGAGGAAAATAATTAATACAACTACCATATATATTTTCCAGACAATTAATGCAATTAAAAATTCATGGACCGAAAACAAGTTTTAAAATCTTTTACATCAGGATTCAGACATAAGTCACTTAAATAGTATACATAACTCTCTTTTATATCGGTCACACATAATACTACAACGTGCAGCAGCTGTTAATCAAACATACATTATGCAACAAAGTTTTATAGTAAGGAGAAATATTGTATAGTACAGATAAAAATAACAGATGCTGTCTCCATTTCTTTCTGTATGAAAATTATTGGGAGGTAGGTGCATTCTAAATGTTCTTTAAAAAATCTTACTGGCAATAGTAGCATCTACCACTTCCCGTTAAATGAGAGTGAGAACAACAGATATTCAACTTTTAGTGTACAAATAAAGATTGTAAGGAGATCACATATATTTGTCTCCAGATTTACTGAATCTTTTTTTTAATTACCTATTTATTACTACTAATAAAGAAGAGTTTTTAGGCAAAAAGAAAAAAAGATTTATTTGTATTACAGAAAGGGAAAAAATGAGAGAGTTGAAGATTTCTGTAAGGGGTGGAATTCAGATGTGGAATATCAGGAGTAAAAACAGCATTTACTGTGTAAGGAGATACAGTATTTCTACTTGCTATAAACTCACGTTGATCAATACAGATGTAACCTTTTATTATTAGTATTATTATAACCAGGCATAGGCCACTGCTAACTGAAAGTTAAAAGTCCACCTTAATGCTATTATTTGGTGGTTGATTAATATCCTTTTTGAATATTATCTTAAATCTTCTGGTGTTTTAAATTTGGATCTTATAAATCAATATCTCTTACTGGGTGCCAGGAAGACTATTTTTAAAACTTGAAGGTTTACATTAGTATAAATGAAACATGTTGCCAATGGATTACAGAGCTTTAAAGCAATAACAAAAATTATAAACTGTATTTTTTGTTATTAAAACTCACCAAGATCTTCTGGTGAACTGTTAATTTTTGTCTAAAATTACACTGGAAAGGATAAGGACAAAAATATTTTCCTCCTACAAATATTTTCTTACAACCAAAGAAATAGAACCCAATTGGCTATTGTCACTGGACTATTCATCACCTTCCAGGTAAACTTTTCTTTTAGAAAAGAGCAAGGTCAGTAGAACTATAGATGCATTTGAGCATATTTGCTCTGCAACTCTTAGAGAAAAAATTGTTTTTTAATTTGCAGCCCTCATATCATCTTTAGCTAGCAGCTCAAAAGGTTTCATTATAAAATCATGTTCTAAACAAGGGTTACAGGACATCTTGGTACCAGAAAAAACCGTTCTGTAGATAAGGCATCTAAATTGCCAAAAGGTTGAAGTCTACATCTTGCTCCCAATTACTGTACAGCTGCTCTAAGCCGAAGACCATTTACTTTAGCCAACCATGTTTTCCCTGCATTCTGCATGTTTCGCATAGTACAATAGAACATTCTTGCTGACTAGATTTGATATTATGAATCTAAGATTCTGGAAGACAGGTGTAACAGCTTTATTCAGAAAATTCAATCAGATGGATTTCTCATATTTTGCTGTTCTACCCATCAGTCATGACTTTTCTAATAATGTTTCTGAATCCTGATGGCTAAATATTGTATCAACAAGCGTCTGGTAAGAAGCTTCTCTCCTGAAACAAAGAGGAAAGTTGCCGAAGTCTGTACATATCAATTGCTATACCGAGGATTCATCTTATTATTAGATTTATAGGCAAGTCACTTTGAGTAGTGTATAGGGCACTGGACTAGGAGTTGGCAAGCCTGAGTTCTAATATTGTTTTAGACACAGAGGCTGAGTGACCTTGAAACAGTCGCTCTCTTTCAGCCCTCATTACAATAAAAATGGCAAATATGACAGTCTGAATGCATGTTTGCAACAGAGTTAACATATATCCTTTTTTCTAGACATATCCCATATTTCACTCCTTAAATTTTTAGCTGGAGACAGTTTGAAAATATTTCAAAAACGTCTGATGTTCATGAGTAAAATAAAAATAAGGAGCACTTTGCTAAAAGCAGCTACAGCTGCTGTGCTTTCATGTCATGTCTAGCTATACAGTAGAGTATATGCTGAAAGAAGTCAGAGCAGTCAGCCTAGCAATAAAATTGCCATCCAATGACAAACAGCATATAAAAGTTTATCCCTGAGTAGGCATCTCAGCTAATGAAACCCTCCTTCTCTCCCATGCATTTTCCTTACTTGCTGCCTCTATAAGCTTAGGGGAATGAGCAAGAAATGATAATGACAAAATTGACTTCCAGGCATTGGGGAGATGTTAAACAAGAGGTAACCCTGAGATAACTCATAGAGGTATCTCATAGAGGAGTGTTGAGGCCATGTAAGCACACAAAGTCATAGCAAGGAGATGGGCAATCATATTAATTATGAATGAATGAATGGTCTTCCCTTCCTTCAGTAAACATCAACTGAAATTGATTCTTGAGACAGAAAAACCACTGCTCAAAACCTTTAAACCGATTCAGAAGCACTAAAATGGATGCACCACCACAGAACTTAAAATGAAAGTTAAAAGTTAAAAATTACAAGTTTTAAAAGATGGGGGTATGCCATTAAGCCACTTCCCACCCACAAGGTTGTGTGACACTGTTTGATCCCCATGCCAATTGCCAGAGCCAGGTCTTGACACCTTTCTGAAAGGCAAAAAGCATGGGGGCGCCCTTCACCTCTGGGAACAAGATGTTTACCCAT
This sequence comes from Bungarus multicinctus, assembly GCA_023653725.1. Classification (NCBI taxonomy): domain Eukaryota; kingdom Metazoa; phylum Chordata; class Lepidosauria; order Squamata; family Elapidae; genus Bungarus; species Bungarus multicinctus. The sequence continues at coordinate 61,605,521 of CM042846.1, forward strand.
ACAGTGCGAGTAGCAGTACAAAAAGCTTTATTCCTGGACCCTGCCAGTTGAAATTTTAGATGGGGCAGGTCAATGAAATAGGAATGCAACAGTCCCTCATGTAATCTGGCTCCATACCACGAAGAACCTTAAAGATAATAACATCTCAAACTGGATCCAGTAAGAAACTGGCACCCAATGCAGCAGAGTTGTTACATGCATAACCCTATATATATATGCACAAATACACATGCACAAACATACACAAATACACAATATGAGTATCACAGCCCATGCTGCAGTATGATTGTTAATTCAATTTTCTTGTCTAAAGTTGAAAAATGACAATCTCAGAAAAAACACCAAAAGTCTCTTGGCATCTTACAAACAAATTCACTGTGGCATCAGCTATTCTGGCCCACAGCTATTCTTTCAGTTTTTGAAAAGACTGACTTTACTGTCTATCTTCTTCAAGCTAAATATTTATACTATTATCCTCTTCAACTTAAACTACTGTCTGGTTTATCTTCTTCAAACTACATATTAGAAAGACAGCATTATTGCTACATAAAAATGATAACTCACATTAAGTGAAACAAAAGCTTAACAACCAAAATCAGTTTATGATTCTAAACTGTTAATATGTCCTATTGTAGCCTGGGGTCACAGACTGTATCAACATGAAAAAATAAATATAGTTAATTCTGCTTTTACTTTGATTATTTTAATCTGCATAATAACTGATAATTTAACCTACATAAAAGCTATAAACTCTAACGTCCTCCCTTGCTGCACTTCTTAGGGGTGTTCCTGGCTTTTGCCCAAACCTTTGGCAAGGATGACTTAAATTCCCTTTGGATTGTATGGGTCTGCTCATTTTCATTTCTGTATGGCTTTGTCATCTTTGCTACATTTTACTACTTTATTTTCACTTATTGTAATAATTTTTCTCCCTCCTCTTTTAATCTATGAATCACGCAACTTGTTCACAGAATAGAGTTGTGCAGAATAAGTTATAACCAACAAACAAACAATCCCTCTTGCAAAGATCCATAATCACCCAAAACTGAAAGTCATTTTTGCAGTATTTAATTTGTTCTCCCAAAGCAGGCAGAGTACATGTCGATTAGAGTCCAAAGGTTGAACTCTTTTTTTAGTTTAGGAGGTTGAATTATATATAGCCAGCCCTTTAACTGTAGTTATTAATCTCTGTGTACTATGTGGAAGATTAGTAAAAAAAAGTTCAGAAAAAACATGTTTGTGCATGTGTGTATCTGTACCAGTGATGGTATTCAGTAGGTTCTGACCAGTTCTGGAGAACTGGTAGTGGAAATTTTGAGTAGTTCGGAGAACCGGCAAATACCACCTCTGACTGGCCCCGCCCCATCTATTCTCTGCCTCCTAATTGGCTAGGTCTTCTTTAGTTGCCCTGCACAGGAGAACAGAGCTGGAAAGCAGGTTAGTGGGGTGGGGAGGGAATGAAGATTTCACAATATCCTTCCCCTGCCATGACCACCATGCCACACCCACAGAACTGGTAGTAAAAAAAATTGAATCCCACCACTGATCTGTTCGTATATGTGCACATACACATGCACAGTAGCTATGGAACCAGACATTTCATTAGCATTTTCCATCTCAGTAATCCTATTTACAAAACAAAACAAATGATCAAAAACTACAGAAGAAATAGCAATATTTGGGATGTGTTGAGAGTTAAGGACAAAGATTCGAATAAGAAATTACTAGGGATTTTAAAGGTATGCTATCTGTATAGTACTACAGCAGGGATGTCAAACTCAAGACCCACGGGCCAGATCCGGCCGGTGGGGTGTTTAAATCTGGCCCGCAGGGCCGGCTTGGAAATACCAAAGGTCTGGTCCATCAAGCCTCTGGAAAGACTCCTGCAGTACTCTGCCAGCCAAAACAGGGCATGGAGACTGTCCCATCCCCCACCCCCACTGGCCGGCCCATGGAGAAGAACTAGATGCTGATCCGGCCCTCGAAGAAATCTAGTTTGATACCCCTTTTCTATATCAAAATAAAAGAACCTGGCAGATATTCCTTCTTCTTGAATTTGTTCTTTCAGACCCCCCAGAATTTTCTTCAGCCTGGTTTATGAGTCCAAAACATGCAGGTAGTTCTCAACTTACCAAAATTGATCTCAAAATTTCTGTTGCTTAAGTGAGACATTTGTTAAGTGAGTTTTGCTCCATTTTACGACCTTTCTTGCCACAATTGTTAATCACTGCAGCTGTTTTAAGTTAGTAACATAATTAAGTGAATCTGGCTTCCCCATTGACTTTGTTGGTCAATTCCAAATTCAGATGTTTGGTAACTGACTTACGTGTATGATGGTTTCAGTCTCTCAGGATCATGTGAACATTTAAGTAAGTGCATTCTGGGAAAAATGTATCAAGTCACTAGATATATCAACAATTAGAATGGTATGGGAACTACAAATTTGACCAGAGGGAAAAAAGGAGGAAACATAGGTGGCTTTATTCCCCACCATTTGTATAAAAACAAAGTATGTTTTCATTTGTTCCCTTAAGAAAAAAAAGTGTACAAAACTTTTTTTTTCAAATTAACCTTTTACAATTTTTTTAAAGGAAGGTTCAGTGGAAGGGGTAGAGATTATCATATGAACTCAAGCATTCCATTCTGCAGATCTTTATGTAACTAAAACTAAGATCATTATGGTCTGTAGCATTTTCTAACATAACCAATAGAGTAGATATCAACAATTATTGAGGAATGTGGTTTTACCATCTGTTTTGAAAAGTTAACACTAAACTCTTTTTCCAAGTAAAAGAAATCAGGTAGCTATTTCTAGCTGACCCTGGGGGGAAATAGAGAACTTGACAAGAATTTTTTAAGTGACTTTTAGACATATAAAGAACAAAACAAAATTAAAAACATTTAACTGTACTAAATATTGTTACTTGTGGTTTGATTAATCCAGTGTGACAATACAGTAATATAATAAATGTCTGATCAAATGAAATATCTAACCAAGAATTACAAAGATTCTGATCATGCATTTCATGAAGGAGGTCATGAAGCTCACAAAAAATTATAATGTTTTATTTATTGCCATGCGTACATTAATACCTTTCAGATCTAATTAACTGAATGATTATCAATGTGAAATGTAAGTAATTTTACTGGAATATATCCACTGAATTGTTTTCCATGCTTCTATAGTTTTATACTTGATGAATACATTTTGTTCTTAAAACTAGTAATTTTTTAAAATTTATATTTCAAGAAAAAAATGCAAAACAAATTTTGGAAGTTAAGCAGTTAGTTAACCAGTTGCTCATTAAAAGTACATCAGAAAATCCTTATAGAGCTAAAGAGCAGTTTGGGGTCAAATGGTGGTTTAAACATTAGTTTGCGCTTAATTTTCAATGGAGACTTGGCAGTCTGTAAAAAGAGAATAATTAGATTTGTAAGTTTTAGTTCATCTGAAACTCCTTTAACTAATATCACTATAGCAACGCAATGCATCTGAGACAGACAGAAAGAGCTTTACCAATAGCATTTTTAACTATCTTTAATATTCCTGGCTTCAAGGATCAAAATTCTACTCAAACAGGACTTTTATCAGGAACTATTTAAAAGATTTGAAACTTCCCAGAAATCTTCGCACTGTATTTTAAAACTCAGGATCTAAAACTGGACATAATCCATGGACATTATGCAACTTACGCTGTAAGTTATGTGTCAACAATAAATTATATTACCACTCTCAGATTTTTAACCAGTTAGCATAATATCTGTTATTGCTGGTTTTCCTATTGCAATTTTATGATTGTATGTATATGGTTTAAAATATATGATAAAATTGTTTAAATATAAACTGCTTTAAACATTTAATGAACAAATATTATAAATATATATATAAAATCTCAGAAAACAAATATATATATATATATATTACACACACACATTTGCATGTGTGAGATATATGTGTATGTGTGTGTGTGTGTGTGTAGAGAGAGAGAGAAAGGGAGGGGAGGGAGAGATCATAGATATAATCCATTGGAAAGGAAACAATTTTATATTCCATTTCCCTCATGAAAGAGATAAGTACCACTTCAATTGTTTTCATAGGTATTTCAACATGGAAGAAAATACAGCATATAAGAGATAATGGGACAAAGTTTTTAGAAGATTAAGTAACAGCTACTGAAATCTTTATTCTGGCAAATATTAGCTACTGTGTCTATCTATCTAAACATTCAAATACATTTAAAGCTGCTGCATTGGTTTGGGAGCTTTAAAGTGGAAGTTGGCCTCCTTTCAAAATAATCATACAAAAATCTGGACAACCATTAACCTTACCTAGATAGAGTGATGAGTTTTCTTTCTTGACATTATCATCCAAGTAGGTTGGTCCTAGAGTGTAGATAGGTGTGGAACCCATTCCAATGAGAATTTGGGCACAAATAAACAAAGCTACATAGAGTGAGTGGCCATTTCCACGTGAATTCTTCATACAGCCTGACGATTCCAGGTGGCCTTTCATTGAAATATTTCCAGTCAAACACAAGCCATCATTAGAAACAGAGGAGTTTAATTCCTGGATTTGATATGGTGCCGAGATGAAATGAGGTAAAGAAAATACGGCAGCCCCAAGAGCAATAAATAACCCACCAACAGCAAGCCACAGAGGCCTTCGCCCTTGCCCACCAAAATAACTGATGAAGACCACTACTAAAAGGCTGCCAATATCGAAGCAGCTGACCAATAGCCCAGATTCAGAGCTTTTCAGGCTATATCTTCTCTCAATGGTAGTGATAACACTGCTCAGGTAACCAGAGACCATTAGCGACTGAATGAAAGTCAGGAAACACATACATATCAAAAAGAATCGAGAGTCTCGCAATACTATAGCGAAGTATTTTCTACCAGGGATTACTAGCAATGTGGAAGCTGGTGACATGCCATTACTTAATCTAGTGGAGTTGTTACAATCACTTCTTTCAATGAAATTCCCCATTCTTGAAAAGCTGGAAGCTGCAAAAGACAACACTGCCTTGGAAGAAGTAGCAGTAGCATTACTGTGATGTGCTGATATATCAGGGTCAAGGCCACACCTCTGATCAGAGTCCCCCTGCAAACTCTGTAAGAAGTTCTTTTTGGCTGCGATGAGAGCACTTTGTGTGGTATTAATCTGTGGAACAGACCCATTCAGAACTGGCAAACTTTTGGACCGAGAATTCTTATCTTGTTTTTCTGGTCGCTCCTCTCCAAGAGAGTTTGGATGCTGGTGCTTTATTATTCCTGATAAAAGCATACTGAGAGCAAGCTTGGTTTGGGCTGAATTACTAATTCCCTGTTATATGCATGACCTTGTTCAAATTTGTGTTTTTTTCAGCCCAAGAACAATCATCCTCTATGGCTTTCCAGATCTTTCCAAGCCACTCTGGAAAAAAGAGACCCTACAATTCAACGCTGTTACATGAACACATGAGAGCACATGTCCAGCAGATTTTATTGTAGTTTCATACTTCTTAACACTGCTCTCCTCTGCCAGCAGCTAACCTTTAAACAAAGTGAACTGGACCACTCCCCCTCAGCAGACTAATTCCCACATGGCTCCTAATGATGCCCTTCCATTCTAGATGAGGGTCCTTGACTGCCTGCATCATTGGCAATAAGACTGTAGATTCTGAAGATGTACTATTCCTGTTTCCGCGTTAAAGTCTTCAGATGACATGTCTATCAATGCAGAGGGAGGGGGAGAGAAATCATGCACAGAAGGTCAGCATGCTGCTTTTGTCTTCTCACAGTAGCAGTTTCCAGCTGCTGCTCCCTGAGGCTAGAAAAGAACAGACTATAATCAGGCTCTCACCTCAGAATAGAAACACAGAATGGCTGGAATCCCTGATCTCCATTAAAATCTTTCCTAATTGTTTAAGCCTAGCTTAAGTCTAGGTCAATTTTAATATTCTGAAAAACATGTCATTTATATACATTTGTGCATAATCTGTCCTGCCCACATAAAAAGTAGAGACACATTTGAGGATAATACTAGGTAAAGCTTTTTTTCATTTTTCCCAATTTTTATAACAGCTACTATGCATACAAACATCAAGCAATAACCTTCTATTCATTTCTATTACTTCCAGAGCAAAACTTGGCATATGAATTGAATGAATTATTTTTAACAGCTAAAATTAAAAGACAGAATAAATATTCAATTATAAATATTAATTCAACAGATTCTCTGAAACGTCACAATTTGTTCCTGATACAAAAGTCTGGGGTTTTACTGTAGGAAACTCCCCAAAACAGGGAACAAAATTATACTGAAAACAAAGAGCTTCTGAACTGCATGCAAGACAAAGAAGTACAATTTTAAACATGTGTTTTAAACGCCTAGACTGAGTACATTTACCTCCAGCACAATGGCATGCAGAACAGAAGAAACTGCCTAAGCGAAGAAAAATGAGCCTTAAAAAAAAAGGACTACCAGATCTGAGCTGCAAAAAGCTAGACAATCACAAGAAGACAGCATCCTATTTTCTGGTTTGTTTGGGTTGGTTGGTTTTGTTTTGTTTTTGTTTTTTTGTTTTTTTTTGGGGGGGGGAGGGGAGATAACCGAAATCCAACAACCCTATTAAATAAACAGCAACATTCCAGCCTTGGTGTGCATCTGCTGAGCTGTGTGTGAAGACACTGTCTAGCCCTGGAATTAAAAAAAAAAAAAAACCATCTTGGGAAACCCAGTGAAAGCGAAGGAAATCCGTTAACCCGACCGTTACCACCTGCCTGCAAGCAGCTGGAATAACGCCGCTTCCCATACAGAAGAAGCGTCTCTCTGCCATAAGGAGAACTGCTTATACACCCGCAGCGCGCACACATCTTATCCTCTGGGCGCTTAGATTCCCGACCAATCCCAAGCCCGTTTACTCTGAAGTAAGTCCCAGGACTTCATTGGCAGTGAAGGGAGCTTACGTCCATAACCTTAAAATGCACCCCAGATGACCTCTACTTCCATAAGCCTCCGCCATCCTCTCCCCATCAGCTCCATGGTTTCCTCTGCCCTGAACTGCTGCAGTCTCTTTAAAATCTAAAGGCTCGCGTGCGGGGACGCGGGGCGGGCGGGAACCGCTCATGTAACGACCGTCAGAGGCAAGAAACTGCCTCAGTTTTCCCTTTGTTCTCCTGCCTTGCCGGTTGGACTCGCTCCGAGGCAGCCCGAAATCCAAACTTTAAGCATTTCTGAGGAAGGCAGAGGTGGGAGTTGAGGCGACCCACAAAGGGACTGGGGAGGCGGGAGAAGGCAGGAAAAAAGAAGGTATATAATAATAATAATAATAATAATAATAATAATAATAATAATAATAATAATAATAATAATAATGCAAAGTATGCCAGCGGGCAGCCTTCGGTGCTTAAGAGGAATTTACGTATTACTCACTGAGCTCGGTTGCACGTCTCGCAGAGAAGCCGGGCGGGGAGGCGAGCGGGGGAGAAACGGCCGCACCGGCGGCTCCGGCTGGGTGGTTCCCAGATGCAGATAACGATCTCGACGTCACACACACACACACACTCTACGGCCGGGACAGATCCCGACTGAATGTGGAACTCCCACCATTCCAAAAGCCAGGCCGTGCGCAGGCGCACTTGCCTCTTGGCTGTATCTCGGAGTGGTCCACCTGCTCCTGTCCTTCTCTAAAAGAAGGACGCTCGAGAGCTCCCGGGGAGACGGTTGAAAGAGCGGAATCTCGAGTTTAAGCCGTTGCGCGCACGGACGGACGCGTGGCTCCCTCTCCTCGTGGCTCCGGTTTTTACCGTGGCCGCGACCTCTCCTTGACGCTTGAATTTCCCAAGGCACCGTTTAGGGAACAACCTGAGCTTTTCCGGTGGGGTCAGGTTACCAGGATTCGGAAGACAGCAATTCAAATCCAGTACATCTGAAGGGTACCACGTTAGTGTGGGATCAAAGCCGTTGGAGCGGTTTTTTTAAAAAATTTTTTTAAATAAAACAAGCAACAATCTTAAATATTTTTTTTGAAATAAATGAAAGTGCAAACTATAAAGATGGTGGGGAGGGGGATATAGTTAAAATAGTCCCTGGTTTACCAGTGAATTCACTACTATAATATAAATAATATAACGTTATTGTAAGATATTGCAGAATCTTTGCCATAGTTACAAATATTGCTGCTCTTTTGATTAATAGAGACAATAGGTAGTCCTTGATTTGTAACCAGAATTGAGCTCCAAATTTCTGTTGCTAACTGGACATTTGTTAAGTGAATTTTATGATCTTGTCACAGGTGTTTTAGTCAAACCATTATTATGTGAATCTGGCTCTTTGCTTCTCACAAGTGGATAACATGACCCCAGGAGACTGTAACCGTCATAAACCATAAACCAGTTACCAAGTATCTGAATTTTGATTAAGTGACCATGGGGATGCTGCAAGGTAAGTGTGAAAAAGGTCCTAAGTCACTTTTTTCAGTGCCATTGTAACTTTGATTGGTCACTAAACGAACTGTGGTAAGATGACTACTTGTTTTGCCTTTTTCAAAACAGATCACACACTTCCAACAGCCTTTGTTTGACATATGGAATAATATCACTTTTCCAATTTCTTAATCTTCTTACATTCCTGATAACAGGCACATTTCAAAGATTTGGTATATTAGTACATTAGCATCTTTAACATTTAAACATGTTGTTATAAATCTATTAATATACATTAATACGTTATCTCAAAGAAAGGTGCTAAATAATCATATGTCCATATATTACAGGTCAGTGACCCCTCAATTTTCTTACACCTCCAACATAGGAAATCTGGTGTCCAGTCTTTCGAATACATTTTTAGGGAATCTAATCCACCCTAAATACAATTTTTGAAGACTCAATCTCAAATCTTTAGATACCGTTTTAAAAGACATGAAGCCATTGATGTGTCTTTTTGGGAAATTCCTGTTATTTAGTCCATGTCAGAAACATCTACTTTAAAAATATTTGTGTGTTTTTGATAGAGGATTGTTACAGGTTTTATTTGTCATGGATTCCATCAAATAAGAAAACAGCTTAGTTGCCTTTTGAGGCAGCAAAAGCATCTGATCCATATTTATCCATTAGAACATGCTTACACTGAAGATACCTACACTGTTACAAATTTGGAAGCCAAAATTTAATTTGAAATCAGGAAAAATCTTAAAATAGTCATTACACAGTAATTGATTTAAAGTCTTAATTCCAGTATCAGACCAATCTTTCCAATAAAATTATTTATAGCTAATCCTATGTTAATGAAGATAATTGGAAATATAATTTCCATCACCAAAGAACATGGTTATAAAGCTCAATGTCACACGACTGTGTCACTTAGTGACTACAGTACCAGCACTTCTTGTTGCCATTGTTAAGTAAATCACCATGGACCATGTCATAATTTGCAACCTCCTGCTGGCTTTCCCACTGACTTTGCTTGCAAAAAGCTGCTGAAGTGGAATCCTGCAATGGCTGGACCTTTGAGGACTGATTATAGGTATCATTCATTCAGTGCCATGACATGTTCCAACAATCCACAGGTGGGATTCAAATTTCTTAACGACCAGTTATGTGGGTGTGGTCCAATTTGTGGGTGTGTCTTGGTGGTCATGTGACTGGGTGGGCATGGCTTGCTGACTGGGCATCACGTGACAGGGAGGGCGTGGCTCGTATGTAAATATTGTAAATATTTATGTAAATATTGAATTTTTTATTAAAAAAAGAGCAACTTTTACCCAAAATCAGGCAAAGCAGGCAGGCAGATTGAGTTGCTCACAGAATATCAGATTCACTCAGGGGTCTACCTTTCTGCCAATGGTGGGATTCAAATTTTTTTACTACCAGTTCTGTGGATGTGGCTTGGTGGGCGTGGCAGGGGAAGGATACTGTAAAATCTCCAGTCAGAGGTGGTATTTGCCGGTTCTCCAAACTACTCAAAATTTCTGCTACTGGTTCTCCAGAACTGGTCAGAACCCGCTAAATATTACTTCTGCTTTCTGCAATCTGCTGCCTGAGTCTGCACTGAAAAATAGAAGCTTCAGTCCTAAGGAAGGTTCAGCTCTACTCTCAGGCAACATCTCCCATCCACCTCCCAACCCCCTGAATACAACCCTGACTGGGCCTCTTAGGGAAGCCTCCTGGGCGAAGGCAAAGCAGTACAACAGCAATTTAGATTACCTAGAAAGCAAGAAATCCAACAATTTCCTGCTTTCTAGGTAATCTAAATCTCTCAGCACAGCTAATAGTTGGAACAGCTGATCATTGGGGGGAAAAGAGGGGGAATAGCAAGTTACCAAAAATTAGGCAAAAGCACAATGCAGGCACGTTGGATGGCATGCATGCCAGGTAAGTAATGACTGCGCGGGGGGGGAGGAGAGGAGAGGGCCCAGCTAGTGGCGCAATTTGCCGGTTCTCCAAACTGCGCAGAATCGTAACAACCGGTTCTATAGAACCGGTCTGATGAGGTAGAATCCTACCCCGGAACAATCCCTGAAGGAGCCATCCTTAAGTGAAGATGACGTTATAACTGATTTTCAAAGTAGAATTTTTCCAAAGGGTTAGATATTGATGAGTTTCATTATCAAAACTTAATTTACAATATGGGACATATGGGCTAAGGATTTCTCATTGTTCATACCCCTGGAAATAAAACATCTTTTCTGCCAGATGCTGTTCCTAGCACTTGCATGATCGCAAAGGAAATATAAGTTTTCATCTTAGCCCATAAGGAATAATATTCAGTTATATTTTCATTCCACCAACAGATAGTTGATAAAATATTGGCAGAATGGCATTTTTGTAAATCAAGTTTGTTCTGTATTCTGTACAGTGGTAGATTTTGTCTTCTGTACAGATGCAGATAGATAAACTCAACAAAACATTCATACAAAGTCTTTATTATTGGTTCATCAGGTATCCTAACTCGCATTTGTGACAAAGTTCTTTTTTAATGACCAATTCTTTGCATATCTGTCTTGTAGGTAAAAAGATTATCCTTTTTCTCCATCTCATAGCAATAGAAGTAGAGCAGTTACCACGAGTCCGTGAGTTCAGCCAAGAGTGAAGAAACTTCCCCCAACCCATCGAGGGTCAATTTAGTGACCAATCAGGATTACAGATGTGGTCACATGACATGGACTACATTTCCCAGGATACCTTAACTACATTTACCATGGTGCACTTCCTTAAGGGGACAGCTCACAATTGCTAGCTAACTATCCACTTCCCATACACTGGCTGGACAGCACGAAGTTACCTTCTTCAAAAGATAATCTTAATATAGCTAAGGAAAATTGTGGTGGTCCACTATCCCAAATAAAATTTCCTAAGCAACTTATTTATTTGATATTAACATAAGAAAACTTCTCAGAACATAAACAAGAGATAATATTCATTTTATTAACTAATTTTGTTCCACAAGCGTAAAGGAATTTTAAACCATCTAATAATATCCAAAGTTATCTAACAATATCCAGTTCAAAAGGTTTCATCATACTTATTTCCACATGTAGAAAATTAGCACCCACCCCGCTCCTAGAAGAATATTCTAAGAAATATTAAAAAGGCAGAATATTTCCTTTAAAAGAAATAAAAATCTTAAAGGAAACAGAAACAAAAGACCCCAGTTCCCTGACTGTAGCACATGTTTTGTTGCCAGCTTATCTACAAGACTAAAGACAAAAGTCTATCTACAAAATGAAAGACCTCAGCTCCAAGATGATGGGATTATCCTTCAGGGCAAAGCCATTCAGCCACAATAGGAAATTGCCCTTCATTGCATCACCCAGCAAGATTCAACCAAGCCTGAGACACAGACAACCTCAGCTATGACTGCATAGCCCTTTGAGAGTCTGACAGCAACCAATAGGATTGTTTCCAATAGGATCCCTTGCCACAGGAACAGAAAGTTCAAATTCAAAGCCCAAGGGAGGGTATAAATGTCTCTCTTCCATGTGATCAGCTACCCAGGACTTCAAATCCACGTGGTCCTGTTCACCATTAAACCATCCTTCCAAGCAGTCTCCATGTTTCCAGTGTCTTTCTTCCCACTTGACACTGAACCCAGATGGACATTTGTTCCAACATACATATTTAGAAATACTGTTTGGCTATACTGCATAAAGCACAAATATTTGATATAATCAGTACAAATCACAAAAGCCATCTTTTTACATAATTGTACTGAGTCCACAAGAAATAAACAACATTAATCTCTATTTATCTTATAACGAGAATACTTTCAAAAATACTGTACAACCTTTAGCGTTCAAAATTGCCAAAATATTATCAACAATCCAAAATTGTCAAAATTTAATCAGCATAAAGAAATAATTTATAATCACATCCTGCTGATGTACTCAACATGGTGGCTAAAATTTGAAGATTCAAATGAAATAGCAAAGAAGAATAGCAAAGAAGAAGTTTGCTAAATTGGAACTGGAATGAAATCATTTGATTTTTTTTATAATTCTATACAAGGTGGCAGATGGTAAACAATATCTAATCACTCTTTTAAAACTTAATCCAAATTTCCAATAAATCTCAATCCATTATATAAAACTAAGGAAAACCATATCTAGCTTTAAAATTTTAATTTCTTAATTTAAAAAAAAAACCTAGTTTAATGAGTCTGCCAAGTTGAAGAGTAAAGGAATGGAAGATAGCAAGCAAAGAAAACTAGTTATACTTTCCAGTAGCTAGTGTATTACTTTTCTCTTATAAATTATAATTTAGTAACAATTTTTCTTTTGGGAAGCATGTGCAGTCCTACATCCTTAGACAGCACCCATCTAAAATTGGGAAAGCTTCAAATAAAATAACATTTTATAATGGATCACCATTTGCTATGGGGTTTGGGGTGTGTGTGTAAAGAAAAGCATTCCTTGTATTGATTTAATTAATAATATATTTTTTAAAAAAACCTTATTACTGCTATCTCATCCCATCCTGGCAAGGAGGCATTCACTTTAGATAAATCCAGTGGATTATTCACAACAACCACGATTCAGAAATGAAATAGTGATACTTGTTTGTATTAAGCATTCTTTTAAACCAAAATGTATATTAATTTAATTTACATTACAAAGCACAGAAATACATTTAAATCGTTAAATATTTGGGTGGCAAATGAAACAACTTGCTGTAATTTAATCCAACTAAGGACATTTTCTCCTTTTCTTTAGAGATCTCTTATTAAAATCTCAAAATGGATGCATAGTGAGTCAGATGCAGGGATTCCAGCGACAATAATAAGGATTGTGACTGGTATTTTCTCTATACCTTGTTTGCAGATCTCACTTCATGTGATTCTTTTATATCTTGTAATCTATTGTGTAAGATAAGTGCTAACAAGCAGATTTAACAGCCAGATGGAGCTTCAGCAAGCATGTCAGGCTGCAGGTCTCCTTCTCTCCTCTCCCTACTTCCTTCTGTCTGAAACAAAAGAAACCAAAAGCAATGGTGGGGGGGGGGGGTAGGGAATAGAAGGGAAAATGTTATAGAAAATGAATGGTAAAGAATCATCAAAAGATAAAATATTACTTTATTCCAGTTTACATTCTGTCCACTAGATTAGGCTTGCAGAAATAATTTTAAGCCTCAGAAAAAGAGGAGATCATACAGATAAAGGGAAATAATCCTATTGTTAAGTATGTCCAGATAAAGCAAAACCCAATGACCATATGTAGAAGATACTATGCCATTGTAGCTGGTCTTTAGAGAAGGGAATATCAGAATAAATAAAAGCTGCTATTTCAGCCATACGCCTTTGAATTAGTAACCTGAAATAAATAAAGTATGGGTTTAGATGTTGTTTCAGAATTTATGTTTAGTATCATTTTTTAAAAAATATGGCTGTGTCTAAATTGCTTTAAGAAGCTTCCTTTTCTTCTCTTTTTTTTTTACAAATAATTTTTGAGTGATTGCATAACAAGCACGTGATCAATCAATGCCTGCAGACAATCTAAATATATGTTCCTTGTATTTATTTATTTATTTTAAAGTCAAATGCCATTCAATCCACAACAACTCAGGGCAGCTCATAACAACTAAGACAAGGAAGATAAAATAATAACCAGTTTAAAAGAAATACATAAAATGTATTTATTTTAAAGAATGACAGGGACAAAACAAAGGGTCTTCTCCCACACCAAAGGCCTGGGCAAGGAGCCAGTTCTTCAAGGTCCTTCAGTTGTTTAACTGTGCTTTTAGAAATAGGGAAATGTGAAAGATGATGTGGTTTAATCAAACACTATTTTTTATTATTAAAATAACTACTACATTTTAATAATGCAATAAACATTTTTGTCACATTTAAAATGACATTTTACAAATATAAGTGTTTAAAATAAATAATGTGTTGGCATCTAGAATTTTAAAGGCAAAGTCTGACAAATTCTAATATGGACAATATTATTATAGATACAGAGGGAGGCATCAATGCAAACTATGTCCCAGAGTAGAGAGATAAACTTCAGCACAATTGTCTGGAAAGGTACCCTTAATTCTAAAATACTTAGAACAGTTTTATGTAGCAGAATGTACCCAGTACTTTAGGTACTGTTGTAAGAGGATGGAGATAAAATGGCCAGAGCATTTGATTTATGACCATATCTTTTTCAGTAAGTATGAGATCCCAAAGACATGTTAGTGGATAATTGTGTTTTTTTAATATTTCATTTATTTTATTTTATTTAAAAACCAAAAAAGAATAATGCAACAACAATTAGAATAGAATATTAGCCAAGTGTGATTGGACACACAAGGAATTTGTCTTGGTGTAAATACTCTCAGTATACATAAAGAAGGAACATTTGTTAAGAATCAAGAATCATAATGTACAACACTTAATGATAGTCAATTATACAAAAAAGTAATATAATACATAATAATAACACATAATAGGGAGGAGAAAGAAAAGAAAAAAGAGATTCATAAGGTATAAGTATTAGTTCAGTCCTTTGCCTAGATTTTATTACTCTGCAACAATAAAAATAACTCTTGGGGGACTGCATAAAATATAATAGAACAATTAAAAACATTCATGTTAATATCTAAAACTGCATAAAATATTTCACAAGCGACAATAAAAGTAGTATTCCCAAAAAAACTGTCAAAGTAGAAACATTAAAACATTGTACCTGCCTACAGACAAAGACTTAAAACCATGAAACCAACAATTAAATCAGTGAGCACTTGGACTGATGAGGCAAAGCTGAAGCTTCAGACTTGGCTTGATTGCACTGATCGGAATGTTTTTGAAGATACTTCTGCAGACCTATGAGCTCACAGATACTGTAACATCATATGTCAGCTTCTGCGAAGACTTATGTGTACCAACAAGGAACCTGTGAATATATAGTAACAATAAACCTTGGTTCACAGCTAAACTTAAGCAGCTACGTCATTTCAAAGAGAAAGCCTACAGAAAAGGTGACAGAATGCTATACAATCAGGCCAGAAATGTATTAAAACATAGCAAAAAGAAGCTACTCTGAAAAGTTAAGGAATCAATTCTCAACAAATGAACCAGCAAACATATGGGAAGCCACCTATCTCCACAACCCCCATCTCAAACACACCAACAACAGCCAAGCCTCCTACAACTGATGCCAACCCATTGTATTCACAACCTCTGGTGATAAAAGTGCAAGATCTATTTCACAGACTAAAGCCAGGAAAAGCTCCATGGCTAGACAAGATAACTCCTTGCTGAAAAGTCTGTGCTGACCAATTGGCCCCCATCTTCATCTGAATCTTCAATCAATCACTAGAGATGTGCTATGTTCCTTCTTGCTTCAAATGCTCTACTATCATCCCAGTGCCAAAGAAGCCCTCCATCAGGGAACTGAATGACTACCGACCAGTTGCTCTAACATTGGTAGTTATGAAAATCTTTGAAACGCTAATGTTGTCCCACCTGAAAACCATCACAGATCTGCTGTTAGATCCCATGCAGTTTGCATATCGAGCAAATAGATCGACAGATGATGCTGTTAATATGGCTCTGTACTACATTGTACAACACCTTGAATCTCCAAATACCTACACAAGGGTCCTCTTTGTAGACTTCAATTCAACATTCAATACCATCATTCCAGACATTCTTCTAACTAAACTAAACCAGCTAGTGGTATTTGAACACACTAGTAAGTGGATCATAAGCTTCCTAACACACAGGAAGCAGCAGGTGAAACTAGGCAGAATCACATTTGATACCTGTAAAATTAGCACAGCAACCCTCCCCAAGGCTGTGTGCTTTCTCCACTTCTCCCTATATACCAATGACTGCATCTCAAACGAGCCATCTGTTAAAATACTGAAGTTTGCAGATGATACAACAGTGATTGGTCTCATTCGAGACAATGATGAATCTGCACACAGACGGGAGGTTGTACAACTTGCCTCGTGCTGTAACCAGAACAATCTGGAACTGAACACATTCAAAACCATAAAAATGGTGGTAGACTTTAGGAGAAACCCTCCCATAGTAGCACCTCTTACAATACTAGACAACACAGTATCAACAGTAGAGACCTTCAAATTTCTAGGTTCTATCATATCACAAGACCTAAAATGGACCCCTAACATCAAAAACATCATCAAAAAAGCACGACAAAGAATGTTCTTTCTGCACCAACTCAGAAAGCTCAAACTGCCCAAGAAGCTGCTGATACAATTCTACAAAGGAATTATTGAGTCTGTCATCTGCACCTCTATGACTGTTTGATTTGGTTCTGCAACCCAACAAGACAGACACAGACTTCAGAGAATAATTAGGGCTGCAGAAAAAACAATTACTACCAACCTGCCTTCAGTTGAGGACTTGTATATTGCACAAGTCAAAAAGAGGGCTGTGAAAATATTTAAGGACCTCTCACATCCGCGACATAAACTGTTTCAACTCCTACCCTCAAGATGATGCTATTAGACTGAACTGCACACCAGAACAACTAGACACAAGGATAGTTTTTTCCCAAATGCCATCACTCTGCTAAATAAATAATTCCTTCAATACTGTCCAACTTTTTACAAAGTCTGCACTACTATTACTATTAACCTTCTCATCACTCCTTATAACCCATCCCCTTCCATTTGTGACTGTATGACTGTAACTTTGTCGCTTATATCCTTACTATTTATATTGACTGTTTCCTAGTATGATTTGATTGCTTATTGTACCCTATGACTATTATTAAGTGTTGTACCTTACGATTCTTGACTCTTGACAAATGTATCTTTTATATATACTGAGAGCATTTGCACCAAGAGAAATTCCTTGTGTGTCCAATTACACTTTGCCAGTAAAGAATTCTATTCTGTTCTATTCTATTCAACCCTTTTGGGAATATCAACAAAAAGTGACTTCTTGATTTAAAACAGTTCACCATTATAATGGCACTGGAAAAATGACTGGTTTTCACATGATGTTATAGTATCTCGAAAGTCACATGATTAAAATTCAGATAATTGGCAACTGACTCATATTTATGACAGTTGTCCTGGAGTCATGTGGTCCCTCTTTATGACCTTCTGACAAGCAAAGTCAAGTGGGAAGCCAGATTCACTTTACAACCATGATATTAATTTACAACTGCAGTGATTCACTTAAACTGTGTGTCAACTCATAAAACATTTTGTATATACATTTTATAGTTGTCAACAGAAAGAAGGGGGGAGTTTCAAAGAGCAGGCAGCAGTGTGGAATCGAAAATACATTCCATTCATATTTTCTTCAGAGACTGATTAGATGACCTGCGCAAAAAACTAATCGGAGAGCATGATTGATGACTCTTGGCTATGGACGTGTTACGTTGGATGATACACCCAGAGGGGTGGGGGGAAGAGCAGGATCAAGGGTGACAGTGAATTACATATCTCAGTGTCGGCTACACCCAGGCTAATGCTGGCATGTTAACTTCTAATAAATCCTTTCATGTTTTGGGAGAGTGGTTCAAGGCTCATAATTTAATTGGAGTAACTGCCGGAATCCTGACACTGTGAAGCAATGTAAACTGTGTCGAGAAAAATCATAATATGGGGCAAAATTCACTTAACTATCTGACTTAGCAACATAAATTTTGAGCTCAATTGTGGTCATAAATTGAGGACTACCTGTATGTAAGGTCATGTTGAATTTCATATCTTATAAACATCTTTCTTATTTTAGAATTAGATAAACCATTTTTTATTGTCAAAAGCCATGACAGGGTATAAGTGGCAGAACTGAGCTTTTCAGAGATTCTTGGGGAATTTTCTAGGACAATGGTGGCTAACCTTTTTAGCTCCTATGCCAAAAATTGTGCGCACGCTTGCACGTGTGTGCTCACATGCCAGCACTCAGAAGGCATTGCGCCTGGCCCCTCATGCTCCCTGTGCATGTGCGCACAATCCCTCCCACACCACTCCCATACCTGCACTGCACCTCCCAGCTGATTTTCGGCCCTTTGCGGCCTTTTTCAGCCTGCCAGATGCTTGAGGGAAACCTCTGCAGCCTTTGCAGGCCAAAAAAATAGGCCCATTTGGTCACTTCCTGTATTCCCGGAAATACCGGAAGTGATGAAATGGGCCTATTTTTCGGCTTGCAAAGGCTGCAGAGGCTTCCCTCAAGTCTCAGGCAGGCCCATAAAGGCCTCAAATGGGCAGAAAATCAGCCAAGAGGTGCGCTCATGTGCAGTGAAGTAAGTTTGTCTGGGGCTCGTACGCCTGCACAAATGGCTCTGCATGTCACCTGTAGCAGGTGTGCCATAAGTTCACCATCACGGTTCTAGGATCTAGGCAAAGCAAATGTGTTAGCCCTATTAGACATTTAACTTACTTGTTAATTTATGAAAAAGGAGCAAAAATCACATTCCCATTTTCTTTCTTCAAATTTCAGGAGCCCAATCTTGGAGAAGCTTAGGATGTAGGGCTACATGTAGTCCATGGGCTTCTATTCACTCTCTCCTTTTTGGAACACTGCACTTCCTCTTAAACTTAAAAGAAAAATCGTATATGTTTGGATTGTAAACTAGAACACATATTAACTACTAAAATGTAACATTTACACAAAAGATATAGAAAGTTTATGAATTATAAAAGACTAGATACAATTTAAAAATCTTGATTTGAAAATTGGGTTTTTTAAAATAATACAGAGATGGAGAGTTCATGGTTTGAACCTACAGCAGTTGTTTTAGAGTTGCCCAGAAGGGGGCAATATTTACTTTATGGCTTAAACAGTGCTTTTTGATTTGCACTGAATGACACAGCCAAATATAACTTGGGTCTTAGGTGTCCATCAATGGAGATGTCTTAGTTCTGCAATGATTTGATTCAGGATTATGAAGATGATGATCGTTTTATAATTAATTACTAGTAGCAGTTTAAAAGCATGCAAATGCAAGTTGCTTAATAGATACCAGTTTGGTGGGAAGGTAGCAGTGTTCTATGCACCTTTGACATATAGCCATGCTGGCCATATGACAACAGAAAATGTTTTATGGACAATGCTGGCTCCCTAGGCCAAGAAACGAAGATAAGCACCATGTCCTAGAGTCAGACATGAATGGATAGGGAAATCTTTATCTTTATTCCTGAGAAGTGGATTCTTATAATTACCCTCTCACAAATTCTACATCAAAATAATTATTTATTAATTACCAATCTTCACTTATATCTATACAGTTAAATTAGTGATGATCTGTATCCCTAAACATCAGGATATATCTTTAATGATTTTAGTCCAGATACTACTCTTGCTCTGTAGGTGGCACCAGTGAATCATTTTAATGAGAGGCTTGCAACTTAGAAGGAAACCAGACAAATTGAATGACTCATATTCAGTGTCTTATTTAATAAAAATGATAAGACTTGAAAAGGCTACACTTCTTGGGCTCCTAGGCGAAAGAGTTATATATAATTAGGTTGCTTTTAGTTCAATTTGTGAAGGCAACCCTTTTTCCTAATGTTTTTGCTGTCCAATGTTGAAAATTTTTGAGTCCATAGAAATATATGTATTTCATATGTATCTACATATTTGAACTGTCCTCCCTAGAACAAATTAATGTCTTCCAGTTTTCAGTTTCCTAAAGTGTTAATTAGAATTAGTGCTTTCTAAACTCTTTTAAATCCATAAAGTTTATAAAATCAGCACTGTATTACTTTTCTTTGATTAAGTTTCTGGTGATAACTTTTTAAAATCAAGATTGTTTTCCGGTTGATTACCTAATTGATAAAGTTTCCAGCAAGAGCTGAATGACAATATTTTCAGCAATAGCCAGGAAGATGAGAATGTTTGTTAAAGAGTCAATGACCGGCGATATTTCTAAGTCTGATTGATTTTCAGATAGAGTCAAATATACATTTAAATTTCCCAAATTCGAAACATAACTGTACATCAACTTTAACTGGACTATACATTTAAAAAACTATATTAACAATGCAGTTCTATTCTCAAGAATAACTAAATTCAGTGGGTTATGTGGCCATAGATTTGCAATGTTACAAATTTTTTAAAATTAAGATAAAAAATATTTGTTAATTGGCTAAATTTCACCATTAGTCATTTAAACTGATAGCAGTGTTAAATTGTGACATAATTTAACCATCTTCCATTGGACAGAAAACATGATTAAGAAAAAAATGTTGTACAACCATTCCTTTTTTTAACAAAAAAGAAATGCTCCCCTTCTCTTAAGAGTGTTTATATATCCAGCTTCAATGCTTTCTCCTATTCGCTCTTTCCATTTCTCTTCTCCTTTTGCTTCTTTGTGTCTGAAAGAAGAGGCAGGGAGAGAGAGAGAAGGCAAATCCATTCCACCAACACTTGTTATTCTACTGGCTGAGAGACAGTTGGACCATTGATACAAAATCCTTCTTGGCTTAAAAAATCAGCCAGGGAAATTCTATTTTGTATTGGAAAATTAACTTGTACTATTGATGTCTTATAAATGATATGACTCCTAGATTTCACTAACAATCATTTAATTTCTTCATCGTAGACACTGACTGGTCTAGGTATCAGAGTTGAGCAAATAACCATACTATATATAACTAAATAAGCAAATAAGCATTTCTGCAATCATGCTGATCTGGTTCTCATAACTTTATAACTTGGGCTTATTTAAACATGGTATATTGAATAAATCACATTTGGTAGAGTTTTGAACAACCTGCTTAGCCGTTCATCTTGATTTACAAATCACAGTTATTTGTTTCATACAAAATGCATTAAATGTTTGTTTTCTTTATGGACAAATACTGTATAAAGGTTTGCTTACGACATTATGTTGGTTGAAGACATGAACTTGTGTTACATTGGTATTGTAGACAGTATTATTTGGTGAGAAACTGAAAGATGTTTCACAAATGTGAGCTAGATTACAGGACACACACATACAAACACCCCCAGAGAGAGAGAGACACGGGGGGGTGGAGGGGGACAGAGAGAGAGAGAGTGAGAGAGAGAGAGATCTTGAAAAGGGATGATGTTTGTGGACCAGCATCAAATATTTTAATGCCACAATAACCTTGGTAGATTTTATATTGCCACAATACTTTCTGTGTTTGTTACTTTTTCATGTCATTATCTTTTTTTTAGTAAAAATTCAGTTAGCTAATTATTAATTTGTTTAAGCAAAAACTTTCAAGTCCGTTATATGACTGCCAAGCTCTCTTATAGCATGAAGAATGGAGCTGATGAAAAATGCATAAGACTGGTTCCTCTTGTATTAACTACTTGTCTGTCTATATTTATCTTTTTCTTGCTGTTCTTTGGCTATAATAAAGTTCTTATTTTGTTTATCATAATTTGCTCCCTCTGTTTATGTTTTATATCGGGATGCATTGAATGTGTTATTCCTGTTTTTTTATTTTATGCCTTTAATATATAATTTTTTGCCTATTGATTTGTCCTAAGGGTATTTATTTATATCATGATACTTACTTTGTTTTTAATATGAATCTACAAAGCTGAGGAATTGTGTGTGGTTTCAGACAGAGTAGTTTATAACACCTATAAAGAAATAATGTTATTCCATCCTTTTAATGTCTTCAATTTTTTTCCTAATGGCTAAAACCTTTTAATATCAACAGAAGCCTTGTCAATTATACAATATAAACTGCTTTATTGTTTTCATTTTTCATATTTCTTCTAAAAACTTGTGTTTAAAAATGGAGATCCATATGATAGGAAAGTTAGCTGCTGGTTTTTAACTTCAACATGAATTGGTGAAGAAATATGCTAACCTTATACATTTCTATAAATTCAGGAGATTTATCATTTGCCAAGAAAGGGATAAGGATACTACTACGTAAGAAAGAAATAGGATTCAGCAATAAATGCTTTTCATGAAGTATTACTCATGAGCTAAATCATCACAAATCATTGTGGAAGGAAAGCTTGCCAATAAATGATTGGAAGCTGGAGAAAAAAAATCATAGCACTAAGGAAGTTTATACATTTTTATAATATCTGGAAATAGTTTCATTCCAAGCTGAAAGTTTATAGGCAGAAAGGCCAGATAATATTCTTTAAATAATATTATTCTCTAAATAATCTCTAATTATCTCTAAATAATAATAATAATAATAATATTTGATAAAAGAAAGCTCCAGAAGGAAGAATAATCTAGCCGTTAGATTTAGAATTTGAGAACAGAAATTAACAGAATTTGATGTGATTTATAATGCAAAATATTGTTATTAATATTTTAATGCCATGACTTTGTGTATTAAAAGCTTTTTAGATTCCTGCATTTGCCTAACAAAAGGTCTGATGAGGGCTTTTCAGGTTATATGTGCATAGATCCATCACAGATGGCATATTTAGAAACAGGATGCACTTGAAATCAAACAATAGCTCAGCAGGATTAAAGTGATGGGCTTCATCTGTAGCATTTTGTTAGAAAAATCTGATAAGGAGGTAGCTTTTTTGCTACAATAAAACCCTTAAGGGGCTAAATCTAAACACACAATGCAAACTGGTTTGGGCAATTAGAGAAGATTGGAGAGTAAAACAATATGAAAAGAATTAAAGCTGTTGAATCACTGTGTAGTATTTACATTTATCAGATTATAACCTAAGGTAATAGGTTAACTGTGAATGAAGTGTACTGAAAGAGTAGCCCTTCTAAGGAACCAGGTTTGGGATGATGTTCAAGAATAATTTACTGTATAGAATTATGTAATGATATAAAAAGTAATAGTGCAATATTATGTATGTTTTACTTCAAAAGTAGGTATCATGTTCAATGGGATTTAACCTTATTTAAAACTGACCCAATAGCTTGTTTACGCATGGTATGCTAAATAGATTGCACATTCTGAGAACTAGATTAATGAAGAAGCTGTAGGTCATACCAGAGCCTATATTTCAAGAGACAATTTCCAAGGAATAAAGATCACTCATCCTGTTAACAGAATGACTTATACCCCAATACTAAGCCTTTTTACATGAAAGTAAAACCTATTGATTTCATTTAGTTAGGAAAACAATATTGATAAAACTGTATAAGCTGATAGGTGTGTATATATATTTATACTCCAATTTGATTTGTTAGAATATGTGTACCATGTTTGTTCACATAAATTTGTAATATAACTTTAGTGATACAATATGGGTACACACCTTTTCAGACTTCAAGAATTACATATTCATTTCATGAAATGAATTGATGAGGCAAGGAGGTGATATACTTCTATAATACCCCCTTCTCAGAATCAGAAGACTCACAATCAGAATCAGGCTTTTTGTATTATCAAGGCACAATCCAAAAATATTTTTTCAAGTGAACCTCTTAGTTAGATACAGCAAACTACTGTATTTCTCGGTGATTTCCAGAACTTCTTCTAAATAAGAACCATCTGGGAGAAATAGCTAGATACAGTTCTGATTGACACCTCTTATAATGATAGTCTTTCTGTATTTGAACCTGTTAGATAAAGGCTTTGAGAGACAAAAGATTATTGCAAAGTCATACCCAAAATAGGGGCAGGGACTTTTCACCTCTAGGCCACCACATCACTAGAAGCCTTGAAGAAATGTTACAATTTAAATCATGAGTTAAGCCTTAGTGGTCCATGGCCCATGGCCACAAAAGGTATTTAAAAGGGGTCAATGGTGAAGGAAAAGTTGGGAACCACTGGTTTAGTCTATAACTCTTGGGTTTTGTGGTAGCTACCCAAGTATTTCTTTACAGCCAAGCATATAGAGACCTGGAATTTATTATACTTTCATTAATTCAATATCCAGACCATTAAAAATTATGTTTTTGCCTCAATAATTTTTGGCTGAATCAGAGAGTGCACTCTCATGTAATGTTACTAACTTTGTTTAATACCTAGCAAAATTTGACTCAAGTGAAAGAGTTTGACTTGTTTAATGTGCTCCAATTTGGTAATAATAATGTTAATTTATTATCTGTTTCTAGCTATGTTTACAATGCCTTTTCATTGAAGCCTTCATGTAACAGTCTTATTTTTCAAAGTGGTTTATCTGAACTATTTAAGTGTACCCTGTGCTGGCTGTGTTCAAAATATCCTTTATTCCAGTGTTTTGTATTTCATAATTTAACTTTTATCTCATTTTATTTTTGTTTCTATCTTATTTATTTAAAACATTTATATTGCTATCATATTAAAAAAATCTGGCTTGCTTAGAACCAATAAAACAATATACAAATCATAAAAACAAAATTATTATATAATAATGCAGCCATGTACTACTATATAAACCTGTTCGGTGACCGAAATAAAATACTTTGAATGTGAAGGCTTTATGTCATAATAACATAAAAAATTGTTTAGCTAATAAACAATGTCAGCAGTAATGGGAAGAGAAGCTGCCATCCGTGTTAGACCATTGCAATAGCTGTATTTGAAGTCTGGTTCTCCACCCTTGTCTACCTCACTGTATGTTTTATTGCCATCCAATTGAAATAGTGATATTCATAAGCATCTTGTAGAAATCACAATGATGTCACAAGACGATCAGTTGCACCTTCTTCTTGCTCTCTTGTTCTCCTGCAGTCATCCATGATTGAAAAACTACATTTGATTCTTTGCCTACAACAGCAAAAGTAATGCTCTGTGTATGTGCTGTGGAAGAATCTAATCTCACAAGAAATATTTCAAAATCTAACCATTTTTTAAAGGCATTGAAGTGTAACAGCTCATTAAAAAGAATGTATGCTCAGCAATTTTCTTAAAACTAGTAGTCTCAACGTCATCAATCCCTTGGAAGAATATTGTCAAAACTACATGGTGTATTTAGAAATCCACAACTGATTTACTCTGTGCTGAACAATCCAGGCAATTAGTTGTGGCTTCTTTATATAAAAATAGTTTCTTCCCCTTTTTTCTTTTCTTTCCTTTCTGTTGCAAAGTCTCGTATACTAGTTCACTTCATTCATAAAGGTGTTCTGTATTAGACAAGTGCTGCAACTGTAGCGTACTTTATTGTTTTCATAAATTAGCACAGAATCTGTCTGGGCTAGGAAAATGTGTTATGGAAAAATAATCCCCAGGCACAACAGTTGTTTCAGGTGAAGTCTTGGGAATCCAACTTCAATTAGTTTTTCTGGTATTTAGTTTTAATGAAAATTGCAAAACCACTCAGTCACCTAAGTTTTGTCTTCATGTGAACAAGGATGATCTTGCTTGCAGTACTATAATGATTTGTGGGGGAAGTAATTAAAAAATGTCCAACACATTGGCAGCCACAACTGTTTTGATAATATCCTTATTATTGGTATTGCTTTAAATTTATTCTTTGATCAGATAGGAATAACCATTATGTGGAATTTGTTATGTGATATTGTCCCTAGAAGAGGTGTGAGTGTATTTGTAGAATTTTTGCTGAAAGGTGCAAAGAAAATATTTCATCTGCATACTGTGGACTTATGACATAATGCAAAAGAAAGGCTGAACTTTTGAAAAGAATATTTTTCTTGGACAGATCTCACATTTGTTTCTTATCCACTGAATTTAAAATTCCTGATTTAAATTTTGAATCCCACTCTCCATCCCCCATAATTTGATACATGATAGGACATAGGGCACTTCCAATTCAGAGCACTGGATTTTTAACATGTTTATATCTTACCTTTTCTTTAGGAGCTCAAAGCAGTATACTAATACTTCCTCCTGCCTTTCTTCCTCCATCCACCATTTTTCCTCAGAAAAGCTCCATAAATTAGTTTGGGCTGAGAAAGCGTGTCTGACCCAAGGTAAACCAGTGACCTTCTTTAACTGAGGTTGAATATGAACCTTGCTTTACTCAGTCCTTGACCAACAGTTACTCCATACTAGTTCCCATATTTCAATCTGCAAAAATTTCTTTCCTAATCTCAGAACATTGGTAAGCATCCAATGACATTTTCCAGAAATACTGTAAGATCTTAATATTTGAGATTGCTTTCCCCAGGCTTGACTGCAATTGTCCTCATCTCAGTTCTTCCAGATTAGGGGAGGATAAAGTTTTATTCTGCTGATTTGCAATATAAATAATATCAAGCAAGATTTTTTTTAAAAAAAAATCTTAATAAATGAATTGCAATGAACATCTTAAAAAGAATTTGGAACATGTAATAGCGGAGTTATATTTACAGTGAATAGCTACATCACAAATCTCACAATAACTTTCCCATAACATAAAAATAATTGTTCTTATTTAATATTTAATGCTTCCAGTTCCTAAGTTGAGTATTTGTATAAAATCAGTACAGACTCCAGTAAAAGTTAATTAAAAGATGTCTGCAAAAGTAAATTAACACCTTCTTTGTAGCCAGAAGGAAAAGATTGGAAGATAATGAGTTTTGTTAGCTCTCATAATGTGAGCAAAGTGGAGTTGCCCTGAAGTATTGGATCACATAGGTATTCACTTCCCAAAGAACTCCATTAGGACCAGGTAGATCAATGCCTAATTGATCCATTTGTTTCTAGGTTTAGGCTCAGTTGGTAAGAATCGACTGATCAAATATTCTTGTCTCTGAGCATTTTGATCAGTAAGATAATTCTTTTAATATATTTAAAACTGATTGTTTCCAAAAGAAGTTAAACACTTGTTTTATACTTCATGACCCAAGATCATCTGAATGGGCAGAATGCAGTGGTCTTGCAGTGAAGACAAATATCTATTTCTCTTTATGAAGGCTGACAAAACTGTTTTAATTCATGTTGCTTTAGGTATGGATTTCATGTTTTTCTCCTGCATAACTGTATTTCCACCACTGAACTTCCTTCTGTGCATTTCTTGTTGCAATAAACTGGGTTGTTATTACAGATTAGTCAAGAAGAATGGGCAGATATGGCCCACACAGTTCTATTTAGAGAACATCCAGTTTATTAGCTAAAATCATAGTATGAGGTGGTGGTAAAGGCATTAGGCTAAAAACTATTCTTGCCTTAGGCACAAAGCCAGTTGAATGACCTTGGACCTGTCAGTCACTGTCAGTTCTAGGAAGCAGATACTTCTGAAATCTTGTCCTAATAGTTATCAGGAGTCAACACTGACTTACAGGTTAAGAGACAGAGAAAGAGAGACAGAATACATTTTAACTTATAGAAACTAAGTTTCAATAAACTGGAGTCACCTCTAGATGAAATGGGCAGCATATAAACCTAATAAATACATAAATAAAAATAAATAAAATATCAAGATCACAACTGGCCTATTATAAAACAAATAATAAAGAATAATAATCTGAAAATTAGTATGAAAAAAATCATATGTATATTGAAGAAACACTCACTTCTTAACTATCAATAGTCCAAGCTAAAATGCTAGCTTGAAGATTCAATGGCTAGGAACCTGAGGCTTTGATCGTTTTATTCCTTCTGTTTGAGGGGAAATGGAAAGCAACAGGTTCTGATCTTGAGAAAACCCAAGAAGAGAAACAGCCATTAATTTTTCTGAACCAAAATAGCAGCCACTTCAAATTCTAGAACTTCCAACACCTCTATCAGATGCCACTTGCAGAAGCCTGCTCTCCATAAATCATAAATCTTTCCTTTTAAAAAGCAGCACAACATCTCTGCTCACATTACCTTGCAGTTCAGCTCCACTACTAGTTCTATCAACATTTTAGGTTTTCAAACATAGACAGTCATCTGTCATATTCTCAGTTCCCACTTCTGCCCTGCCAGAAGATGATCTTTTCCCAAGACTTCAAAAGACTGACATGTCCTCTGACCTTTCTGGTTTTGAAGACTTCAATATCTTTAAACCAGGCATTATTTTGAAAAGTGGTCTTGTTTTGTCAAAATAGATAGAGAACTAAGTAAAGAGGGTATGGCTGTAAATAATATATGAATGGTAGCTCATGAGCACAATTAGACCATGCTTAATAGGCATCAATTCTAGAAGGCAAAGAATTTCTGTTTTGAAACTGTAATCATGTAATAAATATACTTACTTATTGGCTGAAATACATGCTTCATAAGTTAATTATATATCAACATAGAAAAGAAAAACTCAAGTAAAGTTCTACAAGTTGTTCTTTGGTGTATCATGTCATGAATTGTTTGGCATCAAGCATTCAGCATCACAGGATCTTATTCCAGACAACATGAAGAAAGGAAAAAAAATTGATATATGATGCTTCCTTTAATTCTCCAGCAGAAATCAGCATGAATTTATTTTCCCACACCATATCTATTTGTGTTTACAAATCTATATAAAGCTTTATTCCTTAATTTTTTTAGAATTTAGCAGTGTCATAATCCACATTCACACAATATCATACTGACTTCATATTAAACCAAGCCAACCAAAAATTTTTTAATGAATACATATTTTGTTGTGTCTTTATTGGGTGACCAAACACACAGGAATAAATAATAAATAAATAAACCTTTCATTAAAAAATACTGAATTAAAAAACAGAATATTTTTTTTATTTTGAGCTACAACATTTTGAGTGTGGGTTTGTGTCATATGCACAGTGCACATTAAAAAAGGATGATTGATTATGCAGTTGAGGCTATCATCTTGACTTTTTTGAAACTCCATTGGAGACTCCATATCTCACTTTACCAAGTTAGGACCTTACAATCTGATTAAAACAATTTGTGTACTTTTAACAAAATCTGTTCTCTTGGAACAGTGAACAGATTTATTCTTCCATCCATCAGCTGTATATATTACATATCTGTAACAATATTAAAGTCCAGATTTTTTAAAAATAGCATCAGATATGGCGCTACTGATTCCTATGTGGCAACCCTTGCCTGAGAAATCAAAGAAAATTTCCAAATAACATACAAACTGGCTCTTTAAGGGAAGGAAAAACATTGTTTTCTCTACCTCACATATTTTCAAGACTGCTGAAAAGGTTTTCAGAGAGCGATTAGCATTATTCTTGAGATATATAAACCTCAATTATCAATCTCAATACATGCACAGAAAATGGAAGATAAAAGTTAAGTAACTTCAGAGAACTATATAAAACACAGAAAAAGCAAGGATAAGGCAGTCAATAGTATATTATTTATTTATTTATTTATAAAATTTCTATACCGCCCTTCTCCCTAGGGACTCAGGGCGGTGTACAGCCAATCCAAACCCCAACAGTAATACAAAAGTTAAAAGAAGATTAAATTAAATATTGGCCGAATAAGAAAAAACCCACCCCACACCCTTAAAACCCCAATTTAAAATTACAGAGCAAATGGAGACAAGTTAAAACCACCTCAGCCCAGGCCGGCCTGCTCAAAAAGCCAGGTCTTCAGCGCGCGCCTGAAGGCCCTCAGGTCCATGCCGGTACGTAGTTCCGGCGGCAGAGTGTTCCAGAGGGCAGGGGCCGCCACAGAGAAGATGCTTCAAACAACAGAAAAGCAATCCCCACTAGATACTGTACCTCTTGTACCATATGAAAGTATGGACCCCCATAGGCAGTTCATTAATTCATATCCTCTCCAGACAACACAGTTTTACTAACTGGATAATGTGAATTTGTCTATCTCTTCTGAAGAGCACCAAGTCAGAGAAGATAGGCAAAATTCAATAATGGACAAATTAACTCTCTGAGGTAAATCCTTTACTATTTTCCACTCATTCTGGTGCTTTCTGAATGCTACCTCAGTCACATTTTGCAACCTATCATAATGGTCCTGAACAACATTTTGTTTTTCTTTTGTTTCCTTTAATTCTGAAGGTAATCTAGGCTAGTCTGAATGTAAGAAAGTAAATTTTTGTAATTGTTCCATTTCACTATGATTCAATCATCATGATAATGATCTCTGTTCTAGTATTCCAGAGAAGATTTTTCCCTAGATAATGCCCAAAGAGACCTATTAGTTACTCTGATCTGTTGGGTGTTATTCTTACATCTGAAGAAATAAATGTCATGATACTTATTTGGATGATAATTATCATTTTCTTTTCAGACTGAATCAAGTACCTCAGTGTTCTTAAGGCATGTAGATACATATGCGTGTACCTATTTATTTATGAAAAAAAGTATTCATATTCTACTAATGATTTGTTAGCAGAGAAAAGTATGTCCCATTGGGAATCTCAAACACATTGTAGCTGCATGCTATGGGGAAATAGAATTGTTCTCTTTTTTAACTGAATTCTATATACAAGGCATATCTATGTCTTTATAGGCAAACATACTATATCAGAGTAAAAATCACAGATGCTAGTATACTAATTAGATGAAGTTTCATAATATTATGCAGTGACTTGGTAAGAAATTTGGAACCAATATGGTACTGAAGTGGATAATCTATTTTGACTGTCAGGAACTTTACGCTGACTCAAACCAGTGTGCTGTGCCTGACTGAGAAGCATGTCTACAGTAATTATCTGTAATAAACCCATCATTATCTATAAAAATGTCAGATTCTTCTGAATGCTAATGTATCACTTAGGTAAAAATATTGTACATGCCAAATGTTGATGGTGATTAAATTCATGATTTATAGTCTCTGTATTTACACTTTCATTGAATGATAAGTAAAAAATATTATCTATTTTTATTAGAAGTATCTATACTCATTTAACTAATTATAACACTAAAGAAATACATGACAATTTTAATGATTTGCAGATCTAATAAACGTGAGTTATTTTGAATGTATTATACTTTTTTTTCACCTAGCAAGAGAACACCTAGCTAATCTTGGTGGGTGTGGTGAAGCTAAAGAGGATTGCACTTGAATTGCACTTACCAAAGCTATATTCTAGAATGGAGGGGGATTCCAGTAGGAGGTAATGGCAGACTAAGGCGTCTTCCACTTTGTTGTCAAGAAAGACCTGAGGATGTGTCCAGGAAGCAAGTTTGAATGTGCTGAAGGGGACAACTTTGGCAATATATTTTTTTCATTAATTCAAGTTATGTTGGATTTGGACTGAACTGTTGGTGAAAATCAAGCTGACGTAACTGCTTCAGCTAAATTGGATTGTTTTCTGTAGTACATCTCGTAGATGGTCAGGATGTTGGAATGGTAAAGTGAGGATGGCACTTTTTAACTCAATCCCTATCCTTCATAACATTATCTAAAAAGTATTGGTATCATGTCTAACAGAAGTTAATGCCTTTTTGTAGGAGAGCCTAAAAGAAGCAATAAGAAGATACTGGCAGGGCAATACAATATTTCACAATCAGAGTGCTTTGGCGTCTGTGATTCTGACATTCTGAAAGCCAGATTGGCAAGCACCTGGCAGGTTGAAAAGGAAAGAAAGAAGACTTTTGCAGGACTACTTCTCCTCCCATCTTTGTTTGCTAAAGAACATTTGTGCCAAGGCCAGCATTCATTGTATTTTGTATCCAATAGAAGGACATAGTGAAGAGCATTAGACCTTCAACACTGAACCATGTCATTTATCAGCATGCTTTTTTTTGACGTTTTTCCTCTTTGTACAATTTCCACTTTGCTTAGAGCTGGCAAGACCCAATTTTAAAGGAATTCCAATTCCAATATCAAATCTCTGTTCTGAGGTTGCAACCTTTTTTTTCTTCCAGCTGTGAAAGGAAAATCTAATATACTGTACAGGTAATGCCCAGGTTACAAACCTTCCTTTAGTGAATGTTCAAAGTTATGCAATAAGCACTCCCTAGTATTTGCGAACAACTCCCAAAACTATGAATGTTGCAGCACCACTGCAGTTGTTTTCCCTTACAAACAACTGCAGAGGCTCTGCAACATTCCTGAATGTTGTCAACCAAAAGGGAGCTTCCAAGGGGTGCATCCGCCCCTCTGCAGTTCCGTTTGGGCTCTGCAGGCCTTGCCTGATATCTTGCAGACTGAAATGGAGCTTCTGAAGGGTGGATCTTCCCCTCTGATGCTCTGTTCTGGCCTCTGTAGGCCTCTCCTGGCCCATTGCTGGCTGAAATGGAGCTTCCTGGGGAGGTCCGCAGAGGCCCAAATGGAGTATTGGAGGGGCGGATCCACTCCTTGGAAGCTCCATTTTGGCTGGCAACATGGCAGGTGATGCCTGCAGAGGCGCGAATGGAACAGCAAGGGGCACAAGCAGCTGAGAGGCTGGAGAGGAAACTGCTTGCTAGATCTTCATAAGGTAAATGACCTGGCACAGCAGGTTGGATGAGGGGGAAATCAATTGTGGGGAGCATGAGGTATTTCAGTGGGTCAAGGATGTCTTGAGTGGTCTTAGGCAGTGGCCTGTACCATCACTAGCCCCCCCCCATGGCTTTCCCTTCTCTGAAATACCTCATATGCACCTAACAAGCCTCATATTTGATTAGCAAATGCGTGGGCAAAAGGAGGGAGTGATCCTGTTCAAGGTATGAGATTCACTCCTATGAATCCTCAGATTACGAGTGGAATGGACAGGCTCCATTACAGTCGTGACTTTGAAGACTACCTCTATGATCCTTAGAAAATTGTCCTAAGGACCATAAAACTGTAACCAAAAGAAATCTGCCTGATCCAGCAGGACAATCACAGTACAACTTCAAAAACAACACTTTTGGCCAAGATTTTTTGGCCAAATGCTTTAAAAAAGCATTTATTGCTACTAATTATTGAGATTAAGACAATAGTGCATACATCTTCAAGTCAGCATTGATTCCTGGCAACTCTATGCAAAATCCCTGCAGTTTTCTTGGCAAGTTTCCTTGAAAATGTCAAAATAGGCTTGCTATTTCCTCTTTCCTAGGACTGAGAGAGAATGATTGGCCCAAGATCACCCAATTGCCTAAGGCAATAGTAGAACTCATTGTCTCCTGGTTTCTAATCTGGTACAGCAAATTGGTTTCTTGACAGTTGTCACAATATAAATTAATAATGACTAATATAACGATTATTAGCATCTCCTACAGACATTCAATCAAAAGGGAGAAATGTAAAAAGAAATATTTAGGCTTTTACTCACTTAATAGACTCAAGAGTTCAGAATCTTTTGAAGGATTATGAACAGCCTGCAAGGACCCCAATGAAGCACTGCTCTTCCATTATAATCCTTTAGCATCATTCTTCAAGCAGATGATTGATTCTGGTAGATCCAAACATGGAATTAAGTTTCTCCATCCCATCCCTTGGCCTTGCTATGGTTACCAGAAAACTGCACCACTGTATTCTTCTAACAAAGTCTGTTGCATGGCAACTTTTTTGGATAAATTGTGTTACATAAATGAAGTTAATAATAACCGTAATGTCGGGAGGAAGAAGGGATGCAAGAATTAAAGCATGCACCCTGGTGTTGTACCCTTTCTGCATGAGCAGTCCAACCTTCACCAGAACATAACAGCCAGATTCAATGGATGTCTCTGATAATAATTAATAATCTGTAGGGAGGGAGTTCCTTAGCCTTTTGATTAGCACTTCTAAAGGCTTAAAGATATTAAACGAAAGGTGGAGAATAACATATTTGAACATATTGCTCAAAATTTTATGAGATAATAGAACAGAACAGAATAGAATAAAATAAAATAACTGAGTTGGAAAGGACATTGGAGGTCTTCTAGTCCAACCCCCTGCTTAGGCAGGAAACCCTGTAGCATTTCAGACAAATCGTTGTCCAATCTCTTCTTTAAAACTTCCTGTGTTGGAAATTTCACAATTTCTGGAGGCAAGTTGTTCCAAGATGCTGAATAAACTGAAATTAATATTCAAATGACAGTTCTAGAAAAACAATTTTAAATCATCTGAGAAGCCTTGCAATTGCTGTCAGTTTTTCTGGGCTTCAGTTCAACTTGTTTATTTAAAATTTTAAACACTAAATGATTGAAAAGTTTGCTGACAGTGGAACTACTTCTTTTGCTAGGAACCCATCTGGCTATTAAAACTGAAGAAAAGACTTCTGAAAAAGGCTGGTTGTCATATAAATATGAAAGTTTTTTAAGAGTTGTCATATAAATATGAAAGTGGTGCATGTGGATGGAAGAATGTATTCCCTTCATTCAGTACTCCAGTTTTAGAGAAAAAAAGTATTAAACATACATTACTCATCCTGGGTTACCTAAGACAGGACTTGGGTAAATTTTAATACCCAATTCAGGCAAAAATTAGATTATACAAAGATTTCTGGAACCAACATTTTCATGTAAGCATTGAAGATTCCATGTTGCTACAAACCTTATAGTTTTTCATTTTTCTTCATTCATTCATTGTTGTTTAATAACTTGGCTGTTTTGCAAAAAAAGTTGAGAGGGAAATGATACAAAATCTGAGATATATTGTCTACAAATATTACTTGTAAGATTATATGTATTTTATGAAATGTCTTTTATGTGTGTGTGTGTGTGTGTGTGTGTGTTTTCTTGTGTTTTCGCGGGTGTTTATATGTATGGTATTCAGCTTTGTTTGGGTATTTTCCCATGTCTTTATAGTTGTGCTTTTAAAGTTGTAGCGACGTTGCTGAATATATATATAAATATGAGAGATTTGGGTTTTACATTAAACTATACATTTTGCCAGTGCCTAATCTGTCTATTGTCTTAACTTTATTCATTAGGTTTGTAAGCCACATATTAGTAAATCAAGCTGCCTTGCAGGAAACTGGCAAATGCACAAGTAGCTTCTGCTGAAGGCCTCCATATTACCAAAATAAATCTATTTCAAATAAACATAACTTCACTGTCAATTCGACAAGCTGAACTAAATGACTTTCCTGGACTGATTTATGCATTTGTCTGGCCTCATTTACTAAGATCAACCTGGAAGCACTTTCTTCATCGTAGGGCTGATTTATACCAGAAAGGTGCACAAAAGAAAATGAGTGTTCTCTATCTTCCTCCATTCCTTTATTTTTTTTTCCTAGGCTCCTGTTACCATATAACTAGCATATTTGTTTTCTCTAATTACCTTTTCCATGGCTTGAGAATTTTGATGACTTGATTAAGCTTTGCAGTGCAGTTCCAGTCCCTACCCATCTGATTAATTAGCCCAAACCTTATTAACTTCCAAATTTCAATCAATAAGGCGGTGATGCTTAACAGTACAAGGGCATATTGAGGATAGTACTTTTATTTAAATACATATAGAACGGCTAGCCTTCTTTTTCTATGTACTTTAAGTTGTTTCACAAGAGTATTGAAAATGTGGAATTGTAATATCAAAAATAGAAAATCCAGGGAAGGACACTTTTGAGAAGAAGATGACATTTCTGAACAAGGAGGAGAATTGTAGGAAGGTATTTAGAAATGAGATCTTAACAGCTGTACACAGTCGAAGACAGAATAACTAGTTTAGTTAGAAAAGCTCATTAGAACGCACACAGTTGTAATGAGTTATTACCTGCCTTTCTTCAAAACTCTGTCAAAGTTTCCTAGTTATATCAGTAGCTCAAAACAGCTATCCATGGGTACGAAGGCAGCAGACTTTTCCAATCCCATATATTAAAAAGTCAAATTGAGCAAAACTAACTAAAAAAAAGGAAGCAAATAAGCATCAAAACAAAGCACAACTCTCCAGAATCCTCTTGATTTTGAAGAATGCCTATGGATCAGAGGTGGTATTCAGCAGGTTCTGACCAATTCTGGAGAACCAGTAGCAGAAATTTTGAGTAGTTCGGAGAACCAACAAATACCAGCTCTGACTGGAGATTTTACAGTATCCTTCCCCTGCCACGCCCAACAAGCCACACCCACAGAACCGATAGTTAAATTTTTGAATCCCACCACTGCTATGGATCCCATCTAGGCTGCATAGATTCTATCTCTTGGTTTTCATGGCATGCCCCCTTCATACAGAGCAAAGGTATAGACTATAGAATTTCCACAGCTCACTTCATGATGAGACTGAGGCTGATATTGGTTTATGTAGGTATGTATGTTCATATTAGACAAATTTTAAAATACTGAAAGCTAATAATGAAGCCATCAAGGATTGAAAAAATCAGCTGAGAAATCTCAAGTGCACGGCAGTATATTAGATTGCCAGGGAGGACATGATTTAATCAGCTAATCTATCAATCAGTATTCCAGGGAACTGAGTTGTGCAAAGAATGTTTTGTGACTGGCTACACTTAAGGCGTCCAAAATTTGATCATGTGACTGTGGGGAGAAGGTTGTGGCGATCAGAACTTCAAATCTGGGTCATAAGCAGCCCTAGGGAGGATGGTCAAAGCAATTGCAAAGCAATCAACTTAATATTAAGTCAAGGTCTACCTCTACTCGTCAATTTTTGGAAAAGCTATAGAGTTTGTCATGGCCCGTTTTGTAGGGCTAAAAAAGAACCCATATACTCTTTTATTATTTTTCCTATCTGATGAAAGGAAAGAAATCACCCAGACCTCTACTTTTATAGAGTAAAAAATGATTTCCAGTATAACAAATATAGTTGGAGAATGATTTTTGCAGTCAAAAATTTAGTTGTGTTTATACAATATGCTGTCTCATTGTTAATGGAACTGAATTAAAGTAATATCTGCATCTGAAAAATATTCTGAATCAAAAATTAACTATACTTGTTAACAGCAGCCACCATATTTTACCAGCTGGAGTTGTGGTACTATCTGCAAAATTTTCCTACTCTTACTAATTAGTCTTTCTTTCACAAAGATTCCAAGGAAATTTCTGTAACTCCTATTTTCCTATTTCTGTCATTAGAGAAACAGATTTAAAAGTATTCCATGGTAACATTAATTGAAAATAATTTACAACATTTTCTATGCCTGTTTTACAGTTGCCATGCTCAATGTTACTTACCTTTTTGGCAATGTCTGTGTTAACATTACTCTGAGAAACATTCTACAGCTTTTTGCTAACTAAACTGTAAACTGAATCTCATTACAAAGATGAAGCTGTATAAATGGAAGTTCCATGTAAGTCAATCTTCATAAATATTCAAGAGAGAGAATTTACATAGGTTCTGCTTGAGGAATTGGTTTTATTCATAGGATATGTTTCTAGGACACTTTATTTTGTAGAAATTACTGGAAAATCTAATACTAAGCTACATAAAAAGCAGAATCTAGCAAATGTATTTTTTCTGACTCTGATAATCTTACTCACTGATTTCAAAATTGTTGAGAAATAACCCAAGCTACAAAATGTGATATGCAGAACTACCCACAGATCTTTGGTCAGACTTCAGTTATGGTCCTGATCAATGTTGAGATTTGCTTATGAACAATAATAATAATAATACATATTTATTTATATACCAAGGTGGGTCCAACCATGGCTTAATGGTTTTAAGTTATTTTAATTCTCCTGGGAAGTAAAGTTTAGATGGAGGAAATAAAAGGGAGGCAAACAACAAAAAATTGTTTATAAGCTGCAAGTCCTCTTACCAGGTAAGCTTGGGCCTTCCTGAATCTCTGTATATGTCTCCTCCTATGTAGAGGAACTAAGATTAACATTTCGCCCATCTGATAAACTAAACTCTAGTTTGAAGAATAGTTTCCAAAGTGGTAGTAATTTAGGATCACACAAAGTAATACTTTGCTGCTTGCTTGATATCAAGACAGAAACGTTTTATCTTATCTTTATGCTTTGTATCCTTCACATCTTAATTTCTCACTAGACAAGAGTTAGCCCCAAATTTCATAGCATACAACATCAATGAGATGCAATCTTTCTTACTAACTCATTTCACAATGGAATTAAATAACTACAACTTCTCCATGACACTTACCATACATTTTAACAAATGGATTTTAGTGACCAGAAGACAATAAAATTCCTTTACCCCCATTTTTCCCAAGGGGATTTGGCTGAAGCTTTTACCTGAGGACCTTAATGGAAGCATCCTATCCAGTGTGAGATTTCTAATACAATGACAACTGAAGGTCATTCCTCTTAAAATGAAGCATGTTCAATACCATAACTAGAAAACTAGATACAGCACACAGACATATATTTGAATATGTCAATCAGATTTGTTGCTACTTCTTCAAATATGAAATTTAATGGGGGCATTTATGCTAAAAGGCATTAACAAAATCAAGAAATCAATTTCTAGCAAGAAGCATTCAGAATGAAGAAGAGGAAATGTTCTTCCCATCTGTTTTCTTTTCCTCTTACAGAGACTACAGAAAAATTGCAGAAGGAACGTTACACCAGTTTATTGATGAAAAGTGAGCAAGGGTAAAGCTGCATTCCTGGAACACTAGCAAAAAATTCGCAGAGCTATTCCATTGAAATACGGTTTTAAGTCAACAATAAGCAAGGTTGGTTGCATTTCAACTTGGCTTAGGAGTTGTAAGATAGGAGAGAGTTTAAAGGTAATACTAAATTGAAAATGTAAAGCATCAAATGCAACAAGTAATAGTCTAGATTCAAAGCTGCATTTCTAACAGCTGAATGGGTCCTTCCATGTATAAAAGGTGCCTAGCTTTAATAGAGATTTTTGCTGATGTTACTGATGCTTATAAAATTATAGGCTTGCTTGGAAATGTTGCATTACAAATATAGAAAAGAAAATTCAGAATATATTGTAGGACAATAATGTAATACTGTATAACCAAATTAAAAGTCATGACTAAGCAATTTTTGAAGTTTTCCAGAAATTATTCAAGAGAAATAACTAATATTTCAGCCTGAAATATTTTATTGCGCCTCTACCAAAGGCAGACCAAAATAATAACAGTAGAATAAAATAACAAATAACAGCAAGGCTATCTTTAACTAACTAAAAGCCTAGTAAAAATTATTAGTTTCAGTTTCTGATCCTACTGAATCCCTCACTTAGAAAGAACATAGGAGCTATGTGAGATGATTGAGTGATTACCATGTGTGGATGTGCATGCATACACATAAACACACAACATCCTGCGGCTATACTTGCTAAGTATCTTCTTGGAATGCAATGTTCCATGGTTCATCTACATATAAATAGGTTAAAGAGCTTCAAAAAAAAACCAT